>OY294070.1:47144577-47887077 GCA_958510875.1 Endomychus coccineus
TTGACTAGAAAAAAGCAAAAATAATTCTACTGCTAGAATCCAACAAGTCAATAGACTCCCTCAACGCATTCAGACCCATTTGCCTTCTTAATACGCCAGGTAAAACTCTAGAACATCTTATACAGGCTAGACTGTCCTCCTTTCTGGGAGAAAATAGTCTTCTCTTGCCCGTATCAGAAAAGAATGTTCCGCAGCATCTTCACCATTGACATCGAAAATGCGTTCAATTCAGCACCCTGATCCAAAATACTGGAGAAGATTGAACTCATCCAGCTAGACGAAGACATCAGGCTCGTAAGAAATAGCTACCTCTACGAAAGGTCAATCAGGTTAATTTACGAAGGGGAAACCAGACATCAATAGTGGAGTCTCTCAGGATTCTATCCTTGATCCAACCTTGTGAAACGTGTTCTACATTGGGATTATAGACGTTGAACTCCCAGATGGTTCAATCACCTCTGCCTTTGCTGATGACTTAGCCGTTGTCAGTAGATACAGTGGGCGCGCTTTGGGACCGGAAGTATGACGTCACTTCCGGTCTGTGCTCCGATGTTTGTTATTGTCAGGTCTCCACTTCCGGTCTGTGCTGGCGATGTGTGTAATTAGTGTTATCGGGTAGATAACGTTATCGGCTAGATAGCGTTATCAGTGTTTGTGAGTCACCCGGTCTGGCGATGGGCATCCAGTGTGTGTAATTAGTGTTATCGGGTAGATAACGTTATCGGTAGATAGCGTTATCAGTGATTGCGAGTTTGGTTGTTTGAATTTGATCTACGTATAAATAGAAATGCTTAGTTTGGAATATTAATCTTATCAACGAGGTTTCCTGTCAACAACAAGTCGTAACTTGTAGATTGTGTGGTATATAATAGAGCGATTGTACTCAATTTTAAACGGAAACAGATAACACTTTGTTTTGCAACCAACTGATTGTATGCGGTTGATATTTTATCTACGAGAAATGCTTAGTTTGAAATATTAATGTTATCAACAACAAAATGAGAACGTAAACTGTTTCCTGTGCTGATATTGATAACTCAGCAAATTATCGTGGGAATGTGTCACGTAGGCAACTGTAGGAATCGCGCGCAGCGTTGATAAGAAGGTGGAAATGGTATTGTCTCGAACATAATTTAATCATTGCACATTTGATTCTCTAACGAGCGACTCGTGTTTTTTGTGTGGTGCAATTTGAGGTAAGTCCATATTATTATTATTATTATTTGATTGAGAAAACTCTCATTTCAAGTTGATATGTTTCAAATTAATTTCAAATCAATATGATTCGTATGATAATAAACTCGATTTAGGGAACTTTTATTTCAAATTGGTACATTTCAAATTAACTTCATGTCAACAAGCTAGCTCTTCACTTAAATTCACACCGATTATTACATTTACTTACTATTGTACACTCAGATTCACACCGATTATTACATTTACTAACTATTGTTTTCTCGATCGATGTTTTGGAAATATACCGAATTCTTTTGAGTAATATTTATCCTTGTTCAATTTGTGGTAAGTCTATATTATTATTATTATTTGATTGAGAAAACTCTCATTTCAAGTTGATATATTTCAAATTAACTCCAAATGAATATGATTCGTATGATAATAAACTCGATTTAGAAAACTTTTATTTCAAATTGGTACATTTAAAATTAACTTCATGTCAACAAGCTAGCTCTTCACTTAAATTCACACCGATTATTACATTTACTCACTATTGTACACCCAGATTCACACCGATTATTACATGTACTAACTATTGTTTTCTCGATCGATGTTTTGGAAATATACCGAATTCTTTTGAGTAATATTTATCCTTGTTATAGTTCAAATGAATATTATTCGTATGATAATAAACTCGATTTAGGGAACTTTTATTTCAAATTGGTACATTTCAAATCAACTTCATGTCAACAAGCTAGCTCTTCACTTAAATCCACAGCGATTATTACATTTACTTACTATTGTACACTCAGATTCACACCGATTATTACCATTACTGACTATTGCTTTCTCGATCGATGTTTTGGAAATATACCAAAAAATTTTGAATAATATTCATCCTTGTTATAGATATTCATATCATAATGAGCGTGGAAGCATTACACTCGTGTTCTCTATTACAGAGATTACCTACGAAAAAAGTTAACCAGCTCGAAGAAGGTAAAGTTTATAAGATAACTAATGCAAAAATTATTAACACCCGGTTTGGAGAATCTGTGCTAGCAGAGATTGACGATTTTGGTGTTTTCCTCCCAAAACGTTTAACACCACTACTCAAACCTCTGTTGGATCGCATCAATGAAAACCAATGTATAGGACTGATTCATAGAGGAGAGGAACATTTTGGGAAATCGAATCCAGCAGCAAAAATCGGGTTCCGAGAGATTTAGGGAGCGTTCGCAGACTTTATAATATTCATAAAAAAAACAAAGTGGTGGGTGTAAGGTATGATTTTTGTTCTATCATTATCATGGACTCTATTTCAAAGATTAGCACCGAAAATGTTAAAATTATCGATCAGGCTCAAAAAGATTTGTATAAGTCAAAATTTCCCCCTCAGGAAACAACGAAATGGATAGATTTTTGTACGAAATATATCCGTACTTTCTCGAGACATTTGATGAAACATGATTTGAATTTAGCTAATAAGAATCAACTTCAGACAAATATCGGTCATAGAAAGCGTTTCAAAATTTTATTACAAATTAGAAATAAACCATCTATATCAAATAAGAATCGCAGTGATAGAATCAGATGGGAGGATGGACAGTCTGCTTTTAAATGTAGAATAAGAACCGGATTGATTATCAATATTTCGCATTTAGACCCAATTAATTTTTCATATGATGCTTTTCATCTTTTCAATACTAGAATCTCCAGAATCCTTCATGAATATAATTTTATTAAAGTTAATTCAACATTTTGTGGCGAGTATATTAAAGGGAACGTTAACGATGAACTTATTCAGACAGATTTTAAATATTTTCATACACGATCAATAGGAATAGATAATACAACGAATTTATTAGAATGGTATAAAGATAATATTATTGAGAAACTTTCTACAAAATTAGAAGAATTCCAAGAGAAAAATTCAAATTGGAGTCTCAGAAATATAGTAAGTCTGCAAATAAATATCAATAAACATGAGGTAATTAATTCGGGATCTTCCTATATAGTTCTTCCTGAAGAAATTGCCATTAAACATGCTGTTAACAATGTTAAAAATTATGATGAGTATTGTTTCGCTTGGGCAGTAACAGCTGGATTGCTATTAAAACAAATTCAAGTCGAACATCTTCATATCCTCATTTTAGTACTGGTTTAAATTCACAAAATTTAACTTTCCCGATGCCTATTTCACAAATCAATTTATTCGAGAAGCTGAATAATATAAGCAATATAAGCATACACGTTTTTGTGTTAGAATTATGCGATAAAACAGATGGTGCTGCTGATAAGGAAAAATTAAAGGTTCTCCCCGCATATCTATCAAAAAATAAACTAGAAACGCACTTTAATTTGTTGTTGATTCAGGATAAATATTATCGCGATGTAGAATCTTCAGATACTTCAAAAGTTGGAGAATAAAACTCAAATTTTACACAAAACTTTTAACATTTAATTTAAAAATGCTTACAAATTGTTTCACCACACTGTGGCATAATGCCACAGTGTGGTGAAACAATTTGTAAGCATTTTTAAATTAAATGTTAAAAGTTTTGTGTAAAATTTGAGTTTTATTCTCCAACTTTTGAAGTATTATGAATTTACACTACGTAAACGCCGAAACCATAGATATATAAATCTTCAGATACATCCCATTTTGTTAATCCAATAGTTAAATTCCATTATTGCTTGATTAAAAATTTAGCTCGACTTATTAATTCGCAAATTACTACTAGGCATAAAACTTATTTATGTGAACGTTGTCTAAATAATTTCAAAAGCGAGATAAAATACAAGACTCATATCGAAGATTGTGGAGAAATAAATACATGTAAAATAAAATTCCCTAAAGAAGATCATTTAGTTTTCAAGAATTATTCAAATAAAATTCCAATGCCATTTGTGATTTATTTCGATTTTGAGGCTCTGTTGCTACCAATCCAAAACTGTTCTCCATCAAATTCAGCTTCACACACCAACCGAAAACAATTACATGAAGCTTACAGTGTAGGCTATTATCTGAAATGTTATTTCGATGATTCCATTTCGAAATATGATAGTTATAGAGGTTATGAACCAGCCAAATGGTTAACTGAACAATTAGACAAAATTAGTATATTCATAGAAAAAATTGAAGTGTAACCTATGAGTTTGAGAGCGGTTGATTTATCATCCATAATGGGGGAAACTAAATGTCATATTTGTGAAAAATGTTTTACCGATGGGAATATACGTGTAAGAGACCACTGTCATTTTACTGGGGTTTTTCGCGGCTTAGCACACCAACATTATAATTTGCAATATAAACATAAATTTGTAGTGCCTGTTTTAGCTCATATTCTATCTGGGTATGAGATGTTCCTATTGATACGAGATTTAGCTGAAGCGAACAAACAGAACATTCAAGTACTACCAATCAATAAAGAAAAATATATAAGTTTCACTAGAGGTTCCTTCTTTTCCCCAGTCAAATTCCGTTTATCGATTCATGTAGATTTTTAAATACATCACTAGATGAGTTGGTGTCCTTCTTGAATGTTGATCAATTGAAAATTTTTAAGCGTGAATATAATCATTTGACAAACGATCAGTTCAAATTATTAACCCGTAAGGGGGTTTTCCCATATGAATATTTAGATAGTTGGAATAAATTGAGCGAACCAAATTTACCACCAATCGAAAATTTTTATAATAAATTGAAAGATGAATCAATAAGTGAAGGAGACTATGAACATGCTCAAAACGTTTGGAAAAAATTTAATTGTAGCAATTTAGGTGAGTATTCCGATTTATACTTGAAAACAGATGTTTTGCTGTTGGCAGATGTTTTTGAAAATTTCAGAGCCAAATGATATATAAAGAGATATATAAACTTGATCCTACGTATAATTTCACTTTACCTGGCTTCTCATGGGAGTGTATGTTAAAATATACAAATATTTCTCTTCAGTTTCTAAAAGATATAGATATGATTGTGTTTATAGAAAGGGGATACGAGGTGGTGTTAGTCAATGTAGCAATAGATTCGCGGCTGCTAATAATAAGTATATGGGAGATTATAATTCACAAGAGGGAAGTAGCTATCTCATGTGTTTTGATGTTTGTAATTTATATGGGTGGGCTATGGCGCAATATTTACCTTATGATAACTTTGTATGGTATGATGATCTTAACATTGATGTGAGAGACATTTCGAAAGAAAGTCCTGTTGGATATATTCTAGAAGTAGATCTAGAATACCCTCAGAAATTACCTGACACCCGCAAAGTCTTATCGCTATGTCCATTGCACTCTACACCTCCCAATGCTAAACAAGCAAAATTATTATCGACGTTATACAATAAATCTAAATATATAATTCATTATAGGAATTTGAAACAATGTTTAGCTTTGGGGATGGTGTTGAAGAAGGTACATAGAATCCTTAAGCTTAGCCAATCCAATGGTTGAAAGCTTATATCGCCTTAAATACACGATTACGTGCAGCTGCAAAGAATAAATTCGAAGAGGCTCTTTTCAAACTCATTATAAATGCAATATTTGGGAAATCGATGGGGAACGTACGTAAGCATCGGAGCGTTAAATCAGTTAATAAATGGCATGGACCATTTGGAGCGCGATACTATATTTCTCAACCAAACTTCATTAGTAGTAAGATTTTTGATGAAAATTTGATGGCAATCGAGCAAAATAAACTCGAAATATTATTTAATAAACCAATTTATATAGGAATGGCTATTTTAGATATTTCAAAAACTTGTGTTTGATTTTCATTATAACTTTATGCTGAAAATATATAAAGATCCTGAAGCGATAAGGCTGTGTTATACAGATACTGATAGTTTGATAACATATAATAACAGACGATTATATTTATGAGACCATTATGAAGAAAAACGTTGAAAAATTTGAAACTAGCGATTATGCATTAGATAATATTTTTGAAATTCCACCTATAAACAAGAAAGTGGTCGGATTAATGAAGGATGAGAACAAAGGACATATAATGACGAAGTTCATCGGCTTACGCTCTAAAATGTACAGTTATAAGGTGGAAGGGAAAGAACTCGTTAAAAAAGCTAAAGGTATTAGAGATTCGGTTTTGAAATATTCTATAACTTTTGAGGATTATGTTAAATGTCTTGAAGAAGAAATCGAGATATATAGAGTCCAAAAATCTATCACATCTTCCAAATTTAACCTCTACACTATAGAACAAAATAAAATTGCCCTCGGCCCTTTTGACAACAAGAGGTTCCTGATAAAGAATAGAACAAACACCTTACCTTATGGACACTATTCACTATTATCTTAATATTTGTTTCGATATGTTAATTTTGATATTTGTATTGATATGTTGATTGTAATTGTATTTGTATTCATATGTTTTAATAAAAAATCTTTCTATGACGTATGTGTTAATTTTGATATTTGTATTGATATGCTAATTGTAATTGTATTCATATGTTACATACTTGTTTTGATAAAAACTTTCTATGATGTATGTATATATGTTTTTTAATGAAACACAAAAACTGTTGATCATATTTTATTGTCCTAAATCATACAAAACCTTATTTTTATAGTAAAATAACATTTCTTCAAGTGTATTGGTCAATAAACATTTTGGCGATGAAATATTGATAAAACAATATAAGAGTTCTAATGCACTGGCATGATTCCTCATGCTTTTAATCACATCAATAACATTGTGATAGTATGAAGGTAAATCAAATTGTTCGAGAAAAGACACTCGATGTGATAACACTCCATCGCTGATATTAATTATTTCTCGAACATCTTCCTCACACAGCCAAGAATGAATACCATGCTTCGTAACTTGAAGTACTTTTTCATTATTGTCCCACACAAGTTGAACTATTTGGTAATATTCATCGGATGCTATGGGGGCAGGATCGAAATCTGTTTGTAAACTTGAGAAGAAATCTCTGATTCTAGTTCGAAGAATTTCGATGATGTGATACCATTCCAGCAGTCCAAAGGTGAGTTTACAATTTTGCGAAGAATGGATAAGTGATATTGTTGATGCGAAGATTCGCATAGGACTCAATCCACACTTAATTTTATAACCCCCTCCAATGGGTATGTTGTATTCAACAATATAAATTTCCCGAATTAACATTCCAAACTCTTCAAACATTCGATCTAACTCGGAACTATCTTCGGATGTACCACTATCTTGGTTTGACATTTTACTACAACTGAACTGATTGTTAGATTTTCTCTAACATACACCCTCAAGATCACACACTCACGCGCAGATCATATAATATCACTTCTAGCAATCCAACTTTTCTCTTTCAGTCTCAACCATTTGACGTACATTTTATCATCTTTTTTCCGAAGCACTTTCTCAATCAAAAAGACATCAGGTTGTTTGATCTTCTGCAATTCTTCCTAGTACAAACAACCGCTGATTGGGGAGCTCTTCATATCCTCTAGTAGATACGTGACTGGGTTAGTGATTTTAACTTTTATAATTTTAAAGAGCTCCGCCGACCAATTAGGCTACTACTATTCGCGTTGGAAAACCGACTGTCTTGCGAAAACATTTCGTAACAACTGACTGTTGCATTCCAACTTCTCTACCACCAACACATATCAAATATTTATTTGAACATGCGCAGATCATACTATATCGATATTCTGTATCCAACTCTTATCCTCCATACCATACCCATACTTATCAAGAAGTTCCTTCAACCTTTTTTTTTCCACTTCAATTATCGCGCTAATGGCTTTTCACTATAGCGAATTCCTCCATACCTTGTTGAATGTGGAAAAATTTTATCCAAAGATTTTCGGAATATACTGTTCAAATATAAGCCTGTTCGGTCAGTTGAAAGAAATTCTGAGTGAGGTTCTATCGCGGTAATCCAATCCAATTGTAGTCCTGTCAACTGAAAAAAATGAATACGAGGAAGAACAAACTACTATCAGAGAGGGTACAACCGTCCTTTGGGAGGATCCAATCGTTATTGGGAGGTTCTTTGAAAACAGGGTAACACCATATCAGATTGTCATTATTTAATCATCAACCACCATGCACGTTTGCGGGCAAAGTCGAAGGGAATTTTCGAGAGCAATACCAACGTTTTTTCTTGGGAAGTAGGCATACCGTCACTTGGGCCCGCCTGATAGAGAGCCTTATCAGATGTAGGCAACCAGCAAGACATTCGCGCATGCGCGGTCGGGAGCAAAATCACCCTTTTTTGCGCATGCGCAGTCATAGAAGTATATGGTTCACCAATCGATGGTCTATGGTTTGCTAATCTATGGTGAACCCGACTATGCTCTATGGTTCAACAATCGATGGACAGGTAGGCTACGGTTTGGTAATCTATGATTCCCCCAAAGAACTTTCGACCATAGAGGTCTGGATGTGAGGTTAGTTGGATGTGACGTCATCGACCCGCCAAATTCAAACGTAGAGGTGTTTTGGTGATGTTTATCATGGCCGACGTTGGAACCGAATGTCAGAAGAGTTAACGTCAAAACCGCAATATGACTGATGTTGTAGCTACATCTTCTGATGAACCGATGAACTATCATACTTAAATGTCAATGTCAGACCAGTTAACTTCAAACGACTACATCTATGAATGAACCGATCAACCGTCATGCATACCTGTCAACGTCAGAAATGTTAACGTCAAGGGACGACATCTATGAGGTCACAATTCAAAATATGACTGATGTTATAGCTACATCACCGCCATCTCTTAATGAACTATCATACTTCAATGTCAATGTCAGAACAGTTAACTTCAAATGACTAAATCTATGAATGAACCGTTATGCGTACCTGTCAACGTCAAAGGACGACATCTATGAGGTATCTTGTTAATGTTTTTGAGGGGGAAATTTATGAACCTATGAACTATCATGGCTGGATGTCAATGTCAGAACCGTTAACGTCAAAGGACGACATCTATGAGACTCCAATTCAAAATGTTACCGATGTTGTAGCCTATATCGCCATCTATCACTAAACCGATGAACTATCATAGCTGAATGTCAATGTCAGAACAGTTAACGTAAAAGGACGACATCTATGAGGTATTTTGCTGATGTTTGCGCGAGGAATTTCAAAAATTTGACTCATGTTGTAGCTATACTGTCATTTATTATTGAACCACACCGTAATTCCAGAAATAATGAACTTTTAAAATAACCTACAAATTTCCTAAACGTTAAGTGATTACTTACGTATATGAAATTATTACACCAGAAACCACATTGAGTATATGAGAACACGTGGAAGCAATTAAGTTTGCATACACCTGCGTCATCACATTCAGTTTATACGAGAATAATTGAATACAATGGATTCATTCATTAGGTCAACAAATAACAATAAGTGATATACAAGTCTAGACTTGTTAGTAAAAGAATTAGAATTGAGAGTTATGTTGACTACGAATTTAATTCTCGATTCCTCAGTAATCTGTTACAGCTCAAACGAAACACATCGTTTTCATATATCCTGTGTGTGCTGCCTTCTATTGAACGGTAAATGTAAGTTTAATTCAATTATTTAATTCACTGCCATGAAAACATACATACTCTTATAAGCATTTAAACAGGTAAAAATTATTCAATTCACATTCATAAAATAACAAGTACAAAATTGATTAATCAACTTTTATAAAATAACTGTTGAATCAATTTTGTGTGTGTATTACAAATTTAAAAAAATCTCCAATTTTATTCATATTGTTTCAGATTCATGATGGATCTAACAAAACTTAATCATTGTGCTCTTTTGGAGAGAAAACCATTGAGGAGAGTTCCAGAACTCGAAATCAATAAGCATTATACAATACTTCAAGCGAGAGTAGTAAGAACCAAATTTGGTGAATCCGTATTGCTCGAGTTCGATGAATTCTCTATGTTCCTACCCAACCGACTGACCAATCAGATTATCCCAATTTTGGAACAAATCTACATGAAACCTTGTTTGATTTTGATATACAGGGGAAAAGAGGATGTTAATAAAAGCAACCCGGCTTTTAAACTTGAATTTTTGGAGCTCAAGTAATAAGAAATCTAAGGTATGGTGTTTATACTAGCGTGTGTATATAGTCGATGAAATCATCAGCATTAATATGTCTCTTGAAGAATACACACGTAAATTGGAAGAATTCGGTGCGAAAGTAAAAGCTTTGAGTAGAGATTTAAGATTTTACGAAGATAAAAATATCGCTATAAGACAATTGAATAGTTTAAGTATTGGTGGAGAGGATGGTTATGTCAGAACCCAATTTTATAATCCTAACCTCAATTTTGAATGGAATCCTGTATACAAACGTTCCGAATCGAGTGGAACGTATTTATATATGTCCCAGGAAAGATCTGAGAAATGAATGTAATCGAACAGAATGGCAGCCAATGAATTATCAAATGATTAACGAAAATCAACTAGAGGTATTCACATACATAATTCTCGAAACGATGCGGATCACCACCAATCACACATTCAATTATAAGCTCAAGCTATTATTTCCAAATGGTACAGAGGGGGATGTTATGAAGTGGCAAACATTCACCCCATCACCTACATCGATGTCTTCTCAACCACCACCACCAAACACACCATCACCGACACAGATAGTAAACGAGATTTATGCGATGCAATGTTTCAATCTTAGTGTCTTATTAGTTTTACTACTTAAAATCATCATAAAAATTGTTAAGAAACATACAAATAAATACATATAATAATAATAAAGAGTTGTTTTATTGAATAATAGTAATAACATGTATTTAATGAATATATATATATATACAGATATATTTAATTTGGTAGAATAATGTTCAGGAACCATTGCTGTAGATTATCCACGTGTTGAATTGTACACATATATTTTTTTCCATCATTACGGTGATTCATGCAGCTCATCCTATTTGAAGGTTCGAATTTTCCTGTTTCACATAGAGTATTATCAAAGTTACACACATCTACAATGTGTGGGAAAATATTCAGTTCTTGGCACTTTCTCGTTAAAAAATCTGCTTTTTGATGATCTCGAACATAAATATAGTCTGCCTTACATAGAAGATTAGATTTTAGAATATTATCTATTTCGGTGTATTCTACATCTCCAGAAGAATATTTTATTCCATGTACGAGTCTCTCCACATAACATATAGATTTTCGATCTTGAGCATTCAACGATGCAAAGGGTATGCATGGTTTAAACAATGAATAATGTCGTTTAAATCCAATCTGAATAGACATTTCTTTCGGATGGAACACATCGTCGACGACGAAACCTTGAATGTCAACCAAAGCGATTCTCATGGTGTCACGTAATAAACTGATCGAATTTATGTCTAAATGAGACTCTTGATGATTTCGGTGAGGGGTGAGTATTCCATTAAACAATCGTGAATTATGATGCAATAAGCTTTCGTATTAGCGGGAAATCCTTTATCTGCTTCGATTTCCAGTCGCACGTCAACAGTAGCTGATTTCACGGCTTCTTCTTGCTTAGAACAATCGATTACGTACAAAGCGCGTGTTTTGAAACTGCTATAACCCAATATTGAATGTTTCACAGCAGAATTTGTGTAGCTGGAGTAGAATTCGGTGTAGTTGTGGTGGGCGAGAACGTAATCATTTTTGGCAAAGTCCAAGTTCATTCGTTCACTAGGGAAATATTCTCCGTTTAGAGATAAGCGAATACTAGAAATGTGTACGTGATCGAATATCGTGGGATTAGCTTCCACATTGTTTCGCTTGTCTGTTTGGAAAAATACTATAACATAACGCGGTTTTTCAACTGCTGCACTAGTCTTGACAACCCAAATTTCCCTTTTCGCGTCGGTCGTTATAGCAGGCAATTCATGTGATTTCCATTTTCTGAATGGAATTAGGATGGGTATATCACTTTTGATGGCTCGCAATAGCTTTTCTCTAATTATGTCGTTGGGAAAGATATATTTGACTTTCAACTCCATACTGTCAATCGAAAATTTAACTGTGGTAGCATCGTTTGCAATTATAACACAATCGTTATCGTTTCGAGCTCGCACCAATCGAATTGTTTGTCGCCCAAATGTAATCATAGAATAATCGTTGAAAATGTTGAATATATGCTTTAGTGGAATCAGTAAGCTGAAAGTTTTACTTTGATCTAAAACTACACTTTCTTCGGGGTAAGTCCAACCGGCAATAGACATATGCGTAGAATCAGTAGGAGTGTAGCAAGTGAATGCCCTTACAGCACTAACTATTCCAGGATCTCGAACAGTTTCGATGTCTCGCCCACTTTCGCTGTAAGAGCATGAGTCGAAAAGAAAGGCTCCATAATTAGGTACTATTGAGACATTCCCAGCTCCAGTTATTTCTATTTTTCCTTTGATAGCCAATAGGGTATCTTTCATCGAAAAAAATGCATCCACTTGATTTATTCAAACTCCACAATATCGCTGTTATTGAACGCCTTAACGAAAGGTGTGATCGATCTATATTCAGCTTTTCGTATCGACTCATCGAATTTCGGTTCTTGATAGATATCAAAAATTGATGAGACAACACTGTTGTTCAAATCCACATCGTTGATAGCATTGTTACCTACATACTTCCGCTTAGGCATTTTTTTCAAATTTAAGTCGAAACCCAAGAGATTGTAGAACTGATTGATTAGCTTTGGTGAGTACGTCACGCGGTTTTGGTGATTTGTTGAAGACTGATGAAGATGGGATGTGTGAAGTTCTTTTATTGTCTCCAACAACCAAACCCATTTCAGACTTCTTGTAAATGTAGATGGAGAATACTTTCTTCCCCGCGAAAATTAACCGGATTAGAGTGTTGATCCAAAGCGAGTATGGTGATGTTGGTAATCTCACCGATATTGGACACTGGTAAATATAAAGGATTTTTTGGTTGCGGGATTATGTGTTGCGGAACACAATCACATTCGAAGATTATGTTAGATGTTTAGAAGAAGGCATTGAGATGTATCGCATACAAAGATCTATCCGCTCATTCGATTTCAAATTGTATACAATCGAACAAAATAAAATTGCCCTCAGCCCTTTCGACAGCAAAAGACACATAATTGGTAATGGGATAAACACTTTACCATATGGTCATTATTCTTTATCACCATAATTGTATAAGTTTATATATCCATCATATTATTGTTCATACTTCATATCTATGTTTATTATTGTTTTATGAAAATAAATAAAATATTTCTATGATGATGATGATTTGTTTCATTTTCCTCTCTCCCTTTACAGCAAACCGAAAGACTATTTTTCATAAAAAATCATTTATTGTTCTAAATCATACATAACCTTATTTTTATATATAACATTTCTCTAAGTGTATTAGTCAATAAACAAAAAAAATTTTGTTGATGAAATATCGATAAAACAATACAAGAGTTCTAATCCACTAGCATGGTTAGTGATTCCACGTACATCTTGCTCACTCAAGCTCTAAATCATACATAATTTTATCCTTATGCGAAAACATAAACTCTCTAAGAGTATTAGCTTATAAGCTTTCTGGTGCAACATCTATAAAACAATACAAAAGTTCCATATAACTAGCAAGACCCCTCATTGATTCAATTATTGCAATGACCTTATAATAATATGAACAAAATTCAAGTTGTTCAAGGAACGACACTCGATGAAATAACACTTCATCGTTAATTCTAATGATTTCACGTACATCTTGCTCGCTCAAATAAAAATCAGTATTGTGCTTGGTGACTTGAAGTACTTTAACGCTATTCGCATAAACGCACTGTAATATTAGACAATAATATCCACATGCTATAGGTGTAGAATCGAAATGTGCATGTTGACTCTCAAAGAATTCCTTGATCTTCATCCGCACTATATTGATGAAGTCGTTCCATTCGTATCTTCCAAAGACGAGTTTTTCATATTGATTTCTTTGATGCAACGAGATAGTTGAAGTGAATTTCCTCACAGGGCTTAGTCCACATCTAACCTCCAAATTTTCTCTCAGTGGGTAAACCGTATTCATCAATAGAAATTGTT
This sequence comes from Endomychus coccineus, assembly GCA_958510875.1. Taxonomy (NCBI): domain Eukaryota; kingdom Metazoa; phylum Arthropoda; class Insecta; order Coleoptera; family Endomychidae; genus Endomychus; species Endomychus coccineus. The sequence goes on from OY294070.1 coordinate 47,158,807, forward strand.
CATGTTTTGAGGCTATTTCAATTTTTTCTAAAATTCTATCCAACTCTTCATCACCATTAATACTACTACTACTATTCGCGTTGGAAAACCGACTATCTTGCAAAGACATTTCGCAACAACTGACTGTTGCATTAAAACTTCTCTACCACCAACACATACCTAATATTTATCTGAACATGCGCAGATCATACTATATCGGTATTCTGTATCCAACTCTTATCCTCCATACCATACCATTTAACTAGCATTTTATTACCTTTTATTCGGAGAACTTTCTCAATTAAATATACTTCGGGTTGCTTCGTTCTTTGTAATTCCTCTTCGTAGAAGCATCCGGTGATTGGGGAATCTTTCATGTCTTTGAGTAGATAAGTAACAGGGTTCGTAATTTTAACTTTTATAATTTTAAATAATTCCGCTGACCAATTAGGCGTATACGATTTTTCGAAAATACGTTTTGCCTTACTGATACGCACCACATCTCCAACGTTGTATTTGTGTGGTAGAACTAGCTTGACGTGTGAGTAGCATCGCTTCAATATCTCACTTTCGTTATGTTTTGTCACTTTACACGGAGCCAGATTGATCGTTCTATGCTTACGCTTATTATATTTTTCAGTGATCTCTTCGAGTATATCAAACCATTTGTATCTCCCACTCAAACTGAAATGTTTATAGAGCGCTTCTTTCAACGTTCGAATAACGCGTTCTGCAATGGCTGCTTTTTTTACAGAATAAGTATTACATTGATTGATTTTATGTTTCTTCATCAACTCTTTAAATTGCTTATTGAAGAACTCCTTTCCTTGATCGCTTTGTAAATGTGTGGGTATACGCCCGTTAGATTTCAAAAAAATAGAGTCAACAGCCTTCCGAACCTCTTCAGCCGATTTCGTTTTCAACGGACGAGTCCATAGATACTTTGAGAAGCAATCGATCATCACTAAAATGAATTTAAATCCTCGATTTTCACGCGCATAATTACCCATTTCAGCCAGATCCATCTGCCATAGATCATCTAAACCTTTTATGATTGTTCGGCGGCGTTTGAAATTCTTTCTACTTGGTTTATGAAGCTCATATACAACTTGTTCTTTACCTTGTTGCAACATGCTGAATTATCGCATTAGGATTGACTCTATCAGAATTTCCTCCCAACACAACCAATTTGCTATCAATATTCTTCAGACTAGTGATGAATACATTTTGTTGTGTAGTTATATTATTAATGTCATTAGTTAATTTCGCAATATCATCCTCAGTCTGTTTCTTATATACGTCTATCACTTTCTGCACATCGGTTTGAAGATTCTTCAAAGCTTTATTCATAAGATTATTAGCCTTTGCATACTTGTCAAGAAGTTCCTTCAACCTTTTTTCCACTTCAATTATCGCGCTATCGACGTACTTCTTATTCGCAGCATCGTTATTTAAAGTAGGTGTTTTCATATTGGAAATTTTTTAATTTTTAATATCCACATCACCGTCTGGTGTATGAGTCAAGACGTTCTTAAACATCGAGCTTATTCGGAGAACATCGACGCTGTCCACTACACCGTCTCTTCCGCTCCTGGATCTCCTACCAAACTTGTCGAGACTCATCATATAACTGTTTCAAACGCTATTGTATCCCATCTAATAAATGATATCTGCCTCTCGAAGTTCATTTATAAATGCAACAATCTCATTATCGTGCGACGTATTCCCAGCTTCTTGAGAAGCAATCAATAGTTTTAGGCGTTCCACAAGTTCGTTTGGATCGTCCCAGTACACGTACTCCACTGGTTCGTTGTTATATGTCAATTGCATACCGCTACCGAGAGCTTCCTCATGAATTAGAGGTCGAATTATTTTAATGTACTTGTATCTTCGAGTACCTTTCAAGTTTCCAGCACTATTTCTGTGGGGATTTGTCAAGTTCAGAATCATCCTGTAATTCATCTTATCTTTCTTGGTGAAATTTCTAGGTTTGTCATAGAATATAAGTTCACACAGACCGACGGTACTTTAGAATTTTCTCCCTTGTGTCACGATAGTATCTCTATTTTTGAAATCGATTAATTTACCTCCTAGTAACCATGACAACGAACTAGCATCGTAAACTGGGCCATAAACTTTATCGACTTTTCTACTCCCTGACCAATAATCACCGATATATTTTTGAAGTAACTCTGGGTAAGATTCTAATACGTCATACTCATCATCATCGCTGTCAGACTCTTCAATAACAGTTTTCGTACTTGCATCGCTCACATCCAATACCGTTCCTCTTTCATCTTCCTCATCCTCCTCCTCCTCCTCCTCTTCATCCGCATCATCCCTTTCTTGCTTAATTTCACGTTTAATCAATGGTGTATTATTGGATTTGATTATTTCCCGAAGTGGTTCCGATATGGGTTTAAATAATTTATTGATCGACTCGTCCTCTTCCGTTTTACCCAGTTTCAATGTGAGATATTTCTTTCGTATAGATCGTGCCAATTGAGCGATTTTTCGCTTACGTGCTAACCGTTCAACGTCCATTGTGTATTTGCTTCAGATTTCACGTTCACACTTTAATATATACATCGAAACCTTTGCGGTATCTTCCATTGTTCAAATCGAAATCTTTAACAATTATCAATGTTCCAAATTTCTCCATCCAACACGTAGAACACATCTTTTTGAATCGATCGAAAGTAACGTCTGGGGATACGTGCTCATCAAACACGTGTTTTAGATTTATTTCATCCTGTTTAAATAACACGATCAGGTTAGAATTATCGCGAATCAGTTGTTTAGGAATTTTAGAGTATGTCTGACATAGATATGATGCGTCAATGTTTCTATGTCTACACATCGAATAATATTCTCGAATTTTCTGTTGTCTCGCAGGATATGTCATCAAAAATGAAGATAGAATTTGGTTTTGCATCGTTCGGACTTATAATTTCTTCATTGTCTTTATATGGGAAAAAACCAGCTCCTTTTACTCGTTCCAAAATCTCCTGCAACAGTATGTACTTATCTTGATATAATGACTTCGAGTATACGTAAACGTTTTCAAACTTGACACCATTTGGATTGAATAACAACGATAACATAACGTTTGTTTTTCCGCATCCGCTCGGGCCACAAATTAAAGCACGAAAAGAGTTTGGTAACAGTTTACCATGTTTACCAACGCGATTAGTTCCAACTTTTAAATCTAAATTCTCGATTGGAAGTGTCTGTTCTTGTTGAACGGTCTTCATCGTGTGAACCATTTCTACTTAATGATAACGTATAAAAGGAAAAATCACCAGAGCGTATGCTCATTAACAATGTTGATTCATCAAGGTGAAGGTTTATTGAATACACTCATAAACAAGCTCCCGTTTGAATTACACATTCCTTCATATCAATTCTGTGGTCCTGGAACTAAATTGGAAAAGCGTCTTGCACGCGGTGATAAAGGTATCAATCCTCTAGATTCCGCTTGTCGCGAACACGATATAGCTTATTCACAAAACAAATCTCTGGAGGAACGTCATAGGCCGATAAAATATTAGAGGACGCTGCTTGGAAACGAGTTAAATCAAGAGACGCTAGCGCAGGTGAAAGACTCTCTAGTTTATTGGTTACCGGTGGGATGAAGGTTAAACGAAAACTAGGTATGGGTATCAAGAAACGGAGGCGACAACGAGGATGTTGTTTCCGGAAAGATATCGTTGGAAGCATCGCAAAGTCAATGGAGCCATCTTCTTCTTTGAGAAAGTCCGCTATGAACGCGTTGAAAGCCGCACGGATTGACATTAAACGAGCTGGAGGTAAAAAGCGTATCAGAGTATCAAGAGTAATACCCCTACCAAAATCTGGAGGATTCCTCCCACTATTACTACCCATCTTAGGAGCTCTAGGAGCCTTAGGATCGGTTGCAGGAGGTGCGAGTACCATAGCGAATGCAGTAATAAATGCTAAGAATGCGAAAAAGAAGCTTGAAGAAGATCAACGTCACAACAAAGCTATGGAATCGTTGGGTAAAGGTTTATATTTGAGACGAAATGCTAAAGGAGGCCTGGGATTGTTTTTGAAGAAGCAACAAAAAAACTTCCAATAAAGCTACCCTATGATAGACCGCTGAACGATCGGGATTTGGTGCGTTTCGCAAATAAAATGAAAATACCACATTTTCGAGGTGTCTTTATGCGAGACAATCTACCTAGAAAACCGTGGTGTCAAGAACGCATCATTTTAAATTTAGATTCAGTGAAAAACAGCGGAACTCATTGGGTAGCATTCAAGAAAAACGGTAACGATGTAGAGTATTTTGATTCGTTTGGAAATTTAAAACCACCGAAGGAACTCGTTCGATATCTGGGTGGGAACGTTCGGATTTCCTATAACAACGATCCTTTTCAGAAATACAATCAAGTAATATGTGGACATTTGTGTTTGAAATTTCTCAGTCTTACCTAAACATTTAGCGAGTAACAACCATCATGGATTTCGCTTCGGCATTAATACAATACATATGCGAAACTGAAGGAGGAAGTAGTTTGAGAACAATAATTAATTTTATTTACGATAATTTGATCGAGGCTATCATTAAACCTACGAGCGAACTTACACGTAAAAATTTAATGTTTCTACCGATGGAATACATCCTAAAACATTTGGATGTGGTGTTTCTCAATCAGAAAGAGGTTCCGGAACATATGTTCGAATACCTTTACCGTCATATGCAGTGTAAGGAACATGTCGATGAAGATTGCGATGGTCCACAACCCCCACGCAAACTATGTTCTCAATGTTTATCTGAGCAGATTTCTCACATCATGGAGAACGAGGAAATGACTCATCATGAGAAGCAAGTGTTGATAGAAGAAGTTTGCAAAGACGACCCATACTTTATGAAATCATACTTATTCCATCTATTAATGTTAAAATATAAATAGAGATGTTTCAATAAATTTTTATTAGTATCATGTCTCAGTTGTTCACGTTAACAAGCACCAACCATATATTCTCGTTTACACCGCAGATTTCGATTGTGCTGAGGCCAGACAAAAAATATTACTTAGCATTGTTGGGATTCACTTCCTACAATTCCATACCGAATATCGACAACGAAAAATTCTACTATTACGAGAATAAAACTTTGAAAGAAATCGCAATACCTGCAGGTAACTATGAAATAACCGATATCGAAGAATTGATTAAAAGGAATCTGAAGCAAAAAGAAGATATATTCTCACTGAAACCCAATAACAATACCCTGAAGTGTGAAATATTCAGTACACATCTCGATATATCGTTCGAAAAGGATGATAGTTTAGCTTAAGGAAAGGTGTATTGCACGTTTCCGATCTACCTGTGAACATTATAAAAGTTACAAATATCCGTTTCGAATCAAACATTACCGTGGGAGCGTTCTATCGAGACAGACCTGCGCATACGATTTACGACTTCCCAATAACCGACGATCCTGGTTATAGAATTGTGGAACGACCAAAAAATCCTCTATATTTACCAGTGTCCAATATCGGTGAGATTACCAACATCACCATACTCGCTTTGGATCAACACTCTAATCCGGTTAATTTTCGCGGGGAAGAAAGTATTCTCCATCTACATTTACAAGAAGTCTGAAATGGGTTTGGTTGTTGGAGACAATAAAAGAACTTCACACATCCCATCTTCATCAGTCTTCAACAAATCACCAAAACCGCGTGACGTACTCACCAAAGCTAATCAATCAGTTCTACAATCTCTTGAGTTTCGACTTAAATTTGAAAAAAATGCCTAAGCGGAAGTATGTAGGTAACAATGCTATCAACGATGTGGATTTGAACAACAGTGTTGTCTCATCAATTTTTGATATCTATCAAGAACCGAAATTCGATGAGTCGATACGAAAAGCTGAATATAGATCGATCACACCTTTCGTTAAGGCGTTCAATAACAGCGATATTGTGGAGTTTGAATAAATCAAGTGGATGCATTTTTTTCGATGAAAGATACCCTATTGGCTATCAAAGGAAAAATAGAAATAACTGGAGCTGGGAATGTCTCAATAGTACCTAATTATGGAGCCTTTCTTTTCGACTCATGCTCTTACAGCGAAAGTGGGCGAGACATCGAAACTGTTCGAGATCCTGGAATAGTTAGTGCTGTAAGGGCATTCACTTGCTACACTCCTACTGATTCTACGCATATGTCTATTGCCGGTTGGACTTACCCCGAAGAAAGTGTAGTTTTAGATCAAAGTAAAACTTTCAGCTTACTGATTCCACTAAAGCATATATTCAACATTTTCAACGATTATTCTATGATTACATTTGGGCGACAAACAATTCGATTGGTGCGAGCTCGAAACGATAACGATTGTGTTATAATTGCAAACGATGCTACCACAGTTAAATTTTCGATTGACAGTATGGAGTTGAAAGTCAAATATATCTTTCCCAACGACATAATTAGAGAAAAGCTATTGCGAGCCATCAAAAGTGATATACCCATCCTAATTCCATTCAGAAAATGGGAATCACATGAATTGCCTGCTATAACGACCGACGCGAAAAGGGAAATTTGGGCTGTCAAGACTAGTGCAGCAGTTGAAAAACCGCGTTATGTTATAGTATTTTTCCAAACAGACAAGCGAAACAATGTGAAAGCTAATCCCACGATATTCGATCACGTACACATTTCTAGTATTCGCTTATCTCTAAACGGAGAATATTTCCCTAGTGAACGAATGAACTTGGACTTTGCCAAAAATGATTACGTTCTCGCCCACCACAACTACACCGAATTCTACTCCAGCTACACAAATTCTGCTGTGAAACATTCAATATTGGGTTATAGCAGTTTCAAAACACGCGCTTTGTACGTAATCGATTGTTCTAAGCAAGAAGAAGCCGTGAAATCAGCTACTGTCGACGTGCGACTGGAAATCGAAGCAGATAAAGGATTTCCCGCTAATACGAAAGCTTATTGCATCATAATTCACGATTGTTTAATGGAATACTCACCCCTCACCGAAATCATCAAGAGTCTCATTTAGACATAAATTCGATCAGTTTATTACGTGACACCATGAGAATCGCTTTGGTTGACATTCAAGGTTTCGTCGTCGACGATGTGTTCCATCCGAAAGAAATGTCTATTCAGATTGGATTTAAACGACATTATTCTTTGTTTAAACCATGCATACCCTTTGCATCGTTGAATGCTCAAGATCGAAAATCTATATGTTATGTGGAGAGACTCGTACATGGAATAAAATATTCTTCTGGAGATGTAGAATACACCGAAATAGATAATATTCTAAAATCTAATCTTCTATGTAAGGCAGACTATATTTATGTTCGAGGTCATCAAAAAGCTGATTTTTTAACGAGAAAGTGCCAAGAACTGAATATTTTCCCACACATTGTAGATGTGTGTAACTTTGATAATACTCTATGTGAAACAGGAAAATTCGAACCTTCAAATAGGATGAGCTGCATGAATCACCGTAATGATGGAAAAAAATATATGTGTACAATTCAACACGTGGATAATCTACAGCAATGGTTCCTGAACATTATTCTACCAAATTAAATATATCTGTATATATATATATTCATTAAATACATGTTATTACTATTATTCAATAAAACAACTCTTTATTATTATTATATGTATTTATTTGTATGTTTCTCAACAATTTTTATGATGATTTTAAGTAGTAAAACTAATAAGACACTAAGATTGAAACATTGCATCGCATAAATCTCGTTTACTATCTGTGTCGGTGATGGTGTGTTTGGTGGTGGTGGTTGAGAAGACATCGATGTAGGTGATGGGGTGAATGTTTGCCACTTCATAACACCCCCCTCTGTACCATTTGGAAATAATAGCTTGAGCTTATAATTGAATGTGTGATTGGTGGTGGTCCGCATCGTTTCGAGAATTATGTATGTGAATACCTCTAGTTGATTTTCGTTGATCATTTGATAATTCATTGGCTGCCATTCTGTTCGATTACATTCATTTCTCAGATCTTTCCTGGGACATATATAAATACGTTCCACTCGATTCGGAACGTTTGTATACAGGATTCCATTCAAAATTGAGGTTAGGATTATAAAATTGGGTTCTAACATAACCATCCTCTCCACCAATACTTAAACTATTCAATTGTCTTAAAGCGATATTTTTATCTTCGTAAAATTTTAAATCTCTACTCAAAACTTTTACTTTCGCACCGAATTCTTCCAATTTACGTGTGTATTCTTCAAGAGACATATTAATACTGATGATTTCATCGACTATATACACACGCTAGTATAAACACCATACCTTAGATTTCTTATTACTTGAGCTCCAAAAATTCAAGTTTAAAAGCCGGGTTGCTTTTATTAACATCCTCTTTTCCCCTGTATATCAAAATCAAACAAGGTTTCATGTTGATTTGTTCCAAAATTGGGATAATCTGATTGGTCAGTCGGTTGGGTAGGAACATAGAGAATTCATCGAACTCGAGCAATACGGATTCACCAAATTTGGTTCTTACTACTCTCGCTTGAAGTATTGTATAATGCTTATTGATTTCGAGTTCTGGAACTCTCCTCAATGGTTTTCTCTCCAAAAGAGCACAATGATTAAGTTTTGTTAGATCCATCATGAATCTGAAACAATATGAATAAAATTGGAGATTTTTTTAAATTCGTAATACACACACAAAATTGATTCAACAGTTATTTTATAAAAGTTGATTAATCAATTTTGTACTTGTTATTTTATGAATGTGAATTGAATAATTTTTACCTGTTTCAATGCTTATAAGAGTATGTATGTTTTCATGGCAGTGAATTAAATAATTGAATTAAACTTACATTTTCCGTTCAGTAGAAGGCAGCACACACAGGATATATGAAAACGATGTGTTTCGTTTGAGCTGTAACAGATTACTGAGGAATCGAGAATTAAATTCGTAGTCAACATAACTCTCAATTATAATTCTCTTACTAACAAGTCTAGACTTGTATATCACTTATTGTTATTTGTTGACCTAATGAATGAATCCATTGTTTTCAATTATTCTCGTATAAACTGAATGTGATGACGCAGGTGTATGCAAACTTAATTGCTTCCACGTGTTCTCATATACTCAATGTGGTTTCTGGTGTAATAATTTCATATACGTAAGTAATCATTTAACGTTTAGGAAATTTGTAGGTTATTTTAAAAGTTCATTATTTCTGGAATCACGGTGTGGTTCAATAATAAATGACAGTATAGCTACAACATGAGTCAAATTTTTGAAATTCCTCGCGCAAACATCAGCAAAACACCTCATAGATGTCGTCCTTTGACGTTAGCTGTTCTGACATGGACATCAAGCTATGATAGTTCATTAATATATCGTTTTTTTGAATTGAGATGGAACTTCCCGCGCGAAAACATTAACAAAATACCTCATGGATGTCGTCCTTTGACGTTAACTGTTCTGACATTGACATTCAGCTATGATAGTTCATCGGTTTAGTGATAGATGGCGATATAGGCTACAACATCGGTAACATTTTGAATTGGAGTCTCATAGATGTCGTCCTTTGACGTTAACGGTTCTGACATTGACATCCAGCCATGATAGTTCATCGGTTCATAAATTTCCCCCTCAAAAACATTAACAAGATACCTCATAGATGTCGTACTTTGACGTTGACAGGTACGCATAACGGTTCATTCATAGATTTAGTCATTTGAAGTTAACTGTTCTGACATTGACATTGAAGTATGATAGTTCATTAAGAGATGGCGGTGATGTAGCTATAACATCAGTCATATGTTGAATTGTGACCTCATAGATGTCGTCCCTTGACGTTAACATTTCTGACGTCGACAGGTATGCATGACGGTTGATCGGTTCATTCATAGATGTAGTCGTTTGATGTTAAATGGTCTGACATTGACATTTAAGTATGACAGTTCATCGGTTCATCAGAAGATGGCGGCGATGTAGCTACAACTTCAGTCATATTGCGGTTTTGACGTTAACTCTTCTGACATTCGGTTCCAACGTCGGCCATGATAAACATCACCAAAACACCTCTACGTTTGAATTTGGCGGGTCGATGACGTCACTTCCAACTAACCTCACATCCAGACCTCTATGGTCGAAAGTTCTTTGGGGGAATCATAGATTACCAAACCATAGCCTACCTGTCCATCGATTGTTGAACCATAGAGCATAGTCGGGTTCACCATAGATTAGCAAACCATAGACCATCGATTGGTGAACCATATACTTCTATGACTGCGCATGCGCAAAAAAGGGTGATTTTGCTCCCGACCGCGCATGCGCGAATGTCTTGCTGGTTGCCTACATCTGATAAGGCTCTCTATCAGGCGGGCCCAAGTGACGGTATGCCTACTTTGGGAGGGTCCAAATGTTTTTTTTTGGGAGGGTCCAAACGTTCTTTGGGAGGATCCAATCGTTATTGGGAGGGTCTTTGAAAACAGGGTAACACCATATCACAATGTCATTAGTTGATCATCAACCACTATGCACGTTTGCGGGCAATGTCAAAGCAAATGCGCTGAGGCGTCACGAGGAAAAACATTTCAAAACACAGAGTGAAGCAAGCATTGTGAAGTTACTTTTTCTCGCCGAGACAATTTGAATCGTCATATTATGTTATTCCACAGTCGAGATAAAAGTATAATTTACAGGTCCAACCCAGATGTTCTACTGCACCGGTTAGAAGAAATCATACCTCTACAAAGATATATCGAAGAGAAACGTGAAATAATTAATGAATTAAGAAGATTTTGTAAAAAATGGTATTTGAATAAAAACTCAGAATAATCCGAAACGATTGATTTTTATCGTTTTCCACTATTGTCAATCATTATTTAAGTCAATCCAGGAATGAAGATGCTACGGATGTAGGATCGGAATCAACTTGTGAAGAATTCACCAAATTTCATCTTCAGAATATCGATGATTTTCAGAGAGATTATTGGTGTGGAGGTTTGTTCGACGAAATTTTGCGAAGAATGATTCAGAGAGATTGTTGGTGTGAAGGTGCGCAGGACTCTAACCACATCGAATATCATAAAAATATGACATGTTCTTTCGACGAGGTGTCATGACGGCTATCACCTGCCGAGGTGTCTGTCACGCAGGTCTTCAATCCATCATATCGTCAAATGAATTAGCGCGTTCGATAAAAAATGGTATTCTTTGGTGAGAAAGATGCAGAGGGATCCGAACCCGCGTCATTTTTTACCTGAAAATGTTCACGATTTTACGATTTTACATGTATACTTACCAGTTCGATCGACCTCTTATCTCTCACCCGCAAGAATACCATTTAGTTTTGATTGTATATTTTAGGTTGAAAAAGTCAATAGCTTTACATGCGCAGAGTATGAGGGAGTGTGTTGTTGTGTGTGACTGCTCCAACTAAATCGAACTCTAATCAGTTCGTGATAATGTCTCCTCGATTATACAACAGTTTTATTCATAGTGTGCTTACCACCGTGTACGATGCGAAGAAATTCGTAATAAGCCTATGTCCTCCGAGTTTGATGAAAATCCTCGAAGAATTACAATTACCATCCAAAAATTGGATAATCGCTGGGGAATTCATAACTTTCCTTGTGCGGGCCGCGACGGATTGGGCGTATGCTGATATTTTTTATTTCGGAGGAGATTTCGATCCTCCCCCTCCAGAAGATTGGAAGATAATCGATATGGATATAGAAGGTCAGTTCGAATATAAACATAGAAGAATCAGAGAAATCATATTGCATCAAATTTCGGGTATCCTTCCGAACCCCGGATCGTATATACTTGATTGTTTTAGAGTGCTACATGATATCGATGTCGATTTTTATCGAATCGCACTACTACCATATCGATGTGAGATAATGGACATGCGCAGCATCCGAAGAGATACTTCAAATTCTTACACCTTTAAGATGTTTCAACTGTTTTCTGAGATAGGAGGGGAGGTCGATGACGTCAACTATGGAATAAGTCGACCATCACTACAAATTTTGTGCTTCGACGTACTCTTTCGAAATTTCGATAACATCAAAGAAATATGTCAATGATCTACGCATGTGCAACTAGATATTTGGATAGTTTAACTTTCTAGTTTGAAATGTCGTCTATAGTGATTGATATTCAAAGTTTCCCGATTTCTGCAAACGTATATAAAATCAAGGAACTCTCTTTGTTGGACTGTGAGAAAAGGTTGGAGAAATATTTTCTATTCAAACCACCAAAATCGATGGATCAACTATCCGAGAGGCAAATGAAGAAAATATTTCATTGTGAAAAATATCACGGGATTCAATGGAACTCGGGTTATCAGGAATATGATGAATTGTATGAAATTTTGAAGGAAAATATCGATCCGGATGCTACTGTTTATGTATGTGGGAAGATAAGAGCTAAGTTTCCATGGGGGACGTTCCAAAAATTGTGGTTAGATCGAGTAGAAGTGATGAATTTGAAAAGTAAATGTCCAAAATTAGAGCGAGGAAATTGTGAATTTATCTGTCTACATCACCCCAATAGTGTGAATCCTATGTGTTCTAGTGCGAATAGTTGGAAAATATTCGAATTTCCTACGAAGGACTGTGACTCTTGAAATAATAATATAGATATCTAGTGAGTCTACAAATATATCTTTTGAAGAATACACACGCAGACTTTGCGAATTCGTGGAAAAAGTTCATAAACTAAGGAGAAACTTAAATTTTTACGCAGATAAAATTAAAGTTATAAGACTGCTGAACAAATTAATTGTAAAAAGTGAGGATGATGGGAGTGGGGGTGTTAAAAACAAATTTTGTGATTCTAATCAGAATACTGAATGGTATTCTATACGCAAACGTTCCCCAACACGTTGAATGCATCTATATTTGTCTGAAGGATGTCGGCGGTGGTGGTGGTGGGAAGTGTTACCTTACCCGATGAATTTTACAATAAATCAACGATAACCAATTGGAGGTATTCACGTTTAACATTCCACAAGACAATCATGCATTATAAACTCAAACTCTTATTCCTCTATCGAAGTGAGGGGGGATATGGCTGAATGACAATCATCGTGTTTACCACACCTTATACAAGAGACAACATCAGCATCATCCACACTAGAAGGAGATATTCATAAAATTCTAGCAATTTTGTATGCTATTTTATCTTCTTTATCAATATTAATATTGAAAAGGTTTGTTAAAAATGTAAAGAAAGCTATTAACCATTTGAATAAATAATTATATAAAGGAGATAGGTGTTTTATTAAAACAAAAAAGATTGATAATAATAATATTTATTTCAGAAAATACATATCATTTAGGTAGTATTACATTCGGAAACCACTGCTGTAATTTATCCACATGTTGAACTGCACACATGTATTTACCACCATCATTGCGATGATTCAGGCAGGTCAAGTTGTTTGTTTGCTCGAATTTCCCTGTTTCACATTGAGCACCATCGAAACTATGAACATCTACGATGTGTGGGGAAATATACAATTCTATACACTTCCTCCTCAAAAACTCTGCTGTTTGCTAACCACGAACATAAATATAGTCGACTGCACACAGGAGAATCGATTTAAGAATATTATTCATTTCTTCAAAATCCACATTTCCAGATGCATAATCGAGTCCATGATAAGACTTTTATAAATATCATACGGACTTTCGCTCCTTTGCATTTAGCGATGAACAAGATGTGGGCGGTTTGAATAAGGAATAATGACGTTTGAATCCAATCTGTATACAAATTTCTTTTGGATGGAAAACATCACCTATGACGAACCCCTGAATGTCAACTAATGCGATTCTCATGATAATACGATGTGAATGCGATTCGCTTGATGTTTCGAAATAGACTGACTAATGTTTAATTGATACTCTTGATAATTTCTGTGAGAAATTTCAAGCACAACTGTTCACATATCACTTGATTATAGTTCTGATAGGTTTAGTTATTGTAGAAAATCCTAACGTTCCCACCCAAATATCGAACAAGTTCCTTTGGTGGCTTCAAATTTCCAAAACAATCAAAATATTCCACATTGTTATCGATTTTTTTCTGACCGCTACCCAATGCGTTCAGTTGTTTTTAGCTGGTTTACCACCGTATTTTCGATAGCACTTGCACCTCTTGCAACTGATCCTAAGGCTTCTAGAGCTCATGAGATAGGTAGTAATAGTGGAAGGAATCCTCCATATTTTGGTAGTGGTATTACTCTTGGTACTCTGATACGCTTTTTACCTCCAGCTCGTTTAATCGCTATCCGTGCGACTTTCAATGCGTTCATCTTCCTCTTCGCAAAAATTATAGTCCATTCTGGAGAAATTCTAGCCACTACAATTGAATTTTCGATTGACAGTATGGAGTTGAAAGTCAAATATATCTTTCTCAACGACATAATTAGAGAAAATCTATTGCGAGCCATCAAAAATTCAACACGTGGATAATCTACAGCAATGGTTCCTGAACATTATTCTACCAAATTAAATATATCTGTATATATATTCATTAAATACATGTTATTATTATTATTATTCAATAAAACAACTCTTTATTATTATTACATGTATTTATTTGTATGTTTCTTAACAATTTTTATGATGATTTTATGTAGTAAAACTAATAAAGCACTAAGATTGAAACATAGGATCGCATAAATTTCGTTTACTATCTGTGTGGGTGATGGTATGTTTGGTGTTGGTGGTTGAGAAGACATCGATGTAGGTGATGGTGTGAATGTTTGCCACTTCATAACATCCCCTCTGTACCATCTAGAAATAATAGCTTGAGCTTAAAATTCAATGTGTGATTGGTGGTGGTTGTGGTCCGCATCGTGTCGAGGATTATGTATGTGAATACCTCTAGCTGATTTTCGTTAATCATTTGATAATTCATTGGTTGCCATTCTGTTCGATTACATTCATTTCTCAGATCTTCCTGGGACATATATAAATAAGTTCCACTCGATTCGGAACGTTTGTATAGAGGATTCCATTCAAAATTGAGGTTAGGATTATAAAATTGGGTTCTAACATAACCATCCTCTCCACCAATACTTAAACTATTCAATTGTCTTATAGCGATATTTTTATCTTCGTAAAATTTTAAATCTCTACTCAAAGCTTTTACTTTCACACCGTATTCTTCAAGAGACTGATGATTTCATCGACTATATACACACGCTAGTATAAACAACATACCTTAGATTTCTCATCACTTGAGCTCCAGAAATTCGAATTTAAAAGCCGGGTTGCTTTTATTAACATCCTCTTTTCCCCTGTATATCAAAATCAAACAAGGTTAGTAGATAAACACCACTACTTCTGCCTCAGGATATCCGGTCTCCACTTCCGGTCTAGCTGTCGATGTGCATCCGGTGCATGAGCTCGTCCTTATCAGTTTTGAAAGGATGTAGGTGATAAGGATTTTATTTTATTTGTAAAGAGTATACAGGGTGTGTATAAAAAGTGTGTCACATGTACAGAGTCACGTGACTAACACATGACAGCATGGCGACCATAAGGACCAGCTGTCATGGCGACCATAAGGACCAGCTGTCATGGCGACCATAAGAACCAGCTGTCATGGCGAATTTTATTTGTAAGGAGTATACAGGGTGTGTATAAAAAGTGTGTCACATGTACATAGTCACGTGACTAACATATGACAGCATGGCGACCATAAGGACCAGCTGTCATGGCGACCATAAGGACCAGCTGTCATGGCGACCATAAGGACCAGCTGTCATGGCTGACCTAAGGTACAGCTGTCATGGCGACCATAAGGACCAGCTGTCATGGCAACCATAAGAACCAGCTGTCATGGCGACCATAAGAACCAGCTGTCATGGCGACCATAAGGTACAGCTGTCATGGCGACCATAAGGACCAGCTGTCATGGCGACCATAAGGACCAGCTGTCATGGTGACCATAAGGACTAGCTGTCATGGCGGGCCTAAGGTACAGCTGTCATGGCGACCATAAGGACCAGCTGTCATGGCGGGCATAAGGACCAGCTGTCATGGCGACCATAAGGACCAGCTGTCATGGTGACCATAAGGACTAGCTGTCATGGTGGGCCTAAGGTACAGATTGCTTTGTGAAGATGTCGCCACCAAGTGACAGCTATCATGGCGGACCTAAGGTACAGACTGCTTCCTAGAGGGGGCTCCGCCACCTCTAGGAAGCAATCTGTACCTTCGGTCCAAAAGGTACAGGCTGCTTCATGAAGGTGTCCTCACCACTGTCAACACAACCACATGACAGCTGTCATGGTGGACCCAAGGTACAGACTGCTTCGTGGAGGGGGCTCCGCCACCTCTAGGAAACAATCTCTACCTTTGGTCCAAAGGTACAAGCTGCTTCATGAAGATGTCATCACCACGTGACAGCTGTCATCGAAGGTACAGACTGCTTCGTGGAGATGGCGCCACCAAGTGGCAGCTGTCATGGCGGACCTTAGGTACAGATTGCTTCGTGAAGATGTTATCACCACGTGACAGCTGTCATGGCGACCCTAAGGTACAGGCTGCTTCGTGTAGGTGGCGCCACCAGTTCGGCTCGTCCGACTCGTGCGAATCCAAGATGACAGGCTGCTATCACAGGGCAGACGTGTGACGTCACAGCATGAAGGTACAGACTGCTTCGTGGAGGTGTCGCCACCAGTTCGACTCGTCCGACTCATGCGACTCGTACGGTTTTGAAATCACATGATCTGTCACGCGGTGAGATATGGTGTCTGTCACTTCGACGGAGTGTCTGTCACAAGGTGTCATGGTGGCTATCACGTACCATAGAGCTGAAGGTTATAGAGCTAACCTAACTCAAAACCATAGAGCATCATGGTGGTGGAAGGAGTTGTCATGGTGTCTGTCACGTGAGGTCTTCATCGAGGTGTCATGTCGCGTCTTGGAGGGCGTGACGTGGTGGATCCATGAAGCATCTGTCACGCGAACTGTCATGACGGATCTATGAATGTCAACCATAGCTTTAAAGGTATCAAATGAAAAGTCAGAATGTTAATTTTATTGAATTGAAGATCCTGCGATCATAGTTTACGAACGATGATGACGTCACGGGAGGCATCTATTGTTTCAATCCGGCGACCATAGTTTACGAACGATGATGACGTCACTGCTTCGAACCGATGACAGTAACTGATTCAATCCGGCGACCATAGTTCACGAACGATGATGACGTCATCATCGTTCACGAACTATGATGGTCAGATGAGGAATGAAATGCGAGTAATAATAATGATACTCTATGAGTAAATGTGAAAAGTTGGAGGTTATGATAAAGATATCCAGTAAGTTTGTAAATGTGTCATTATGCATATATCTTTTGAAGAATACACACCTATACTGAAAATTTGTAGAGAAAGTTCATGAACTAAGAAGAGACTTGAATTTTTACGAAGATAAAATAAAAGTTATAAGACTGTTGAATACATTTACAAGTGCAAAAAGTGAAGATAATGACGGGAGTGGGGATGTTAAAAACAAATTTCGTGATTCTAACCACAATTCTGAATGGTATCCTATACACGAACGTTCCCCAACACGTTGAGCGCATTTATATTTGTCTGAAGGATGTTGCAACCGATGGTGGTGGGGGGTGTAACCGTACCGAATGGATTCCGATGAATTTTAGAAAAATCAACGATAATCAATTAGAGGTATTCGCATTCAACATTCCTCAAGATAATCGTACCACCATACATTATAAACTTAAACTTTTATTCTTTGACCGGAGTGAGGGAGATATGGCTGAATGGCAATTGCTCCAACAATCATCATGTTTACCACATGTCATACAAAAGACAATATCAACACCATCCACACGTACATCATCCTCACTAGACGAAGAAATTTCTAAAATTTTCGCAATTTTGTATGCAATTTTATCTTCTTTATCAGTACTAATGTTGAAAATGTTTGTTAAATATGTAAAGAAGGCTATTTACCATGTAAATAAATGATTGTATGAAGATATAAGTGTTTTAATAAAACAAAAGGAATGATAATTATAATAATATATTGACATTATCATTTGCTAGTTCATAAGCTTTATTTTTGTGATTGATAACACATTCTATCAATGACTCGATGTTGATATCACTAATCAATTGTTCACCCCCCTCTTCTTCTGCGGCATGAATAATATTTCCTCTTGCATACCATTTCAAATCGCGGCGGAAATTCTGTTTCACTTCGTTACCAATATCGATAGCATGAGATATGTTAGACCATTTACGTATTAATCGCATTCCTCGATTTTGTAATTTTCTGTCGGCATCACGCCAACCATCCTCCTGTCGACGCATTAGGTACCATTCTGGTCTCATATCATTCGATGTTCGATATAATCCTAAATAATATATATTATATAATCCTAAATAATATATATTATATAAATTTTATTATAAAAAACAAAGTAATTACCTAAATTTCGTCTCTTTCCGAAATTTATAGGAGGTGGAACAATATTTGGTGCAATGTTATTCCGTAAGGTGATAACATTCATTTGAATTTGTTGAGATAAGCGTTGAGATCGTTCTTTCGCAAGACATTCACGTTCCTCAGCTCTTTGACGTTCTTGTTGTTCATAGAATTTCTCGTACTCACAATATTTCATCATAATAAATTTCATTAACAAAAACAGTTCACGTAACTCGATGACTTTAGGAGTTCGCATTTGCATCAATAATGATTCGAAATCAATAGCATCTAGAACATAATATTTCTTTCGTGCATCAGTCTTATCACAAATTTCTAAATGGTGTATATGCGGGTTTTTCCTCAACAATCTTGTTATAACACCCTTTTTAGCATGATATTTTTTGCCGCGATAACCTAACCAATCCAATAGATCTTCATTCATCAGAACGCGTTGGTTTAGTTGAATATTCCAAAATAAATAGTTTCTTTTATCGTTTCTTATATCGATCCCAAATTTTAGACACACTTCATTAACTGTTAACTTAATAAAATTGTTGGTGGACCATGTAGCCACATTTGAATCACAAACGCACGCTGCTAAGTTCATTTTTATAACTGAACATTTTCTGAAATGATTCTCTCTTACATACGTGAGAACGTGAACGTGAATAGTGAGGGTGGGGGGTAACTCTCCGTTTCGTTGTCATTGCAAACGTCAATAGTTGTTTCAGTTTGTTTCATTTCCAGCAACCGACTACCATAGTTTACAAACTATGATCGTCAGATGTTTACATCACCACTTACCGTTTGAGAAATAAAATATCAAATATGATAATAATAATAACATTTATTGGGAAAGATACATTTTGATAGTACATCATTTAGAACTAAAATTATAACATTATGATTCATCACCTGGTTCTTCATACCAAATTCCGAACTGATCCTGTAATCGGAGAATACTCCATTATATGATCGTCAATGATGATGCAATAAGCCCTGGTGTTTTTGGGGAAATTCAGGAAACTTTCCATCTCTAGTTTGACGTCAACTGTTGATGACTTTATAGCATCGTTTTGTTTTGAACAGTCAATCACAAAAATTGCTCTATTCTTGAATGCTATATAATCTAACATGGGTTCGCTTATTATTTTATTTGAAAATGATTTCTGGAAATCATAGTACATCTGGTATGCTTCCACGTATTGCTGGTCGGTGAAATTCAATTTCATTGCTTCATATGGATAACACTCTGAATTCAAGTATAATTTTACATTTAGCAAGTTTATATTATCGAAATATGCACTGTGTTCAACAGGCTTATTTTTTCGATCAGTTTGGAAAGCTAGAATCACATATCTAGGACGTTCCAAATTCATTGATGTTTTAACAGCCCAAATGTCACGAGTGCTCTCCTTCATCAACGGATTTTCATGTAGATCCCAGCTACGGAATGGAATCAAAATAGGCTTCTCAGCACTCAAATTCCCCAACATTTGAAATTTAACTTGATCACTTGGAAACACATGTCGCACTTTTAATGCTATCGTCTTCACATTTATTTTAGCCGTGCTATTAGTATAGCAATCGTTATCGGTTCGAGACCTTATCAAGCGCAGCTTATGTTTTCCACTCAAAACTTTGTTATAGTCAATGAATAGACCTAGTAGAAAATTCAACGGTATCCATAAATTGATTTTATTATTGTAGACTGAACTCAATACATCCTTGAATGACCATCCAGAAATAGCTAGAGGTATAGATTCATGTTTGGCATATGTTAGATAAGCTCTGATGGTGCTGACAATACCAGGATCACGTACTTTGTCTATCTCTTTTCCATTCAATTCATAACTGATATATTCGAAGAGAAACGCTCCGAAATTATTCGTTAGTTTACATTCACCATCACCACTTGCTTCTGGCTGGAATTCTGCCTCGATGAATAAAGCAGACGAGGCCAAATCTACCAACACATCTTGTTGATTGATTAATATCTCAATTTCATCGCTGTTGCCAAAAGATGTTGTGTGAGGATAGTAGGTATGAGTTTCTTCTCGGATGATGTCTTCATTGAAGTTTGGCTCGTTGAATATTTGAAGTTTTTCCGACATTGTAACCAAGGGACTTCAAAAAATTGATATTTTCCAATGATAGTGATGCAGAAGCAACCTTCTCCCTTGAACTCGTTGTAGATAATGACTGATGACCACTATGGGTATGTCTTTTATTGCTGAAATCCAAACCCATGTTCTCAAGTGATGGCTACTGCAACAACAACCTTCTCAGATGAATTCTTTTCATATAATGAGTGGTGGTGAGTATTGGATTATTATTTATTGTTGGAAGCCATAATCCCTAGCGGTCTTTTTCAACTCCAACCGTATAATAATTTCTTCTCCACGAAAATTTACCCGTTTCCAATTCTGATCTAAAATATTCAGTGTGATGTTATCGAAGGACGTCTTGCTGATGACCGGTAGATAAATAAGATTCTTCGGCTCTATATCAATGGAAAACCCAGGTGGTACAAGAGGTGAGAACTCATATATCGTATGAGCTATCTTATTGTTATAATATGCTACTGCGGTTAAGTTACACTCGACACGTATAGTTTGAACTTTGATTATGTTTATAGGTCGATCAGATACGTGTAGTTCACGAGATGTCAATTTTTTTTTGCTGAATCCCAACAGTTCGCTTATACTATCTTTAGGAATAAAATTCACTTCAAAATCACTCTTCAGCTCTGTGTGTAGAGTGTTGTTGTTAGATTTTATTGATAATTTCCGGTCACGTTCTTCTTGCTTCACTCCTATCCCACAAACTGCACTTTGTATGAAATCCTCGATGTCTGTCAACTCGTAGGACCCCGTAGGTATAGTTACTACTTCTTCCTCACCCTTCACATTTTTATAATAAAATTTATTAAAACCTTCTTCAATGTTCGGAATGCTATTGTACGTATGCAAGCCAACAAGTGCGATAGAATAATATGAATGAGGATCTAGTTCTATAGGTGGGTGGAAATCTACAGATAAGCGGGAGCTCTTACCCGTGATAGTGAACGTCTGAGACATGATTGATGAAAACTTTACCAACAATCTGTTTATATACTAATAAATGCACGGTTAGTCGAGCACAACTGAAGAGTTAGAGAGGAAATCTGAACATAACTGACCACAATTATAAGTGTTATATTGTTGAAAATTATCGTGATTGAATAATATCTTACACTTTTTGAAATAATCCACTAGTTCGCGAGGGGGGCGTAAATTGCCAAAACTATCATAATATAAAACTGTATCACCGACTTTATTAAACCCAACCCAGTGAGTGCCTCCATTGTCCGAGCTATCTAAATTAACTATTCCACGCTCTTTTTCCATGGTCCGTTGGATGGCAGTTCATCACGCATAAATACTCCTCTAAAATGGGGAATTTTCAGAGCTTTTGCTAGTTTTCGTAGATCGAGATAGGTCAGAGGTCTTCTGGGTAGGTTTACTGACAGTTTTATGGATGTTTATTTAAATATAGACCAAGACCTTTGCGATACTTTTTCAAATATAGACCAGATCCTTGTTTTCCCAAAGCTATAGCTTCCATTGTTTTATTATGTCTTTCCGTTTCCTCCAAGGTTTTCCGAGCTGCTTTGCTGTCGTTGACGGCCTTAGCGATGCCTGCACCACCTCCCGCCAATGCTCCAGCAGCTGATAAGCCGGCAAACAGAGGTATTAAAAATGGTAGAAATCCTCCAGTCTTTGGAATAGGAATTACTCTTGGTAACCGAACATTTTTCCGACCACCTGCTTTTTTGAATTGTTTTCGTGCAACTTTCAACGCTGTTTGGGATGTTTTCTTCAGATTGGATGAGTCAAACTTATTCTTCATAACTTTTCTCACCCCATCGACAATTGCACTTCCGAACCCAACCTTCTTTCTCATACCCATCCCCAATTTCCTCTTTGCCTTCATAATTTTATTTACACCGAAAGCGGCAATCCTTTCTCCAAATTTTGTGTCTTTAGATTTGACACGTTGCCAAGCAGCGTTCTCTAATATTTTATCCGTCTCGTGACGTCCTTCCAAACTAGCGTTTCGCAGATATGAAATATCGTGTTGGCGGCAAGCTTTATCTAGTGGATTGATACCTGAATCTCCTCTTCTCAACCGTTCTTCTAATTTTGTACCGGGACCACAGAATTGATAACCAGGAATATGAAGTTCAAACGGGAGCTTGTTTATAAGAGTATTGAGAACACCTTCTCCTACGTACGCTTCCATACAGACTGATGAAAATTCAAGATTGCACCGTTATTTAACGAGGGGAGGGAGAAAGACCAAAGATCTCAAAATAATATTTTTTATTAATTTCAAAATTTTCTCAATACAAAAGACTTAAGTATAATCTTAACAATATATGTTTCAAATATTATAATCTTCACTCTTGATTCACCCTCATATTCACGGAATTTTGTTCTATTATAATAACCATACCCTCGAGTCAATAATATTCCAGCTATTTGTTTGTTCCTAATAATCTCCAAATGGTTAATGATGGGTTCATTGAACGAGATCCGAATTATTGATCCAACTGTTGTGATTATTATCTAGACCCAACCATTTCACATACTGTTGACCCCTCCTCTTTCGTAATATTTTTTCGACTAAATACACATCGGGTTGTTTTGTTTTCTGTAATTCTTCCTCGTAGAAACAGCCGCTGATTGGTGCGTTGGTCATATCTTCTAGTAGATATGTGACCGGGTTGGTAATTTTTACTTTGATGATTCTAAATAATTCCGTACTCCAATTGGGCGTAAATCCCTTCTCAAAAATATGTTTAGCCTTACTTATTCGTACCACATCTCCAACGTTGTATTTGTGAGGCAGAGCTAACTTGATGTGTGAGTAGGATCGCTTCAATATCTCGCTCTCAATCTGTTTCGTCACTTTTATTGGAGCCATATTTATAGTACTATGTTTACGTTTATTATATTTTTCTGTGGTTTCTTCAAGTATATCAAGCCATTTGTATTTCCCGCTAAGACTGAGATGTTTCTAGAGCGCTTCTTTTAATGTTCGAATGACACGTTCAGCAATGGCTGCTTTTTTCACACTATACGTATTATAATGATTGATATTATGTTTTTTCATTAGATCGTTAAAGTGTTTATTGAAGAATTCTTTTCCCTGATCGCTTTGCAGATTCCTAGGCTTACGATGTCCTTCTAGCAATATAGAACTGACCGCTTTCCGAACCTCTTCGGCTGATGTCGTTTTCAGCGGGTGTGTCCATAGAAATTTCGAGAAACAATCGATCATAACCAAAATGTATTTGAATCCTCTATTTTCACGAGCGTAATTACCCATTTCAGCCAGATCCATTTGCCACAAATCATCCAAACCTTTTATGATCGTTCTGCGTCGTTTGAAATTCTTCCTACTCGGCTTATGAAGCTCATGCACAACTTGTTCTCTACTCATCTTATCAATGTGGAAATCTAGTGTAGAATTAATTTTTTGGGTATATTCACAGGATTTGGAGATATACGTTTCACAGAGCCCTGCTTTGTTGTTGTTGTGGATGATGAGGGTCTCTTCTTAGAAGGTTCCACAGATGTCATCCGTCGTTCTAACGCCTCCACTTTACTAGTAATGTCATTTAGACGCATGTTCACACTGTTAAATGTGTTATTGATCTCTTTCAATTCATTTCTGTTTTCCCTCACACTATCACTGATTGTTTTATACTCTGATTTTATATAGATCCCCATTCCATTATATTTATTCTGAATGTCCATCAGATGTTTATCAATGTTGAGAACCTTCTCATTCGTTAATTTATGTTCATCCAGATCCTTGTTGATATCTTTGATTAAATTATCAACCCTAACATTGAAGGTATCTTTAAGACTGGTTTCCGTTTTCAGATTCAGTTTGTGTGTTAATTTATCAACATATACTTTATTTGCAACATCTCCATCACCATTCGGTGATTTTACGTTGCACAATCTACGATTTTCCATATCATAACTTCCATCGCTCGTTAGGAATAATCCTTGTCCGTGAACTTGTTTGAAATTATTAGTAAATACATTTGTATCATATATCCACATGGAAGAGGAGGCTCTGCCAAACTTATCCATTGAAACCATCTTTATAACTGTAATGAATTTGTCTTACACCTGGTTTTTGTTCAATTACCCCTGCCTCTATCAATTCTTCTATTATAGAGATTATCTCGTTGTGATGATTATGGTTACCTGCATGCGAGGATGCAACAAGAAGTCTCAGTCTATCCACAATTTCGTTAACGTCATCCCAATAAACATATTCGATAGGTTTCTCGTTATATTCAAGAATATCATTTTTGATATATGCACTTCCAGTGTATGTTTTGGCTCTGGGTTTTTTCATGGAATTAATCAAAGGTTTCAGTACATTTTTGTATTTTACAATGTTTCTTATTCGATCAGCTGGATCGTTATTACGTCTATGGGCACTAGTCATTTCCATCATTTGACTGTAATTTTTCCCATCTTCCACAGTGTAAGTATCAGGTAGAACATCTCTGTAAAATATCAAATTATACAGTCCTGTGGTACCCTTGAACGGAGTACCCTTGATAATTATATTACTCTCACTATCAATTTCTATAGGTTGATTACCCATGAACCATTTGTCTAAAGTTGAATTATATTGCAATCCCATTCTATCATCGTATTTCTTGACATCATCATCCAATAGGAATCCTTCCAAGTAATAACGTGCTAATGTGGGGTATTGTTGCAGAAGCTCCTCTGTAGCCTCTGCATTATCTTTCTTATGTTTTCTGAATTCTTCACGAATCTGATCGATAGTAGGTTCGAGGGTAAACACATCCTCCTCAGTATTTTGGGGGTTATATACGAACTCTTCCCCTTCAGTTACAATATTTGGGATTGGTATGTTCTCCATTTGTGTTGCTGTAGAAACAATACTTTTAGGTTTAACCAACGAATTTTGTTTGATTATTTCAGCATTTTTCGCAATTTCCTCCAGAGGTTTAGATACATTCCTGAACATATTATCTAGAATCTCATCATTTTCAGCTTTACCCAATTTCACAGCCATATATTTTTTCCTCACAACGTTTGCTAACTCCCAAATTTTTTTCTTCAATTGTTGTTTTTCTTTGAGCATGTTACTCACACCCACGTCCATGCTGAGCGGGTTGTCTATTTCAAATGAAAGTATATATACATGTTAGATGTATATATAACAATCAAAACCTTTGCGATAACGTCCTTTGTTCATATCACAGTCTTTGTTTATCATAAGGAATCCATATTTATCTTTCCAACATACGCTACATACCTCTTTGAATTTTTCGAGTGACATGTCGGTACTTACATGATCGGTGAATATATGTTTCAAATTGAGTTCATCCTGTTTGAAAATAATCAAGCAATTGGCATTGTCGCGCAATCCATGTTTTGGACATTTAGCAAAAGACTGACAAAGATAGAAACTATCAATTGAGTTGTGTCTCCCTCTTGAAAAATAAGCACGAATTTTCTCCTGTTTCTCAAACATCACGTCATCGAATATTATGATTGAATTAGGCCTCGCTTCTGTGGGGTCTATGACCTCATCACTTTCGGTACAAGGAAAATATCCAAGCCCCTCAATTTTCTTCAATGTCTCCTTTAGTAACTGGTATTTTGGTTGGTGTAAAGACTTTGAATACATGTACACGTTTTCAAATTTCTGACCGTTTGCATCTAACAATAGAGATAACATCACATTTGTTTTCCCACAATTACTTGGACCACAGATTATTGTTCGTAGAGTATTAGGCAGCAAAGAGCTGTGACGTTGTGGTTGTTCAACATTCTCATTGCTTGACCCTAAGTTCATAATACTCAACGAGTCTTTTTGCTTAACAATCTTCATCATGCCTGAAGGCGAATCGAAATCATAATGAAACATATGTTGATAAGCATTTGTTTATATACTAGTTGATGATGTTATATTGTGTATGTCTGATCACGCGGTTAGGTACTTCTACGCTTCTCTCAAAATCAGGTATCAAATACGTGTTAAATAGGTATGAATGATGGAGCACGTGCTAAACACGTGTCTGAGTATTGAAGCATGTGTCTGAATACATGTCTGAGTAGAGCATGTCTCTGAATGTTGAAGCACGTGCTTAACACGTGTCTGATTATTGAAACACGTGTCTGAACATGTGACTGAACACGTGTCTTAATGTTGAAGCACGTGTCGGAGTGTTGAATCACGAGATAAAACATGTGCATGAATGTACTACCTATTCACTTTTTACACCTTATGTATTCAACAGTCTTATAACTTCAATTTTACAGTGTGATGAATAATGAGTAGATATCATTATTATTACTCGCATTTCATTCCTCATCTGACCATCATAGTTCGTGAACGATGATGACGTCATCATCGTTCGTGAACTATGGTTGCCGGATTGAATCAGTTACTGTCATCGGTTCGAAGCAGTGACGTCATCATCGTTCGTGAACTATGGTCGCCGGATTGAATCAGTTACTGTCATCGGTTCGAAGCAGTGACGTCATCATCGTTCGTGAACTATGGTCGCCGGATTGAATCAGTTACTGTCATCGGTTCGAAGCAGTGACGTCATCATCGTTCGTGAACTATGGTCGCCGGATTGAATCAGTTACTGTCATCGGTTCGAAGCAGTGACGTCATCATCGTTCGTAAACTATGGTCGCCGGATTGAAACAATAAATGCCTTCCGTGACGTCATCATCGTTCGTAAACTATGATCGCAGGATCTTCAATCCAATAAAATTAACATTCTGCATATCAAGACTTTTCATTTGATACCTTTAAAGCTATGGTTGACATTCATAGATCCGTCATGACAGTTCGCGTGACAGATGCTTCATGGATCCACCACGTCACGCCCTCCAAGACGAGACATGACACCTCGATGAAGACCTCACGTGACAGACACCATGACAACTCCTTCCACCACCATGATGCTCTATGGTTTTGAGTAAGGTTAGCTCTATAACCTTCAGCTCTATGGTACGTGATAGCCACCATGACACCTTGTGACAGACACTCCGTCGAAGTGACAGACACCATATCTCACCGCGTGACAGATCATGTGATTTCAAAACCGTACGAGTCGCATGAGTCGGACGAGTCGAACTGGTGGCGACACCTCCACGAAGCAGTCTGTACCTTTATGCTGTGACGTCACACGTCTGCCCTGTGATAGCAGCCTGTACAGCCGGTACGTTAGGGTCGCCATGACAGCTGTCACGTGGTGATAACATCTTCACGAAGCAATCTGTACCTAAGGTCCGCCATGACAGCTGCCACTTGGTGGCGCCATCTCCACGAAGCAGTCTGTACCTTCGATGACAGCTGTCACGTGGTGATGACATCTTCATGAAGCAGCCTGTACCTTTGGACCAAAGGTAGAGATTGTTTCCTAGAGGTGGCGGAGCCCCCTCCACGAAGCAGTCTGTACCTTGGGTCCACCATGACAGCTGTCATGTGGTTGTGTTGACAGTGGGGAGGACACCTTCATGAAGCAGCCTGTACCTTAGGTCCGCCATGACAGCTGTCACTTGGTGGCGACATCTTCACAAAGCAATCTGTACCTTAGGCCCACCATGACAGCTAGTCCTTATGGTCACCATGACAGCTGGTCCTTATGGTCGCCATGACAGCTGGTCCTTATGCCCGCCATGACAGCTGGTCCTTATGGTCGCCATGACAGCTGTACCTTAGGTCCGCCATGACAGCTAGTCCTTATGGTCACCATGACAGCTGGTCCTTATGGTCGCCATGACAGCTGGTCCTTATGGTCGCCATGACAGCTGTACCTTATGGTCGCCATGACAGCTGGTTCTTATGGTCGCCATAACAGCTGGTTCTTATGGTCGCCATGACAGCTGGTCCTTATGGTCGCCATGACAGCTGTACCTTAGGTCAGCCATGACAGCTGGTCCTTATGATCGCCATGACAGCTGGTCCTCATGGTCGCCATGACAGCTGGTCCTTATGGTCGCCATGCTGTCATGTGTTAGTCACGTGACTCTGTACATGTGACACACTTATTATACACACCCTGTATACTCTTTACAAATAAAATAAAATCATTATCACCTACATCCTTTCAAAACTGATAAGGACGAGCTCATGCACCGGATGCACATCGACAGCTAGACCGGAAGTGGAGACCGGATATCCTGAGGCAGAAGTAGTGGTGTTCATCTACTAAGGTTTCATGTTGATTTGCTCCAAAATTAAGATAATTTGATTGGTCAGTCGATTGGGTAGGAACATAGAGAATTCATCGAACTCGAGCAATACGGATTCACCAAATTTGGTTCTTACTACTCTCGCTTGAAGTATTGTATAATTCTTATTGATTTCGAGGTCTGGAACTCTCCTCAATGGTTTTCTCTCCTAAAGAGCACAATGATTAAGTTTTGTTAGATCCATCATAAATCTGAAACAATATGGATAAAAATTGAAGATTTTTAAAATTCGTAATACACACACAAAATTGAAACAACAGTTATTTTATAAAAGTTAATTAATTAATTTTATACTTGTTATTTTATGAATGTGAATTGAATAATATTGTAACTGTTTCAATGCTAATAAGAGGTTTATTCTGAATAAGAGACAAAACAAGTACGTTTTTATGGTAGTGAATTAAATAATTGAATTGAAGTTACATTTTCCGTTCAATAGAAGGCAGCACACAAAGGATATAAGAAAACGATGTGTTTCGTGTGAGCTGTAACAGATGACTGGAAGAAACGAGAATTAAATTCGTAGTCAACATAACCCTCAATTCTAATTCGCTTACTAACAAGTCTAGACTTGTATATTACTCATTGTTATTTGTTTACCTAATTTCAATTATTCTCGTATAAACTGAATGTGATGACGCAGGTGTATGCAAAATGAATTGCTTCCACGTGTTCTCATATACTCAATGTGGTTTCTGGTGTAATAACTTCACATACGTAAGTAATCATTTAACGTTGAAGAAATTTGTAGGTTATTTTAAAAGTTCATTATATTTGGAATTGAGGTGTGGTTCAATAATAGATGACAGTATAGCTACAACATATGTCTAATTTTTGAAATTCCTCGCGCAAACATCAGCAAAACACCTCATAGATGTCGTCCTTTGACGTTAGCTGTTCTGACATTGACATTTAGCTATGATAGTTCATCGGTTTATTAATAGATGGTGATATAGTAATATTTCGAATTGGGGTATCATAGATGTCGTCCTTTGACATTAACAGTTCCAACATTGACATCAAAGCTATGGTAGTTCATCGGTTCATTAATGGATCGTTTTTTTGAATTGAGATGGAACTTCCCGCGCAAAAACATTAACAAAATACCTCATAGATGTCGTCCTTTGACGTTAACTGTTCTGACATTGACATTCAGCTGTGATAGTTCATCGGTTTATTAATAGATGGCGATATAGGCTACAGCATCGGTAACATTTTGAAGTTTCATAGATGTCGTCCTTTGATGTTAACAGTTCTGACATTACATCCAGCTATGATAGTTCATCGGTTCATAAATTTCCCTCGCAAAAACATTAACAAGATACCTCATAGATGTCGTCCTTTGACGTTGACAGGTATGCATGACGGTTGATCGGTTCATTCATAGATGTAGTCATTTGTAGTTAACTATTCTGACATTGACATTGAAGTATGATAGTTCGTTGGTTCATCAAAAGATGGCGTTGATGTGACTACAACATCAGTCATATTTTGAATTGTGGCCTCATAGATGTCGTCCCTTGACGTTAACATTTCTGACGGTGACAGATATGCATCACGGTTGATCGGTTCATTCATAGATATAGTCATTTGAAGTTAGCTGGTCTGACATTGACATTTAAGTATGATAGTTCATCGGTTCATTAGAACATGGCGGTGATGTAGCTACAACATCAGTCATATTGTTGTTTTGACTATACTCTTCTGACATTCGGTTCCAACGTCGGCCATGATGGACATCATTTGAATTTCGCGGGTCAATGACGTCACATCCAACTTACCTCACATTCTATGATCCAGACTTCTATGGTTGAAAGTTCTGTAATCATCGTAAGCTCTATGGTTACGTTTTGAATTTCGCGGGTCGATGACGTCACATACAACCAACTTCACATTCTATGAACCAGACCTCTATGGTCGGAAGTTCGGTGATCTTTGTGAGCTCTATGGACACGTTTGAATTTCCCCGATTAGTAACGTTACATCCGAAGTTGCGCGCGCATCATCCGGTCGATGACTTACATCCTGGTGGAGAACTCGTCCACTTAATCTACTCCTATCAAGCTTGGATTGTTCGAGGGAGGAGAATTATATATAATCCAATATATCAATTTGTTTGTGTTTCAAATTGCAGTACCATCTTATGAGATTATTATGAACTTCTCATTTCTATTTTTTGATCAAGAATTTTGAGTTGTTCGTTAAACATTTTATTATTAAGCGTTGTATCGCATGTATCAAACACAAGTTGAAAATAAACAATGAAATATCTTTAACCAAATCAATTATCATTATCAATAATAACATTAAATGGACAAAAAATACAGATTAATAGTGGGGTTCTCCAAGAAAGTAAGTTTTATCTAAAGAATTACAATGAATATAACTAAATCATCTATCAATACCAATACTCACTCAACAACAAGAGGGCGACGCAGGGGAAGTGGACGCAGACCGTTCCGCGGTACTGGATCAAACCGGGCTGATGGAAATCGGCGGCTAACTGAACCGACAAAAGAAACAACTGATCAAGGGAAGATTCAACAAGCGAAGTTAACATGACGCAGGACGAGCAAGCAATGTTCAAAATGTTTAATAAACGAACACCGAAGAGCGATCAATCAAAACTAAACACGACAATTCAAAGACCCGCTTGACTTAGATTGTTTCGGGCTAGTGGAGTCTAATAGCCTACAACCATTTGGGAACAAATTTAGATTCACACCTTCTCTTTTGATGCTACCCTTATACCTCGACGCATTATACAATGAACTGTCATCGTGTGATAAGGGCGTTTAATCAACATATATCACCAAGTATGCTATCTTACTATATAATAATTATAGCGACGATGAGATTACTCATCCTTAGACAGGATAAAGGAATGATGGACCAGCAAGATGTTAACTCCATCAACTTATTGACAGGACTTCGACTCATTATACCGGCATCGATAGCATTCTGGATCAATGGCTTAGGCGATATAGAATCCCAAGACCAGGGGTCAATAGAAATGGAGATACGAACCAGGCCCAATGATGATGGAAGTTATGGCAGAGTTGATAACCTAACGCACTCAGAGTACGAGAATTATCCTGCTACAATTGGACCAGTTCTCTGGAATATGTTCTACAACCAGATACTTAACTTAGACTTGGGCCCAGGAATAACGCTTGTTGCATATTCTGACGACCTGACAGTTATAGTTGAGACAAGTACGATTGAAAATCTACAGATTCGAACTGAACATGCCAAGATTAGAAGCTAATAGCTGATGCATTACAAGAAATGGGATTGACATAAGAACCTACCAAAACAAAAGCCGTTATACTTGCAGGCAGAATAAGAATAAATAAGATCACCATCAATATAGAAGGAACGCCGATAGCTAGCGGTGTATCGATCAAATACATGGGATCCACATAGACAAAGATGTGTGTATGACTACACACAAATATCCAAGTATTAGTTTAACGTGAATTTCCTGTACCGAGGACTCTACCGTATGCGGCTTTCAGCCACTACCCCCTCGAAGCTTAGACCAAGGGGTCGAATGGAATTTTTACATTTCGTGGCCTCCGAACCTCATGGTACCAGACAATGCAAAATCACTGGTCCGATCTCTCGCAAAATAAATTCTGCTACCCTTGAGTTGAAAGCTCTAACTCGGTACTGCTAGACCAGATCAGGTACGTGGAGTCGCCACTCTCCAAAGATTCTACCGTTGTCAGCCACTTGCCAACCGATGAAGGTCTCAAATCATCATACAACTCAGATTTCACCAATACAGGCTTCCTATCTTCATCTCTCGCTCCACACTGACAGCCAGTGTTCTCTGCTAGACCTCTTCCGTACAGAAATGCATTCATACTTCCCTTTTCCAGTCATCAAAAATTTTGCATTCCTAACCTAACCAGAACCATGCTAAATTAGGCATTCCCTCTCAACAGAAAATAAAATTTAAAAACGTTGGTTAGGTTAGGTTGGGTTGGTTAGATTGGTTAGGTTAGGTTGGTTAGGTTAGGTTGGGTAGGTTAGGTTGGTTGGTTAGGTTGGTTAGGTAAGGTTGGTTAGGTTGGTTAGGTAAGGTTGGTTAGGTTATAGATTGGTTATGTTGGTTGAGTTGGTTATGTAAGGTTGGTTTGGTCAGGTTAGGTAATCGCCGGGGACATAAACGCGAAAAGGCCTACATGGAGCTCACCTTTCTCCGATCCGAGAGGAGAATTCGTCGAGGAATGGCTGGCTCAAATGAGCTGAATATGTGCAAACACTGGAAATCCCACTTTCATCCGCGAAGCGTCAGCAACCGATATAGATATTACCTTATTTCCGCTAAGGCATCAAGCCAAAGGGCACGATTGCAGTTTGAATCACATATGGAAAAGTAAAATTGAGATCTTTTCATTGTTCCAACGGGTCATGATAATTTACTTGGTAGAACTTGGATTAGAGGTCTGAATATCAACCTACATGAAATAGACAAGCACTCTTTCGTAAACCACAAAATATAGCGCTCAGTTGCCTTGGTACTACAGCCAATGGAGAATATACTGTAACATTTTACAAACATTTTTAAGGAAAGGATAGGTTATGTTCCAAATGTGAAATGAAAATTGCAAACTCAGAGAAGGAGTGAAACATATTTTCACCCATCAACGAGATGTGCCATTTGCACTATAGGACCAAGTTGATAAAGAACTTGATAGTTTAGAAGCCGCAAGAGTGATCACCCCTATAGCATTGAGTGAATGGGGTTGGGGTAATTCCAAAACCAGACGAAGGCGTGAGCCTAGACTATGTGTTGATTATAAGTGTGAGGTCAACGACAGCAAATTTTCCCATTCAACGAATTGAAGATGTTCCGAGGTCATTGCGAAATTTAAAGTACTTTCAGAACGCTACAAAAAGGAAACGAAAATGTAAATGTTGACTATCTGTCTAGAACTCCCATTCGTCAAGCATTAATGGCCGATCTCCGTTCGAATCCTCAAGACTCCGTTTACGATTCACCATGATATCCTGTTGAAAATGGAAAGAATTATCATCCCAAAGAGTCTTCGAATTACAAAATTAGATGAGTTGCATGCCACTCATGTAGCTGTGAACAGTATGTACAATTACGGAATAATCCTCCAAAATACAAGTTCACCCATGGGAGGAACCTGCAGAGAATTGGGATCGAGTTCATATTAACTACGCTGGGCCTCTGAGAGGTCACTATTTTCTTATATGCATGGATGCAAAATCAAAGAGGATGGAAGTCAGTATCCTTCGTTATGCATCCTCAAGAATCGAACTCCTTAAAGAAGCTTTTGCTTTTCATGGTTTTCCTAAATTATTAGTTACTGTTCAAACCAACGTTGGATAACACCAGGCCATCCTGTTATTAATGAACTCGCCGAGTGCCTTTAAGAATAAATGAGCCAGAAATTATTGCTGAAAAAGTGAGAGAAATCGTTTTTCTTTATCGAACCACTTGCTTTTGGATTATCACCTGCCGAAATGTACTTTCACAGGAGAATGCGTATAAGATTCGATACAGTTTTCCCCCAGCCTCTCCAGGAATCAACTCAATATACTGGTCCTGTTCGATTGGTATTGGAAGGACAGAGTACCAGCCCGTGTACATCTCAATAATAGTGATACATGGCAGTTTGGTGTTGTAACAAGATGTATGGGGTCTCGCCACTATCTTTCCAAGCTTGATTGTGGGAGAATTGTCAAGCAACAGATATAAACCAGTTGGAGTCAACTGAAGTAGCCCTACCTAGAGAATCTGAAGGTCCGCAGTAGCATCATGAAGATAAGTCTGATATCACGTGCCATCGCCGTTCTGTGACACTCAACATACTGCTTGAGCCAAACCGACACAGTAATATAATCCAGTCAACATTAATTGAAGAAAATAAGCCACAAAACAACACAGAGTAACAGGTGGACAGATAGAGACTTTATTGCAATTACCATATACATGATTTACAAAGCAACTTATTTACTTATACCTTAACAACCCTAACACTAAACTAAAAATATAATATAAATGGAATAAGTGATACATAGACATGAAATATCGCATAAAGTAGTGGTATAGCGATAAGATTCGTGAATGGAAGATTACACAAAATGATCCTTGTACTCACCACGGGACGATAACGTACGTAGTGGATACTGGGAAATCGGTCCCAAAACGGCTAGACTACGAGAATTAAATTCTAAATGTCCGTGTACTAACTCACCTCCTAAAAGAGCTTGGGGGAGGCATAAACGAGACACCTGAATTGCGCCTTGCAAAATTGATGAATACTGTGGATCGTGCGTATGCCCATAACCAATCAGGCGTGAATAGGCAATTTCCGTACTGGTGGAACGAGGCCATACAAGAGTCTCGGAAGCGATGTATTCTTAATAGAAGGAGGATTACAAGACTTAGAGCCCATATACCAAGGAGGGAAGATAGCATAGCCGAATATGAAGAACTACTTAAGATTGAAAAGCGAAAGTTACGAGTGGAGATTTCAAAATCAAAGAAGCTGCATTGGAGGAACCTACTGGTAGAACTAGACGGAGATATTTGGGCGAGGCATACAGGATAGCAACGCGTCACCTGAGGATATCCGCAATTCCTTATACTCTATCCGTAAACCGTAAGAAGAAAATGCTGAGGGAACTTTTTCCGCAAACTGCAGAATACAAGATCAGGGATCTAACAGTTCACGAGGCACAGGAAAACTTTACAATCCATGAGCTGACAGAGGCGGTGCGTATGACCAAATCCGACAGAGCCCCTGGTGGAGACGGTATTATGGTAAAAGCGATACGCGTTGTCATGAAAGTACGACCTGAATTTTTGCTAACCATATATAACGGTTTCTCAGAAACGTTATGTTTTCAGTGGCTTGGAAAAGGCCAGAGTAGTCTTGCTGCCAAAAAAGGACAAAGACCTAACCTTGTCCTCGTCCTTTAGACCAATCTGTCTGTTGAATTGCCTTGGGAAAGTCTATGAAAGGCTCATATTGAACAGGATGACAGAAGATATCGAGGGGAAAAATATTTGTTCTCCAGAGCAACACGGCTTCAGAGCAAAAAAATTTACAGCATCCGCCATGAAGTCTGTGGAAGAAAAGATTGAGGGGACTACAGGAGCGTGCTGCGTAGTGATATCTGTCGATATCCGAAATGCCTTTGACACAGCAAGTTTGCAAAAAACTATTAGCGAAATGTCCAGGGTAGGCCTTAGTGAATACCTGATCAGATGTGCGGAATCGTATTTTACGGACAGGACGATATTCATGGGAAACGTGAACAGAAGATGCTCAATGGGCATTCCCCAGGGCTCAGTCTGGGGCCCCACGCTATGGAATATCCTGTATGACGTTGTGCTGAGATGCAAGTTCGGTAAGGGGGTGAAGGCGGTCGCCTACTCAGATAATCTGATACTGATAGTGGAAGCCTCCAACATCGAAGAGATGCGGGTGAAGATAGCCAGCGTGATGGAAAAGGTGAAGGAATGGTTGGAGGGAGAAGGTTTGGAAGTGGCTGCAGCCAAAACTAAAGTATGGTTAGCTAAAGGCCCGCGTAGTTAATTCAGAGAAAGGATCCTAATTGAAGGTGTGGGTATCCCTGTGGACGATGAAGTCAAGTACCTAGGCGTGATAATACAGGAAAACCTATCTTTTGCGACTCACGTAGAGCTTATCGTGAGTAAGGGAAACGAAAAGATCGGCGCCATACAACGTTTAATGCCGAACATAGGGGGACCAAGTTATCACAAAAAGGGAATTTTATGCTCAGTGGTACAAAGTGTGATTTTGTACGCGGCTGCTATATGGAGGAAGGTCATGAAAATAGACAAGCACAAAAAAATCTGATCTCAATCCAAAGAAAGGGATTCATGAGAGTTGCTAGTGCCTATAGGACTGTCTCAGCGGAAGCAGCGGAGGTGATGGATGTACTTCCGCCCATAGACCTCATGATCAATGAGGTATGCTTTATGTATACTGTCGGAGGCAGAACTATGGGTAAAAGAAGAATGACCAAAAAACGCACTATGGCCAGATGGAATGAAAGATGGAGGAAAGAAAATGGTAAGGCGAACTGGACTAGGGAATTAATTAACGACGTAGAGAAATTGATAAATTGCGAACACAGAAGGACGACGTATCAC
The DNA here is from genome assembly GCA_958510875.1 of Endomychus coccineus. Lineage (NCBI taxonomy): Eukaryota > Metazoa > Arthropoda > Insecta > Coleoptera > Endomychidae > Endomychus > Endomychus coccineus. The sequence continues at coordinate 47,195,743 of OY294070.1, forward strand.
TTTACACAATTTCTTACGGGCATGGATCTTTCAGAACTTTTACAAAAAGAATTGGGAAAACTAGAGATGATATATGTTCAAGATGCGGGGTGGTAGATAGTCCGAGGCATATGCTGTATCATTGTATCAGATGGGATGATGAGAGAAAAAGTATGAAAGAAGAACTTTGCTTTATTCCCGGTGGAGGACCTTATTCTAACAATGATTTATGGGCGGAAATGAGCAGAAAACCGAAACACGGAATGCGACAACTCAGACAACAAGCGAAGAAGAGGTGAACGAACTATCGTTACCCGACAATGTAGAGGAATGGCTTACACTGATAGATAGAAAATGGGATGAGAACATATACTCCAGAACAGAATTTAAAACTAGCAATTGGATAGATGCGAAGGAGAAATCTCTGAAAGTATTAATGAACGGGGATGGAAGGAAGACCGAGGGAGAGGAAAGGATACTTGAAAGATATCCCGAACTCTTGGACATAGAGGACGTCTTCGGTGTCCTAGAAAAGACATAGGATTAAAGAAAAAGGAATATGGAGAAACATAACAGCGAGATGTATGAAAGTCAAAATGAGGAAGGAAAAAAATGAAATAAACACCATTCTAGAAGAAAAAGGAAAGAAATAGGAGGGATGAAACTAGTAGTAATGAACCTTCCGGAAGGAATCAACAAGAAACGTTTCAGGAAGATGTGCGAGGCTTCCTTCTACGGCCTGGACGTACAGATACAAATTTATTACACCGAGGACCCAAATCGGAAAACGCAGAAATCTATTAACACATATGCATATGTCGTGGAGAGGCCCGGCGCCAAGTTCGGGCAGACACTAGGTAAAGTGAAAACAGCCCTATCAAGCAGCAAAATGCAAAATGGGATTAGATGTATGAGGAGCACGAAAGATGGCAAATTATTGATCACGGCAGATAAAGATGAAGAAACTGACGAATTCCGAACCATACTCAGTGAAGTAGTCAAAAATACGGACATGAAGATGAGAAAGGTGGGTAGTAACGAAGGCACGGTGTCAGTTCATATCGAGGACATGAACTGTCTAACGACGGAGCAAGAATTACAAGAAGCAATAACGAGTATGATACCAGAGTTGGAGAAATCGGTATTCAAGCTTAGCGAATTTCGACCCATGGATGGAAATATGAGAGCGATCACCGTAACCTTAGCCAAAAACGAGGCCGCGAAAATTCTGGAGAAAAGAATATAGAGGTAGGGATGGTTAAATGTCGAACAGAACAAAGAATACAAATGAATAGATGCTACAGATGCTGGCCATTCGAACATACAGCAGAAAGCTGCAACGGTCATGACAGGACAGATATGTGCTACAGGTGTGGGAAATCTGGGCACAGCTCGAGCAGCTGTACAGCCGACAAATACTGCCCACTGTGCAAGAAGGAAGGACACTCAGCAGGAACTACTGTAACGAAGCGTCGTTACTAATTAATATTATTGCCCAAGTAAGTCACCTCTACCGAAATAAAGGAATCAAACTTTGGTACACTATGTGTATAAAAACACGACAGCAGAGTGTAGCTCCTGATAAGCGAGTCCGCGTTCCGGCGACATTCTCAATGACATGACGTGTCAACTTCAGAGTATAAAAGGAGGCCGGTCTCCCATCTAAAGATCACTTGCGAGGAGGCCACCGTAGCTGAAGCAGTAAACCCGAGATACCGAAAGTAGAGTTTTTCCATTTAATCCGATAAATGGAGAGTAAGTATATTCTCGACTTTGCTAACTAATAATTTTTCCGAAAAAATTCAATTGCCGAATTTACATTTCAATCATTCTAGAAAACAGTAGTGTTGACGATTGTTTTTCCTGAATATATTGGGAAACGCCGTACTGTTCATAATTAATTATTATTTTCCGTCACTATTTGAATCTGAGTTTATTTCAATAATTCTAGAAAACAGTCAAGTGTTGACGATTGTTTTCCTGAATAGATAGGGAAGCGCCGTACTGTTCATAATTAGTTATTATTTTCCGTCACTATTTGAATCTGAGTCTATTTCAATAATTCTAGAAAACAGTCAAGTGTTGACGATTGTTTTTCCTGAATATATTGAGAAGAGCTGTTCCGTTCATGATTTAATAATATTTTCCGTGAAGAATCAATTTTTGTTTCAATTTTCAATCAAATTCTATGAGACGATTCAGTGTTGACAGTCGTTTCATATGAATGCAATGATTAACAATTAAGAATTTCCGTAAAGAGATTGAGTTCCATTTCAAGTTAGGGATTCCCCGTGAACAATTTAATAGTAATTTGTTCTTCCGAACACTGATTCCGTATTTCTATTAAACCAAAAGATAAACCGAGGCGTAATAAATTGTCATAAGGAGAGACACAGTAGTACACGGGTGCTTGGTCATTATTCTTCTGTAGGAAGAGCATCTCTCAAATACCAACCACAAAACTAAACTAGAAGAACTCTGACCTTCTTACTTGTAAGAAACCCAGGCAGGTCTGCTAAGGTACATGACGGTACCGTAACCTTAGGGGACAACTAATCTTCCACCAAAATTAGTCATTTGGGCGGGAGTTGGTTACACTACGAGCTGTGGGATATTTCGCAAATCTTTAGCACTTGCGAAAAGGAAGAGTACAATAGTACAATAACTTTAAAACTCCAACAAACAAATCTAGGTCGGGCAACAGCAGCACACGACTAAGCGTATACACTAGCGATGAAAGACTTGGTAGACATGATGAGTCACGGAGCCTAACAGACGAATCAGTGCAAAATCGGGATAGGTAATCGATCTAAAGGGTGAAGCCGCCATGTATGCTATGAACCAAAATATACCCGCGGTTTCATATGTGAGAGAAGAAGGCTTTGTTGGAGTACACTTCGAGAAATTTGTCTCAATAGTTGGCTACCTATCACCAATTAAACCAATAGGTGACTTTGGAAGGAGTATAAACAAATTATTTGAATATGTTCAGAGAATGCAAAAGCCAACAGTTATTGCAGGCGACATAAACTTAAAATCACCACTGTGGGCTCACCGTACTTTGATCGCAGAGGAGAGATGGCGGAAGAGTGGGTCGCACAACTAAACTTAGCAGTAGCAAACACAGGAGAGCCTACATTCGTTAGAGATGAAACATACTGGCATATAGACGTAACTTTGTGCACACATAACATGATACCTAACCTAACGAATTGGAGAATAGTGAATGAAAATCCATATACCTTCCACGGTCACATTTACTATAATGTCTACGATACTCAGTTGGAACGTCAAAGCCCTATGAAGTATCAACTAGACGTAGAAAAGTTTACACAAGAACTCAAGAGATATGCCGGGCAACAGGAAGTATACAACCTGGTGCTGGTAGCGCATAAGAATTCCCAGAAACGAGTCAGAGAAAATTGTAGTAAAACTCTATATTTTTGGACTCCGGAGCTAGCCGGATCTGAGTGTGTTAAATAAAACAGGCAATACACTAGGGCCAGAGTCTCAAGAAACCTAGGACAGATAGAAGAACTGGAAAACAGGAAAGAGAGATCAAAAAGAAAATCAGGAGGAAAATAGCTGAGAAACGCCGTGAGCTATGGGGGAATTCGATACAAAAACTAGAAGAGGATATATGGGGACAAGGTTATCAAATAGCTACAAGACACCTCAAGACAAACTCAGACCCTTTCGCAATATCTCTTCGAAGGAAGAAAAGGATAATAGCTGATCTGTGCCCCACAGTTGACGATCACATACAGAGGAATGAACCAGAAGGAAATCCCCCTAAATTCACAATGGAAGACTTTGCCGTTGCAAGAAGTCTTTAAAAGCAAATAGGGCTCCAGGACTGGACTTTCTATCTCCCGAGGCAGTAAAAGTGGCACTGGAAACATTACCGGGAGAAATACTAGAAATGTATAACGATTTATTCGCAAAACAAGAATTTAATAGGGAATGGAAAATTGCCAAGGTTATATTATTGCCCAAGGAGGGTAAGAATCACTCCACCTCCAGTGGCTACCGCCCAATATGCCTTTTGAACATACTGGAAAAAACCTATGAGCGTTTGATACTAGAACGGTTACAGGGAGAGCTGATAAATTCGAATATTTTGTCCCCAAACCAATTTGGTTTCAGATCAGGACGGTCCACAAAAATAGCCATCAAGAAAATTTTAGATGTAGTGCGAAATACAAATAATACTTGGCGTGCTATGGTTACAATAGATGTGAAGAAAGCCTTCAACAATGCGACATGGAGTGGGATAATCAATCGAATGAATAGTGCAGGCATTGCCGCATATCTGTTCAAGCTGAAAGGAGCATACTTCACGGACCGAAGAATTCAAATTAAAAAAGGGGACTACTATGAGTGCACAACAGGCGTACCACAAAGTTCGATTCTTGGATCGACCCTCTGGAACATATTATATGATGGAGTCACTTAGAGTACCCGATAAATGTGACTCCCGTCGCATACGCTGACGATCTGGTGATAATCGTTACTGCAGATACGGAAATGCTTCTGAAAAGCCGGATGACAAAAGCTATAGACATGGTGCAGAGATGGATGACCAACAACAATTTGGAAGTGGCTGGAGAAAAAAAGGAGATCATAGTTCTTAAGGGGCCAAGGAAAAAAAATATGGTGGAATTTGAAATTATGGAGAAATGGATCAGGCCGCGAGTTATATATCCTATGAAGAAACTCTTTATTATATTAATTATAATGACTCATTGTAATAGAACAATCGATTAGTGTATTAATAATGATAAATCTTCATGAATGAGACATTTTAGTCTATTCATCATAAAATTCATGACTAATGCTTAGAATGACGACCAGCAAGGTCAAGAGATATGAATTAGCTATGAATATGAGATCCACCTGTAAATGAGGATCATTACTGTATGAATTATTGTAGCTTTAACATTGCTCCTAATAAAAATAGTAGTTTTCAAATCTTTTTGAAAACTTATTTTCACGAACCGTAAATAAAACTGGCGCAGTCGGTAGGATTCCAAGTGCATTTCTACTAAAAATCGAGTACTAATGTACGTGCATTTTTATGCTTAAAATTGGAATTGAAGAAAATCAAACATATCCCGAACAAAATCGTCGAGATATCCAAGTGGCGCCTGGACAGCATGGCTGAAGCCACTCATCAGAAAATCAAACATATCCCGAACAAAATCATCGAGATATCCAAGTGGCCTGGACAGCATCGCCGAAGTCACTCATCAGAAGACATCAGTAAGAGAATCTGTTTATCCCATAATATCCACTATCACATACCACATGAAATAGATGATATTTCGAGTAATATAATCAGTAAAGTAAGTAACTTAAGAATAAATAACGAAGAAGTTTCAGAATCCATTGAAGAGAGTAATTCTTTCAATAATTCTAATTATAAACAAACAATGGCAAATTTTAATATAATTAAAATATTCATTGACGCTGTTCCCAGCTACAATGGAGAACAAGCAACTCTAGGAATTTTTATCAATGCTTGCGAAAAATTCTTAACCACATTGATTGACCAAAATCAACCTCAAAATGATGAATGGCTATTGAGAATTCTGATAAGTAGATTAGAAGGACGAACTTTAACACTAATAGGTAGTAGAGAAGAATCAAATACATGACGTGCAATGAAAAATCTTTTAATATTTTATTTTGGAGATCGAAGAAATATTGAATGCTTAATTAGAGATTTAATGAATGTTAAATTGGAGAAAAATGATACTCCATATACGCTAGGTATGAGCATACAAGATATCAAAAGTATGATCTTGAATAAACTTAGACTAGAAGAACCAGATAATGCGGTAAGAATAGTGAAAACACAAATATATGACGGAATCTCCTCAGATTCATATTTGAATGCCTTGCCTGAAAAACTTTCAGACAAAATAAGATTCAGAAACCCTGAAAATTTAGAGAGAGCTATGAATTTAGTTGTAGAAGAGAATGTAAACCCCCAGTAAAATTGCAACCGAGCAAACCCATAATTAATCGTCAAAATTTTAATCCTCAATATCAAGGTAATAATAGACAACAATTTACAAACAGACCAAATATTCCATTCAAATCAACCATGACCATATTATAATAGTACGAATCATTGGATGAATAGACCTCAAAATTAGAATTTTAATAATTTTCAACGACCTATACAAAATAAACCTGTACCAATGGACACAAGTTCAGGTAATACGAGACGAACTAATAATACTACTCAAAGAATATGCAATGTACAACTAGTACAAAGAGCAAATCAGCGAAGAAATTTCACGTCAGAAGAATTATTCCATCACAAAATGGATGAAACCGAACCAGAATATTCAGATAATCCAGAATATAATGACATTCATTAAGATTGTCAAAATGAAGAATTTGACGAAAAATACAATAACGATGAGCAAAATTTTCATTTAGGCCAGACACAATCAGAGACGACATAATAGAACTAAATAATATTGATAATAATCATCAAAATTCCTCATGCAAATTAAAAATTTTTGATTGATACGGGATCGTCAAAAACATTGATAAATCCGAAAACCGTAAGTAAACATTATAAAAATTATGTTTGGAATGAACCATTCAAGATAAGATCTGCACATAATACCACTTCACACAAATACGTCGCAAAAATACCGTTACCAAAAACATTTAATACGAAACTATTTCATAATTTTTGTATATTCAATTTTAATAACAGATATGACGGTTTGGTAGGCATAGATTTACTTAAGAAATTAGATGCCAATACTCACATAAAAAATGGAGTATTGTGAACAAAAACTGCTGAAAATACTTTGAAAAAGAAAATACAAGTCACGAAAGTTATAATAAAATGATTGAACCTCGTACAAAAGAAGTAATTAAAATCCCAGTAAATTCTAACGCAAGTCAGGGAATAATAGAATACTCTATATTAGAACCAGGACTTGAGCTACCATCATCTTTAATAACAATAAATAACAATTACGCTATTGTTTCTGTAACAAATTCAAATGAATACGCAGTAGAGATGAAACTTGAGAAACCGTTTGAAGCGACAGAATTCAATAATTATGAGCAATTAAACCAATGACTAAGTGTTTGAAAAAAGGACAAAAAATAGTTCATGATCAAGAATTTATAAAATCATTTAAAACTTGCAAGAAATTATTAGTAAATCACCCAATACTTCAATATCCAGATTTTACAAAACCCTTTATCTTAACAACAGACGCTTCAAATGTAGCTTTGGGAGCTATTTTATCCCAAGGTATTATTGGAAAAGATAAGCCAATATGCTATGTCTCTAGAACTCTAAATGAAACGAAACAAAAATATAGTACTATTGAAAAAGAACTACTTTCGATAGTTTGGGCAACAAAGTATTTTAGACCTTACCTATACGGTGGAAAATTTATAATATATAATGATCATCGACCATTAACTTGGCTATTTAAACTTAAAGATCCAAATTCAAAATTACAACGATGGAAAATACGTTTAGAAGAATACGAATATGAGATAGAATATAAAAAAGGCAAGTATAATACAAATGCAGATGTATTATCAAGAATTCGAATAAACCCACTTGAAAATAAATCTGTAATTGCAAATATTGATGAAAGTGATATAGAAAATGCGCTTCGATCACTAAAAACACCTAATTTACCCCAAATTGAACAAGAAGACTTAAATGTCTTGAAAGGTATTGATACTATTCATTCACTTGAGAATGATGAACCATTAGAAGCAATCGAAAGTTTAGATAATATAATAAGTCGAATCAATATTTAATTTCAGAAGTCTATGAAAAACCAAAAAAGTAAAAATTATAAAAGAAAACGGGAAAACTAAACTATACGCACAATTCACAAAAAATAATAATGACTAGCAAGTAATCGATTTTATACGAGAATATACAACGGAAAACAACAAAATTCATATGTATTTTGAATCTGAAAATTTATACAAACATTTTTTTCTACGGCCATGACACAATACTGCTCTTTCCTAACTGTTTTTGATTAAACAATGAGGTACATTGTATGCCTTCAATTTCATTTCCTCACCTGATAACACAATGAAGTCATTGTGTTTCATTGTGTTTTTATTTTACAATTTATCACGTCTCCCATGGGGATTATGGGTGCTTCTAGAAGAGACGAACTTTATAGAATGAAAACAACAGATTGTAGAGACTTGGGTTCAGCAGCAGTTCTTATACAAATACCCACTACAAAAACAAAAGTGCCTAGAAAATTCACAATAACCGGTGTATTTTATGATATTTATAAAAAATACAAAGACCTTCGTCCTGAACACGTTGCACAAAATTATTTTTTCGTAAATTATCAAAAAGGAAAATGCACAGTACAAAGGGTTGGTCTTAATAAAATTGGTTATACAGGAACAAGAATAGCTAAATTCTTGACACTTCCAAATCCTGAGCTTTATACTGGTCATTGCTTCAGACGATCTTCAGCAACAATCCTTATAGATGCTGGCGAAGACATCACCTCACTGAAACGACATGGAGGTTGGAAATCAACCACGGTTGCAGAAAGTTATATTGACGAGTCTATGAAAAATAAATTTGATGTCGCCAATAAAATAATGAATTCTATTAATGATTCTGAAAACCTACCATCTTCTTCAAGATCCTATATTTTGGAGCACAAGGAAAATACAAACATGTCATTGCCGTGCCCAGATGCTTCAAATATAACATTTAATCACTGTAACAATATAACTGTGAATATTGTTAATAATTAAATTGTATTTTGACATTTTTAATATACCTAATTAAATTCAAAGTTCAAAATTCTGTTGTAAAATCATTTCGCTAATATATTATGTTATAGCCGTAGAAAAAATATAGTGTATAACTTGCACGGAATGCTCATTTCCCACTCGTATGATTTGCAGCATTCGCCTACGGCTCATGCTGCAAACTTCATACTCGTGGGAAATGACTATCATTCCGTGCTAGTTATACAATATACTATTGCCATATCTAGATACAAATATATAACAACAATGGATCTGAATTGATTAGATGTACACCAGACAAACAAGAAATAAAAGATAAAGATGAATTATACCTTACAATAAGAAATCAACATGAATCAAAAACAAATCATAGAGGAATACAAGAAACTATGGAACAAATTCAGAGAAAATATTATATCAAAAATATGCAACACGAAGTTTGCAAGTTTATGGGAAATTGTGAAATTTGCAAAAAATCAAAATATGATAGACATGAAACCCCGAGTAAACCCTTTCAAAAATTACATTTAGATACTTTCGTAATAGAGAAACAAAATTATCTGACAATTGTAGATGCTTTCTCAAAGTTCGGACAAGCCATACCAATTCAATCTAAAAATAGTATAGATGTAACAGACGCATTATTATTATTTTTCTCCTATTATGTATTACCAGAACAAGTAACTACAAATAATGGACCAGAATTCACTAGTAATAGTGTATCTGTAGTTACTTGTTCTGGTAATCCATAATAGGGAAAAAATAATAATAATGCGTCTGTTACATCTATACTATTTTTAGATTGAATTGGTATTGCTTGTCCGAACTTTGAGAAAGCATCTACAATTGTATTACTTAACAGTAATCCAAGATTTGTTAGAAATACATGGAATGAAAATTCATTTTGTTACCGAAAATCATCCAGAATCGAATGGATATTTTGAAAGATTACATTCAACAATACTAGAACATATAAGATTACTAAAGCAAAATCATAAAGATCCAATAACAACTTTAATTAAATATGCAATTATAGCATATAATAACTCGATAAATGCAAGTAAGAATTTCACACCAATAGGATTAACAATAGAGAGATTCAATGAAAAAAAAACCATATGATATAGATTATGAAAAACAATCATCCCAAACTTATGTAAAAGAACATAGATATGAGTTAGAAACTACATATAATAAAGGTAAAGAAAAACTAGATGAGGACAAAACAAATACAGCAAATAAACACAATGAAGAGTGTAATTTAGAAAAATTACAAGTAGGTTCGAAAGTATACGAGAAAAATTATAGAACAAAAAGAGCTAAGACACCTGATAGGAATGTAGGACTATATGAAATAAAGAAAATGAGTGATAAAAACGTAGCATTAATTGAAAATGATAGAGTAAAGAAATACGTACATTTGAAAAATTTGAGACATGTTATTGTTACAGACGGACAATCTGCATCTGTCTCACAGCAATCTCAATTAAATCAGCAAAAGGAGACATGATAGATGTAGAAATAAAAGAAATTACCGACAACCCTGTATTATACCAATAAGACTAGGCAGAACTCAAAACACAATAGACTATTGGTCATTTATTCAAACAATAAAATGGATTAATTTATTTATAAATATGAAAATTCAAAAGGAAATTATATGAAATTAAGAACTCCATATACGATAAGAAAAGTCATACTGAAGAATTACTCAATTACTGCTATATAACTGAACGTGCTATTCCAAAAATTGATAATCAAATCAATCGATTAATACCCAAAACTGAAATTAGAGAAAAAAGAGGTTCAATAAATGGATAAGGAAATATAATCAAAGCTATAACGGGAAATTTAGATCAAGATGATGCTGAAAAATATGACAATGCATTAAGTCAATTAAACGATAATCAACAACAGATAAAACAGGCATTAGAAAACCGAATATCCTTTACTATAGAAAAAACAAAACAAATAAATGTAACAATCAATAAACTATCGTATAAGATCAAGAAACATTGAAAATAAAATTTGAGGAATTAAGTAATTTAATCAATCGACCAGAATCAGATCTATATTCACTAGTAATGTCAATCAATGTATTTACGTAAATTAATTTAGCTTTAGAGACAACGGGTAAAATCCTAGATACTTTAGAAAATGCTGTAGTGTTTGCCAAGTTAAATACATTTCCCATATCATTAATTAAATCAAGAGAATTATTAAAAGAATTGTTAAGTATTGAGCCATTAATTTCAGAAAGTAAATTGCCATATGAACCCACAATGGAAACTATATTGTTATTTGAAAAAATAATAAATATAAAAGGATATATAAAAAATAAGGAACTTGTATTATTCTTCAGATACCATTAGTAGAATCAAAATTTCACGACTATTATCATCTATTTGCATTCCCAATCAAACGGGAATCCCAATTTCGATCAATAATACCACAAACCAAATACCTAATCCTGAATAAAAACAGATACGCCATGTTTAATGATGATTGTCGAGAAATCAAGTAAAGTGAATAACTATGTGAATCAAGGAACACCAAAATCATAACAGACAACAGCCCATGCGAGACTCAACTATTATCATTTTCCCAAAATTATAACAAATGTCATCCCAAGCCAATGAAGATATTGGAAAACAAAATACAGAAGATAACGGACAATAAATGGATTGTTGTAGTACCAAAAGAAACAACAGTCACTGTGAAATGCAAAAACAACGAATATAACAACATAATAAAAGGTAGCAATATCGTAACTATACCAGAAGGCCGTAATTTACGAATAAAAGAAGAAACTATAAGAACCTATCAAAATCCAGAAATGGAACAAACGTACCTTGAAGTACCAAATATAAAGATAGATAAAACTGAAAAAATTAACCAACCGAAACACCAATTCAGTTGGGAAACATCGACTTGGACGAGCTACATCCATTCGTTCAACAAATGTACAATAATAAGAGACAAATTCAACCAATTGAACCATCTTAATAATATAAGTGTATGGACGGACAATTATTCTATATGTAATCCTAATTTTAACAATCTTGTACTTTGCACGTAAAATTGTAACGAAAAAGATGATTGAAAGAAATAACAAAATTGCAGAAATAGGAATACCATTGGAAAGTATTCAATTGAAAAATTGAAGGAATTTAGCCTTAATAATTCAACTTAAAGAGTAACGAGTTGAATATCCTATAAAGATATTACATTAATTATAATGACTCATTGTAATAGAACAATAGATAAGTTTATTAATGATGATAAATCTTCATGCATGAGACATTTTAGTCTATTCATCATAAAATTCATGACTAATGCTTAGAATGACGACCAGCAAGGTGAAGAGATATGAATTAGCTATAAATATAAGATCCACCTGTAAATGAGGATCATTACTGTATGAATTATTGTAGCTTTAACATTGCTCCTAATAAAAATAGTAGTTTTCAAATCTTTTTAAAAACATATTTCTACGAACTGGAAATAAAACTGGCGCAGTCGGTAGGATTCCAAGAAAGTGCAAAAATCAAGTACTAATGTACGTGCATTTTTATGCTCAAAATTGGAATTAAAGAAAATCAAACATATCCCGAACAAAATAAATAAAACTCGCGCCGTAAACTAAAATACCTAGGAGTGGTATTCGATGTCAGAATGACGTTCGGGCTACACGTTATGCAGGTCATACAAAAAATTGACAGTATGACAGCGACACTACAAAGAATTATACCGAACATAGGAGGACCAACGAATCGGAAAAGTGCTATTCTCAGTGGGGTTGCGAACAGTGTATTAACGTATGCTTCCCCAGTGTAGGGACAAGTTGTAAAAATTGAGAACTATAGAATGTTGTTATTCCAAGCACAGAGGAAGATACTCCTACGAGCGGCAACAGCATATCGCACGGTTTCAGCGGAGGCACTCCGAGTCATATCAGCCACTGTCCCCATACATCTGAAAATAAAAGAACACACATTTTTATATAACGTAAACAACTCCCACACGCAGGGTGTTAGAAATATGGCTAGGAGAAGAACGATGAAGATATGGCAAAGGAGATGGAGTCAAGGCAGTGGAAAAGCAGATTGGACATGAATGTTAAGCAGGGATATTACGGCATGGACAAATTGTAATTTCCGGAATACAAATAACTATTTCACTCAGTTTCTGACAGGCTACGGATCATTTGCAACTTTTACGAAACGAATCGGCAAAACTACTACAGACTTATGTTATGTAATGTCATGGATGATCCGACCCACGACATTCATCAATGCACGCGATGGGAATCGAAGAGGAAGGTTATTTGAGAAGAAATGAGTTGTGTACCAACAGTAGAAAATTCAATCGGTACCATGCTTTCTAGCCGCGATAAGTGGAACCTCATATATGATTTTATAGTAAGTATAATGACAAGGGAGTGTTACGTCGAGGAACAAAATAGGCCAAGCAACATAACATATTCGGACAGTGAAGCGGAGATAGACTGGAAAAAATACAAAACAAAATAACTCAAAAACTGAGTTATAGCGTCAATAGTGGATACCGTCGAACCAGTCGAATAACACTCCGATGGAAATCGCGTCGATGTTAAGATATCTTGAACTCCGTTTCCGGCTCGACTCTGTATATAGGAGGTCTTTTTTATTCTGTTATGTAGGAGGTATTTTTCATTCGGTAGGCCGGGTGTCCATGTAGACGCAAACAAGGTAGCTTGTGGGCGCCTACAGGCCACCTATGAAGTCACAGTACCTTGTCGTTGGTGGAGGGGCTCAAGTAGCAGCAATGCCGGCCGGAGTCATATTTTTTTTTAACTCCTGGTAGGGTCACCCGTGCCGGGTTCGAGAACAAGCCATGAAAACGAAGAATTGACTCACCCCCTCTTTTCCCATGGCTAAGGCCACACCCAACCTTTGCCATTATCCCCTTTACACCTACACATCTTCCCCCCCCCCGGACGCAATTAGGTTAGCCGAGGGCTAGGGGGTATCCCTCTTTTCCTTCCCTGACTGCGCTAACGGACTCGGAAACTGTCCCATTTCGGGACCATCACAAATGAATGATGAATAACGAACTAAAGAGAAACAGCAATACGGTGCAGGGGATGGATACCCCAGTACCGGTCGAGAGCGGTGGCGTTGGAGCAGGCCCCGCCCGACCGTTAGCACGCAACTGCCCAGGTAGGTCAGACCTGGGAGAAGCAAATGGTTACTGACAAGGAAACGACAAGAGCCGGAAAGGTTACGAGCAAGAATACGGATACGGAAGAGGACATGGACTTGGATGAAACCAAGTGTTTGATAAGAGCATAAGAACTGCGAGGAGCCCAATAGAAAAGACCGGATATAGCAACACCCCGGTCACCCCTCAGACAACTAGTAAGAAGCTACGAGTAGCGGCTAGCTTGAGCCCGGGACACTGCCCAGTAGAGCAAAGGGCAGAGGAGAGCGAGCAACGTGAGACCTACGCGTCCACACCGAAAGCAGAAAATGCACATGACTTCTCCGAGGAGGATTGTGTACTCGATCTTCTCTTCTCAAAGACAGGGAACAAAAGGAAGATGGTTGGACTCCTCAATAGTGAGTATGGGGGCGATAGGTACGCGGAGCTGGTGGAAACAATAGTAGTAGTGGCAACGTGCGTAGAGCAGATTCTGGAGGATCAATTTACAGAGGAGGAAAAAATATCGGAATTGAAGTTAGTGAAGGAAATGCTACTAAACGAGATGTCCTTATTCAAAATAAGCGGAGCTCAGATGACTGAAAGGCAGGAGATGGGCACACAAACTGAAAATGAGCAGACCATATCGAACGAGCTGAAGGCCAGGGCTCTGAGAAGAGAAATGAAAGATGATATGTCGGGAGAAGAACTCGCCGTTATGATCAGGGACGAATGGCCGGAAGAAACATTCAGATCGGAAATGGTGTCGAAGAATATAACAGACCCAAGAGTGGAAGGTAATATGCTGTTAAGGGTCGAATTTCTATTGACCACTGTTGCTTAGAACCGGATCATTGTTGTTTATAATTGGCTCAAGATACCTTTGTTATATTGATAGTTCTTGAATATCGAATAGTGTGAACCCCTTAAGTAGGCATTTGTTCAGTACACTTCTTTCGAAATATTGTTTTAGAATATGGCATCGGAGTAACATCGCATTTATTTCGTGATGGAATCAGTCATTTGATAAATTTGTTGGGCATTATAGTCAACGATAATCCTGGTCTGTTCATACCAGCACGTGAATTGACCTGAAATTATTGAGTAATAAGTTCTCACTACCGTGATCAGTATTACACTACTTTGAAAGCTATTAATTCCTTGTGCATAGTTAAATTATCGAAGTCGCTAATGTTTGGCATTTAGATTGTTGTGAAAAGTAGGAGGTTACCTTTAGATTTAGTTGGGTTAGCTTGTTTGTCATAATTTGAAGGTACACCGAATATCGACACCGTGCTTTGTAACTACTCTGTTCACTTAAACGACTCGTTAATTGGATTATACACACAGAGCTTGAGAAAGTTCGATGTTGAAGAGGAAGTGAATTTAATGTGGAAAGCGCGGCATGTTCAAATTCACGTATATCGTCCATATAGAAGAAACTCTGACGTCCTGATTACAGGAAATGAAAGTAGGATTCTGATGTTTTTGGTATTATCATTATTTGACGGCAAGGTTTCGCACGAGACCACGTGAATTAATTGAGGCAATTGGTGATTGCTATATGGTTAATAAGAATTAACTTTGAGATGTTTTGTGGTAGTGATTAATATTTGTGGAATATATCATTCGCATTGTTGGCGGATTGATCCAAAATCTGAGTTAATTTCGACCCACATGTGGAAATCGTGTATACTTTGAGCCTTCCCACGATCTAAAGTAAGTCAATTTGAATCTCTCTTTATTGGACAATACATTGCTACAGCATTAATAATTGTTTCAGGGCTCTTTCTCTTTCTTTTCCTTTCTGTCTCTTTCTATTTTTCTCGTCCTTCGTTATTCTTCTTTCTTTCACTTCGTTTGCTGTTACGTTCTGTGTTGAACATCCTACTTATTGGGCTGCGGTTACCTTGGAGGTTTCAGTGATATTCTGCAACAACACAAATTCCTTATTGGTGGAAGTTATTCATAGTTTAACTGCAGTATCGGACTGGTTTTGGTAGATGTGTGGATTTAGTTCGTAGATACGATCAATAGCTTTTGGATTCCCTTTCGATGAGATTGTACTGGGTGGACCCCTCTGCATTCATCAATATCCAGAAGCAGATAAGCAAATCTTATTTAGTGGAGTTTCATTCACCTTTTAATTGTTATTATTTTATGAACTATTTTGTGTACACCGACGTATAGCTGAACCGACAGCGCTCCGATTTGTACCTTACATAGTAAATAGTACCACGGCTGTAAATGTGAATGAATTTCAATTATTAAATGTACTTGAATTTTACGTACCTTATTTTCAATCAAATTATAAGGAATTCCAAGTCGGTATTGGACGCTTGAGGTTAGGGTTAGACATTCAGCCTTCAGCACCGAATTTTCTCGTAAACTCACAGAAGATAATTCATTTTTTTCACCTCCGTGTATCCAGGTCGAGTATCTGGAACATCTAGACGTTACCTAGTCCGAGCGCATAAAAGGACTAGTGGCGCCCTATATAAATTCGAACCCATCCCTCTGACCGCTTGAGCTAGCTAGGGCAATTGTCACGTGTATGGGCTGGACTGGTGCAAGGTGGAGCATTTATAAATAACTATTACTTTCAAACAATTTTTATTATTTTTTTTTGCGTGACAAGTCTGGTGATCGCTCCAGCAAATAAGCTCAAGGAGCTTAAGTATGTCAGACAATTCACTGGGGCGTCCAGAGCCCTGCTGAGGCATATCAGATTGTGTAAAGTTAAAGAGGGACAGCTCATTATAAAAAAAGGCTCTGGGTGTTCTAATATTGATGACAAAGAGATTCCTGACAAAGACGATATATACATAATGGGGCTTACAAACGTAGTCGAAAATCAGAGCTACAATTTGTATGAGTCACTAAGAGTTGCTAAGGATAAAATACAGAACGGAACCGATGTGTCGCTCCATGTGGTCCTGGAGGCAACAATGCCACTAGAAGACAGGAGAAAGATTATGAAGTGCGTATTCTTTAATTTGGATCGAAACATATCACTTCATGGAAAAAGAGAAATGTTCGCAGGGAATAGTAACCAGAGGTCAGGCAGACGAACAGACGCTCTCATCATAGAGAAGACGGACAATGCAACCTATGCTCAATTGGTGAAGAGCGTAAAGGATGATATCAGAAACGAACCAGGTATGCGTGTGATGGCATTAAGGGAATTAGACAAACTCGCGAAGGCCACTTACTGGTGGAGATGAAGAAAGGCAACCCTGATACGAACAAGGTTTGGCACTTCCGGAGCCTGAACAGGAATAGTACTGTGAAGATGTTCAATAACAGGGATAAACTGAAGTCGGCCAATATTTATGGAATTGATATTGACCCCACTGAAGCGGATATCGTGGAGGCAATAAGAGGGATCGTAAAGGAACCGGAAGATACAGTGGAGATCAAGGCCTTGCGCCTCATGACAGGGGGCAGATTGGCGGCCACCATCATTGCGGAGGCAGAGCAGATAGAACAGCTAACCAGGATAAGTGAAATAAAGCTTGGACTCTCGTATTCATCCATCAAGGAAAGGAGGGATGCTGATAGATGCCATAGGCGCTGGGGTAAAGGGCATGGCAACTGTGGAGATGGCGGGCACCAAGCAAAAGACTGCAGTCACCCCAAAATGCTTGAACTGCGGAGAAGTAGGCCACAGGACCTACGCTTGGAAATGCTGAAAAAAGAAAAAGGCAGTGTCGAGAACACGGAAGGATCTCCAATAGTCGGTGATAAAGCCTGTGATATAGTTAGTGATGTAGTCTGTGATATACTCTGTGATAATAGTGCCTAAGTTTTTAGTGTACAGAAAATATTCACGTATATGCTTACATATTTATTCTATATTGTTTGTTACCCTGTGTTATTCATGTGCCTCATATTCATGCTGTTACATCTACCCAACGACCCTGTGGAGGGAATAAACAGTGACGACTATGTTCCAAGGGACAAGCAGGAAGTGTCCAAAAGAGGAATGAATCCGATCAGATGCTGTCGATAATGCAGGTAAATTTGGGGCGTGCCAGAGCAGCTCATGATTTTGCATGGGCAGAGGCACTTGCAAGGTAAATAGATGTGATCAAAATTGCTGAGCCCAACAAAAAGTTATGCAGCACTAGCGGGTGGATTTCTGATAAAAAAAGACGTGGCAGTGATCCTTTTCAATAAGAACGTTCGAATAAATGATGCCAAGTCCGGGGAGGGATACGTTCGATTAGTTCTGGAGAGTTTTACCCTCCTGGCCACTTCTGTATCCCCAAATATAAATTTGTCGCCATTCCAGCAATACATAGATGTGCTTTCCAGTGAAATACCCCAGGGCGGTGGGAATTTTGTTATCGCAGGTGATCTTAATGCGAAATCGGCGAACTGGGGATCTCTGGCTGAGGATCGGAGGGGCGCGTACGTGGAGGAATGGATGGGACAAGTTACTGCGGTTGCAATAAACGATGGCTCACCCACATTTGTCAGGGGCCCTTCATCATCATGTATCGACGTCTCTTTAGTGAGGGAGAGATACGCTTCCATGTACTCCAGCTGGAAGATACATCACGATGATCCATTCACTCATCACGGCCTCATCAGTTTCTCGATGAAGGAGGACACAACATGCCGAGAAAGAGAGCAGCGTGTGAGAAGGTTGGATGCGGATTGTTTCAAAGAGCACCTGGAGACCCCCCAAAAAACAGGAAGTCCGATGCAAACCGGTGCGTATGAGGCTCTCCTGGAGGCTTTCAGGAGAGCAACAGTCTGCAAAACCCCTGAGTTAGCCAGAAAGGTCCCTTATTGGTGGAACGACGAGATAAAAAGGGCACACAGGAGCTGTACCAAATATCGCCGTAGAGTAACGAGGATGCGGCCAAGAACAGAGGCGCCAAACCTGAACTGGTAAGCAAGCTAAGAGCGGCTGAGAAACTCCTGAAGAATAAAATACGATGAGCGAAAAGAGCGAGCTGGAAGGACCTGCTGGATAAATTGAACGAGGATGTATGGGGGAGGGTTACCGTGTTATAACGCGGCACCTCAGGCAGGGCGGTCTCCCATTCTCGATCACGGTAGGGAGAAGAGACGAGATCCTGGTAGCTCTGTTTCCGGATTCAGACGAAAGATGGGAGAGGATCGGTGAAGCTGCCGGGGAGTTCCCCCTTCCACGGCGCAGGAGCTTGTGGAGGCTAGAGCAGTGATGCGACCCGGGACAGCCCCAGGTCCCGACAACATAGCAATAGAGGCACTGCGGCTGGTGATGGAGATTGCTCCCGGTTTTCTACTACGCCTCTACAATGAGTGCCTGCACAACCAGAAGATACCAAGGGAATGGAAATTCGCAAGAGGTGTGTTGCTGTCAAAAAGTGCAAAGATCTGTCTGACGCTTCCGCGTACAGGCCGATCTGCTTGTTGAGCTGTGTGGGAAAACTCAACGAGAGATTGCTAGTCGGTCGGATCGCGGAGGAACTGATCGAGAGGGACATCATCTCGAACCACCAGCTCGAATTTTAGGCTGACAGGTCCACTGTCTCAGCGATGATGGAACTCAGGACAGCCATTAGGGGCTCGGCAGCCAAGTTTGTTATCCTGTTTACCCTTGACATAAAAACGCTTCTAACATTGCCAGCTGGAGACACACGTTACGAACGATGCTGGACACAGGTATGAGCAAATATATAATCAGGTGCTGCGAAGATTACCTTGATGATAGAAGCGTTCAGATGGGGTCGGTCACGAGGAGATGTAAAATGAGTGTTCCACAGAGCTCGATCCTCGGTCCCACCCTGTAGAATATTATGTATAACGGGGTCTTGGTCCTGAATCACGGCAACGGGGTGCACCCCATAACATATGCGGACGACCTGCTGTTCATGGTGGAAGCAGAGAGCCCACAAATAGCGAGGTGCAAAGTATCCGAAACCGTGCAAAGGGCTCATATGTGGCTCACGTCAAGAAAACTTGAGGTAGCATTACAAAAGACGGAAGTATTGGTGGCTTAAGGCCCTAGAAGACTTGCAGGGCTGGCTTTTGACATATTGGGAGCAGAAAGAAATCCAGACCCCCAGATCAAATACTTGGGAGTCACTTTCATGAAGAATATGTTCTTCTCCGCGCACGTGACTCACATGGTGCAGAGGACGACGGAGAGACTAGGAGCGCTACAGAGGCTACTATCAAATGTGGGTGGTCCCCTCTATGTCAAGAGAAGACTGTTGTGCGGCGTGGTGCATAGTTCAATGCTGTATGTCGCACCGGTATGGAGGGAAGTGCTTAAGCAAAGTGAGCAGAAACAGGAATGCATTTCTATTCCGAATAGGGGCCTGCTAAGGGTGGCGTCTGCATACAGAACGGTGTCGGCAGAGGCTGTCCAGGTCATCACGGGCTTTCCCCCCTTTGACCTTATGGCTGCGGAGGTGTCATTCTTATATACAATTGAGGAAAGACTACCTGGCAACAGAAGAATGGCCAGGAAGAGGACACTAGACAAATGGCAGGAAAAGTGGTTTGTACCTTGTGGAGTAGGGGCATGGACGAGAAGCCTGATCATGGATGTTCGGACGTGGGTAAATTGCTCAGACAGGAAGAGCAACTATTTCTTCACGCAATTAATGACCGGACATGGCTCTTTCGGATCTTACACACACCGGATAGGGAAGAACAGAAACGATCTTTGTTGTCTCCCGAGCCAGATTGGTCGAAGGTGAGCAGTGAAAACCTAGAGAGAGGGAGAGGACATAACTCATGGAAAACAAAAGGAGGGCGGACAATCACGCGGTGGAATACCGTTTACTGGTACCTGCATCATAGTGTAGACAGCGCTGGTATCGGACACACCGGAAGACTGGCAAACAAAGAATGACAGGACGTTTTTGAATGTTTTTTGAAGCCAAATCCAAACAAAAGGAGAAGGTAAGACTCATCTCCTGTAAACATGAGTATAAATATGAACAGTGACAGGTATGCTACATTAGTGGAAACTTTGACTTTCGTAGCGAATAGATTAGAAGAAATCATAATCGAAGAAAATACCCTGAATGACGCTACAGAAAAAGATCTAACATAAGGGAAACAGTTCCTAGGGAAATAACAGCGACGCATCAAGCAATAAACGCAAAAGAAAGTTGAGATATCGATATACAAGTAAACTTAAGAGGACGTAGAGGCAGATATTTCCATTGCAGAAATTAGAGACGAAATCAAAGAAAACATGACTTCTAAAGAACCAGAAGCTCTAGTCTCGAAAGACTGTCAGGAAAGAGATTTTTACCAAGAGCTAGAGGGCACAAATGTCACAAGCCCAGATAGAAGGAGACGTTATAGTTATAGCTCCATCTAACAAGAAATGCGAAATAAAGTTTTTGAGAAACTTGACAGGGGAACCAAGGAAAAAATCCTCTTATATTAAAGATGGTAATATGAAAGAAAACGACATCCTAACTCATAGGACGATGTGACACGCAATCATAAACGATAAACTTATTGGAGACCAAGGCGATGTCTACTTTACGGGCACCACGGACATAAAAGTAGAAAACTCTCAAATCCACAGTATTCACAATCTGCTGGAAAAAAATAAGAACAAACATAATGGAGGAAGAGAGACGCCTCCACATAGCGAATTAGAAGCAAATAGATTTGGGACTCAAACGGAAGATCGTGGAATGTGCGTTCCAAAACTACGGACGAAAGACCATCCTGCATGACAAGGCGGCAGAATCCAAAAAGAAAGGCCACTAAAAAGAAGAAAGACAATTTGGGAACGAGGAGGTTTTAATTGAAAAGAACGAAAATGCTACATACGCACAGATGGTAGCGAATCTGAAAAATGACTTGAAGGGAGATAGTCATTTCACGGAGGAAGTGAAATGCATAAGACAGACCAGTGAGAGTCACTTACTCACTGGTTGAAATGAAAAATGGTAGCAGAGAAACGGAAAATGTTTTCAAAAAGATGAAGCCTATCACAAACACTGAAGCAGTGAGAAAATTCACTAGCTCGAACCAGAAGCTAGCTGTAAATCTGAATGGAATTGATATAGATGTGGGAACAAACTTGGTGGAAAAGACAGTCAAAACAGTACTCAGCCTCGCAAGAGAAGGCAGGGTTATAGAAATAAAAGCCCTGAGGCCTATGTCAGGAGGAATGCAACGATACTAGCGACTCCAAATAATATGGGGAGATTATTGGAACTGAGCTCGTTGATAATGGGCCTCTCTATGGTAGGAATCAAAGAGAGGAAGTAGATCGCCAGGTGCAATCAGTGTTGGCTGGTGGGTCAAACTGTGAGGGACTGCAAGGGCGAAGTTTGGAGGTTTTATCAACCACCGCGTGCTCGTTAATAAAATCTGCCTAATTAAAAATTTTATAAAAGTTGTTAATCTTCAATGCAATTTAAACAAATAGAAATTAGTGCTCATCATCCTCATCGTTGTGAACGTTTCTTTTCATAATGTTAACATGTCTGTAAACATTCTCATCAAAGATTTTCCCTGAAGATAGAAATAAAGATTATCGAAAGCTAGAACAAGCTTTAAACAGTTCTCTTTTACCTGCTAAGAAAATCCCACTATTCAATAGTTTAATTATGTATATGGCTGGAAAGATAGAAATAGTGATAATATCTGAACGCAATAAAATTCATTAACGTACAGAATTTTATCATTGAGAACACACTCTTGCAAATTCCTACGTGCGTCATTATAATGTTAAAAGTATATTTTAGGAAGAATGCTCAAAAGTAGTATTCTAATACAATATAATACAATAATTTTATTCGGCTGGAATCAGATTCAAGATCATTTGAATATTACCAATATTTGCGATCAGTTCAAAGCTACATTAAATATAGAAATAAAGCCAACGGAAATAATGATTTTTATACCTTGAGAAAATCAAAAAATAGCCTAATAGAAATTGATCTCGTTTCATACTGGATGGAAAGACATATTTTAAATAGTTGCCATAAATTGAGAGGAACAAATATATCTGTAACGATTGATTCAACCACAATTCAGAGGGAGAAAAACAGGATCCTACGCAAACACCTCTTTCTTGCTAAACAGGATAACTAGGCCGACTGCTACATCAGAAAAAAATAAGCTTTTTGTTAACAATATCCCACATGGAATAAAAAACCTGTTGGTAAAAGGGGAGACAGAGAGTAATCGTGAACGCAATAGCACCCCATCCACACCTACAGCTAAGAATTTTTTGGAGGAAACCTTCGAAGAATTCGTCCAGAGAGTTGGAAATACATCAAGCAGTACGACACATAAAACAATACCCGGAACAGAAACTATTAACAAGAAACCCTATACTCGTCAGTAAGATATCAAAAAAAGAAATAATTCGAACATAGATTTTCATTAATTTTTTACCATTTATCGTTAATCATTTTGTGTATAGTCCGAAACGAGTGTTTTATAAATTTTGTATTTTTAAATAAAAAATCTTGCAAATATGAACGCATATTCAAGAGAATATTCCCCAATAGAAACGGCGAAGGTGAATGATATTTTGGAATATGAACGAATTGTAGATACGAAACTAGAAAATACGGAAAATAGGTTCGCAATTTTTCATAATAATATATGCAAAATCAAAAAGTCTAGATGAAATGAACGTCTTTTTGAATCAATTCAGACATACATTGGAAATGATAGTTTTAACGGAAACTTTCGAATGGATACACGTATTCTCAATATACGAGATTATGACATGGTATACAATCACGGAAAGATTAATAAAAACGATGGCGTGGTAGTTTAGATAAAAAAATGGAATATACATACTCTAATGGAAAAATTGGTAGCATAAAGTTGTTGAATATCGAAGTTCGGCACGACTGAATTAGGCTTGGTTTCATTCATTTATAAAACAAGAAGAGAAGTGAATGGCAGTAATAGTTGTTAGCAATTCGGCACGTTACGGAAGGTCCGGGGAAGACCCATAGTTGGTCCGGGGAGATCCCTCTATGCGTGGGCGATGAAGAGTGTATATAAAAGTGCGAGAAAGGCAAGAGAGGAGTTACGCATTCAACTCAAGAGACTATCGAATGTATGATTGACGTAATATTAATAGCCATTCCTAGATTGTAATTCTTTTAGAATATAATAAACTTTTATTCATAAGTATTTCTTTAAAAACTCTAACAAATCAGAAGTGGGATAAAGAACCTGAGTGGAAAGTGTATTGTGAAACTACAATGGGGAAACATAAAAGATCAAAGCGACCCATCGACTCACCAGAAGTATCATCCCCTCGTACGCCTCCCAGGAGGACAAGTAGTTCAACTTCGAATGATAATGATTTAGAAAATACGAAAGTAGAGGTAAAAAGGTTAAAGAAAAAGATAAGGGAACTGGAGAAACAAACTGTAGTAGCATATCAAGCTGGATTCCAGGACAGTTCGATGGCATGTCCATCCGCCTGTGTCCACCAGCCCCAACTTCTTGTGGGATGTCATCAATGACCAGAGGCTCCTTTGCTGAAGAAGTGGTCGTCAATGACCAGAGGGTGTGCCCGCCTCACGTGTGTCTAATTAATGTCACCTTGACAGTAGGTAAAGGTGAGCCTAGCCTCGCCCATAATAATTTCAAGGTCATTTTTTTTATTTCTACTTACTATTTTCAGAGTAATCTGCATTCTAAAATTAGTTCTACTTGTTGATTCATAGATGTACGTACATGTTTCAAATATCTTTGTTGTCTTCATTTTATTTTTTGTATAAATTGTTCTAAAATTAGTTCTACTTGTTGATTCATAGATGTACGTACATGTTTCAAATATCTTTGTTGTCTCCATTTTATTTTTCATAAATTGTTGAATAATTGGAAAGGAAATTCATTCTGCTTAAGTTAGAAGGTTTGAATTTAAACTAGTATAAACAGTCTAATTTGAAATAATGCCAATCCCGGTAGAATATAAGTGTAAAAAATGTGGTGGTGAAACAGACCATCCTAATCTGGAATGTTTTCCTTGTGCACATGAAAATTATGTAAAGAGAATCTATGGTGAGAAACACCCGAAAAGACCGACTATAACTACCCAAAAGACTGAATAATGTACTTAAGTGATGATTTGGATGAGATATATTGATAACTTTTTGTTATGTAATTAACTTAAAGATGTTTTAAAATACTGTATTGTTAGGTTTTTAAATAATAAAGAAATGTGAACATTCTATTGTATTTTTATTTCAGAGAAACTTTTAGTTACAGACTCAAATATAATATGTTTTTTAAGTTTTTCATATTTGAGAGTCCATTGGTCAAGTTGTTCTTTAACATGATGATTCTTGATACGTTCCCTCATAATTTCCATTTCTTTGTTAAGTTGATTCAATCGTTGAAGTTGTTTTCCATAATTGAGATTGTCTCTAGTCATATTACTGCAAAAGAAAAATCGATTTTTTATTATATTAATGAATAATTTGTGTGAAACTTACTGTTTAACGTTGTATGAGTACGTTTTGATGATGATGTTTATAGTGTAGGTGATGAAACCTGAATTTCGTTTAGATTTTAGTTTTCCAATCTTTTATACAAAGTGGACATCGTATTTTAGGAGGTACAGGTCCATCAATTTCATCATTTCCACTGGAAAATTTATAATGTTCCGTACATGGTACCATAAATTCATACAATTCAGATGGAATGTGTTTTGGTATTTGATTCCATAAACTTCTTAATTTGTACGTCTCAAGGTTTTTGAGATATTCCAATACAAATTGTTCCATTTTGTTTTCTGTGTGATTGATTGAGAACGTATACTACTACTACTACTACTACTACTACTAAACTACAGTATCTTTAAAGTTAACTAAAACTTGAGAAGATTTATATTTTCAGTGATAACTAATAATAATAATGATAATTGTTTGATTTTACACTTACACACTAATATTATATCTATGTTTATGTTAATAGGGTTTACAAACTTTAAATTAATGTCATAACACAAAAGCGTACACACACGCACTATCATAATACACAGTTTTTTTATTCTTTATAGTCAAAGTATGAAGGCAATACATGGAAATGTCTGATTCACCTTTGCATGTGAGACACTTTAGTTTTATTGTTACTGGCATATTTCTTTGATATAATCGAAATTTTGAAAGAGAACGTTGAAACACAAAATTTGTAATGTTGGTGGTGGTGGTGGTGGTGGTGTTGAACTTTTTTTATAGTTGTCTTCACCCTTTCTCCCACAAAGCATTTGAAGCACCTTAACGTCAAAGGAATTGGGAGTATCTTTCCGGACGTTACGCAGATCCATTATTTCACACCTGTATGGTAGAAGTGCGATCCGATAAAAATCAATTTCGGAACGTTGTAGCACTCTGAAACAATCTAGTAGATACGATCTTGGTTTCGGAACGATATCTGAAATTTGGTGTAATAAAATATTCAATCTTCTATGTTTATATACGAATTCGTTTTCAACATTCATATCAATTATCTTCCAATCTTCTTCAGGTGGATCGAAATCTCCTCCGAAATATAAAATATCCACATGACCACAATTGGTTGAGGTGGCTATTGTTGCTGCTCCAATAATGAACGTTACGAATTCTCCAGCGATTATCCAATTTTTAGATGGTAATTGTAATTTTTCCACGTATTTCATCAAACTCGGACAACATACGTTTACGAATTTTTCTGCATCGTAAAAGCTGGTTAGCACACTGCGAACAAAACTGTTGTATAATTGGGACGACGACGATGACGACATCCTCACAAACTGGTTGATTATTATTATTATTATTACTTTATACGAATTTTCAAGCTATTTTATCAAATGAATGTTAATTTTAATTCTTCCTTTTGTTTCTGGAATTGTAATAGTTCCAAAGATTCTTATTGTAATTATTATTAGATTTTACCCATCTGTAATAGTCTTTTCCAATTATGTCATTTTCTTTAGCTTGTTTAAATCTTTTCTCCATTAATATCCATTCCTCATCCAAAAAGGGCTGTCTTTGATACAAAAATAAATGATCTGCTACATTATCAACAAACTCATAACGTAGTTCATTCAATTGATCTGTGTTGTATATTATCATGGTGAAAATGATTGTGTTTTGATAAATCGGAAATATATACTTTTGATTGATGTTAGAAGGGAGAATCTTTCATTTCCTCCTCACACTGTAATTCATCTACGAGAGCATCTATTGTTTTTTGAATTTGGCAAATACAACTGAATTTGAAGCAGTTAGAACACATAGAGTTTTTCATAAAATCATCCAACTCTATTTGTTTTCTTTGGTTCTCGGTTAGTTCTGAAACATCTTCTTCTTCTTTCTTCAGATTGTCATTATCATTATCACCAACGAAAACAACTCCGTGTTGATAGAGCGAATTGATGCAGTAGCAGAAATATTTTTGACACAAGTAACAATAATTTGTCCCATTCAAATTTTTTTCCAGCTGACGTGGTTTAATTCTTCGGTTTTGCTTCAAATCACCAATATTATTATTACCTGATCGTTCTCGATTCATACATATATCTTCCAATCTATCAATCTGAGAGAGAGAGAGAGAGAGAGAGAAAGAAAAGAAATTAGAGATCATATAAAATTATAATAGAACAAAAATACCTTTTCACTTTTTTCAAAGAAATCTCCAATTTCAATGAATCTAGGTTGTCTCATCACTGAACTATTCTACAATAAAGAAAAAAATAAACATATAATAACAATAAACTTACACAAAAATAATAAAAAAAAAAAAAAAAAAAAAAATCTTACATTCTATATAGTTGCTATTGTTATTACAGTGAGAGAGAGATAACCAAGACAAAAGATGTTTCAACAAATCATTAATCATTAAATCCCCATGGAATAGTATCTGTGTATACATAATTCACAATCCTTTTATCGTCAAAGGGATTTAGAGCAGTTTTAATTTGACCAACAGTAAATACCTCATGTTTTTTCGAAACAATCATATTTTGTACAACATCAACATTTGTTTTATACATTAAACAGTTATAATAATCTTCAAAAGATATTTGTCGTAATGATGCTGATGTTTTACCCTTTGCTTTTTTTGTAATTCCAAAATTTGAATCAAATTGTTCAATGAAATTTTGACTGTACTTATTTTCAACTAATTTTGCAATTTTCTTAAGTTTTTCATTTTTGTCAGAATTTAGTTTGAAACAATACAGTTTGGAACGCAACCCAATGAATTCAGTCATGATAATACCATTGTTTTCATCCTTCATTAGTCCTATTACCTTTTTATTACAAAGAGGAATATTATAAACATTGTTAGGTTGATAGTCTGACGTATCAAACATATAAATATCATTCTTGATACATTCGTAAATATCATCAACATAAAATTGTTATATTAAACTATCAGTATCAGTGTACAATAATTTAACATTGTTTTGAAATTTTTCTCTGATGTAATTATAATGAAAATCATATAAAATAGTTTTTGAAATATCCAAAATTGCCATACCTGCGTATATGGGCTTATTAAAATACACTTTTAATCTTTTCATTTCAATTAATATCATGTTTTCACCAAAAATTGTAACGTTATCGCAATTTGGTTGGGAAATGTAATAATTTGCCCCATACCTCCCTTTCCATCTAGTTACCAATTTCACATCTTCATATTTTCTCACATTTTCTATAGTTTTTTCAAAAGGAGCTTTATTCATTAATTTATAAAAATTCTTTTCAAAATCATTCGGACTTTGTTTTCTCAAATTGGTATTGAGATCTATATATTTCTTTAACCATTGAGATTGTCTAAATTTCAAGCAACGATGAACTTTCTGCAGTTTCAATCCCAATTTGAGAACTTGCTGTAAATTTCTATAATGAATCACATATTTTTCTTTATTATATAAAGTAGTTAACAATTTTGGAATTTCTGAAATAGCTACAGGTGGAACTAAATGTTGAGGACAAAGCGTTAAATCTTTGTGATAATTGAACAAACTTTTAGGATAATGAAGATCTACTTCCAAAATATATCCAATTTCACTAGTATCACTTATATTGAGAATGTTTTCTGCGGAAATATTATCAACTGCTACCCACGTAAAATCTCCAGTTGGAAGAGGATGACACATTGCTGCACCATAGAGATTGTTAACATCAAAATACATTAAATAAGATGATTCTTCTTCGGAATTATACTCGTTCATATATTTATTGTTAGCTTTTCCATATCGGTTTGAGCATTGTGATATTCCTCCTCTGATTCCTTTCTCAATAAACATAATCATATTCACGTCAGTAATTATTTCCAATTTTACCTGTGTTATTTTCAAACAACTGTCAAATGCCAAACCGGGAGTAGTGAAATAATGCAAACTATCTAAACCATATGTAGTATAACAAGTTTTTCTAAAATTCTCAAAAATATCTGTCAATAACAAAACATCCGTTTTCAAGTATAATTCTGAATATTCTCTCAAATTTTGAATTTTGAAAATCTTCCAAACATTCTCGGCATGCTGATAATCGCTTAATGAAATTTCTGACTGACTTAATTCACTATAAAATTTGTCACGAGAAGGTAAAATCTCATCTTGTAATTTTTCCCATGAATCTAAGTATTCATATGGAAAAACACCCTTCCTCGTAACCAATTTGAATTTTTCAATTTCATTAAAATATTTTTTTGCTACAATTTTTTGTTCATCATTCAAATAAGATGACAACTTTTCCAAACTGCTCGACATGAATCGAAAAGAATCAAGAAACCTAAAACATATATTGGATCCTTCAACATACTTTAAAAGGAAATATATTTCTCCTTATTAACAAGTAGGAGAGACAAATTTCCTTTCATTTCCGTACTGAGAGGTTTAATAATAAAGTGACTGTCATATCCACTGAGGTTATGGAAAATTACAGGAATTGTGTTTACATTTTTGAATTGTAAATTACAATTTGAATGTGCAGGACCTCGATATTTCCCAGTGAAATGACAGTGATCTCTAACCTTTTCTGCACTAGATAAAATTGGTTTTTCACAAATGTGACAAATTACTGAAGTGTCATACGTATATCTATCATGTGAGGACATTCTTATAGGTACAACATTTGAAAATATTTCCTTCAGTTCAAAAGTAATTGGTTGTTTCACAAACCAGATTTGACAATCTTGACCAGTATAAGAAGAAAATTTAGACAATGAGTCATCATAGGAACATTTTAAATAATAAGCGATACTGAATGGTTCGTGTTTTTGATATTTTCTGGTATTGGAAATAGTATTATCGGTATGATTTATCAAAATACTTTCCAAATCTGCATATATTACAAAAGGAACCTCAATTTTATGGGAAAAATTTTTAAAAGATAATATTTTATCGTTCTCTTTTGGAAGAATAATTTTTGTGTTGTTTAGATTTTTACATTCATCAGAATGTTTGTTCAGATTTTCTTGACTTATAAAATGATTTAAACATCTTCCACAAAAGTGTTTTTTATTTTTCACATTTCCTACCTGTTTATGTAACAATCGAGATAAATCCTTCATATAGGTAAAATGGTAAATTGTGTTTTCCTCATTCACTTTATTAAAAATCATAAGTAAATTGATAGTTGAAGGGAATTCAGTTTTACTAAGAGTCAAAGGTAAAACTTCCTTCTCATTTTGTATAATAAAAATATTTATTGACAAATTATTCAACGATTCAAATTTTGAAATATCTCTCAAAGAAATTGGAAAATTGATACCCTCATATTTTAAAACTGTACTAAAATGAGGGTAAGAAGAAACTCTAGAGATATTTTTGTTTGCTGGAGCTGGAAAAAGTGCTGCTACAACTGACCATAGGAAACAATATATATCATTATTTTCAATATTAATAACACTTGTGGTGTTTTTCACAAATTTTGGTAATTTCAAGTAAGTACCGAACCCAACAGTTATCGGATTATAACAATTTATGTTAACTTTCAAATACCAAATCTCCAATAGGGCATATCCACTGTCCCTTTCTTGAAATTCTTCAAGTTTTGTTAAAAGTTTATCACTCACAAACTCTTTATACCAATCTTTCAATTTTGTACTTGATTCGACAACATTATTTTTAGTGGTGAAATGTTTAATCGATGTTTCACCAGATTGCGGCTTGATAAATAATCCAACAAAAGTTGTATTCACTTTTAAAAGAGAATTTTGAACTTCCTTCTTAATCCTATTTGCAAATATACGAAATGCTTGTTTGAAAAACACATGAGGTTCCTTTATTTTCAAATTTATTATAGCCCTCGTTTTTATACGATTTTTGAAACAAGATTCAATATCTTCCCAAATCAATTTCCGATTGGCATTAATTTTGTTCAATTTCAATTTAAATTGTTGTAAGTAATATTTCAAAATAGTCAAATTAGATTCAACAACTGCAGAATTATTTATACAATTTAATCTATTCCTTAGAGCTCTTTTCAATTTGAAAATATTTCTTTTTAAAAAACCAATTTGATTTAAATATTCATCTTTTGTCTTAATTAATCTACTCACCATTTCAATTGAAACAACCATGTCGATTGAAACACCATCAAGTGTATGGGAATTCGTTCCATTGTTTGTTCTTGCCATAATAAGAACTTACTTTAACTTGAACTTGATGCTTGGCTGCTTGTTTGTTTGCTTCTACCGAACTCGAACTGTGATCGTTGTTCACATGCCACAGCTATTTAAACATATCCAGATTGACGTCAATCTAAATTTTTATGCAAAATGTGCTGATATGCAAAACTATTCCGCAAACAACATATGTGATTGCATCATAAATAAAAATGTACACGTGCATACATGCAATTGATACATGTTGTTGTTGCTACACAAGTTAGAGATAAATGCATACCATTCGATAAATATGTGCAACGTGTTGTTGTTATTGCATCATCCTTTACGTCTTACGTGAATTATAAATAGCTGCATTGGAAAAGTACACGGATCTAATGTGTAGTACCGGTTCGCTGATTCAGAATAGTTAATAGAAAAATGTGTGCATTGACGTAGTTTGTTTTGATCCACATATTGTATAAAATGAGAGGGAACTTCAATATTCTACATCAGTTCACAATGGCAAACGTTCCATGTTCAATTGTGGTATTCTCCGAGGATCAAGTGAATTTCCCCATATCTTGGGTGAACGTAGTGTTAAAACATTCGTTCCAGTAAGTACTTTTTCATTTATTGATTTTTTTTAATTTCTTAGCAAATGTTATATATTTTACCAAGTCTTAATCAATATATATTCTGATCAAATGTGCAGACATGTTATGAATTTGTTAATTTCAATAGGTTATTTTATTTAGTACTTGGAACTATTGGAAAATAATTCCTTCAAGTAAAAAGAAAAAGAAAAAAAAATGTTTGATATGATTATTTACTTACAATTTATAATTATTATAAATTCATAACAACTGTATACGCAGACTATGGTTTTGTTGCTTTCTTGAGTTTTAATACGTGTTTTTGTTTCTTCAGATATGGTGTCAAATCTATCGACGTAAAGAGCGACAGAGTACACCTAAATTTAACGTACTGCCCGAGGGCAGCTACGTTGAAAAGAAAACTAGGCAACCTACCTCTGAGATACATCCGCACAAAACTGGACAACGAAGCAGAATTCAAAATAATGCAGAAGATTGTTCAAATATATGGCGTTAACATGATTGGCGATGAAGACGAAGCGGAGGCTTCAACATCGTCCACGTCAACATCATCATCGCCATCAAAAAAGCTCTTTAATGGGAAAAGGATGATTCTACCTCCTCTTACCATTGAAAATGATGAAGAAGAGGAGGAAGAAGTCTAAATATTATCATTTTCTTTTTCTGTTTTAAAATTAAAAATTAATAGTATTATTATTATTAGATTGAATAAAACTCATAAATTACATAATATAATTTTATTATTCCTTTCTATAAATATATAACATTAAAAGTTAAATTTCACAAGCCACTCATATAAATAAAATACATTTATTTTTGCACACTTGATATTATTCAAATAACTATTAGATTGATAGTGACAATTACAATCAACTTTAGGATTATCAAAATTATTTTTTGTTAATTCTTCCAAGCTAGGACATTTTAAATCGTTCAAGTCTATAATGTTTGATAGGAATCTATTTAATATAGTCTTTTTCTCGGATCCTTTAACAAACACTATCACATCTTTGTTTTTTACAATTTCAAGTAGCTTACTACTAAAGTCTTCTAAATAAATGTAGTCGGGTGAGCAGCAGGTGCTGGTGCTGTTGTTGTTGTTGTTGCTGTTGTTAGAATTCCAGTCTAAGCCGTGAAGTCTTTCTTTACACCAACCAATCTGACTTAAAAATTGTCTTGAAAGACACTTTTCCGTGAGTATTGGACGAATTATGAAATGTTTCAATTCGTATGTAAGGATATTCAAAATTGCGATTTCTTTTATTATAAAGTTGCTGTCTTTATATTGAAATCCCTGAATGTCAATCACAAACATTTTTATAATATTTTCACTACACTGGTTAAAGGATTGTACTTCACTAAACGATCGTGTATTATTAGACAATAAGCTGATGTTTTATCAGGAATATCTGTATTTGTCTCTAGCTCTAATCTAATGTCCACAGCACCATCTTTCAACGAATCGTTCTGACGAGTGCAATCAATCTCTGCTAACGGTGTTATTTGTTTAAAATATTCTGGTGATATGCGAAGTTCACTTTGATGTTTATGATAATATGACTGTTGGAACTGCGCAAACATTTGATATAACAAAGTCCAGTGATTAGTATCAAAGTTCAAATTTAGGTTATCATATGGATACACTTCTGAATTCAAATATAATTTGATATTACTCAAATTACAGTGATCAAAGTAGCTGGCATTTCTTGTTTTATCATTTTTTCTATTTGTTTGAAATCCGAATATAACAAAACGTGGTTTTTCCAGTTGAGATGTAGTCTTAATTGCCCATGTATGATTTTTTGTTTTTTGTAAAAGAGGATATTCCTGCAGTTCCCAAGATCTAAAAGCAATATCGAGGTCTCTGTTGTTATCGATATATTTCAATAATTGTAATTTTTGAGCGTCTGCAACTGATACATGTGACATTTTCCATACAATTTTCTGCAACTTAACTTTAGGTTTATCTGTTGCAACTGTTGTATGTATTGAGTTCAAGTCAGAGTTACTCCGTATCAATACCAATTCTTGACGTATATTCACAATAATTCTATTGAAATCCTCTGCAAATCCCATAATACTTTTCAATGGTATACACACACTGAAATTACCCTTGTCATCAGCAATTTTGAGGGGTTGATCTCCAATCTCCCAACATGCATTTTTCAATCGTTTATTATCATTATCTGTGTATGAAACATACCCCTTCATCAAAGATGTAATTCCAGGATTTTTAACTCTGTCTGTGATAGTACCACCAAGTGCAAATCGTATTTCTTCAAATAGAAAAAGTATTCCATTGTTGACGAAAGTCGCGGTTGGTAAAGACTTACCAGCTTCATCTGTTAGTGTTCCTTCAAGATATAAGTAACTCTGTGAAGGAAGCGTGTATATGTCTTGTGTTTGAATTGGTATTCTTATTTCATCGTTATTATTCAATGTTGTAGCTGCATACGGTTGATGAGTATGGTACTCTGAATTTATTATTGAATTATCAGAATAGACTGATTCGTTAATTTTCAAAATATTACTATTCATTTTTTTTTCAGTATATTTACACGAACAACGTAAATATATTATAAATTTTTCAATGCCAATTCTAATATTCAATTTCAGATTACACCAAAATTTTTGGATTTTATCACCGAAGTTGACTGTGTAGAATAAAACCTAAGTCACGTAAAATTTTTCTACTCTCGGGTGTTAACGCTCTAAGTTTTCTTTTAGAACTGAATTTGTTGCATTCCGTTTTGGGTTTTATATCTCCCCAAATATCAGTTGCAAAATTTGAATCGATGTTATATCTAAAAACTATTTCTTTCTCTCTCACTTAATTTCTTTTAGATGCAGTCTGACCGTTATCACTTCACCTTTAAAATTGACCAAATTTCCATCTTGATCGACAATTTTAAGCACAATCTCATTAATATCACGTGTGTTGATTGGTAAATAGATAACATTCGAAGGATTTTGTACAATCTTATAACCAGGCGACACGTTAGGATAGAACATATATAACATGTGGACAGGTTTACCATTATTATATGAATTTGTAACTAAATTACATTCTACACCAATCGCATTCACTTTAAAAATATTGATGGGATAATCCGATATATGTCTGATGTTTCTCTTCAATTTTCTCCTCTTAAATCCTAATAATTTACCAATACTATTAGGCAAGGTAAAATCTATGTCCTTGTTGCACTTTAGTACACATTTCAAAGTGTTCACGTTAGCTTTAAGATCTACGAAAGTTTTTTCTTTAACTTCTTTCTCCACATTAATCAAATGATGATTGATATATATTCTAATGTTTTCAATTTCATAAGAACCTTCTGCTATTTCTAGGAAAACTGTCTCATTCAAATGGAATTTATTGTTACTTTTATCAACATTTGGTATTGAATTATAAGTCACAAAGTCAATTAGTGCTAAAACATAATTAGAATTATCATTTAGCCGAACAGAAGGATATATGTTTGAAGAAATAACCGATTTTCGGTCTGATAATGTAAATGTATAGGACATGTTCATCTACAAGATGATGGAACTTGAATAAACTAATCATATAAATAATTGCTATTTATTATTCAAAAACTGTAAACACAAATGACCACAGTTATAGCTATTATACATTTGATAACGATCGTGGTTGTATAAAATATTACAACGACCTCTAGAATTGAAATATTTGATAGCTTCTAATGGAGGTTTTAAATTTCCATAACTATCGAAATAATAGACGTTATTCACACATTTTTTGTAACAACACCAATGTGTACCCGGCCCATTAATATCATCCATATTTATTATGCCAGCTTCATTAATATGTATTGTTTTTGGTAATCTATCTCGCATAAAAACTCCTCTAAAATTGGAAATTTTCAATTGTTTTACATAGTTTAGTATATCGATATTTGTTAAAGGTCGTCTAGGTAATGTTATCGATAGTTTTTTGAGGGGTGCTGCTGCTGTTGTGGTGATAAAAAAAGTCCCAATCCAGTCTTGTAAGGTTTCATGTACACACCTCTACCCAATGCAATAGATTCCATTGTTTTGTTGTGTCGTTGCGATTCTTCCAATTGTTGTTTCGCACTTTTAGCGTTTGACACGGCTTTTGCAATAGTAGCGGCTCCACCACTCAAAGCACCCAGAGCACTCAAACCAGCGAATAATGGTATCAAAGGTAAAAATCCTCCTGTTTTCGGAATCTTAATTATTCTCGATTTAGGTAATGCTATTTTCTGTTTGGACTTATTGGAAACTTTCAACGCTAATGCAATTGCACTTTTCAAATCTCTTGGTTTATGATGAAGCATATATTTTTTTATACGATTCGTTAGAGTAATAAACGAAATCTTTCTTTTACTTTGTTTTTTCTTCTAGGAGCCATTTTTGTAAATGTTGTTGTTGTTGTTCTGACAAAAATTATTTTACGTATGAAGTGAAAATGAAAAATCAATTATATTTAAAACAATTTTACTTTTTTATTTGATTCAAATTCGTTGTCATTATCTTGTAGTTTACGTTTCCTATTAGCTATCATGTCATCATAATCCATTATGTCACTTTCTTCCAATTTAGGTTGTTTTGAATTGAAATTATCATCAATGTTGTTGTTGTTGTTGCTGAGGCGTTTCCTTTTTAGTAACGGAATTTTCCTTATCAGTTTTGTATTGGAATCTGGTTTAATAATTTTAAACGGTACATCATTATCATTATCATCATTATTATCTTCATCATCATCATTATTATCATCAGAGTTCACCTTTCGTTTTTTCAACTTAGGAGTCCATTTTTTTGGTATATTATCATTCACAAGAGATTTACGAATCATTTTTTTTGGAATAATATTGTTTACTTTTATTTTCTTTGTTAAAATTGGTTAGGAATTTTTCAATATTTTCAAACACAACTCAAGATTTTTCAAATTGTTTTCCAACGCATTTTTAGACTTTCTTATCAAACCACTACATCTACTCAATATTTTGGAACAATTTTTGGTGGGTTCATCATCATCATAACCCATTCCAAGTTTAACTTTTGTTTTCATTATACCCGCTACACCTAATGAGTTTAACTTTTCGCCGAGAGATGCACTACCAGAATGAAAATTTTTCATCGCTCTTTTAGCTAATGTAGTGTCTGCTTCGTGACGCTGACTTAAATTTTTTCCTTGTGAATATGCAATATCATGTTCCATACATGCTCTATCTAAATTGTTAATAGGTTTATCACCACGATCTAACCTTTTTTGAAGTTTTGTTCCAGGACCACAAAAATTATTAACCAGGTAAATGTAATTCAAATGGCAAACTATTGATCATATTATTAACGTATCCATTTCCAACGTAATACTTCATTTTCAGTTGTCTACTGTCAAAAATGTTTAGATGAACTATTTAAATATCCCAGTAACGGAGGTTTATATATTAGTTTCATGTTGAACGTCATCATGAAAATTACCAAACAAAAAATCACACTACCTGTTAATAATCATGATATAGAAACAAACAAGAATCATAAACATGGTATATTATTACCTTCAACGATAAGGGCTATCATTGTGGGTCCTTCAAACTGTGGTAAGACAAATGTAATGATCAGTCTGATTGAACATGAGAATGGATTAAAATTTGAAAACGTATATTTATATTCAAAGTCTCTATATCAACCGAAATATAAATATTTAGAGAAACTATTGAAACCAATAAAAGGTATTGGATATTATGGTTTCAGTAATAGTGAAAATATATTGGAACCTTCAGCGGCTAAGAAAAATTCGATATTTTTATTTGACGATGTGTCCTGTGCCAACCAGAAGGTGATAAGAGAATATTTTAGTATGGGAAGACATAATCACATCGATTGTTTTTACTTATGCCAAACTTATGCAAAAATACCCAAGCATTTAATAAGAGATAATGCCAATTTATTTATTCTCTTTAAACAAGACGATCTTAATTTGAAACACATATATAATGATCATGTGGGGACTGATATGACTTTTGGAGAATTCAAAAATATATGTTCATACTGTTGGAAGGAACCATATGAATTTATATGTATTGTTAAAGATGATGCTATTGATAAAGGAAGATATAGAAAGTGTTTTGATAATTTCATACATCTATAAACTATTTTTGTAAAAGAAAAAAACTAATGAGAAACTATCTAATAGATGTTTGAAGCTATTCAATACCTGTTTGAAGCTGTTTAATAGCTGTTTTAAGCTGTTCAAAAGCTGTTCTTAAGCTGTTCAATAACTGTTTGAAACTGTTTAATTTTTCGTTAATTTGATATATATCAATCTACTTTATTCAAACATACTTAGTTTGAAATATTATATCGTAGAGTGAAGAACATCATCGTCAATATGAATATTACGCAACGACATTTAAAACAAAAACTAATAAAGAAGCGTAAAGAGATAAAAAATAAATTGGATGTATTAAAACATGGGGAAATTCTCAAGGAAAAAATATTTTCACCGATAACTAAACATTTGAAAAATATAGAAAATAAATTAGATAAGAAAACTGGTGATATTTATACAGATTTTAGTGGTGGTGATGATGGTGAAGAAAGTGAATATTTTTCACCAAAAAATTAACAGTCTGATGATTACCTTAATGTTCCTATTAAAAATATTGATTCAGATGTAAATAATTTACATACTCCTAGTACATCAAAGCGAATATTTTCTTCAACACCAAAACTTGATTCTAAACGACTACCAACAGACAGTTTCAAACAATCAATAATTAAAGAATTAGAAGAAGATGATGATGATGATTACAATGATAAAGTAAATATTAATAGAACTAGAAATGATGATATAGCCGAAAATTCATTTATTGACTATTTAGAACAATACGAACCATTACCACGAGAATATATAAGGGAAATGATAACGGGTGACTTGAGGGATTTTGATCAAAAGTATGGAATCCGTCACAATCCTATGACAGAGAAATTTTCAATTGGGAATTCAAGTTTAAAAATAAATGGTACAGACATAGTAGTAAAAGGCAAAACATATACTGGTACTAGAGGATTATACGAATTACTTTTTAAAAAACAACCAAAATATTATACATTAAATGATAAAAAGGCGTATAATGAAATTCTAACAAAAACAGCTGCAAAACATAGGTATTATCAAACGAATAAACAAATTGATGGATGTAGATCACAGAAATATAGGAAAATAATTGCACCAATGTCAGGACGTGGTTTATTGATGGAAGTAAACAATAAATCTATAGATTACATATTTTGGGATGACCCAAATGAACTTATAAAACGTTTACAATTATTAATCGATTCACAAAACGCCGGTCACACTGGTCATACAAACGAAATCAATTCCATCGTGGAAGAATTACGAGAAGCAGAAATCATTGAATAAAACAATCCTGTCTGAATTTATCACAGGAGCAAAAAGACAAGTTGTCGAAGAAATACATAAACCTGCTAGAATTAATATGAAAAGACGTAGAGTTATTTTGAAATCGTTAAATGACTTATATCAGGCAGATCTTGTTGAAATGATTCCATACTCTCAACAAAATAAGGATTACAAATATATATTAGTTGTAATTAATTGTTTTTCCAAATATGTTTGGGCATTTCCCATTAAAAATAAGTCTGGTGCTGAGGTATCAAATAACATGGAGAAAGTTTTGAAAATAAAACCACCAAATAATCTACAAACGGATATGGGTAAAGAATTTTTCAACAAGGAATTCAAACAATTGATGAAAAAATATAAAGTAAATCATTATAATGTATTTAGCGAGAAAAAAGCATCTATAGTTGAAAGAGTTAATAGAACATTGAAGAATATTATGTGGAAAGAATTTAGTTTACAAGGTAACTACAAATGGTTGGATTTACTACAAAAAGTTGTCATGAAATATAATAATACCAAACACCGTACCATAAAGATGAAACCAATTGATGTTACTAAGAAACATGAAAAACAACTTTTAAACACAGTTTATAGTCATATTAAATTAGCTCCAACAAATTTGAAATTTACATTAGGAGATCATGTGCGTATTTCAAAATTTCGAGTGATATTTGATAAAAGATACACCCCCAACTGGTCAACGGAAATATTTTCAATAAGAAAAATTCAACTCACAAATCCAGTTACATATTTATTAAAAGACTCAAGGAATGAAAATATTCTTGGAGGATTCTATGAACAACAACTACACAAGGTTAAATATCCAGATGTATATTTGGTGGAGAAAATTTTAAAAATAAAAAATAAAAAGGTATACGTTAAATGGTTAGGATTTGATAATACTCATAACAGCTGGATAAACTCTGACAATGTAGTTTAATGTGAAATAAATTATTATTATTATTTGAATGTTTTTATTATAAACTTCCTTGCAATATCCTAATTATAACATCTCATATCATATTTGTATGATCTTTGTAACCTCGTCAGAGATAATCATAAAAATATCATATTTGTTTCAACTTTGTGAACCCTCATTGACGTCAGCAGAGATAAGAAACCTGCAAGTCTTGACAAGAAAATTAAAATTAATAATATCGTAATATTTGTTTCACCTTTTGTGAGCTCTACTAACATCAACACAGATAAGAAAAGAACTTGCGAGGAATATAAAAAAATCTCCTTGAAATTATTATGGGCGAGGCTAGGCTCACCTTTACCTACTATCAAGGTGACATTAATCAGACCCACGTGAGGCGGGCACACCCTCTGGTCATTGACGACCACTTCTTCAGCAAAGGAGCCTCTGGTCATTGATGACATCCCACAAGAAGTTGGGGCTGGTGGACACAGGCGGATGGACATGCCATCGAACTGTCCTGGAATCCCGCTTGATATACTACTAGCTGTGAGTACTCCTTTGAATTTTCAACCAAGCTGTATAGCACTGGGAACTTTGAAGAAATGCTATTACCAGAATTTATCCTTCTTGTGAAAATCATAGTGCTACCACTTGAGTTAATAAAGTAGATGATTTGGTGAAATTTTATAAATGGTCCAATGTAAATCTAGCAGCAAATCGTCTACGAGGTGATGCTCGCAAATGGTACGAATCGTTACAGCATCCTTGTCTCACATGGAACGAAATGAAAAATAAATTAATTAGCGGATTTCTAAACGAAGTAAAATTTGAACGACTACTGATTGAAGCTGCAAATTATTCACCTTCATAGAACCAAAAGTTGAGTGATTATTGTTTAGAAAAAATGACGGAATTAAACAAATTAAATTTGAAAATAAAAGATCAATATATTATCGATTGTGTTAGATTGAAGCACTCACAATCACGTTTTGAATACTTTATTAATAATACAGTACTAGGATTATATGGATTATATTATTTAGTAATTAACTATTGAGGATCGCTCATGTACTTCCCCGGCTACAGCTCGAGAAGTCATGATGTACTCACAGGCATGCATATGTCCCTTCCCACATGCGTATTCATCTCGATAACAGAGAGCACGATAGGCTTGGACTGCTTCGGGAGGAGTCGGTAGCCCGTTGGTACGGATGGTTTATAACACGCGGCCATCCTGACCACCATTCGCCCTCGAATCGGTCTGAAGGAAAAACAGAGGAAAAAGTGGAATTAACTCAGCATGTTCAGCAATTTGGAAGTTACCACTGCAGTAGTTGTGAGTATTAGTATATCTTTGTTCAGCAATTTGGAACATACATCTGCAGTAATTGTATTAGTATATCATTGTTCAGCAATTTGGAACATACCACTAGTAATTGTAAGTATTAGTATTTCTTTGTTCAGCAATGTGGAACATACCTCTGCAGTGTCAGTAATAGTATATCTTTGTTCAGCAATGTGGAACATACCTCTGTAGTGTCAGTAATAGAATATCTTTGTTCAGCAATGTGGAACATACCTCTGCAGTGTCAGTAATAGTATATCTTTGTTCAGCAATGTGGAACATACCTCTGCAGTGTCAGTAATAGTATATCTTTGTTCAGCAATGTGGAACATACCTATTGCTTAAATACCTCAAAAGGTTTCATATTCTAGAAGCAGACTACAGCGTCATTAGGAATTTGTGATCTTGTAGTGTGTATATCTTCCTTAACCCTGTATCTGTCATTGGAGAGCACCTCCACAACCTTGAAAGGACCTCTAAACTTAGGAAGTAACTTCTTACTTTCATTATTTGCAGGATGGCTATTTATTTTTGTCAAAACAAGGTCTCCTACAGAAAATGTGCCTGCACTACATCGTTTCTTGTTGAAGTATTCATTTTGTTTTATACGATTTTCTTCCAAACTTCGAGAGGCCTCAGCTCGAATTCGGGTTACATCGACAAGATGTTCTTCAATATCATCATCTTCAACCTCACTATCTTTTATATCAGCGTTCGTTCTTAATTTCACGCCGAACATAAGCTCTGCCGGGGTTTGTTTAGTAGTTTTGTGTATGGTACTATTCAACCCTTGTAGAATTTTAATCAATTCCTCGTCCCAACAATTTGAACTTTTATTGAAATTGCAAGATGACAGGGAACTCATAATAGTTCTATTAGCTCTTTCAACTTGGCCGTTGCTGCGAGCCATGCCTACTGCTGCTATGAATAATCTGATATATCTTTTATTACAAAAGTCGTTAAATTAGTTCGACGTGAACGCTTTACCTGCATCAGAGATTATTCGGTGCGGATTTCCGAATGTGGAAAATATGTCTTGCAATACTTTGACAGCACTAGTAGCTTTTGTATCGGGTACAGCTCGAACAAAAGTAAACTTTGTAAAAGCATCGACAATATTTAATAAGTACGAATTTCCGTTTGTTGTTTTTGTAAACGGTCCTAGGTGGTCAATATGTAGGGTATGGAAAGGTTTCGCGTATTTAGGTATTGAATATGAAAACCCTGGCTTTCTACCAGATGGATTCTTGTGATATAAACATGGTAGGCAACATTTAACATACTTCTGTACAAATCTACGCATTTTTGGAAACCAATGCTTTTCCCGAATGCGATATAGGGTCTTTTCAAGAGCAAAGTGACCAACATCATCATGATTGATCTTAACAATTTGCCAGCGGCAGTTCTTAGGAACCAGCCACCTTCTACCGTATTCTGTTAACTTAAAAACTCGATTACCCCTCAGATCATATTTATTAAATATTTCTTTATTATTATCAGAATCGCCCGATAAAAGAATTTCTTTAATTTCTTTAATTTTATTATCCTGATCTTGTGCATGAAGTAGCCAGTCACTCTCGGAAATCAAGCACACGTTTTCAACAAGTTCGCTTTCATTTGGGAAATTGCGACTTAAAGCATCAACGTGTTTCATACTACTACCTGGACGATGTTTGGTTTCGAATTGAAAATCTTGCAGAGCTAGAATCCACCGTGCCACTCTTGGTAAAGTTGTCTGATTGGACAAATAATTCTTTACTGCGTTGCAGTCAGTTACCACCACGAAGGGTTTTCCAATAAGATTATGTCGAAACCGCATCAGGGTGTATACCACAGCTAATAATTCCAGTTCAAAAGAATGATAATTTTTCTGTTCTTTGGTTGTGCTTTTGCTGTAATAAGCTATCGGTTTTTCACCTTCATTCGTAACTTGTGTCAGTATACCAGCCACACCATCTCTACTCGCATCAGTGTAAATTATGCATTGCAGTGCAGGATTGAAAGTAAGCCTATAAATTGTCGTAGCTGATGGACTGATTTTGGTAGCGGGAAATTTTTGACAGCATCCGTTTTTAATTCGTTGGGAGAAATGCAATTCTTAAAAATGTTGTAGCCCAAATAGGTTATTTCAGTACGCAAGAAGGAGCATTTAGAAATTTTCAATGTTAGACCATATTCTTGCAATACTGACAATACCAGTTCAAGTTTATGGAACCCTTCTTCTATTGATTTAGAAGGAATTAAAATGTCATCCAAATGTATGAGGATTCCAAGATGTCGGAGATGTTCGAAAATGAGAGTCATCATTCTTTGAAATTCAGAGGGGGCGTTTGTTAAGCCGAAGGGAGTCCTAAGAAATTCAAAGACTCCGTCAGGTGTGACAATCGCAGTTTTTTCAATTGAATTCGAATGAACAGGTATTTGATAGTAGCTAGAAGCCAAATCGAGAGAAGTGAAATAGGTGTTATCAGAAAGTTGATCTATCAGATCTTCTATCAGGGGCATTGGAAATTTATTTTTGACTGTTATCTTATTGAGTGCAATATAATTTACCATCCTTTTCTCAACACCCTTCTTATTAACTAATATCACGGGACTTGCATATGGCGATTTACTCCTTCTAATTATGTTCGCTTCTAGTAGCTCTTTAATCATACACCTCAAGACTTCATTTTCTTTTTCTGCCACCCTGTAAGGCCTACATGCTATTGGTTTGTCATTTGTTAGCTCAATTTGTAAAGAAACTGTCGAAACTTTTCCTAGATCCGTAAGCTTTCGATAAATACACAATTTGAATTTATTAATTAATTCGTACAAGGTGGCTTGTTGATCAGTTGTTAACGTCCCGTGACCAATCGTAAAATCAAGCACATTATCAATGTGCTTATGTTTAAATTTCAACTGATCGTCCACTTTATAATAGATAACAGAAGTGTTCTCTGAAAAGTTTCGACCAATAAGAACG
The DNA here is from genome assembly GCA_958510875.1 of Endomychus coccineus. Classification (NCBI taxonomy): domain Eukaryota; kingdom Metazoa; phylum Arthropoda; class Insecta; order Coleoptera; family Endomychidae; genus Endomychus; species Endomychus coccineus. The sequence goes on from OY294070.1 coordinate 47,240,503, forward strand.
TCGTTTGAAAAGGCGAAGTCGTCAATAACGTACAATTTACAAGGTACTTCGGCATCATCTATTTTGACAATAGTTTTTATATAGTCATACACTGAAGTTCCGAAACCCAAGAAACCTGATAAACTGGTTTTACTTTCAAGCGGTAATATTTTCATACCAAGAGATAGCGCTGTACTTTTCTGTATAATAGAGCAGTCGCTCCCAAATCAACAAATGCTTTGATAGGTTTACCTTTTACAAAAATGTTTTTGTAAAACTTATTATTATTTTCGGAGTTAACTAAATTCACCTGGTTATTTGATTGAGAATTTGTTTTTTTTTTAACAAACAGCCTGTATATGGCCAGTTTTATTACAGTATCGACATACTTTCAGTCTACTAGGACAGTCGAAAATGATCAGCACTACCACAAGAAAAACAGAGCTTATGATCTTTGGAGGTATTCGGAATATTGTCATTGCGGCCTTGTGTCTTTGTTGTATTAAAAATTGTAGGATTACGTCCTTGAACAGTTTTTTGAAACGTTGGAATGTATTTATTTTGACCTGTTTTATGAACACCGAAATTTCCTGTATTATTATTCTGAATTGTTTTACGAGCAACAAAATTACTTTGAGCGCGAACCTGCGTATTGTTGTATATTTTATTTCTTAGAAAACCAGACAAAACATTTAGATCGGTTATATTTGCCGCTTCCACAGCTGAAGCGATATTTGTGTCGTCTATTGCGCCAACGATAATAGAAATTTTATCGTTGTTAGTAAAGTTTAAGCAGAGGTTAGCAATTTTACATAAATGTTTGAAATAAAACTCATATAAGTTGTCTCCGACTGTAGGCTTATGACATAGTAAGTCATTTAATAAATCAAACATGTTTCGTTTATTGACGAACGTGCTTTTTAGCAAAACCTTCCATTGATCCCATGAATATTGTGACCAACCTATTTCGTTATTATACCAAATCTGAGCTGTACCACGTAATTTATTTAGTGCTTGAATTGAAATATTACAGATCTTTCATTCCACTTACATATAAATGGTCAATTATTTCTAACCATTTATGAACATCGTCGATAAGTGGATCAAATTCTGGGACTACGGATGCATTTGATACGAAATTTGTATTAGAATCACATAACTCACTTACCCCGGCTGAACTATTTGTTTTGAATATAGGAGGTGTATACGAACGTTTTTTGCGTCTTCCATTTGAATTATGTCGTACATATCAAGAATTATCATCCCTAGAAAATGATGACGAAGTACTTGAATTTGAACTAAGAGACCTGTTCCTCTTCCTATGTCTTTTCTTTGATGATGTACGTGGCATTTTAGGTTCTTAACCACTTCTGATGTTAGATTGAAGCACTCACAATCACTTTTTGAATACTTTATTAATAATACAGTACTAGGATTATATGGATTATATTATTTAGTAATTAACTATTGAGGATCGCTCATGTACTTCCCCGGCTACAGCTCGAGAAGTCATGATGTACCCACAGGCATGCATATGTCCCTTCCCACATGCGTATTCATCTCGATAACAGAGAGCACGATGGGCTTGGACTACTTCGGGAGGTGTCGGTAGCCCGTCGGTACGGATGGTTTATAACAATTGGTATGATAGAGGAATTAAAGATGATTCTATTAAATTATCAGTAAGAGCGGCTAAGTTTAAAACAAAAGGAAATTTAGCCAACTATCTAGATCACATAAGTATCAATACTACTAACGTCCAGCCGCAGAAATTAAATCTTCCTAATTATAACGGAATCGAATTTCGTAACGATCATGACGGAAGAGATAGACGTCGAAATAAGAACTTACAATGTTTTAATTGTAAAGGTAATCATAAGGCGAAGTACTGCCGAATGAAAATTACTACTTGTACAGTATGTAATAAAATCGGACATTCAAGTGAAAAATGTTTTAGACGTAATGACAAGAAAGACCGAAATATAAATGCTGCCATAAAATTAAAAGATAATACACATCTTAAAGTGGCAAGAGTAGGACAGAGCGAAGTTGATGTTGAATGTCTCATTGACACGGGCAGTTCATGCACTCTTATGAAAACGTCAGTGGTTCTAAGATTAGCGTTACAAACTGAAGATATTGATGATGGTATTTCATTACGTAGCTTTATGAGAAATGTCATTGTAAGCAATAAAATAGTAGTTTGTAAAATAAACATTGATGAAGTTCATGCAATCGTTCGTATTGTAGTTTTGGATGATGTGTTTTTACAATATGATTTAATTATCGGTAATGACTATTTAGATCAACCACATATTGTTATGATCAAACGAAGTAACAATTTTTCATTATATAATACGATTCCCTATACAAGGAACGATCAAGTAGTTGGAGAGAAATTCATTGAAAAATTGGATATCAATCTAATACGATTTGGTAATATTTCTGTTGATTGAAAAGCCGTAGTATACAACTTACTTCAAAAATATCGTGATCAGATAGCTCTTTCAATGCAAGAAATAGGTAAAACTAGTGTAACTGAAATGAGTATAATATGTAAAACAGAGGAACCGGTAGTTTATAATCCATAGCGTATGGCAATTAGTGAGAAACCTATTCTACATGATATTATAACTGAGTTGTTAGAGGAAAACATAATAAGAGAATCCTCGTCATCGTTTACTAGCCCCATTTTATTAATACGAAAGAAAACCGGTGATTATAGGATGGCAATGGATTATCGTAAATTAAATGCTAATACTATAAAAGATGAATATCCCATACCATTAATAGATGATCAAATAGATAGTTTAGTGGGGAACTGTTATTTTACGGCATTATATATAGCATCAAGTTATTATCAAATACCAATGGCTCAAGAATGTCTTCTGGACTAGCAAACACTGGTGATGTATTTCAAAAAATGATGAATACAGTTCTTAAAAAATGTATTAATAGCATAGCTTATGCTTATATCGACGATATTCTAATTCCGTCAAAAAGATTCAAAGAAGGATTACAGAGATTGGAAGTAGTTTTGCAAGCTCTATATAGGGGAGGTTTAACTTTGAAATTACTCAAATGTTCTTTCTTCCAGAGGAGAATAGATTATTTGGGTAGAGAAATATCTGAAGATGGTGTTAGACCAGGAGAAAGAAAAATTATAGCTGTACGCGAAATGAAAATTCCAACTAATGTTAAAGAAGTGAAACAATGGCTGGGTTTATGTGGATTTTTTAGGAAATATGTAAAAGGATACGCTTCTATTGTAGAACCCTTAACAAGATTAACAAAAAAGGATATTATATGGTTGTGGAAAGAGGAACAAGCTACTGTAGTTGGAAATATAAGAAATATTCTAACAACACGACCAGTGTTGTCAATTTCTAACCCCATGTTGCCAACCGAACTTCACACAGATGCTAGTTCAATAGGTTTTGGTGCTATGTTATTACAAATAACAGATCATGAACCATCGGTAGTAGCTTATTATAGTGAACAGACTAGTCCAGAACAGCGTCGTTATCACTCTTATGAGTTGGAGGCTCTAGCGGTTGTATTGGCACTCGGACATTTCAGAGTATATTTATTAGTATAAATTTCAAAGTAGTATCAGATTGCAATGCACTGAGAACTGCTTTAGCAGCAAGGGTTTATTGCCAAGCGTTGGAAGGTGGTGGCTATAAGTTCAGGATTTTAATTTTGGAATTTTATATCGTCCAGGGATTCAAATGAGTCATGTTGACGCTCTTAGTAGGAATCCAATTGAAGAGGTGTTTCAAATAGGCATTACTGAATCAGACTCGATTTTAGCAGCGCAACTACAAGACGATCAAATTTCAATGATTAGAAATATTCCACAAGTGACAAATAGCAGGGATACAACGAATTATTTCATGGAGTATGAACTGAAAAATGGTAAGATATATAAAAAATGTGGAAATAAGTCCCAGTGGGTAGTTCCTAAATTAAGTAGATGGCAAGTTTGCAAATTATGTCATGACGATTCCGGTCATTTTGGGTTGGAAAAAACTTTAAAAAGGATGTCAGAATCCTACTGGTTCGCAGGCATGAAACAATTCGTGAAGAAATATTATGTTGCGGCATGTTTGAACTGTTTATATTACAAACAAACAAGTGGGAAAAAGGCAAGAATGTTATATCCAATAGAATCATCTCCGATAGGGGTGCAGCTTTCACATCAGCCACTTTTGAAACGTTCTGTAAAGATTATGGAATTAAACGTATACTGAATGCTGTATCTACACCTCGAGCGAATGGACAATGTGAGAAATATAATAGAACTATTTTGAATGCATTGTAATGAGGCTGTTATTAGTTAGGAACTCTTGTTTAAGTCATAGATGGTATTTAGACACTTGCCGTGCCAACAGGTCCTATGAACTATATGAACTAAATAAAGGTTACAATTAAGCAACTATCATTGACTAAGCATATGCATCGATCGTCGACCTGATGGCCAACGGACATTGACCAGCTGACGCTGCACCAATCGAACATTAGGTAAATGGATGAATATATGTAAAAGAGAGTTGAATTCGGACGATGATACTAAGAACATCTAAATAAATGCCTTAGATCAAGTACACCGATCTTTTATTATTATATGGCGATCTTTTATTATTATATGGCGACCCTGCCAGAGGCACTTTTAAAAATGCCAACTGCGAACGGAAAATAGTGAAATTGTCAAAAATCGAAAACTCCAAAATTTGAATCATAATGTGCGGTTCGAGGTATAATAATCGAGAGAACATCGAGGTTCTTGCAGCAGGAACTGGATCAAACAACGCCAATCAGGAAAACACATCTTCATTTTCAAGAAACGAATGGATGACGGTGTCAATTTTTGGCTATAATTTTGTTGGTACTCGTGTTCTATATCTATAACAAATTGCAACAAAAGTGGCGTGCATCGGTTAATCGAGAAATCGAGATGCAGGAATTGCGGAAGTCGAGATCATTACTGGACAATGATCGAAAATGGAATAACAAGATGACGACATTACCTGAACCCATCGGCGACTGATCCACCTCGTCAGCCAAGCGTTACAACCACCAAAACAATGCAGTGATTCAAGTGATGTTCAAAAAGTTGAGTGATGAGTTGAGTGTCGCGTGCATAAAAATCAAAAACATAAAAACAAACCTACTAAAAGACAATCAAGAGAAAAGGAATGACATTTTAGAAGTAGAACGTAAGTTTATAGATGTTAATTCAATTGAAAATAAATGTAACGAGTTGTACACTCAATATGAAAAAGATGTAATGGTCCATGGTATTAAAAAAGGTACAGAAAGGTTGATAATCAATATATTTCATGATATAAATTCAATAATAAGTGAGTGTAAAGAAATATTGAGAATTAGGAAAGAAACTATCGAAATGTCTTATGTAAAGAGCGATCAAACAAGTAATAGTATCGAAAGCTTAGATAAATCACAAAAATAGATAATATGGCATATTTTGACTTCAAAATAGCAGCTACTGTGCTTCCAAAAACCACAAATCAGGAATCAAAAAGTTTAATTAGGGGTATAAATTAATACGAGCCCAGCCTTAACCAAGCCGGTAAGAGACATATAGTTAATTATGTTTTGAACTGTTGTCTGTCAACCAGGGACAGCGTCCGAATGAAAAGAAATTACAACACATTGGCAGAACTGATCCGTGATTTGGAAAGTGAATTTTTAACAAAACAAAAAGCGGATGTTATCTCTATAAAACTTTTCGCGATGAAGCAAGGCAATTTCCCTTTGTACGACTTTGGCGAAAAAATGTGTACATTAATGTCTGAGTTAACAATTGCCCAAGCAGAAAGAAAGAAATTCATAATTCAAACATATCATCGTCCCTTAGTATCTTTGTTTAACATGACTGATCCATCTAGCCGATTAACAAAATTTAGATTGATATCAGAAGACGATGATTTCAAGATAGAATATATTAAAGGGAAAACAAATGTAACCGCTGATGCTTTGTCAAGAATTACAATTACATCTGATGAACTCAAAAAAGCACAAAATCATACAACCGCACTATTAAATGTAATAACAAGAGCCCGTAGAAAACAATAAGATCAGGAAAAAGAAAAATAAAAAATAGTAAGCAATAAGGATAAGATTGGCCATCCAGGAATTGTTGAATTACTTAGAAAACCAAAGAACGCCACAGAATTAAAAATTGTTAACAATAAATTAATTGAAGAATTTAAAAATAAAGAAGGAATGAAAATGTTAGAGAGAAAAATCTTGATAAACACTAGTGTAGAAAAAATATTTATGAGATGGAGTGATGCATCTTTAGCATGTGAGCTTCGGTCATTGTTAAAGGCCCTCCAAAAATTGTGCATAAAAGAAAAAATAAATGAATTAGTTCTCATAAAAAATGAAGATAATATTATAAACTTCGCAAGGGAAATAAAGAAACATTCCGATATATTAGACTATATCAATATTCCAATACTACGAGGCAGAAGAACAATATACAATCCTGAATTACAGAAATTATTATTAAATGATTACCACATTTTGGCAACAGGCGGTCATTCGGGAATATCTAGACTGTATAATACAATCAAGCAACATTATTTTTGGAAAGGTCTTTATAAAGATGTAAAAAAGTTTGTCAGTGAATGTGACGAATGTCGACGCTATAAAAATTCTGTACCGAATATTCAACCCCTTTTCATAACAACAACAGCATCAGTTGCATTTGAAAAAATTAGTTTACATTTAATGGGTCTGATATCAGCCGATGTTGAAAATAGGAAATACATCTTGACAATACAATGCTATCTGTCAAAATACGTTGAAGCCTACTCGCTGGAGAATAAAGAGGCCGAAACCGTAGCCAGAGCGCTGGTCAATAACTGCATCTTGCGATATGGAATTCCCAATACGGTCCTGCACGACCAAGGTAAAGAATTCATGTCAGCAGTTTTCATGGAATCTTGTAAAATTCTTGCCATCAAGCAATTACATTCAACTGCGTACCACCATGAAACATTAGGAGCCATAGAAAATTCACACAAGAATCTGGAAGCTTTTCTTAGAATGCAAACTGCAAAATATACAGAAGCATGGAGAAATTGGGTACCCTTCTGGTGTTTCAGCTATAACACGAGCGTGCATACGAGAACAAAATACACCCACTTTGAGTAGCATCACTACCTTCAAATTTGGAAAAAATTGATCCATTGCATTTATTCGATGATTATCCTGAAGAACTAAAATTTAGGTTGCAACAAGCTAGCGCTGAAGCGGAACAAAATCTGCTGAAATCAAAATTGAAAAGGAAAAACTAGTTTGATCAATCGAAACAAAATTGTAATAGAAATGTAAGTTTTAAAATAGTAGAGTTAGGTTTAGTTAAAAATGAAAGCACCAATGAAATGGACGAGATATTTAAAGGACCTCATCAAGCGCTAAGAGATGAATCTTCAAATTTAGTTATTAGAAATAAAAATAAAGAATTAATAGTGCATAAAAACAGAGTGAAGAAATATCTGACAAAACCCAGTGGAAGTGATAGCAATCAAACAATTAACCATAGTTTTAGAAGTACAAAAGAAAAAAAAATTTTTTTCTTGCACCCCCGGAGGTGTAATGAGGCTGTTATTAGATGGTATTTAGACACTTGCCGTGCCAACAGGTCCTATGAACTATATGAACTAAATAAAGGTTACAATTAAGCATCTATCATTGACTAAGCATATGCATCGATCGTCGACCTGATGGTCAACGGACATTGACCAGCTGACGCTGCATCAATCGAACATTAGGTAAATGGATGAATATATGTAAAAGAGAGTTGAATTCGGACGATGATACTAAGAACATCTAAATAAATGCCTTAGACCAAGTACACCGATCTTTTATTATTATATGGCGATCTTTTATTATTATAGCATTATCAACAGCCGCTGCGGGAAGTTCAGAAGATAGATGGGATAATTATGTTAAGCAAGTACAGTGAGCTATAAATAATACATAATATAATAAAGCTATAGGTGTAAGCCCCGTAGAAGCTTTGGCAGGTTATAAACCGATTAGTGCAGCAGAAAATAAAATCTCAAGTGTTGTACGAAGTAATTTAGAACGTATGGATCTGCCAGAATTGCGACAAAAAGTCAAAAAACGTATAACAGATGATCAAAAGAAACAGAAAGAGAGGTTTGATAGAAGTAGGGCGGCAGCTAAAATTTATAAAACGGGAAATTTAGTAATGGTACTGAGAATCGACAATCCCTCTACAGGAACGAGTAGAAAGTTGGTAGCGAAGTTTAAAGGGCCGTTTCAAATTACCAAAGTCCTGTTGAATGACCGTTACGAGGTTAAAGATTTGAGAGAATGTGCTAGGGGATTCAAGACAGTAGTATCAGTCGATAAGTTGAAACCCTGGATTATTTTAGGGGGTAGGCATAAGGTATATCGTAGAAGTGACTGTTGGGAGAGATAGTACAAGAAATATCAGGCTCATTCACTAGCAACGAATAATGAAGTGACTGTTGAGAGAGATAGTACAAGAAATAGCAAGACTCATTCACTTGAAAGCAATTAATAAAAGTACGGTTGAGATGAGCAATATAAGAAATGCCGGACTCATTCCTTTATTTGGTAAAATTAACTAATAAAGAAATCCAAGATTGACTATTACAAAGGTTTCTGGGAAACTGAAAAAAAAATCTGTCAAAATTACAAGGAATCCAATCAAATCAAGGAAATAAAATCACCTGATGGTATTTCAGTAACTGATAAGAGCGAAATAGCGAATATTTTCAATAAGCACTATATAGAAATAGGAAAAATTTGGCAAATAAAATAAAAAACGCAACATGGATCTAAACCACCTTCCTGAATTCCGGAATGAGACTTTTTATCTTTTTCCAACAAACCCAGCAGAAGTAAAAATGACAATATCCAGCCTGAAAAGAGGTAAAGCACCGGGAATGGACGGTTTATCAAACGATTTTTTTTTTGAAATTAATGATATTATATCTTTGCATATATCACACTTAACGAATAAAATATTTGAGAGTGGGATCTTTCCTACGGATTTGAAAGTTGGTATAATCAAACCTACGCATAAAACAGGAAATAAAACTGATGTGGTGAATTACAGACCGATAGCTCTTATCTTGACACTATCTAAAACTATAGAAAAAATAACAAAGAAGAATAACAAATTTTATTGATGAATATAGTGTATTATCAGATAAACAGTTCGAATTTAGAGATGGACGTTCAACACATGAAGCTTTGGATAAAAGTGAACCTATTTTGAGTATTTTTGTTGATCTGGAAAAGGTCTTCGATACAATGAGCCATAAAAGATTAACTGCGAAACTTGAAAGAATAGGCTTCAGAGGTATTGCTCTGAAGCTAATTCAAGATTATTTATCGGTACGACAACAATATGTGGAAATAGAGGGATCATTGAGTACAAGTCGGGTAATTGAATATGTCGTACCACAGGGCACATTTTTAGGTCCTGTATTATTCAATCTTCATATAAATGATCTTCTAGAGACAAGGGGTGATAGAATATATCTCAGTTTTGCAGATGACACAGTGGTAATATATGAGGCGAATTCTTGGGAGGAAGCGAAGATGAAAGCAGAAAAAGATTTTTCTCGTATTCCGCGATGGTTCACCACGCATCTCCTAGCGGTTAATGTACTGAAAACAAAGTCTATTTACTTCATATAATAAATATTTACCCAATTTTGATGCGCTGGGAATATCTTCAAGAAATGAAACCTTATATATTGGAAGATCTGACCAAATAAAGTATCTCGGTATAATGATTACAAACATTTTAGGTGGGATGCACAAATAAGTTATGTCGTTAAAAAAATTATAATGCTTTTACATAGATGTCGAGTCGACTGCCATCAAACATGTGTGAAATCGAAACGCTGTAAAAATTGTAAAAATGAATGGTAAATTAATAAATAAAATTAGTGAAAATTGAAGTTGGATATTGTAAGTGGGTGTCACTGTTATAAATATTAAAAATTCGAGTGAACTGTAAACAATAACACAATCAAAAGTAATTAAAGTGTGATATTGGATTGGTAAACGAAATCTATATGCATAATATGCCGGAGGATAAATTAACTAATTCAACGGAACAGCTGTATAAAAAACTAGAGGAGGCGGTAGAAAAACAAACGAGTATCATAAAGAAAGATATAAACGATCTTCGATCTGAAATAAAAAAGGAAAATGGAAGATTACAAAATAAACTCAACAATATTGAACAAAAACAACAGGAATTAGAAAATAATTACCTGTATTTAACACGTGAAATTAGGAAGAATAATATCATTATATTTGGGTTAGAGATCCCGGAAAATAATTTTGTACAGGGTGTGTTGGATAAGTTGAATCAGCTATTAAATATTGAAGTGAAATTAACCCATATAAATGATATATATATATAAATTAGGTAAAGGAAATAAACGCCCAATAAAAATTAAATTCATATCTTACCTCACCAAGCATGTAATATTAAATAAACGCAGCTGTCTGAAAGATACTAATATATTTATAAATAACGATTCATGTAAAATTGATCAACTGAATAAAAAAAACTAAGAACACATTGGAAAAAAGCAAAAGCATTGCAATTAAATGCAAGAATAAAAAATGGCAAACTATTAATTAATGACGAAACCTATTCTCCCAATCAACTTGATGAAATTGATACGGACAACGATAACAACGAAACTAAACCAAATAGTGTGCCTCCATCCCCATTCTATTTCACAAGAACTAAACAAATTGATATGGAATTCAAACAAGACTCCGACCAGAAAATAATAGAGGATACATCACTAATTGAACATAATATCAACCCTCACAAACACCACACAATTTCACAAAACACAAGGAACCTGTCCACTGATAGCCAAAAAGAAAAATCAAGATTACACTTGAAAAGAGGAGGTAAAGTATTAAGTTAATTTGGTGAGATGAGTTACTATTTAACTAAAAAACTTAAGTGTGTTAATATAAACTAAAACATGTGTCAATAAAAGCTAATAAAATATATCGCTCTTAATCTGTATATAGAGTATAGTCTTTAGCTTTCTTTTCATGTTATCGATTCTAAATTGCAGAATAAATCGCTTACATAAATCCATATATTTTCTAGTTAGTTAAAAATTAAATCTTGTAAATATATTACTTTAGAACTCTTTGTTGTTATATGTAAAAATAGTATCGACGTAGGTACATAGTTTAAACTAGAAAGGAGAGAGATTAATGACCGCAACTTGATTCTCTAGAGTGTTTTTTCTGGTTATTATTATTATTGTGTATACTTAGTGTATCCACAAATATATTAATAATTTTATTATTTTTATTATCTATTGATTATACATGGTATTAAGGATCCAACTTGCAGATATACACTAAAGCTTTAAACAATATCCTACAAGAATATAGATTTAATTATTCCTTTTATTATATATTCTCGGAAATTATCTAAGTCTTTTTAAATATAGAAATTTCTACTATTCATTCACTTATAAAATATTTTCTTTAGAAAACAAAAACTTATATTATTATTGACTATAGCCTATTAATAATATGGATCAATTTATACGTGAATATGAAAATTCCAATATAGAAACCATTAATCTAGAGAATGTCAATGAAGCCAACTCAATATTAAATATGAATTCCAATGCCCAAAATTTTAAAATAGTTCATATAAATGTAAGGAGTTTAAGCAAAAATAGAGATAATTTGGATATATTTCTAGAACAATTTGATGAAAGTTTCCATTGTATTATCTTAAGTGAAACTTGGAATATAGTAAAGATAGAAAATTTCAATCGAGATGGATACAATGTTATTTATAATAATGGTGACCTAAATAAAAATGACGGTGTTGTGATATATATTAAGAAAGATATTAATCATAAATTCGAAATAACCGAGATTGGATGTATTAAAGGCATTAATTTATCCTTTACACATTGTACAAAAACTTTTAATATACAAGGTATCTATAGGTCACCCTCAACGAATACACTGGAATTTGTACAAAAATTACAAGAACATTTTGAAACTACATCATCAATTAACGACTACACCATTTTAATTGGTGACATAAATATTGATTTATTAGAGGTAAATGAAATCTCCTCTGAATATTTAAATCTACTAGCTAACTTTGGTTTCTTATCCTATATAAATGCTCCTACACGAGTACAAAAAAATTCAGCAACTTTTATTGATCATATCTTTATGAGATCAAAAGAAAAAGTAGAAGATTATACATTGCCTATAATAGTACAAACTCATATTACGGATCACTACCCAGTGATATTACAATAGTCATGCCCAAAAATGAAATCAAACAAATGGTAAAATGTGAAAATTATATTAAATTTATAAACTACAAGATGTTATTAAAAGATTTGGAGACTACTAACTAGCACGATATTACTAATGATCCCATCTATTGAATCTGCAACAAATAAATTTATTAGCTTAATATCTACAAAAATAAAAATACATACTAAATTAGCAAAACGAAATAAAATTAAGAAGAGAAAGGAATGGATTACAAATGGGATTATAAAATCTATTGAACATAGGGATAAACTCTTTCAGAACCTGCGAAAATCACTATCTGAAGCACTAAAAATTCAATACAAAACATATCGGAATAAATTAAATGAGTTAATTAAAAAATCAAAAATATCTTTTTATAGGAAAAAATTAATGAAAGAAAAACTATGCAGCAAAAAAATTTGGGACATAGTTCAAGAAATAAATTGCAGACAAAAGAAAATTCACTATCCAATTAAAACAATAATGAATGATGAAAAAAAAATTGAAATAACTAATACAAATGAAGTTTGTGAATATTTCAATACTAAATTTATAACAATGGGAGAATCGCTTGCTAAAAATAACCAACCAATCAACATAGCAGAATATAATCCTAATATGGCCAATTCTATGTTTTTAGCCCAAACAGAACATTATGAGGTATTAGAATGTATAAATTCTTTAAAAAATAATAAATCCCCCGGAATTGATGATATAAAGTCTGAAACATTAAAAATTATAGCTGCGTGTATATTGTACCCACTAACAAATATAATAAATAGAATCTTAGAATCAGGTGAATGTCCAACAGCTTTCAAAATATCAATTGTAAAACCTATATTTAAAAAAGGGGACAAGATGAATATCACTAATTATAGGCCCATCTCTTTGATCACAAACTTCACAAAAATTTTTGGAAAAATAATTAAAAAAAGGTTAAATAATTATATTGAAAAGTATAACCTTATTTCTGCACAACAATTCGGATTCAGGACTGGAAAATCCACAGAAGATGCAATTGCTCTACTTACAAAAAATATATATAATGCTTTGGATAAAGGAAAGCCTTCGATAGCAATTTTTATAGATCCAGCGAAGGCTTTCGACACCGTAAGCCACCCTCATCTATTGGACACATTAGAAAAAAATGGTATAAGAGACTTACCCTTAAAGCTGATAACCAATTATTTATCAGACAGGAAACAATGTGTTGAAATTGGCTCCAGTAGAAGTGAATTTCAATGCATACGATACGGAGTTCCACAGGGTACCGTACTTGGCCCACTTTTATTTACCTTATACATGAATAGTTTATTTGAAGTTGATATCACTGGACTAATTCTCAGTTTTGCAGACGACACTGTGATCTTCTATGAAGGGGTTAACTGGACAAGTCTTAAAAAAGTAATAGAAAAGGAATTTGTTAAAATAAAGACTTGGTTTGATTCGAAATTGCTAACAATAAACTTTGAAAAAACTCTTTTCGTGCCCTTTACTTGTAAAAAGCCATCATTACCCAAATATAAAGAATTAAATGTAGTAGTTAATGATACACTCACCTTTTCAATAGCTTCTTCGTATACAACTAAATATCTAGGTATTCACATTGATTCCCATCTTCGTTGGGACATCCATATAAATAATTTGCTAAAAAAGCTAAGGGGAATGATTTATCCTTTTAATTGCCTTAAAAATATTCTAGATATTAAGCAACTTAAAATAACTTACCTTGCTTTAGTAGAATCACAATTAAGGTACGGAATAATTGGGTGGGGAGGAATATCAAAAACACTTCTAAAAAATCTCATAATAGTACAAAAAAGAATACTGAAAACAATGTTAAAAAAACAAAAAACTTACAGCACCCTTGCATTATATAAAGATGCTTGCGTAATGGACATTCGCCAACTATATTTTGAGAATTTAGCTCAGCAAATGTACGATGCAACTAAAATTAGTATAAACCACGATTACGAAACGAGGAATAAAAATAAACTTATTAGTGAAACGGTACAAAGAACAATAGGGCAACGATGTCATACAAATCTTGCCCCAAAAGTGTATAACTTCATTCCCGATGAAATAAAAAACATAAAAATTATCAAGTTGTTTAAAAAAAGATGTAAAAAATGTATACTAAATTGTAACCGTGATGAAATAAACAAAATAATTGATGCTAAGAATATATTCTAAATGTATATATTGTGTACTTGCAAATATGAAATTAACATCGGAGACTACTGGATGGGATATGCGTATTTGTTAATTTCTTCTCCACTTTACCATGTCGAAAATAAATAAATTAATTTGTTATTTTTACTGTATACCATATTACTTCGCTATATTGTTAATTCTGTTAAATTGTTATTTTTATTGTATATTAAATTGTTGCTGCCTAAAACACGCTCAAGTACTTTGTACTTACTGTGTAGGCAGAAATTTTATTGCATGATATCCTTAAACATTATACTACTTATATGTACTCTAAAATACTGTAAACAAGGAAAAATTGTGTAATACGTGCAATAAAATTCTTCTTTATCTTTATCTTATCTTTACAAGTAGATGAACTGGACTAGTTCGGGCGCAGGATATCCGGTCTCCACATCCGGTCTAGCTGTCGATGTGCATACCATAGAGCTGAAAGTTATAGAGCTAACCCCAAGTCAAAACCATAGAGCATTAAGCAGACCTGAGGTACAGACTGTTTCGTAGAGGTGGCACCACCAAGTGACAGCTGTCATGGCGACCATAAGGTCCAACTGTCATGGTGACCATAAGGACCAGCTGTCATGGCGGCCATAAGGTACAGCTGTCATGGCGGACCTAAGGTCCAACTGTCATGGCGACCATAAGGACCAGCTGTCATGGCGGCCATAAGGACCAGCTGTCATGGCGACCATAAGGACCAGCTGTCATGGTGGCCATAAGGACCAGCTGTCATGGCGATCATAAGGACCAGATGTCATGGCGACCATAAGGTTCAGCTGTCATGGCGACCATAAGGACCAGCTGTCATGGTGGACCTAAGGTACAGATTGCTTCGTAGAGATGTCGCCATCAAGTGACAGCTGTCATGGCGGACCTAAGGTACAGATTGCTTCGTAGAGATGTCGCCACCAAGTGACAGCTGTCATGGCGGACCTAAGGTACAGACTGCTTCGTGGAGGGGGCTCCGCCACCTCTAGGAAGCAATCTGTACCTTCGGTCCAAAAGGTACAGCCTGCTTCATGAAGATGTCACCACCACGTGACAGCGGCCATCGAAGGTACAGACTGCTTCGTAGAGGTGGCGCCACCAGTTCGACTTGCCCGACTCATGCGTCTCATGCGATTTTAGCAAATGAAAGATCTTGACTCGGGAATCATCGGCTGCAACGTTTTGTGCGACTCGTACGACTAATCCGACTCGTTCTAGTTTGTATTGTTGGTCTTAATTATCGGTGGAGCAGTTTAGTTCAAGATGAAGTGTGTGGTGGTTGACATTCAGAGCTTCCAAATCTCTCACCATACAATGATAGTTAAGGAACTAGCTTTGTTGGATTGTGAAAAAAAGCTAGAAAAATATTTTCTATTCAAGCCACCCACACCGCTAAGTGAACTCTCACAAAATCAAATGAAGCAAGTGATGTTTTGCGGAAAGTACCATGGGATTCCATACAACTCTGGATATCAGGACTATATTCGGATGGAGGAAATTTTCAAGGAAAATATTGATCCAAATAGCATCATATACGTTAGTGGTGAGGGCAAAGCCAAATTCATAGTGAAGATTCTCAAAAAATTGGGGTTAGATCGTCAGGTGAAAGTGTTGAATTTGAAAGGCAGCTGCCCACAATTTGTTCGAGAAAACTGTAGATATATCTGCCTTCACCACTCTACCAGCAATAATTCTATGTGCTGCAGTGTAAACAGCTGGAAATTGTTCGAATATGTTACAAAGGAAGATGCTTATCTGGATATATTACGAGGGTTTCAAAAAATGGGTATGGGTGACACTCCGCCAAACTGACCAGTATTGATATGTCTTCGGAAGAATACGCACGTAAACTGCTTGAATTCCATATGAAATTAGTAGCACTGAATAAAGACATAAAATTTTACGAAGATAAAAAGTTAACTTTAAATCAACTAAACAATTTGAGTATAAGTGGAGGAGATGGCTGTGCTGAAATCAAATTTCATAATCCTAACAGCAATATTGAATGGGGTCCTATATACAAACGTACCACCTCAAGTGAATCGGATTTATATATGTCCCAACAAGGATGCCTTCGCAGAGAAGGAATGTAATCGAACTGAATGGCAGCCTATGGACCATCAACTAGTTAATGAAAATCACCTAGAGGTATTCTCATACGTTATTCCTAAAAGGATGTTACCAACTTTCAACTATAAACTCAAGTTATTATTCCATGATGGTAGTGAGGGGGACGTGGTGAATTGGCATCAAACTAGAGCCCCATCACCTGTGGCGACAGCAATCAATTGCCAAAGCAATGTATCTGAAGCTCAACCATCAACACCCCAGCCACCTACACCACCACAGAAAGAAAATGAAATCTATGCTATGCAATGTTTCAATCTTAGTGCATTATCAGTTTTACTACTGAAAATCCTCATTAAAAATGTAAAGAAACGTATTAATAATAATAATAATAATAATAAATAATGAAAGGTATTGCTGTTGTTTGATTTTGAATAGGAGATAGGGAATCAGTTAGATACATACATTTAACTTTTAACTTTGTATTTTTTGAAATATATACAATTTTAAAATGATATACATATAAAACACTTAAATCTAAAAAACATTTCCTAAAAATTCCACGAAAAAGGACATACCCTGAGCTAGCCGCATTTCAACCATCTGTGAAAACAAAGAAAAATAACTTTAGTAGGTAAATAATGAATACAATAATAATAATAATAGTGTGTGTGTGTGTGTTTGATTCACTCACTTTTTCTTTCAATCGATTTAAATCGCAAGGTAACCCAACCACCAGGAAACATTCCACATCTAGGGGTTCAACTATATATTGGCACTCCTCAGAAGCTCGCAGTTGTGACATCTGTAATTGTAAATAAAACAAGGGTACTTATTAAATGATAAAAAACATCAGCATAAGGTAAACATACTTCAAACATTAGCTCCGCCAAGTAGTGGCGCAAACCATGAATGCAAAATCCCTCATAAATCTGCTGCTGTGGGGGAGGTGCCGGTGAAGGTGTAGGTGTTGGGGTGGCTAAGTCGTCTAATGATCTATTGAGAAAGTACAATTAGAATTGAAATGATTCTAGACTTAATATGAATACATACAAAATGTTGGGGGAGCTCGCTAGAGACGTCGGGGTATCGTTCAGGACGTAGGTAGGTAATTCGTTCAATCTGTAATTATTGAAATTAGTAAGCAAATATTTCACGAGTAGAAAAATCACATACACTATGTCCTGCATATCCAGAGGAGGAGGCGGCGACTCTACCGAGGAAATCTCTGGACAGCTGTTGGAAATAAGAGTAATTTAGTAATAGAAATATCATATAAATTGGAGGGAAAAACATACGTTGACTCAATTATTTCTTGAGGTCCGTCCAATTCAGGAAATAAATCTTCAGCGTCATCAGCTGCCGCCAATTGATCGAGATGCATCAATTTTTGTTTAATTTCCTCCTTAGAATAATCACTAAAAACAAATTAATGCACTTATGATATATAGTAAGATTGAAATGAAATAGAACAACTTACTTGTCTATCATCCAACGGCGCACTTGCGTTTTCGTAAATATATCCAACCTGTTGGTCAACTCTTGAACATAATCGTCAAATTTACCCATTTCTATCTAACATTCAACACTCACAAGAATACTATTTTTTCCCTATGAAGTACCTAGAGTTTTATACACAATATTTAATTCAAAGTCCTACGAATTAAATCAGTTCCCAGGAAAAATGATAAAGTTGTTATCGGTTGAGGAAAAAAATGTATGCGGATAAATATTTCAAGGAAGTTTCTGCAATCACGCGATTTCAAATAGAATGTAACATCCTGCTTGTGGTTGTAGATCTTACCAATATGAATATAACAGTCGACCGAGACTTCCTGCTTGTGGTTACAGTTAACTTATTATCATAATATAACAGGCGACGAGACATCCTGCATACCGTGTGAACATAACAGGAAAGTGATAAGAAGTTCCTATAAGACTCGATGTGCGCATACCTCATACCATTATCAAATCATTATTCTACTAGCTTCAGAAGTGACTAGACGTGTTTTGTGAGTGCTTAAATCAAGGTGAGTTTATTTATTGACTTGAATATTATATTCATATGTAGAGTTAATTTCTATGTAGGGAATATTTATTTTGCTTTTCTTGAAACTGTGCGGGCTAAACTTTAACTTTTTGAAAGTATTTATTGATCTTCTTTTATACAATTTGATTGGGTAAATAATAATAATAATAATAATTTGAGGTATTTATTAATTTTCTTTTATTCAATTTGGTGGGGTAAATTCAACACACACAAAAATAATTCTTCACTGCTAACTTCCATCGATTTGTTTTAGATCTTTTAAAAAATAATTTGAAATGGATTTCACAAAACTGAATCAAATTTCACTATTGCAGAGGGCAACACCTACAAAGATTGCCGAGCTAGAATTGAATGTGCCCCATTTGATTTTAAATTTAAAAATTGTGGACACAAAATTTGGGGAGGCTGTATTAGCAGAATTGGAAGGAGAGCGTTCGGTTTTCCTGCCCAAGAGAGTAACACCACCGCTTCTCCCCCTTATCGAAGACATCAATAAAGGACGCAACACAGCCCTAATATATCGGGGGGAAGAAGCCATCGGGACAGGAAAATCCTGCTCAAAACTTGAATTCTGCGAATTGACTCCTAGAAGTTGAGAGCCTTCCAGTTCCACCACCAGGGAACAGCCCTCCTGGGTACTACTGTTATACATTCCATAAGGTAGGCTGCTTGTTTATTGTAAAAATATGGTTTCAATCGCGAAAATTAGTGGGGAGATCGTTAAAATTATTAATGAGGCTCAAAAAGATTTGTTAAAATCAAAATTATCCCCTCAGAAAATAACCAAGTGGATAGGGTTCTGCACTAAGTACATTAGAACCTTTTCCAAACATATAACAAAGGATGCTTTGAACTTGTCGTGTAAGAATCAATTACAATGTAATATAGGCCATTTAAAAAGATTCAAAATTTTATTGGAGATCCGAAATAAACCCCCTACAACTAATAAGAACCGTAGTGAGCGAATTCGTTGGGAGGATGGTAAATGTGCATTTTCCCAACGAATTCGAACTGGCTTTATAACAAACATTTCTCATTTAGACCCATTAAATTTTTTATATGATGCCTTTCATCTGTTTCACCAAAATTTTACATACTTACAATTTTATTAAGGTAAACACTACTTTTTGTGGGGAATATATGCGACTTAATGCGATCGACGAGCTTATCCAAACAGAATATAAATATTTCCACACCAAATCCGCCCCAATAGATTCTCTTACAAATTTATTGGAGTGGTTCAAGGAGCATGTTATTGATAAACTCCAAGTAAAGCTAGATGATTTTTTAGAACGAGACTCGGGGTGGAGCCTTAGGGAGGTTATCAGTTTGGGCATAAATATTAATAAACATGAAGTCATCAATTCTGGATCCTCTTATATAGTTCTACCAAAAGAGATACTTCGAAAGCAGGCTATTATTAATGTTAAAAATTATGATGAATACTGTTCTGCCTGGGCAGTAACAGCAGGACTACACCCGGCAACTAGGGATTCAGATCGTGTTTCTTCATACCCTCATTTTAGTAATGTTTTAAATTTACAAAATCTAACATTTCTCCTCCCTATATCTCAAATTCCAACTTTCGAGAAGAATAACGATATTTCAATTCATGTGTTTGTTTTAGAATTATGTGGAGGTAATGAGCAGGGTGAGGGGGAGAAATTGAAGGTTCTCCCAGCATATTTAACCAAAAATTAATCAGATAGACATTTTAATTTACCATTAATTCAGGATAAATATTATCGGGATGTAGAACCTGCGAAATCCCCAAATTTCATTAACCCCACAGTTACATTTCACTATTGTTCAATTAAAAATTTATCGAGACTTGTAAATTCGCAAATTAGCCGGAACAACAAAACTTATTTGTGCGATAGATGTTTAAATAATTTCAAGAGTGAGAATAAGTATAAAAATCATATTGAGGATTGTGGTAAAATGAACACGTGTAAAATTACATTCCCTCAGGATGATTATTTGAAATTTAAGAATCACTCAAACAAACTACCCATACCATTTATTATTTATTTTGACTTTGAAGCTCTCCTATTACCTATTCAGAACTGCTCTCAATCTAATGTAAGTTCATATACGAACAAAACCCAGCTACACGAGGCGTATAGTGTTGGCTATTATTTAAAATGTCAATTCAACAATTCCCTATCACGATTTGATAGTTAAAGAGGATCAGATCCAGCCAAATGGTTGACCGATCAGCTAGATAAAATTGGAGAATTTATCGATCTAAAACTCAAATCTATTGTACCTATGGACTTGAATGGTATTAGTTTACTTGATATTATGAAGGAAACGAAATGTCATATTTGTGAGAAATTGTTCGTAGAGGGAGATGTTCGTGTGAAGGACCACTGTCATTTTACAGGGAAATATAGAGGATTGGCCCACCAAGATTGCAACCTAAATTATAAATATCGATTCGTGGTACCTGTTGTGGCTCATAACCTCAGCGGGTACGATATGTTTTTGCTGATTCGAGATATTGCCAAAACGTCCAAGCAGAATATTCAAGTACTCCCCATCAATAAAGAGAAGTATATGAGTTTCACTAGAAGCACCAAAAATTCCTTGGTTAAATTCCGTTTCATAGATTCATATAGGTTTTTAGATTCAAGTTTAGATAAATTAGTTTCTTATTTGAATGTGAGTGACTTGAGTATTTTGAAAAGCGAGTTTGCGCACTTATCCGATGAAAAATTTAAATTATTAACTCGTAAGGGAGTATTTCCCCATGAGCACTTAGATGATTGGGGTAAATTAAACGAGGAAAATCTTCCTCCAATAGAAAAATTTTTTAATAAATTACGCGACGAATCGATAAGTGAGGATGATTATAACCATGCTCAAACAATTTGGAACAGTTTTAATTGTAGAAATTTAGGTGATTATTCGGATTTATATTTGAAAACAGATGTTTTATTATTGGCAGATGTATTTGAGAATTTCCGCAGCAAATGTATAGATCTTTTTGCTTTAGATCCGGCCCACTATTTCACGGTTCCCTCCTTCACGTGGGACTGTATGTTGAAATATACAAATGTGTCTTTACAATATTTGAAAGACATCGATATGGTCTTATTTGTGGAGAAGGGAATTCGTGGAGGTGTAAGCCAATGCAGTAATCGATTTGCAAAAGCCAACAATAAATACATGAATAATCACAACCCCGAAAAAGAGACAAGTTATCTCATGTATTTCGATGTATGCAATCTATATGGGTGGGCTATGATTCAATATTTACCCTATGATGGGTTCGAGTGGGTTGAAAACCTCGATGATGTAGACGTCAGAAACGTCTCAGACGAAAGTCCAATTGGTTACATATTGGAAGTCGATTCAGAATACCCACCTGAACGACATGATCTACACAAAGATCTCCCTCTTTGTCCGACACATACAGCACCACCCAACAGCAAATTACCTAAATTATTAACAACTCTCCACAATAAAACTAAATACATCATTCACTATCGAAATTTAAAACAATGTTTGGCGTTGGGGCTGGTGTTGAAAAAAGTCCACAGGATTTTGAAATTTAAGCAAGCCCCATGGCTTAAAGCCTACATAGATCTTAACACTAGATTGAGGGCAGCTTCTAAGAATGCGTTTGAGATAGCTCTCTTCAAGTTGCTGATCAACGCAATTTTTGGTAAATCTATGGAGAATGTACGAAAGCATAGACTAGTTTAATTAGTTAATAAATGGTATGGACCCTATGGGGTCGCTATTATATTTCCCAACCCAATTTTAATAGCAGCAAGATATTTGAGGAGAATTTGGTAGCTATAGAACAGAATAAATTAGAAGTCTTATTCAACAAACCCATTTATGTGGGGATGTCCATTTTGGACATTTCCAAAACCTGCGTTTACAATTTTCATTATGGCTTCATGTTAAAATTATATAAAGACCCAGGATTGATGCGATTATGTTACACTGATACTGACAGTTTGATTTACCACATTATAACGAACGATGACATTTATGAGACAATTATAAATAGAAATATTGAAAAATTTGACACTAGTGATTATGCCCTAGACAACCTCTTTAAGATTCCCCTGGTTAATAAGAAGGTAGTAAGCTTAATGAAAGACGAGAATAAAGGCCTCCTTATGGATAAGTTCGTCGGTTTGCGGGCAAAAATGTACAGCTTCACTGTTCAAAATCAAAATCGCGATGATGACGTCACAAAGAAAGCCAAAGGGGTGCGTGAGTATGTCTTACGGAATACGATAACATTCGAGGACTATGTTAGATGTTTGGAAGAGAACATCGAAATGTATCGCGTGCAGAGATCCATCCGCTCTTTCGACTTGAAGCTTTATACCATAGAGCAACAAAATCTGTTTGAGCCCCTTTGATAATAAAAGGGTAATATTGGGGGACAAAACAAGCACCCTACCTTATGGCCATTATTCTTTAGGTTAGAATTAAGATTATTTGTTCAAATTATAGGTTAAGATATTTTGTTTCGAATTATTATATGTATTTTTCTTTTTAATCAATGTTTTTTTTATATGTTATATATATATATATATATATATATATATATATATATATATATATATATATATATATATATATATATATATATATATATATATATATATATATATATGTTTCTTCTTAGGTTCTCGCGGACGTAATGTGTAGAACTGGATTCTCGGGTATTGATCCGCGTTGTGTGGTTTCGGTCCTCAATGTGACCAATTTCACGACGTTTCGGCAAAGTCGCATCTGCCATCTTCAGGTGATTCGACCGTAGAGTCTGGAAAATCTAGGCGAACTAGACACAACGCGGATCAATACCCGAGAATCCAGTTCTACATATATATATATATATATATATATATGTATATTGTTTTTTTTTTCCCAATATTTTTTTTTCAATAAATATTTTATGTGGAAGTTTGGATGTTTTAATAAAAACCCAAAATAATAGCATCAATTCTTTCATTGTTCTAAATAATACAGAACTTTATTCTTATAGAAAAATAACATTTCTCTAAGTGTATTGCTTAATAAACAGTCGAACGAAATACCGATGAAACAATACAAGAGGGCCATTTCATCAGGCTGCTGCTGCTGCTGTGGGTCTCTCATACTTTTAATCATATCAATAACATTATGATAGTATGTGGAAAATTCAAAATGTTCGAGAAAAGACACTCGATGCAATAGCACTTCATCGTTGATTCGAATAATTTCCCGAACATCTTCCTCGCACAACCACACATGGATATTATGCTTTGTAAATTGAAGTAATTTAACATTATTGAAGTACACAAGTTGGACTATTTGGCAGTATTCATCAGATAATATGGGTGCAGCATCGAAATCTGATTGTAAACTTGCGAAGAACTCGATGATCTTCACTCGAAGAATATCGATTAAATCGATCCATTCTAGCAGGCTAAAGCTGAGTTTGCAATTTTGAACGTATTGAACGAGTGAGATTGTAGGTGAGAAGGTCCGTACAGGACTCAATCCACATTTGATTTCATAACTTGCCCCCACCAACGGGTACATTGTATTCATCAATAGGAATGGTTCATCTTTTGCCTTCATCTCGAACTCTTCTAAAATATGATCCAACTCAGAACAGTTGCTGCTGCTGCTATCTTCACCAACACTAGCCTGAGACAACATCTTATTAAAACTGTTCTAGATTGTTCGATTCACCAGAACCTAACCCCCGTTCACAAAATATTTACTTGCACATGCGCAGGTCATTAGCACCATATTTCTTTGATTTGATTGGAAGTTTGGATGAGAACATCGAAGCATAAAACTTGAAGTGTGGGGGGAGGAGAAAATTTGTGGTGTTGGTTGCGTAGTCCATCGACTATGTATGAGTCAAAGAAGAAAGTTTTATTAGAAGTTCCTCTACGAATCCCTCGTAGATCCATTATTTCACAGCGGTAAGGCAGAAGCGCGATCCGATAAAAATCGACATCAATTTCATGTAGCACTTTGAAACAATCAAGTATATAGGATCTCGGTTTTGGGGTTATACCAGGAATTTGATGTAATATAAATTTCTTCCATCTATTTTCGTATATAAAGTAGCCTTCAACATTCATATCAATTATCTCCCAATCGTTTTCGGGTGGGTTGAAATCTCCTCCAAAATAGAAAATATCCACATAACCGCATTCCTTCACAGCCCCAATAACGAACGTTGCAAATTCTCCTGCGATTATCCAATTTTTAGATGGTAATTGTAATTCTTCAAGGGTTTCCATCAAATTTGGAGGACATACTACACTTATAAATTGTTTTGCATCGTACACGGTGGTAAGTACATTATGAACAAAACTGTTGTATAATTGCAAAGACATTTTCACGCAGACTGATTCGATTATTTGACTTCCACTGGGTTGAACCACCAGTCAAATATCCTATTAGGAAGACATGCGCAGCAGCAGTACATTATACAACATCAGAATTTTCAATCCAACTTTTCTCTTTTATACCGTACCATTTTACATACATTTTATCACCCTTTTTTCGAAGCACCTTCTCGATCAAATAAACATCTGGCTGTTTGGTTTTCTGTAATTCTTCCTCGTAGAAACAGCCGCTGATTGGTGCGTTGGTCATATCTTCTAGTAGATATGTGACCGGGTTGGTAATTTTAACTTTGATGATTTTAAATAATTCCGCACTCCAATTGGGTGTAAATCCCTTCTCAAAAATATGTTTAGCTTTACTTATTCGCACAATATCCCCTACGTGGTATTTGTG
The DNA here is from genome assembly GCA_958510875.1 of Endomychus coccineus. Lineage (NCBI taxonomy): Eukaryota > Metazoa > Arthropoda > Insecta > Coleoptera > Endomychidae > Endomychus > Endomychus coccineus. The sequence continues at coordinate 47,265,941 of OY294070.1, forward strand.
AGGCAGGGTCAACTTAATGTGCGAGTAAGATTGCTTCAATATGCGACTTTCATTCTGTTTCGTAACCTTAAACGGAGCCATTTTTATAGTCCTATGTTTACGATGATTATATTTTTCGGTGACTTCAGGGAGTGTATCCACCCATTTGTATTTCCCACTCAGACTGAATTGCTTGTAGATCGCTTCTTTCAACGTTCGAATGACGCGTTCTGCAATGGCTGCTTTCTTCACAGAATACGTATTATAATGGTTGATTTTATGTTTTTTCATTAGCTCGTCAAAGTGTCTGTTGAAGAATTCTTTTCCCTGATCGCTTTGCAGGTTCCTAGGCGTACGATGTGACCCTTCTAGCAATATAGAACTGACCGCTTTCCGAACCTCTTCGGCTGATTTCGTTTTCAGCGGACGTGTCCATAGAAATTTCGAGAAGCAATCGATCACCATCAAAATGTATTTAAATCCACGATTTTCGCGCGCATAATTACCCATCTCGGCAAGATCCATTTGCCACAAGTCATCCAACCCTTTTATGATTGTTCTGCGTCGTTTAAAATTCTTTCGAACAGGCTTATGAAGCTCATCAACCACCTGCGCTTTATCATTAATCATTTTTTGAGGTCGATCGGTGTTGTCGGAGCTAATAACTTTTGTGGTGGTGGTGAGGTGGTAGGAGCTCTTTTATAAGGATGATGTGATGAGACGGCTTCACTTTTTGCTTTTTTTGATATCTTCAGCGTAGCACCCGGAGTCAAACTGATGATGACATCAATCGCTTGTTCTATTTGCAACACTTTGCTTTCGATGGTCTGTATACGTGTGGTCATGGGCTGATCATTAGTACTGCGCGTTTTATAGTTTAATTCTATAGTTATCAGTTTACTATTGATGGTCTGTATACTATCGAATAGGTCGTTATATTTCGAACTGTTTTCTTGATCGTTACTAACAAGTGTTTCATAGTCTTCACGTATTTTCTTCAATAATTTTTCAAGATTTGCCTCATTTGCTTTATTAGTTTTGAACGATGCTATCATACCATCTACAAGTTTTTCAATTTTAATTCTATTTTGTGTTGTAGAAGCAATCAGAGAGTCTTTGAATTTTTTATTTTCGATGTGAAGGTACCCACCCTCATTATGTATACTCTGTTTTATAGCTGTAGAGTTGACATCACTTTGATTTTTGTATGACTGTATTTCGGTATAAAGGATCTTCAAATCTTCGCGAAGTGCATCTATTAATCGTGTTAAACTTGGAATTGAGGAATTCATGATGTTATTGACGTTTATATGAATGGCTGCATACTTTACCAGAACTTCACTTAAATTTGCATTCACTCTAGTGATAGTGTTATCTACATATGCTTTGTTTGCAACATCATTATCCGAGATAGGTATTTTCACATTACAAATTTTCAAATTTTCCATATCCACATCCCCTTCGGGCGTATGCCTTAAAATGTTCATAAACATCGATCTGCGTTTGAAAACGTCGACGATGCTATCACCCGACAATGCTGATCGCCTACCGAACTTATCAAGACTCATTATATAAATGGTGTTGGGTTGAAGTATCCAGTACTAATATATGATGTTTGCCTCTCTTAGTTCATTTATTATAGCAACAATTTCATTATCGTGTGAAGTATTTCCAGCTTGTTGTGATGCCATCAGTAGTTTTAGTCGGTCCACCAGCTCGTTTGGATCATCCCAAAAAATATATTCCATAGGCTTCTTGTTGTATGTTAAATGTAAACCGCTACCGCTTGCTGCTGCTGTCGAAGTCGTCTCCGACGACGATACAGAGGTTGGTCGAAACATAGGTTTAATTATGGACATGTACTTTATCGCACTGGTACCCTTCAAACGACCATTAACATTTTTATGTGCATTTGTTAACCTCAAAATTTCTTTGTATGCTACTCGATCGCTATTCGTGAATTTTGTGGGTGTTTTGTAGAATATGAGATCGTACAATCCAGGTGTTCCCTTTGCGCTATATCCTGCAGTTTCGATATTCTCCCCGAATATTATCTTTTTAACACCTAGAATCCAACCGGCAGAGCTCGCATCATAAACAGGTCCATATACTTTATCGATTTTCTTGTTGTTTTCCCAATGCTCTTGAACGTATTTACGAACTTGTGGAGGATAATGTGCAAGTGAAGGTTCAATCTCAGTCATAGCATCATCGAACGCGTCATCCTCCTCTCCCCCCTCCCCCTCTTCTTCTTCTTCTTCATCGTTATCTTTAGGTTCTAATTTTATTTCTTTTTTCATTAACTGCGCAGTAGGATGTTTAATTTTTTTAACGATCGCTTTCAATGGTGTGGCGATAGGTTTGAACAGTTGTTCTATTGATTCGTCTTCTTCAGATTTACCTAGCTTCAAGGCCAAATATTTCTTCCTTATAGACTTACTCAATTCGAAGATTTTTCGCTTACGTGCTAACTGATCGACGTCCATCTTGTATTTGGACTAAAATTAACAATTCACGTTTTTATATATACGTCGAAACCTTTGCGGTATCTACCATCGTTCAAGTCGAAATCCTTTGCAATGACCAAAGTTCCGAAATTATCCGTCCAGCACATGGCGCACATCTTCTTGAACTGATTGAAATCGACGTCTGGCGATACGTGCTCATCAAATACATGCTTCAAATTGATCTCGTCCTGCTTAAAAAGAACGATCAAATTACAATTGTCGCGAATCAATTGTTTTGGTATTTTCGAGTACGTTTGGCACAGATATGCCGCTTCGATATTCTTATGTCCACACATGGAATAGTATTCCCGAATTTTTTGTTGACCCTCGCACGCGATGTCATCAAAAAGGAATATGGAATTAGCTTTAGCCTCGTTCGGGCTTATTATTTCCTCGTTGTCCTTATAGGGAAAATAGCCGACACCTTTAACTCGATCTAAAACTTCCTGCAACAGTTGATACTTGGGCTGATACAACGACTTTGAGTATACGTAGACGTTTTTGAACTTTGCTCCATTTGGATTGAATAATAGCGATAACATCACGTTCGTTTTACCACACCCACTAGGTCCACAAATTATAGCGCGAAAAGAGTCGGGTAACCATTTACCATGTTTACCTATGTGATTAGTAGTCGCCGACCCGAGGTCTAAATTTTCGATGGGCAGTGTCTGCTCTTGTTGAACGGTCTTCATATTGTGAGGTAGTTTGAATCTGAAGATTGCTTTTATAAATAGAAACGTTCGGAGATCGCGAGCTCAGTATCAATGTTGATCTATCAGGGTGAAGGTCTGTTGAATTCGCTCATAAACAGTCTCCCGTTCGAAGTACATATTCCATCGTATCAATTCTGCGGGCCCGGTACTAAGCTACAGAAGCGTCTTGCGCGTGGCGATAAAGGTGTTAATCCGTTGGATTCGGCCTGTCGCGAACACGACATAGCTTATTCCCAGCACAAATCTCTAGAAGATCGTCATAAGGCCGATAAAATATTAGAGGACGCAGCGTGTTAAATCTAAGGACGCTAAGGCCGGCGAAAGACTAGCTAGTCTATTGGTTACTGGGGGAATGAAAGTTAAACGTAAACTAGGAATGGGTCTTAAGAAACGTGCTGGTCGTCGTGGAGGATGTTGCTTTCGGAAAGATATAGTGGGACATATTTCTAAGTCTATGGAACCGTCTGCGTCGTTGCGAAAGTCTGCTATGAATGCATTGAAAGCTGCACGAATAGCTATTAAGCGAGTCGGAGGTAAGAAGCGTGTTAAAGTACCACGCATAATACCCCTGCCGAAATCTGGAGGATTCCTCCCGTTATTACTACCTATTTTGGGGGCGCTGGGGGCCTTAGGGTCTGTGGCGGGTGGTGCAAGTGCCATCGCTAATACAGTAGTCAATGCTAGAAACGCCAAAAAGAAGCTTGAAGAGGATCAGCGTCATCATGCAGCTATGGAATCGTTAGGTAAAGGATTATACTTGCGGAAGAATGCGAAAGGTGGATTTGGGTTGTTTTTGAAGAAACAACAAAAAAACTTCCAATAGAGCTGCCCAATAGACCGTTGTACGATGTGGATTTGGTGCGTTTCGCGAAAAAAATGAAAATACCTCATTTTCGTGGTGTCTTTATGCGAGACAATTTACCTAGGAAACGTCCTTGGAGGCAAGAATGTGCCATTTTGAATTTGGATTCGATCAAAGACAGCGGTACTCATTGGGTGGCCTTTAGAAAAATAAATAACCAAGTGGAATACTTTGACTCTTTTGGAAATTTAAAACGACCCAAGGAACTAGTTCGATATTTGGGTGGTGGTGGGGTTAGAATTTTCTATAATAACGACGCTTATCAAAAGTATGATCAGGTGATTTGTGGACATTTATGTTTGAAATTCCTCAGTTCTACGTAAACATCTAGAGTGAGCAGTCATGTCTGAATCCTACGATAAATTTATCGGAAAGATTATGCAACAACTTTCTGTTGATATTCAAAGACCTGGAATGCATGCAATCATCCGATACGTATATGATAATCTAATAAAAGCAATGGAAAAACCTTCAAGCGAACTAAACAGAAGAGATTTATTATTTCTCCCGATGGAATACATTCTAAAACATTTGGATTTGGTGTCTCTCAATCAGAATGAAGTTCCGAAATATATGTTGAACACCCTCTACCGTCATATGAGGTGTACGGAACATATCGACGAAGATTGCGATTGTCTGCCGCCTCCTCGCAAACTATGTTCGCAATGTTTATCTGAAGAGATATCGAAGGTCATGGAGACCGAGGGAATAACGCATCATGAGAAGCAGGTGTTGATTGAAGAAGTGTGCAGAGACGATCCATACTTTATGCGATCATACTTATTCCATATATTAATGTGCAAATATAAATAGAAATGTTACAATAAATTCTTATCAGTATCATGTCGCAGTTATTCACGCTAACAAGCACCAACCATATATTCTCGTTCACACCGCAGAATTCGATCGAGTTGAAGCCTGATAAGCGATACTATTTGGCTTTGTTGGGATTCACTTCTTATAACTCTATACCGAATATCGAGAACGAGAAATTTTACTATTTGGGGGACGATGGAAAGACTTTGAAAACAATCGAAATACCTTCGGGTAACTACGAACTATCCGACATTGAAGAATTAATTCGGAAAAGATTGAACGTGAAAGAAGATGTCTTCTCGCTGAAGCCCAATAACAATACATTAAAGTGTGAGATATTCTATAAGAACCACGACATTTCGTTTGTTAAGGAAGATAGCCTAGGCAAAATATTGGGCTTTTCGCGTGTAGTCTTGAAAAAGGGCGTGGTGCACATGTCCGATTTACCAGTCAACATTATAAAAGTAAGCAACATCCGATTCGAATCAAACATTACCGTGGGAGCCTTCTACCGAGATAGACCTGCGCATACGATCTACGACTTCCCCATCACAGACGATCCTGGCTATAGAATTGTGGAACGTCCAAAGAATCCTCTATATTTACCAGTGTCAGATATCGGTGAAATTACCAACATCACCGTACTCGCCCTAGATCAACATTCGAACCCGATAAATTTTCGAGGTGAAGAAAGTGTTTTACATCTACATTTACAAGAAGTCTGAGAACAGAATATGGGATTAGTTGTTGCTGGGGGTAATAAAAGAACCTCACACGCTTCATATCCATCAGTCTTCAACAAAACACCGAAAGTGCGAGAGCTAACCCTCACCAAAGCCAACCGATTACTTCTACAATCTTTAGGGTTTCACCTTAAATAAAAAAATGCCTAATAAGCGAAAGTTTGGTGGTGTAGATGTTGATGGTGGAGATAACAATGTTATCTCATCAATTTTCGATTTATACCAGCAGCCGAAATTCGATGAGTCGATTCGGAAAGCCGAGTAAAGATCGATTACACCGTTCGTTAAAGCCTTCAATAACAGCGACATCGTGGAGTTTGGAATAAACCAAGTGGACGCGTTTTTTTCCATGAAGGATACTCTATTGGTGATCAAGGGAATAATCGAAGTGAAGGGTGGAGGTAATGTTATATTGTTACCGAATTATGGAGCCTTCCTTTTCGACTCTTGCTCGTACGTTGATAGTGGTAGGGACATCGAAACAGTTCGAGATCCTGGTATAGTCAGCGCTGTTCGAGCATTTACCTGCTACACCCCTACAGCTTCTACGCATATGGCTACCGCTAGTTGGTTGTACCCCCTTGAGAGCGTAGTTTTACACGAAACTAAATCATTCAGTCTATTGATTCCACTGAAGCATATACATTTGGTAGGCAGACTATTCGACTGGTGCGTGCTCAAAACGATAACGATTGCGTTAACATTGAAACCGCCACGACCACCGTTAAATTCCTGATTGATAGCATGGAATTGAAAGTGAAGTATATCTATCCTAACGATATAATTAGAGAAAAGCTCTTGCGAGCAATCAAGAGTGATTCGCCCATCCTAATTCCATTCCGGAAGTGGGAATGCCATGAGCTTCCTGCCATAACAAGCGAGGCCCGACGAGAAATTTGGGCGGTCAAGACTAGTGCGGCAGTTGAAAAACCTCTCTATGTCATAGTTTTCTTTCAAACGGACAAACCAAACAATGTGAAGGCTAACCCCACAATATTTGATCATCTGGATATAACAAGTATTCGCTTATCTCTAAACGGCGAATATTACCCTAACGAGCGAATGAACTTGGACTTTGCCAAGGATGATTTCGCGCTCGCTCACCATAACTACACAGAGTTCTACTCTAGCTATACAAATTCCTCATCGACTGCTGTGAAACAACCAATGTTAGATTACACCAGTTTCAAAGAGCGCGCCCTCTACATAATCGATTGTTCGAAACAGGAGGAAGCAGTGAAATCTGCAACTGTTGATGTGCGATTGGAAATCGAGGCAGATAAGGGATTTCCAGCCAATACGAAAGCATATTGTATCATCATTCACGATTGTTTGATGGAGTACTCCCCACTCTCGGAAATAGTGAAGAGTCTGATCTAAAACTTACTGCCTAACGACTATGAGCGGTCAGTTTAGTACGAGCCATCATGAGGATAGCATTGGTTGACATTCAGGGATTCATCATCGATGGTGTGTTTCACCCCAAAGAAATGTCTATACAAATTGGGTTCAAACGGCATTATTCGTTGTTTAAGCCGCCCACACCGCTAACGATGTTAAGTGAGAAGGACCGAAAATCCGCTTGGTATTTGGAACATTTTTGTCATGGTTTGGAATATACATCGGGTGATGTGGAATATGAAGAAATTGATACTATCCTAAGATTGACTCTACTGTGTGCAGCAGACATTATATATGTTCGAGGTCATCAAAAAGCAGAATTTCTTGCGAATAAGTGCAAGGAGCTAGATATCTTTCCACGAATCGTAGATGTATGTAGTTTCGACAACACTCTATGCCAAACGGGGAAATTCGAGCCTACAAACAGACTGAGCTGCCTAAATCATCGCAATGATGGTGGGAAATATATGTGTGCGGTCAACCATGTCGATAATCTGCAACATTGGTTCCTCACGATCATACTTCCTAAATGAAATGTACTTTTCTTAAAAATAAATAAAAAATATTATTAATATTTGATATTTCATTTCTCATACATAGCACACACACCATAAACGACTTCGAGTCGCATGCGAGTCGCTTCCGAGTCGCTTGCGAGTCGCTTGCGGGTTTTTCCTCATTTACATGTACCCAGGAGAGTTTTTCTGAAATTCATATTCTACGCGTTAAGACCTTTCATTTGATACCCATGAAGCCCCACTTAAAAAAATAAAAATGTCAAATCCTTATCGCGAGAGATCGGTCAAACTGATCGACATATAAATAGTATATTCTTATTCAGCACATCACGTAAATTCTGAATATGCAATAAAATGATCACTTCCAATTTCACTTCCGGTGTAACAATGTGTCGAATATATAACCCACTTCCGGTTTAACCCTGATGATGATGTTTGACAGTGGTGAGGACACCTTCATGAAGCAGCCTGTACCTTTTGGACCGAAGGTACAGATTGCTTCCTAGAGGTGGCGGAGCCCCCTCCACGAAGCAGTCTGTACCTTAGGTCCGCCATGACAGCTGTCACTTGGTGGCGACATCTTTACGAAGCAATCTGTACCTTAGGTCCGCCATGACAGCTGTCACTTGATGGCGACATCTCTACGAAGCAATCTGTACCTTAGGTCCACCATGACAGCTGGTCCTTATGGTCGCCATGACAGCTGAACCTTATGGTCGCCATGACATCTGGTCCTTATGGTCGCCATGATAGCTGGTCCTTATGACCACCATGACAGCTGGTCCTTATGGTCGCCATGACAGCTGGTCCTTATGGCCGCCATGACAGCTGGTCCTTATGGTCGCCATGACAGTTGGACCTCAGGTCCGCCATGACAGCTGTACCTTATGGCCGCCATGACAGCTGGTCCTTATGGTCACCATGACAGTTGGACCTTATGGTCGCCATGCCAGCTGTCACTTGGTGGTGCCACCTCTACGAAACAGTCTGTACCTCAGGTCTGCTTAATGCTCTATGGTTTTGACTTGGGGTTAGCTCTATAACTTTCAGCTCTATGGTATGCACATCGACAGCTAGACCGGATGTGGAGACCGGATATCCTGCGCCCGAACTAGTCCAGTTCATCTACTTTAACATAAGTTCAGATATCTTAGAAATTTCTTGAACATAGATTGTTTATCAACTTTATATTTGTGTCGATCATTGTAAAAGTGGTGTAACTCCATAATTTTCTAATTCATATTTTATTGCATAATAGGTTCTCAATTAATCACATCTTTCAGTATAAAAGTGAAGCAACACTTATTCTCCTATACTGCCATAGATGTCGTTACTGGTTCCGCCAAAGAACATATTTTACCTATTACTCACTTTAACAGTGAAGTAAGTCACAAGTCACTTTTATAATGAAGTAATAATAATAATATAATAATAATAACGTTTATTATACATAAACTGGCTTTTTTTTTCGGCAGTACAATTTACAAAAATAGTTATAATAAACTAGATAATTAATTCACGAAAGTTCATATATGTAAAACATATATGAACTTTGTTTGTGAAAAATATAATTTTAATTCAAATAAATAATAACTCTTGAGATAAAATACATCTCAAAATTAATAATGTCATTTTTAGAATAATAAACAAAATATAAAAAAATTGAAAACATATTGCATAATACTTTTAACATAGACAATACAAAAATGAAATATATATTCTTTTTATTAAATAATAATCTATTTTACTTAAATAAATCAATCACCAGAGATAAGTACCTAAGTGTCTATACCAAGGTGGTGTTATTTCAAAATGTGTTTTAAGTTAACAATATTGTGAAAAGTTTTCCTAGTTGTATTTAATATCCAAAGTTTAATTTTGCATTTATAATGTTTAATATTATTCAACAATTTAATACCAGCAGGAAGCATATCAATAAGAACACTAACAAGATAAGTATGATTTTTTTGCCCTATGGTTTTTAACGATTTTGGTTTCATTGTCAAATTCAATTTATTTCGTGTATTATATGCATGCATTGGATAATTTAAATTATTTTTATTGATACAAACTAGGATACTTAAGCAATAGAGTTGTCTTAAATCCATTACCTTGGCATCCTTAAATAGAAGGTCTGACGAGTAATTACGTTTTTTGTTAATAATTATTTTTAGAAATCTTTTTTGTAGTGTATCTAAATTTTTTATTGCACTATCTACTGCTCCTCCCCAACCTATTATCGCATAACTCAGCTGTGATTGAACAAGTGCATAATACATTACCATTAGATTTTCAGGATTCAAGTATTCCCTCATAAATTTTATTTTAGGTAACAGGTAACGCAGTTTTTTAATGACGTAATTGATATGTTCATTCCAGCGCAGATGGCTATCTATTATTACACCTAAATATTTAACAGAAGTTTTCATACCAATTTCAAGGCTGTTTTCAGATGTTTTATTTACATTTATTGAACGATATGGTGGTATATTTCTTGCTAGTGAGGTAAAGGGTAATCAACAACTTTTTGAACAGTTTAAAGTTAGTGAATTTGAGTCATACCAGGCTTTAATTATTTTCATTTCACTTTCAATTTTATTTTTTAAATTCTTCCAAGATGTTGATTTGAAAATAATTACAGTGTCGTCGGCGAAACTGATAACTTCTCCTGAGCAAGGTAAAGTTAATAAATCGTTAATATAGATTGTAAATAACAATGGGCCCAGTATTGTCCCTTGGGGTACTCCATATTTTATAGTAAGAGGTTCACTGTTTTCATTTTCCAGTTGAACGTATTGTTTGCGTTGAGATAGATAACTCTTTATAAGATTTAAGGGAATTCTTCTAATACCGTACTTTTCAAGCTTATGTAGTAAAATATTATGATCGACTGTGTCGAAGGCCTTTGTTGAATCTAAAAATAAACATATTGTCGGTGTACGTTCATTTAATGACTTATACAAATGCGTTGTCAGGTGTGCAATAGCGTGCTCTGTGGAAGTATTTTTCCTAAACCCAAACTGACGAGGCGATATAGTTTTACATTTGTCAAAAAAATTCACTAATCGCTCATTCAGTGCTTTCTCTACAACTTTTGCAATAGAGGATATAAGCGTGATAGGTCTATAGTTTGCTAAGGCTTTATGATCTCCTGCTTTATATATTGGCTTGATAATACCAATTTTCAGCAAGTTTGGAAATTCTCCATACTCGAAGGTTTTATTGATAAGATATTGCAGAGGTTGTGCTATTTGTTCTACTATAATCTTTAGAGTTTCACCCTTTATATCGTCATGCCCCGTGGATTTGTTGTTTTTTAGTTGTGATATGTAGTTTTTCACGTCTTGCGTGTAACAGGGTTTAGAAAGAAAGAGTTTTTGTTAGGTGTAATATGATTAAAATTTGTCTTTGCTTTTTTTATTTTAGTTGCAAGTTCTTCTCCAATATTAGTGAAATAAGTATTTAATTCGGTGGCTAAGTCCTTCTTATTTGTTACCATATCGCCATTTTCATTTTCAATGCAAGTTATTTTATTCTTTTCTTTTTTTGAGTTGCATAATTCATTTACAGTTGTCCATAGATTTTTGTTCACATTTTTATTCTTTTTTATTTCTGAATTGAAGAATAGTTTTTTTTGGTTTTTGATGAGTGTATATAGCTTGTTTTTGTAAGTATTGTATTCGTTCCTCAAATGCTCATCTTCAGGATTTTTTTTGAGTATCTGGTATAGTTGGTTTTTTTTGTTTATTGATTTTACTAGAGCAGGTGTTATCCATTCTTTGCGTTTTTTTTCATGTCTTTTTACAATTATTTGCTTTTTTGATTCATTAATACTCTTCGATATAGAGTCAGTTAAAAATTCTGCTATTAAATGTATATCATCGGACTCATATAATTCATGCCAATCAACATTACTCAGTTTGCTTTTAACGGTTTCAAAATTTATAACAGTTCTAAAATGGTTTTTCTCGGGGCTTAAGTACTGCTGGTTTTTTAATTTCATTAACAGAATGGTTGTGAAATGGTCTGTTATATCGGTTTCATATACAATGGGTATTATTTTCTTTATCTTCGTTTTGACCATAATATGATCAATACATGTTCCCTGTTTATCTTTTACTCTAGTATAGCAATTTATATGTGGTATAAAACCATACTCATATATGTTATTCAAATATTCCTCTGTCTTTTCTTTAGTCGAACATGTATCAATATTGATGTCACCTATTAATACATGTGCTAACGATTTTTTTTATTTTATGCTCATTTAAATATTGTTTTAAATTAGCGTTAAACTGATTTAGACAAGTAGATGGGGGTCGGTATATTGCCGTTATAATTATATTAGATTTAGTAGAACATCTTACTTCCAGTTCTAGTATATTAAACTCTTCGAACTTAATAATCTTTGATTGCACTTCAAAATAATCTCTAACGTACACAATTACTCCATCGTTTTGATTTACTTTACTTTCATTGTAATAAATGTTATAACCCGGTAGTTTATACAGTTCAATGTAGTTAATATTCCACGTTTCAGTGAATACTATTATTTCAAAAGATTGCGAAAATTGTTTGAGAAAAATTCGGTATTCGTCTATGTTTTTTGATATGCTCCTAATATTATTGTGAATAATTTTAAAGTTTGAATTTGTTGCATTAATTGTGTTATTATAACTATCTATTGATTTGCATATTTTTGTTTCAGGAATATCTGCATTATAGTCTCTTAGGTAATTATCCATTTTAAAGGATACAAAAGAAGTAGAAATACGTAGTAGTGGAAGATATTTTTAAATTTTGGAATAATCAATATTAGATATATACAATCAATAACTAAATGGTTACAAGATACTTTTTATAAGCAATTAGAAAAACATTACATATATATATTTATATATACATACATACATATACGATAAGTGATAAATATTTTTATTTATTTCTTTGACTTAATTTATTATCTTTATTTTCTAATGGATTATCTTTATTATTACAGTTTGAATTACTACGTAATATTTTTCTATGATATTCACTTCCTTTTACTACGAATACTTCTTCCTTGTCTATATTCAATAAATCCTCTTCTTTTTTATCAATATTTTCTTTTTTTGAATACTCTCGGCTACTGATCGGTGTTGAGGGAGCACTATATGCCTTTTTTGATACGGCTTCGATAGGCGTTACCTCTTCTTCTGGGAAATGTTCAGCCGTGTAAACTTCACCTTGGGAGTGCAATTTATTATTTTTTATGTAAGCTTGGGGATCAACCGCTTTGGCCAGTTTTAGTTGTTTCCTCAATATCCTATTTTCATGTCGCTCCTTTGGTATAAGATCGTGATTGATGAAAATATTTTTTCCCTTTAATTTGTGCGCTGATTTCAAAATACTCAATTTTTTTAAATATGACGTGAATTCTATCACTATAGGCTTTTTATGCTCCTTTCCAACTGCATAAACATTATTCAAATCGCTCACGGTAACTTGAACTTGTAAGTAGTTGTGAAAAAATGTAGTCACTGCTTCTACCAAATTTTCTGTGCGGTAGTTATTAGTTTCTAGCCCAAATACAATTACATTATTCTTTTTAATTTTTTTTTCCAAATATTCAATGCTTTTATTTAACGTTAATTGTTGTTTTTCAAATTGGGTAGTAATATTTTCTATTTTATTACTTAGGTTTGATTCGAGATGAGTTAGATCTTGTTTAAATTCCTTAAATTCTTTTCTAATAAGTTTAATTTCTTCTAATATTTGCAAGGAAGTATCTGGCATAATTAAAACAGAATATTTGCAGTAGGTAAAAACTAAAACGATAGTCGTTATCAGACAGATGTTTTACGTGATTATCCCTTCGAATTCGTAGATATTTACTGGTGAAATCAGTTACACATTATTCCATATCAATATGAAATTTTCACTTACAGCATATATCCAATCAATTTTCTTTACACTCAATTTATTCACTATGTGTTTAACTTAACTGTGTGCACTTTTCCAAAATTGATATCCTAGCATTTATTGTTTAAAAACGATTGAATGTGAGACCCATAAAGTAGTAAACTATATCGAACTACACACTGAAGTAAGTCCGGAGTTAATTCACTTATATTGTGACACATGTTCAACAATTCGTGATAGTTTTCTTAAGTATTTGAAAAATAAGTTTTTTCGTAGTATTATAATAGCATTATGTCAAACATAGCAGATTTTAGTGATTCTGGATCTGAATACCAGCCTAATTCCGAAGAACATCGTACAGGATCTGGTAAGTAATAAATTGATTCATTGTTTTTATAACCTCAAAATGTCGTGACCAAGTTAAAGTTTATTAGCTTTATGAACAAAATATAAATTATAGGAATATAATTCCTAAAGTAATTTCTATACTTTTTGTTTTTTCGTTTTAAGATTTTTGTATTTGTTTTAGAAACAGATACGAGCACAAGATCTGATGAAAATAGTATTCAGCCAAGTCTGTCAGATCCCGGACCGTCTAAGTGTAGAAAAAGGTCACTCAATCAAGAATTGGGCAGTTAATAAAAGGAAGTTATTACGTAACAGTGGAAAAGATTATATCACTAAAACGGGAGATGCCAAAATTGGTAAAACCTTCGAAAATATTGACTGTAGTTGTCCTAAAAAGTGTTTCACGGTATTTACAGAATGTGAAAGACAAGAAATGTTTGAATCTTTCTGGAATTTAAAAGACTTTAATCTGCAAAATTCTTATCTTTACGCATTGGTGCAAAAAACGAGAGCAAACAGAAAACGCCCCAAAGATCAGTCACGTGCAGGAAAAAACGTATCTTTTAAGTATTTTCTTAAGTCCAATATCAAGACACATTTAGTATGTAAGAAATATTTTTCAAAGACGTTCCAAATTAGTGATGGAAGATTATATCGATGCCTGTGAAAAAGCGATGCCTCTCATTCCAAGGATAAACGAGGCACCACTAGTAGTTCTCGAAAACTTAATGATTCTGACATCATAGCTCACATCCAAAGTTTTCCAGCGTACCAAAGCCATTACACCCGAAAAAGTAATCCTAACCGAAAGTTTTTAAATCCTGGGTTAACTATCCGAAAGATGTACGATCTCTATAAAGAAAAATGTGGGACAGAAATGTCTGAACCTAAAAAATATAAATACTATAATAAAGTTTTCAACACCAAGTTCAATCTGCATTTTAAATCACCGCGACAGGATACATGCAAGACTTGTGACAGCTTGAATTTTAAAATAAAAGGAACTGACGACGAAAACGCAAAGAAAGAGTTTGAAGTTCAAAAGGAACTACACCAAAGAAAAGCAGATTCGGCTAGGGAGAACCTACAAATTGATGCTAAAAAGACTAATGAGGCATACATACTTACATTTGATTTGCAAAAAGCTCAAGCATTCCCAAAATTAAGTACATCGGTGGCATACTATAAAAGAAATCTATATTTATATAATTGGGAACACATTGTTTTAATAATAAAACAGGATACATGAACGTCTGGAATGAGGTAGAAGGTGGGCGAGGTTCTCAAGACATTGGAGTCTGTCTCGTCAAACACTTGAAAACGCGGCTCTACAAAATCACATAATCATGTATTCAGATTCTTGCACTAGACAAAATCGAAACATAAAGACCACACTTTCACTTTTAAAGCTGGTACAAGATCCGGACAATAGTATCGCTACAATAGACCACAAGTTTTTAGTGTCAGGGCATTCTTATTTACCTAATGATGGGGAATTTGGGATCATTGAGAGTGCAAGTCGCCGACATGGACAAATTTACAGCCCGGAACAATGGATGGATATTATAAAAAATGTTAAGCGCAAAGAACCTTACTTTGTTGTTACCGAAATGAAAAATTCCGACTTTATAAGCACTGCGGCCTTAGAAAAATCTATAACCAATAGGAAAAAAACAACTTGCGGTTACGACTTCAGCTGGCTGAATATCAGATGGCTGAGGTTTGAAAAAAATCATCCCTTACAATTTCTATTTAAAGAGACGTTTAACCCAGATACGCCATTCTATAGAGTAGATCTATCTAAAAAGCAGCAAGGACGACCTGCCTCCTTGTTCAATATTCAACAAAACCCACTATATCAATCAAAAAGACCTATTACTAACGCTAAGAAAAAGGATATGCTCGATCTTCTACCGTATATTCCTCCAATACACCAAAAATTTTACAAAAATCTGCCAGTAGATATTCCAACTCGGTCAAGCACACGTAATGCTGATGAGCGTTCATCTGACTACGAAATAATATACGATTAAAATACTAAACGAAATGACATTATGTTTGATTATGTCACTTTAACACCAGTAACGCCAGAAAAGAAAAAGGTTTTTTCTTCTATCAAAAAAGTTTTGATTTTTTTAAGTTACTATCTGCTGATATAGTCTTTGATTTGTCCTAAACAATTAAATATATAAAACATTGAACAAATATTTGTGTTTATTTTAATACACGTCAATTAGCAAAACCTTTTGTTTCTCGAAACTTAATTACAAGGAGATAATTCACTATAACAATGAACGACACATTTTTGACTTGTGCAGTCACAATTAGCATACGGAATAATCAGTTGGGTAGGGGAGTTCAAAATAATCATCTAAACGAACTAGAAACTATACAGAAATGGATCCTGAAAATAATATATAGGAGACCTGAGACTCATAATAGTGACCTTCTTTTTATGGAGTCGAAAAAACTTGATGTGCGACAACTTTATGCTCAGGCAATATTACTTCATGAACATATAAATAAAAAAGTATTTAGTACAATCTACATACATATATACCAGAGATAAAAATCTCACCACAGGAAAAAAAAGAGTTATCAAAACAATAGGTGAGAGGTATCACGCATATATAGCTCCTAGATTGTATGACTTGTTACCTTCGGAATTCAGATATATGCAATACAATATATATAATCGGAATATTAAAGCCTGGCTACAAAGCACACCAAGAACAGTGATACACCAGGCAATTGACGAAAAAAATTCTTATGTGTAAATGCAAAAATTCCCCGATCTTTCGATCCTTTAATTACTGTCAACACCTTATATTATATTACATAAAATCTGAATTTTTGAAGTTTGAAGTCTACCTACTCTCTCAATTGGTTGGTGTTGTTGAAGTGTCGTTCGCCTTCGTTTTCAATCGTTCTCAATCGTTTTCAAATGTTTTCCAGTGTTTTACATTGTTTTGTTCCATGTGTTGTTTCAAGTTATGTTTTATTTGTTGAATTGTTTTAATACTCTTTTTTAATCTATAATTTTAGATCTACCATATTTAACCCTTCTATTTTTATGAAAATTGTATCAATAATTCTATAGTGTACCTGATCAGTTCATTCATCATCGAGAATACAATTATTTTAAAATAACTGTTAGGAATCACTTAAGAAATTAGTTTAGAGAAGAATAGCTTTAAAAAAACCAAGTTATCAGTGTACAATTTTGATTTGTTTGTTTCGAATTCTTCCAATTCTCAGTACTTAGAGGTAATCTTCTTTTATTCATTGCCACTGCCTCAATGTAATACAATATGTAACATATTATGCAATAAATATATTTTATTATATATTATAATACAGGTCTACAACCTTCTTCAAGTACCTCATAAATTGTTACATCTGGTTCGAGAGTGGATACTTAACATGAGAGTTTTGATATCCAGTCGTTGAGACGCTATACCAACATGCGCTTGTCTATTATAAGAATATTACTGAATAGTATATTTTTGACAAAATAAGTCTTCTGATGATGGTCGTGAGACCGAAACGTACGTAAAGACGAAAATATAAAACAAAGTGTTAATGTGACCTATTTCCCGAGAATTTTTATGTATAAGTTAGATCTGTTTAATTGATATTGGTTAGCCATTTGTTTTTCTATCTAACGAATATTAGTTTCTGAAATAATATATTGCCTAGCTTCTGCCAAGTCATTTGGTTTCATTGCTATAATTATTGAACCTAGTAGTTTTTTAAACCGGCGAGAAATAATTTCAAAGCATGAGTGTTATAAAATGTTTTCTTCACATGTTTTATATCTTAATTATCCATTCTCACGATTAATTAGCCGAAAAAATCGAAATTTTCAACTGCATAACGGAGGTCAACTTGAATCGACCTCGGATGAGGAATAACCCAAAACGGTTCTATACAGGCATAAAAACAATGTGATTCTCTCTAGTTTTTCAAAACTGTAAAGTTCACGACCTTATTGTAAACAAGACATTCCAAAAATAGAGATTGAAACTCTGTACACAACAAGAAAATCAATTTTATCTATTAAACTGTTATAGTAAACAACAGTATGTCGGATGTGTACAATGAAACTGACAGATAAGGTGCTTCACAATTACTATTCACAATTCTCCTCATCAAGAATTCATTGAGTGAGTTATGTTACTAAAATATCCATAAACCTACTTATTTCACGGTCAACATTTCACATCACCAGTATATATGTTGATGGTTTAATTTAGGTAGTTACTGAACTTTCGTAATACGTTTTGATTGTTGTTTTCCAATTCGTTATATAACATTAACTGGAATGTAAACTTTGTTACCATACCATGGAAGTTTTGCGACATTAACACAACTTCCTATTTCATAAATGATCTCTTTGATCACCAAAATGAGCATTCAAAGCTGATTTCACTGATGCCAGTCTTTAATAATACAAATACTATATATTTCGGCAACCTTACCTATTAATTATTCATAAATTCCATGAATAAGAGTAATATTTTGAACATTATTCAGATTTGTGTGGTTTGGATCTCAGTATGTATTAATTAGAGTATTAGCAGTATCTAAAAATGATGATAATTCAAACGGATTTCCGTCAAATTTATCTCTAAGAGTTTACTTTCGAAATTTGAAATTTTTTTGAAATATTTAAATTAGAGAACGATATGTTAATATCAAAATCCAAATGGAATATTTTCTATATCTAACTCGCAATCAATATCTTCACTTGAATGAGATGAATGCGAGGAGGATTATCTCCTCCACTTCAACCAAGTTTTCCACGATGAATCTTAGGTTCTTCGGAATAAACAGTTCGGACTGACGATATATTTACGATAGATGCCCTTTTAGAAATCCTCGTCGACTGCGCCACTTTATGTTTATTATTAACAGAAACACGTTTTTAAAAAGTAAGTTCATATTTATTAAATGAATTTCACAATATAAAATATACGTGTTGGTTGTTACAAGTCTATGTCGATTCTAATTCTTGTTTATTTCTCATGCCAGTGGATTCCGAGATTTGTTCTAATAACGCTGATGCTGGAGTGGGAATATCGTGGGAACGGGAATCGCCTTACATAACTACCCACCATGTACATATTGCTTTGGCTTCTACTTTGTCAGGAATTTATGGAGGCATCGTAAGAAACGTAATGCAAATCTAAATAAAGGAAGCTCCCAAAAGTATTGTCAATCCGTTGCTAAAGATTTCGTTATAGGTAACGGAGTGAATCCTGAACGATGAGGCATGTGTTTCCTCGTATGAGAGCGGATGGAATTTCTCTAGTAGCAAAAAAGGATCAACTTATATGTGCATTTAATTCAAGATATTTAGAAATTCATCGAGAAAAGCATTTCATTCTAGTAGTTTGAAGAAAAATGAGAAAACTGACTAGATTCATTATTGAAGCCGAAAAATCGAACCTTCCATTGAAAATTTATTGGGAGCGCTCAAACCTGGGATTTATGTTACTTCAGTATCTGCCACTAAGGCTGCTTCAAAATATTATGCAGAAAGTTGAACGTATAAATCTCCAACATTTGCTATAAATATGGGTACAACGTCAAAACAGTGCAGTGGAATAGCACATATGCATGCCATGAAAAATCTTAACTATTTTCATCGATATAAAATGCAAACTTTGAATCAGATATAAAAAACATTAATTCAGTTATTTGATGGAAATTTGATATTTGATGTTTCTACACAAGCCGAAAATGATTCAAGTCAAAAATGGAACAAACTGAGCTTAGTACCTCTGGCTGGTGGTTTAAAACTACTAAAAGGGTGTCTAATTGATAAAGCTAACACTACAACAAAATAATCAGGACAAGGAAGCTTACTGAATTCTAATGGAAATTGTGCACCGTCGGTTGTTATTATTATTACACAGAAGACGTCCTGGTGAGCTTCTGACTATTAGTTAAAACTATCTGCATTTGAAAATCAAAACATACAAGGTTACGAAGAATTTTCGGAGCTATTTCTGAAACAGAATTTTCTTCTTAATGAATAGTCAAAGAACAGTTATTAGAGATAAAAGAAGTCTGGGAGTTCCGGTATCAATTATTAAAGATGAACAGGAACATTTAGATGTACTTATAGAACGTAGGAATAATATTTTTGACGGAATATTTATCTTTTTGGGAATCCCAAATCAAGTGAACCTATTATTGGGTATAAAGTATTCAAAAAATCTGCCACTCACTGCAAAGCTAAGAATTCCGATGCTCTATCATGCACCCGTCTAAGAAAGTACTTAGTGACTCAGTTGTTCAATATGTCAGAAAATGGTATGGTGCAACTCCTGGGTCACACCTTAGGTATTCACTGGTCATCGTATAGCCTCCCAGATGATGTCTATCAGACAGCCAAAATATCAAAACTCTTAATTTTGATGGAAAAACGCCAAGCTGGTCAGTTTAAAGGCTAACCCTTGGACCAATTACGCTAATTTTAGAGGAAGATTTGATGAATCAAGATAATGATGCCCTGGAAGACCATTCGCGAAACGAGACGGGAGTTTCTAACGAAGAAAACAAACTAACTATAAAAGAAAATACAAACTCGAATTTGAAAAAGGAGCATATAAATAGATTACTTATTCCATGGACAGAATGTCAAAGAAAAGTAGTTACTTCCTAACGAAATAATAAATAAAACTACTTTGTTTTACTATCACTGATATTTAATATAGTCGTTACTATAGTTTCAACACTAAACGTGTCATCTTCAGACGAAAAATGAATTTAACAAATATTATCTATATATATAAAAGAAAGTCGTGTTAGTTACACTATTTATAACTCAAGAAGGGCTGTACCGATTTGGCTGAAAATTGGTGGAGAGGTAGCTTAGAACCAGGAGACGGACATAGGATACTTTTTATCCCGTTTGACCGAGCTCCCGTGTGACATGACATAAAACGTCAAAGAGAATACAAGTCAATATAAAACGTGGTATAACAAAAACGCATTTGACTTGGAATAAAAAAACGTAAATGACAGCTAACCGTAATTTTGTCTATGGTTAAGTATGGTTGAAAATTTGATTATTATTACATCTGCATCTCCAAGTCAGATACGCACATTATTTGCTATAATCATTTCGACATGCTTTCCATCGAGCCCATCTAACCTGTGGCACAAATACAAGGATTATATTTCAGAAGATATTTTACATCAAATTCATGTCAGTTCCAGAAATCACGATCTTGAGATGAATGAGGAGATACATAATCGGGCTTTAATCTTGATCAAAGACATGTGTTACCTCATGTGCGGTAGTTTATTAGTCAGGTTAGGAATGCCTGCGCCAAATCGTGAAATGAATGACGCATTTAATCAAGAATTGGAACGGGAACGTGAATATGATCATCAGGAATTAGATTTAGTAGTTCAAACGAATGTACCCCTGTTGAATCAACAACGAAAGAAAGTTCATGATGAATTAATGAAGGCAATTGATGATGGAAATGGTGGTTTATATTCCCTGGATGCCCCCTGGTGGATCTGGTAAGACATTCCTCATGTCAGTAGTTTTAGCCACTTTTCGTGCGAGATCCAACATTGCGGTTGCAGTTGCTTCTTCTGGAATAGCAGCAACATTGTTAGAAGGATGCGGTACGGCACATTTAGCATTAAAATTGCCGTTCAATCTTCAAACTATTGAAGAACCAACATGTAATATTGCAAAAAACTCAGCAATGGCCAAAGTTTTATCAGCATCGGAAATCATCATCTGGGACGAATGCACAATGGCGCATAAACGTGCATTGAAAGCACTTAACCGAACAATTAAATATTTACGCAATGACTCGAGATGTTTTGGGAGGATTTCACTGTCTGGCGATTTCCGTCAAACACTGCCAGTAATTCCAAGATCAACGGCTGCCGACGAAATAAACGCTTGCCTCAAATCATCGAATCTATGGCGCTATGTGGAGAAACTTCAGCTGACAACAAACATGAGAGTTGCATTGCTTAATGATACATCTGCTGAAGATTTCTCTGAACAATTGCTGGCTATCGGTGATGGTCGAGTACCTGTCGACGAATCGAGCGGATTGATTTCATTTCCTCATAATTTCTGTAACTTTGTCTCATCGAAAGACGAACTTATCAACGAAGTATTCCCAAACATAACTAACTACAAAAATAATGAATGGTTGAGTGAGCGAGCAATTTTAGCGGCTAAAAATAAAGATGTAGATGACCTAAACTACATAATCCAGAATGAGATCATTGGAACAATGCATTCATTCAAATCCATTGACTGTAATAAATGAAGATGAAGTCACCAACTATCCAATTGAATTTTTAAACTCCTTGGATGTGCCTGGCTTACCACCGCACAATTTACGCCTAAAGGTTGGCTCCGTAGTAATCATGCTTCGAAACATAAACCAACCAAAACTGTGTGACGGTACGCGTTAAGTGGTGAGTAAATTGATGAACAATGTGATTTACGCGACGATACTTAAAGGAAAATTCGGAGGTGAGGAAGTTGTCATTCCGAGGATCCCGATGATCCCAAACGATATGCCGTTTGAGTTCAGAATACTTCAATTTCCGATCCGTCTTGCATTCGCCATGACCATTAACAAATCACAAGGGCAATCCTTGAAAGTTTGTGGTTTAAATTTGGAATATACATGTTTTTCCCATGGTCAATTATATGTGGCATGTTCAAGTGTCGGAAGACCATCTGCGTTGTTTGTTCTTGCGCCTGATAATAAAACAAAAAATGTCGTGTATCACAAGGTACTTAACTGAAGAGTGCAACCTATGCACCAAAATACATGAATGATAAAGAATAATTAAAACACTTTTTTTTAATTTTTATTTCTTAATAAAAAATTGAACTTAATAAAATCACAAATTTTGTATATTTATTGCCTCTAAGCCGGAACAGAGTTCGCCGGGTCAGCTAGTATCTACTATATATAGGTTAAAGAAGGATTTCAAACAAATTTTATGGCTATAGGAAATAGTTCTAGGTAAAACCAGAGAGGGGTAAGGTGATTAGGTAGTTCCGTGAGGACATTAGTGGTGCGGGTATATTTACTAACAAACTTTAAATACTAAAATCAGGTTATCAATACATTGAAGAGAATACTGTAATATAAATCTAGTTGATCGTTTAGGATCTTATTATCATACATCTTCATTCCTTTGAAAATTTCTATTGACTCCAATATATTTAGTTTTGAAGTTTTATCTTGATTATGTAAAATTTGGACATTATTCAAATTAGGAAAGATATGGCCTGTTTCTAAAATATGATTTGCCAATGAAGAATCGGTTTTATTATTTTTAAAGGAACAAAAATGTTCTTTATATCTAACTGCTATGTTACGGCAAGATCTACCTATGTAAAAACTATCACACTCTGAACAAGTTAGTTCATAAACTCCGGGTCTTTTAAATTTGTCAGTTTTATCTTTCGCATTGAACAGAATATGAGATAATTTGTTTGGGGGTTTGAAGCTGATGGTCAGGTTATGTTGGGATAAGATGTTTGCAATTGTTTCGCTTATAGGACCAAAATAAGTTAAAGAAACATATTTGAATGAAGTTATCTTTGTATTTTATAAAGGGATAAATGCTATTGTAAATTAATTTTTGTCTTTTTCTATTTATTAATTTAGAAACTACTTGAGGACCGAAACCGTTATTTGTAGCAATGACTTTAATTGTATCTAGTTCTTTACTGAGATTTTCTTGAGATAAGGGAAGGGAAAAGGCTCTAGGTATCATTGAATGAAAAGCAGCTAGTTCATGACTATAGGGGCTATGTAAAGAGGTACAAATTACTGTATCTGTGAAAGTAGGTTTTCTGTAAATGTCGAATGAGATGATATTATTATGATGTGATAATGTTAAGTCTAAGAAATTTATTTTATGATCCTTATCTGTCTCTAATGTGAATTTTATGTTGGGATGAATATTATTGATGAATGATAAGAAAACGACTAATTGTCTAGGTGTACCTTTAAAGAGGGCTAAAATATCGTCTACGTATCTGTACCAAAATTGAATATGTTTTTTAGTTATGGCAGAACTCATTATGGTATCTTCTATGTGAGACATAAAAATATGTGCGAGAAGTGGACTTAATGGAGAACACATAGCTAATCCGTTATTTTCAGTATAAAATTTGTTATTAAACTGACAGTAATTTTGACTGAGGCATAAATCAAATGCCTGTTCTACTTCTGATTTTATCAAAGGATTAATATGTGACTTTTCTAAGATATTTGTGATCAAATTTTGACATTCTATGGGAGGGATTTTTGAAAACATATTGGAAACATCAAAGGATACCAACATACCGGTGTAAGGTATAACTTTTGCTTTTATCGAATTTGCGAGTTCAACAGAGTTTTTTACTGCAAATTTGGGTTTGAAATGAGATATGTTTTTGAAAAAATGATTAAGTTTTTCGGAAAGTTTGTATGTGGGGCTATTGATATAAGATACTACGTACTACCTCGAAAACGCGCTGTAACGGTCGTATATAAAATAGCTCTCGTAAATCAATCATTTTAATGCTGAAATAGTGAAGATAAATTAGTGTAAAGTATCTAATAAGAAAATTTGTTACAAATGCAAAGACAACATAACATCAGAAAGTGAGTCTGTCTTATGTAATGGTTGTAATTGTCAGTTACATTCCATTTGTGCTGGAGTGAGAGAAAATACATGGCGAATGAAGACAGCAGATGTTAAACAGAGCTGGAGATGCATAAACTGTAGATCAGTCACAGGTGAAGATACAGTATTGCAAAAAACCCCTCCATATAAAAAGCAAGAATTCAACTGTGAACATGATAACATTGCCCAGATAATTGAGGAAACAATTAAAACGGAAAATCAAACAATATTGAAAACATTAAATAACTTCCAAGAATCCTTAGAATCTTACGGAGAACAATTTCATGACTTGAATAAATCCATCAATAAAATAATGGAAGACCAAATCAAAATGAAGAAAGAACGTGAAGAACTAAAATCAAAATATACAAAATTAGAAAAAGATTTCGCTGCCTTTAAAATTGATTCAGAAGAGGATAGACAACTACAAAAAAGAAATGGAACTCAAATTGAAGGAATACCGCAAAAAAATAAACGAAAACTTAACCGACATCAAAATACAACTAGGTAAGACAATGAATTTAATTATTCAAAAGTCAGATATAACAAATGCTTACCGGCCAAATATTAACAAAAAAGAAGACAAAATGGTAATAGAATTCTCGAAGAGTAGCACAAGAGATAGTCTTCTTGATGTCGCTAAAAAACAGCGGCCGACATTAAAAAACATATATGAAACAGCCACTCAAAAACCAATTTTTGTGAACGAGAGTCTTACCCCATATTTTAGACATTTATTATATCAAGCAAAAAATAAAATGAATGAACCGCAAAAACATTATAAATATGTATGGTTCAAAAATGGTAAACTTTTCGTGAGAGTGAGTGAAACTAGTAAAGTGCAACGTATTCGAAAAATAGAAGATCTGTATTGATTAAGATATATATTATTTAACAATAAACAATCTTATCTATTAACATATGTCCTCCAAATTTACCGAATTCTTTTCAAATTCTTAAAAAATACACACTACTTCACCAATCATGTATTGATGACAAATATAATTAAAAAACAATCACTCATTAAAAATGAACTTAGTCTAATCAATTTATTTATAAATATCTCGTCTTATATATCACATGAAGGGCTTAGAATACAAAAGGTACAAGTACATTTTTCTGTCAAAATGAGATAAGTTCAAGTGAGAAAAGTAGACATAAATATTTGTCGGAATACAAAGAATCTAAGTGAGTTTTGTGACTTTGAGCACCATCTCATAGCTACTAAAAAGTATGTGAATTATAATGTAGTTTTTTTCAGCATACAATGGGTGTACACTTGTACCCTTTGTATTCTCACTGTGGATAATTTTCAACAGGTGGTCTTATATTATTGCAAACGTAAATAATACTATTATTTAAGCAGTTATTTGTGGCAAATAGCTATAGAAAGTGACGAAGGTGAGTTGAGTTTATCTTTGTTCTCATAGAATAGTAATAATACATTGGTATTACCCTCTACAAGTTCAATTTGTCTGAGCCATTGAGGTTATGATAATTTTTTGGTTCCAGATTCATACCAAACCGATGAAGACGACGTGTATATTCCTTCATCGGGTAGTTCTGATTCGGACGATAGTAATTTTCCCGAGACCAACTCAACTCAAATGAATGATGCTATTCCTTCGGTGAGCGGTGTGACTCCTAGGAAAAGTAGGAAACGACCATAGATATTATATATACATACATGGATAGCGCATGGTATATGAACCGCTGTTCAGTCGATGACTCCAACACGTAAGGGAGACAGAAGACCTATTCCAGCCAGGTATTAGACAGAGATGAAGATAATTCTGACCACGTGACAAGTGGCAAGAACGTGAATAATTTACATTGATTTAAATGGAGCACTTTACGAATTTCATGAATTTTCAAATTATAATCGTCTTTGATCGGTTTTTATGATTCAGCAACAATACATAATAGTATTATGTACAAAATTACATCAACGATATAGAATTAATCATCGTTCATTTTGAATTTAATCATATTTCCATGAAGCATCTATATGCAACTTGTTTTGTATTTCTTCAATGGAAAATTTTAGTATGAACTGAACTGAAATTACTGTACTCACATTAAATGACAAATTTTGTTATTAACAGCTTCAATTATTAAATAATACATATGTGCAACTACATAATCATTACCATAGATGACCTAATGAATAAAACATCTTTCATAATGCCGTGGAGATTTAATCATAATATGGAAAACAAGTAACATATACACATTATTCAAAATTAAGCAACCTATAACAGAAATATGTCTATAAATATCAAAATCCTCAAATAATTAGACATAAATAATATTTGCTATTTCTTGGAGTATTTCGAAAAAAAGTAGGTTATTTATTAAAATTATTGATCTAATTCGTTACTATATAACCCAAACCTGGATTTTTCATAAGCCAGAGATTGATCTGATTGTGTCTCAAGATGCTAAATATAAATAAGAAGAACTGGAAATTACATAAATGAACAGTTACTGTTATTCAGTGGTGATCTTCTGGTATTGTGGCTAGTCGCAGATGTCAAATTGCTAGCTTACCTTTTGTTATAATAATAAACATTAACAAAATATTACGGTTTCTAAAGAAAATAAAAGTGATATAAACATAGCATTAACGTTATCGGTAACCTTAATTTTGAACTTAAATTTTACCAACAGAGGAACATTATGAAATAATATCAGGTACTGTTACTGTTAAAAATACAAATTCTTCGACAATAAAAGTAAACATTGTTCTGAAATATCCTGCCCGTCCTTCACATGTTTTAATAGATTTTTGAGATGTTTAACTTTTGCATTCATTCGACGATTCCTTGTAGTCAAGTAATTCATTACTTTTCTTTGCTTATCAATAGTATGCTTCGTAATTTGAAAAATTATGTACATGTTAGAAGATGAAGGTACAGGACTGAAAAGATTGTATCAAAATGTTATAAATCTACTTAGCATATAATATACCAATGAGGTGCCCTCACAACAAATAATATTTGCATAATCACTAGTAAAAACATGATAATAACATATACCCAGCTAAAAATTATGACAAATTCATATTGTTTACCGATTTCTAGTTTCTCTGGGTTTTAACTTACGTTTCAAAACATTCGCTGGAAAATTTTAAATACTAGGAGGAACTACATGGTATTTTACTGATTGCCTTGCCAATGAACCAATGAATACCTGAAATTATTTTCTGTAAAGTGTTCACTACAAAGAAGAGAACTCTTGTTGGGCACATAGTTTTTTCTCTTCATTGCTATTACCCATTTTTGTTTCATATTTTCATCTGAAGGAAAACTGAAATGTGAAGTAATTATTACACTATTAGTTCATATTTTCGATTGTGAATAGTCGATTAAAATTGTAATCTAACGTCTACGCTTTAATTACATTATTGTCAATTAAGTATCTACTACTACTATCCAGTATATACTAAACTTGTAAATATCAGCAAAAACTAGGTTCTCCTTTTTGATACCGATTTGTACATCCAAATCCGGAACACTATTTCACCATTGTTATATTTTAGATGTATTAAAAGTATCCAATAAAACAAATTAATCACACATTTCACTATTATAACCTTATTGTCGCCAAGAGTTATTACACAATATCATTCGATAAAATCAAAGTAAAAAGCGAAGCAGCTAATCACAACTAAAAAACAAAGCACTAAAGAAGTTTTCTGTATTAAAATAATGCTATTTTCTTTTGAAAACAACATAATATGATAGATTACAGTAACATGTACTCTTATGGCTAGAACGATGTTTTGCCACTTGTCAGCTGTTTCATATGTTGGAGTCAATGAAAATCCCTCATGCGCTATCCATGTATGTATATATAATATCTATGGAAACGACGAAGGAATGAGTCCACGTGGAAAGTTAAAAAACGGCAAAATCTACGAACACACGGGAATGAATATGAATGTCGTAAGAAGAAATTACGTGAAGGTAAATGTTTGGTCTCGTATCCACATAACTGTCGATATAAGTGTACTGACAATATTTCCGAAAATGAAAGACAAGTTATTTACTGCGTTTTATGACCTACCTTCGTACGAGCATCAGACATCATTTTTGTCTTCATGAATACGAAAAGTAAGTGTTAGAAATAGGAAAATGAATAGAACAAAAAGCAAGAATTTCAGTACTCAAATTTTTTTACTTCAGAAACGCGTGGCAAGCCATTTTTTCTCAGATAAAAGATTTGCATTTGTTTGCCAGAAAACTAATGAACTTGGCATAGTTGAACCAGATAAAAGAGGCAAAGGACCAAGTAAGAGAAAACTCAACGAAGTTGATAGAAATTTTGTAACTGATCATATTAAACAATTTCCTAGATACAGAACTCACTATTCTAGAAAAGGTAATGCAGCCACTCGGTATTTGTCCTCAGATTTGAATGTACAGATTATGTATAATCTATATAAAGATAGGACCCCAGTTAAGTTATCCTATTATAGATACATTTTCAACAATGAGTTCAATTTACGATTTCATAGACCACATTCTGATACATGTTCAAGATGTGATAAGTATCAAAATACCATCAAGCACTCGATAGATCAAACGCAAGTGAACAAAAGTAAAGTGGAATTAGAGATTCACCTCCGAAAAGCTGAACTAGCTGGTGGAACTAAAAAAAAAAGATATAGCGACATATACAAGTTCTACAGATAGCCTAGTTGTATGTTTTGATCTCCAACAAACATTACCCACTCCACTAATAACAACATCCAAGGTGTTTTATTTACGACAACTGTGAACGTACAAATTTTGCATTTACGATTTAGTACAAAACCACGCGCATATGTTTGTTTGGTCTGAGAATATGGCTTCGAGGGGATCGCAGTCAATAGGATCGTGTTTGTTGCAGTTCATTAAGTCTCTGCCGTCAACAGTAACCAATCTTATTGCCTACAGTGATTCCTGTGGAGGGCAAAATAAAAATAAAAACCTATGTAAGTTGTTCATGTTTATACTCCAATCTACTCACATAGAAGAAATTCACCATAAGTTTTTGGAACCCGGACACACTTATATGGAATACGATCGTGCATTCGCACTTATTGAACAATCGAAAAGAAAACATCCACAAGTTTTCATCCCAGAACATTGGACTTCCGTCATAAAAGCATCTGCTAGAAGTTTTATTGTGCAACAAATGACACAGGAAATGTTTGTTTCTTTTGAAAAATTGGATCCCCTAATAAACAATCCGAAATTGGACGTGAATATAAAACCCCTACGTTTCAGAGAGATAAACCACTTCAAATATATCAAAGATGCTCCAACATTTTCATTTGAATTTAAACACACTCTTCAGGAAGACTTTCCTTTTTCGAGATGGGTATCCGTTTTACCAAGAGGTCGACATTACCTTAAATTGTACAATATATTGCCAACAAATACTGGTGCTATACCGATTACCACTGCTAAGTGGAAGGACCTTCAATCATTATTAGACTATATACCACCTATCTTTCATCAGTTTTATAATAATCTGGCGCACGGAGAATGAAAAACGAAAGAAACGAAGGCAAAAAAAAAACAGAAATTAAAAAAGACCCCACCAATCAATTCCAGTTGAAAACTAAACAATTTTTGAATAATAGTCAATTTTTAATCACGAACAATTTTGAAACAATTAAACTAATAAATAGTAACCCGTCATCTCCAAAACTCTACGGCCTTATAAAAAATCACAAGGAGAACGCTCCTATTCGCCCGGTAGTATCTTATATCAATAGCCCCACACACAAACTTTCCGGAAAACTTAATTATTTTTTCAAAAATATATCTCATTTCAAACCGAAATGTGCAGTAAAAAACTCCGTTGAACACGCATATTCGATAAAAGCAAAAATTATACCTAACACCGGTATGTTGGTATCCTTTGATGTTTCTAATATGTTTTCAAATATCCCTCCCATTGAATGTCAAAATTTAATCACAAATATCTTAGAAAAGTCACATATTAATCCTTTTATAAAATCAGAAGTAGAACAGGCATTTGATTTATGCCTCAGTCAAAATTACTGTCAGTTTAATAACAAATGTTATACTCAAAATAACGGTTTAGCTATGGGTTCTCCATTAAGTCCACTTCTCGCATATATTTTTATGTCTCACATAGAAGATACTATTATGAGTTCTGCCATAACTAAAAAACATATTCAATTTTGGTACAGATACGTAGACGATATTTTAGCCCTCTTTGAAGGTACACCTAGACATATAGATGTTTTCTTATCATTCATCAATAATATTCATCCCAACATAAAATTCACATTAGAGACAGAAAAGGATCACAAAATAAATTTCTTAGACTTAACATTATCACATCATAATAATAGCATCTCATTCGACATTTACAGGAAACCTACTTTCACAGATACAGTAATTTGTACCTCTTCACATAGCCCCTATAGTCATAAACTAGCTGATTTTAATTCAATGATACATAGAGCGTTTTCCCTTACTTTATCTCAAGAAAATCTTAGTAAAGAACTAGATACAATTAAAGTCATTGCTACAAATAACGGTTTCGATCCTCAAGTAGTATCTAAATCAATAAATAGAAAAAGACAAAAATTAATTTACAATAGCATTTATCCCTTTATAAAATACAAAGATAACTCATTAAAATATGTTTCTTTAACTCATTTTGGTCCTATAAGCGAAAAAATTGCAAACATCTTATCCCATCATAACCTGACCATCAGCTTCAAACCCCCAAACAAATTATCTCATATTCTGTTCAATGCGAGAGATAAAACTGACAAATTTAAAAGACCCGGGTTTATAAACTAACTTGTTCAGAGTGTGATAGTTTTTACATAGGTAGATCTTGCCGTAACATAGCAGTTAGATATAAAGAACATTTTCATTCCTTTAAAAATAATAAAACCGATTCTTCATTTGCAAATCATATTTTAGAAACAGGCCATACCTTTCCTAATTTGAATAATGTCCAAATTTTACATAGTCAAGATAAAACTTCAAAACTAAATATATTAGAGTCAATGGAAATTTTCAAAGGAATGAAGATGTATGATAATAAGATCCTACATGATCAACTAGATTTATATTACAGTAATCTCTTCAAAGTATCAATAACCTGATTTCAGTATTTAAAGTCTGTAAGTAAATATACCCGCACCACTAATGTCCTCACGGAATTACCTAATCACCTTACCCCTCTCTGGTTTTTCCTAGAACTATTTCCTATAGCCATAAAATTTGTTTGAAATCCTTCTTTAACCTATATATAGTAGATATAATATTTGTTAAATTCATTTTTCGTCTGAAGATGACACGTTTAGTGTTGAAACTATAGTAACGACTCTATTAAATATCAGTGATAGTAACACAAAGTAGTTTTATTTATTATTTCGTAAAAATGATAAACTATAACAAAGTAACGGCTTCCACAATTGAATTTTAGTTACTTCCTATTTTAAAAAGCATACTAAAGAAAATCGCTCACCAAAGAAGGCTGAATGCGAAGAGCTAATTGCAGCGAATTCGGAGATTTTGAAAAACAAGAACAGAAAATATAATTTTTTGTGCAGAATCTATATATCAAGAATGATAATAATAATAATTTTGTAGTATCCATTTTTTGTATATGAAAATAAGTAATTTACTTTCCTCCATTTCATAATTATACATTGACTGAACTGATTTTCGAATTGTTTATGTTTATACAAAATTATATCCATTATCACAATCTAAATTATTCACCTGTTTCTATTGAGATGGTGATTGCTTTGGTTTTAGTTAATTTGTGATTAAAAAATACGACGATGACGATGAATTAAAAATGTGTACACCTAAATTCTTTTTATGATACATTTTTAGTGCTGTGAGTTTTTTTGAATGTCTATTGGGGTGTTGCATATGAACATTTATGAGAAAAACATCATTTCAAAAAATCATATCATTTCACTTACTCAAGCATTTTAACATTTTAAGACCTTTTGAAGCTGCATCACTGTCATATGTAGCGGGATATTAAGTAAAAATGAAAAATTAAAATCGCCTATAATTGTATAGCTTGTAAATACAATGTATTAAGAAGAGAAGGGGAAAATTACGATTTCAACTTGTTAATTAGATCTAGGGCTAGGGAATATTGTGGACAAAAAGTTGGAAGACTAACGTACTGCAATTTTGAATTCATAAAAAATTTGGTAGTGTGCTGTAATATTCTGTTATTTATGCTATCAAAAATTGCCCACACTAAAAATATTTTGGAAAAAATAACAAACATTATTAAAGTATGAGTGAATTTCAAGTTCATTGAATGTAACATTCAAAAATGTTGGGCAATTCTGTTATTAAACAGTTTTCCCGGCTTGTAATATTCATTTATTTTAGTGGAGCGAATAAAATTATAACAGGAAAAGATAATAGAGTTCTACCACCGAACTGTTCTTCATTATATCAACAGGCTAAAGAAACTTATCTAAAGGTCAAGAAGCGTACACGACTGCGAGTTGATGAGAACATAATTTGTATATTTTATGTATTTTTGTTTTAACCCATTGTAATTAGTCTCGATATTTAATTGTATTTATATGTATATTTTATGTATTTCTTTTTTAACTCTGTTGTTGCATAAAAACTATTGGTAAAAACTATCGACTTTCATTTCCTACTTAAATTGTTAGAAAACAAAATTTGCAGTTACGTGCTGTGTAACTTGATTCGAATTTCCGTCCAAACCATCATTTAGTAGGTTTCCATGCGTGCGGCACTCTTATCACGGTTTCGTTACCTAACACGGAACATTTCATTCTACGGAGTAGAGTCATCTATGAGTCTCAGTCTCAATCAGGTGATGACGCAAGTATAACACTGTTTGTTTACAACACAATTCAAATTTTCTTTCGATGAGATTCTCGCGACGTCTTTCAATTGCGTATTTGTGAGGATATGATATATAAACTACAATGGAACAAAGTAAATCCCTCGAATCAAAGCAGTGCACATGACGCAAATTAGACACAGAATTGGATGACTATGTAGCTGAGATTGAAATTGATTCTGACATGCCACAAGGAACTCCTCCAAAAAGGAGAAACTGATCAAATATGAGCAACAATATTTGCGAGGTTGGGAAAACGAGAAATGCTTTGGTAATCGGCTGCAACAAAGTGCAGAAGGGTCAAGGTTCGCTTACTGCAAAGCCTGCCGAACAGATTTGAAAATTTCTGCTGAAGGAAGGGAAGATTTAATGAAATATGCAAATAACAAGAAGTATTTTACGAGTTGCAGTAGTATGAAAAGTCAAATTCAAATTAATTTTAAGAACGTAACGGAAATCTCTCGTAATGTATAAAATAAATTATCATTAATCTTTTTTATCTATAACGAAAAATTCCTTTTAAATTCCTACCGCCAAGATTTGCCTTGTAGGATTTTTGGCAAAGCGTAATATGTCTATGAATGCTGCTGACCACTTAATGGAGGTATGCCAGACTGCCTTTCTCGACTCTGAGATAGCCAAAAGAC
Organism: Endomychus coccineus; assembly: GCA_958510875.1. Lineage (NCBI taxonomy): Eukaryota > Metazoa > Arthropoda > Insecta > Coleoptera > Endomychidae > Endomychus > Endomychus coccineus. The sequence continues at coordinate 47,299,951 of OY294070.1, forward strand.
TCAAATGCGGTAGAACTAACACTACTGGGGTAATTTGTGTCTTTGGACCGAGTAGCATGTGTTTTGATAAAGCCAGCTATGTTTGTTCACTACAAAAAGTAACGTGTGAAATATTTAATTTCAGTTCAATAATAATCTGGTGTATAAAGAAACAAACTATGAATTTAGCGATTAACTATAATAATCAAATAAATTGGTAATTACAAAATCTTTCGCAATCGATTTGGAAAAAATACTATACAAAGCATTCAGCAATTCAGAAGTGATTGAGCATTTGGCGAAAGAAGTTGCTAAAATAGTTTGGACGAAATTGAGAATTCACTAAAGGAAGTTAACAACAAGGTAACTAAGCTAGAAAATGAAATAACTGCATTACAAGTAAAAAACCGTGAATTACAACAAAAAACTGATAAGAAAATTGATGATATCGATCAGCATACTTATACAAGAAGTGTGCGTATTTATGAAATTGAAGTAGAACAAGACCCAGATAATGGAACAAACGTTATCCATGTGTTAAACAGTAAATTAAAACTAAATCTTCAAAAGTCAGTCATTAACAATTGCTATCGTGTAGGAAAAATGATACCGCAATAATCAAAACCTGTACTTTTATCATTCACCACCAACAAAGATTAAGTCCTAAGAAACCGGAAAAATATTGAAAGGAGAAAATATGGTGATAACGGAAGAGTTAATTCACAAAATCGATCGATATGAGAAATACAAACATACCAACGAACGCAAGTTTGGATATGGCATGGCAATGTATTCTCTGTCGAAGAAGGTAGGAAGGAAAAACTGATCTGAATATTTCGTACATTCCTCCAACATGCTGCTTTAAAAGTGATTTATGATAAATTGAAATCAAATTTCAGCTGGTTACCCATTATCATTCACAATATCATAACATTTTACTGATACATTTTACATAATATATGTGAGTATATCACAAAAGATGAAATTCAATAATCAAAACAAAGGAATCACATTAAAATTATTGTTGTAGATATAAAATGTAGTATTGTTCCAATATGCTCCACTTCTCTACTCCGTATTGCCTTCTTTCGACTGTTCTGTGTTGCCAATCGACAGATCCTTGTGCACTGTTGAAACAATCTTTGAATGGTTCTCTACTTAAGAATGCAGTCCTTGAACGTCTTGTGCGATTTTGTGAAAGTGAGCAAAATTGGTTTCTACTGATGAACAGACTAGTTCGTCGTCTTCCTCACTGGGATTTGTTCCTAACAGTTGTCGATCTCAAATAATTATCGAGTACGGTCGTTGCCAGAACAACTCTATCAATGGTCTCCAACTTGCAGCCAAAAGGCCTTTTAGACACTCGAAATCTAGCTGATAGTATTCCAAACGGTTTGGTGAGCACAGCATACTTTGTAATTGAAAACCTTATTTTCGAAGTTGCCAGTTTGTCAAGGGTCGAAATGGCACTAAGAGTCATTACCCGATTTCGTCAGTTTGTTCCAAATTTTACGTAATATTCCAAATATCTCTGTGCATTGCAATTTTACTGATTAAGGAAGCGTTGGTTATAGTTACTAGTTTGTTCCAATGATGATATCAACTTGTTCCATCAACTGTATATTACATAGAATCTCATACTATATTGTACCATAGTTTAGTTTGTATAACATATACAGTGTAACCATAATCCTATATTTCAGCACTGCACTGTCATAGAATTCAGTTCGCTCCTCCTACTCTAGATGTATCGATTCACTAAAAATATTAGGTTGAGTTCATTGTTCATCTTATTTTCTTCTCTGGCAACCTAGCTTCCGTATGTGTCGGTCAAAAGTTATTACGCAGTAAATTTGCATCTGGATTTAATTGTTCAATCCTTCGATGTTATATCTAATTGAAAGCATTTTCTACTGAATTAAATCGTAATCTATCATTGGGATATAGTTTCGATTGTACATGAATTATTTATGATATTTACGAGAACCACGTTGTGTGGGATATAATTGGGAATACTGACTGACTGAGAGAAGTTCTTTCATACAAAAAAACCGGTTCATCCGGGTAAGTGAAATCGATTGGGATAATCATTCTATCCAGAATTAATAATTGTTCAACTTTGTCAGATAGTTGAATCTCAACTTTGACAAGTTTTGTTAAGAGTTCACTTTTCCAATTGGAGAAAATAATTACAACTTATCTGGCGCCCCTATCATTATCTTCCCACTTACTAGTCTCGTAAGTCTTCTCCTAAGACTTGAGACAAGTTTGAGAACTGAACATATTAATTATGAGGACGTTATTCAAGCTAATAGCTGTATTTCTCTTAATCTAGGTTTTCGGCTTTGGGTTTTAGCCTTACTTTATTACCCTCGCTTTTCTTAATTACACTATTATTTTTCCTGATTGTACTACCTGGCATTTTCCTTGGTAGTTAGGAAAACGTCCCTGACTCACTTATTTGGATTGAACTTGGTGAACTTGAACTTTTCAACCTGAACTCTTAATCGGAATATTACATTCATCCTGGATTCGGATTTCGAAGGTTATATCGTGCAGTTGGACATCGATCAGGACTGCGAATTGAAGCCGGTCACCGTTTCATCGATATAAACGAGATCTGCACACTCAATGATTAAGGTTGTATTCAATTCATTTGTTTCACTCTGTAATTTTGATATCATTGCTTAATCGTTGAATTTCATTATGTATGTAACTGAACTATTGATTATTAATGTTCTGTAGAACTGGACAGAATTTATCTTTAAATACATTCAAGTATATCTTTTTCCTTTTTTTTTGAAGTGGAAACTTCTTGAGACGCGTCGAGTAATTTCAGATGGGGGGTAAAATCATGAGTCGTAGCTATACAGGGTGTAGCCAAACTGCAACAGGAGATAGAGCAAGTGTTTTCAAGAAGAAGAGTTCCATAAACATATGTCGTAGAAGGCTTCGTTTTCGAGATACAGGGTGTTGAAATTGAAAAAAAAAATTTCGTTTTTAGCGAATATCTCCGGAACCGTTTATCGTACAGAAAACAGCTTTCGTAAGCATTTTCTACTCATAGTAAGCTATGTTCTGTGTGATACAAATTTTTTTTTTACTTATAATTGGTGAAGATTTTGAAGGGGTAGAGTAGATGAACTGGACGAGTTCGGCGACAGGATATCCGGTCTCCACATCCGGTCTAGCTGTCGATGTGCATCCTGTGCATGAGCTCGTCCTTATCAGTTTTGAAAGGATGTAGGTGATAAGGATTTTATTTTATTTGTAAAGAGTATACAGGGTGTGTTCAAAAAGTGTGTCACATGTACAGGGTCACGTGACTAACACATGACAGCATGGAGGCCCTAAGGACCAGCTGTCATGGCGACCATAAGGACCAGCTGTCATGGCGACCATAAGGTCCAGCTGTCATGGCGACCATAAGGACCAGCTGTCATGGCGACCATAAGGTCCAGCTGTCATGGCGAGCATAAGGACCAGCTGTCATGGCGACCATAAGGACCAGCTGTCATGGCGACTATAAGGACCAGCTGTCATGGCGACCATAAGGTCCAGCTGTCATGGCGAGCATAAGGACCAGCTGTCATGGCGACCATAAGTACCAGCTGTCATGGCGTCCATAAGGACCAGCTGTCATGGTAGACCTAAGGTACAGATTGCTTCGTAGAGATGTCACCACCAAGTGACAGCTGTCATGACGGACCTAAGGTACAGACTGCTTCCTGGAGGGGGCTCCGCCACCTCTAGGAAGTAATCTGTACCTTCGGTCCAAAAGGTACAGACTGCTTCATGAAGATGTCACCATGACAGATGCCATCGAAGGTACAGACTGCTTCGTAGAGGTGGCGCTACCAGTTCGACTCACCCGACTCATGCGTCTCATGAGACTTTAGCAAATGAAAGATCTACACTCGGGAATCATCGGTTGCAACGTTTCGTGCGACTCGTACGACTCATCAGACTCGTTCTAGTTTGCATTGCTGGTCTTAATTATCGACGGAACAGTTTAGTTCAAGATGAAGTCGGTGGTGGTTGACATTCAGAGCTTCCAAATCTCTCACCATACAATGATAGTTAAGGAACTAGCTTTGTTGGATTGTGAAAAGAAGCTAGAAAAATATTTTCTATTCAAGCCACCCACACCGCTAAGTGAACTCTCAGAAAATCAAATGAAGCAAGTGATGTTTTGCGAAAAGTATCATGGGATTCCATACAACTCTGTATATCAGGAGTATATTCGGATGGAGGAAATTTTCAGTCAAAATATTGATCCGAATAGCATCATCTACGTTAGTGGTGTGGGCAAAGCCAAATTCATAGTGAAGATTCTAAAAAAATTGGGGTTAGATCGTCAGGTGAAAGTGTTGAATTTGAAAGGCAGCTGCCCACAATTTGTTCGAGAAAACTGTAGATATATCTGCCTTCATCACTCTACCAGCAATAATTCTATGTGCTGCAGTGTAAACAGCTGGAAATTGTTTGAATATGTTACAAAGGAAGATGCCCATCTGGATATATTACGAGGGTTTCAAAAAATGGGTATGGGCGGCACTCCACCGAACTGACCAGTATTGATATGTCTTCGGAAGAATACGCACGTAAACTGCTTGAATTCCATATGAAATTAGTAGCACTGAATAAAGACATAAAATTTTACGAAGATAAAAGTTAACTATAAATCAACTAGGCAATTTGAGTATAAGTGTAGGAGATGGCTGTGCTGAAATCAAATTTCATAATCCTAACAGCAATATTGAATGGGGTCCTATATACAAACGTACCACTTCAAGTGAATCGAATTTATATATGTCCCAACAAGGATGCCTTCGCAGAGAAGGAATGTAATCGAACTGAATGGCAGCCTATGGACCATCAACTAGTTAATGAAAATCACCTAGAGGTATTCTCATACGTTATTCCTAAAAGGATGTTAGCAACTTTCAACTATAAACTCAAGTTATTATTCCATGATGGTAGTGAGGGGGACGTAGTGAATTGGCATCAAACTATAGTCCCAACACCTGTGACGACAGCAGCAATCAATTGTCAAAGCAATGTATCTGAAGCCCAACCAACACCACCCCAACCACCACCACAGAAAGAAAATGAAATCTATGCTATGCAATGTTTCAATCTTAGTGCATTATCAGTTTTACTACTGAAAATCCTCATTAAAAATGTAAAGAAACGTATTAATAATAATAATAAATAATGAAAGGTATTGCTGTCGTTTGATTTTGAATAGGAGATAGGGAATCAGTTAGATACATACATGTAACTTTTAACTTTTTTATTCTTGAATACACACACACAAAAAATATTTTACAAAAATTCCTTAAAATATATAAACAATATAAACACCTAAATCTAAAAATTATTCCCTAAAAACTCTACAAAAAAGGCCATACCCCGTGCTGTGCGCATTTCAACCATCTGCGAAAACAAAGAAAAATAACTTTAGTTGATAAATAATAATAATAATAATAATAATTGTGTGTGTGTGTGTGTGTGTGTGTGTGTGTGTGTGTGTGTGTGTGTGTGTGTGTGTGTGTGTGTGTGTGTGTGTGTGTGTGTGTGTGTGTGTGTGTGTGTGTGTGTGTGTGTGTGTGTGTGTGTGTGTGTGTGTGTGTGTGTGTGTGTGTGTGTGTGTGTGTGTGTGTGTGTGTGTGTGTGTGTGTGTGTGTGTGTGTGTGTGTGTGTGTGTGTGTGTGTGTGTGTGTGTGTGTGTGTGTGTGTGTGTGTGTGTGTGTGTGTGTGTGTGTGTGTGTGTGTGTGTGTGTGTGTGTGTGTGTGTGTGTGTGTGTGTGTGTGTGTGTGTGTGTGTGTGTGTGTGTGTGTGTGTGTGTGTGTGTGTGTGTGTGTGTGTGTGTGTGTGTGTGTGTGTGTGTGTGTGTGTGTGTGTGTGTGTGTGTGTGTGTGTGTGTGTGTGTGTGTGTGTGTGTGTGTGTGTGTGTGTGTGTGTGTGTGTGTGTGTGTGTGTGTGTGTGTGTGTGTGTGTGTGTGTGTGTGTGTGTGTGTGTGTGTGTGTGTGTGTGTGTGTGTGTGTGTGTGTGTGTGTGTGTGTGTGTGTGTGTGTGTGTGTGTGTGTGTGTGTGTGTGTGTGTGTGTGTGTGTGTGTGTGTGTGTGTGTGTGTGTGTGTGTGTGTGTGTGTGTGTGTGTGTGTGTGTGTGTGTGTGTGTGTGTGTGTGTGTGTGTGTGTGTGTGTGTGTGTGTGTGTGTGTGTGTGTGTGTGTGTGTGTGTGTGTGTGTGTGTGTGTGTGTGTGTGTGTGTGTGTGTGTGTGTGTGTGTGTGTGTGTGTGTGTGTGTGTGTGTGTGTGTGTGTGTGTGTGTGTGTGTGTGTGTGTGTGTGTGTGTGTGTGTGTGTGTGTGTGTGTGTGTGTGTGTGTGTGTGTGTGTGTGTGTGTGTGTGTGTGTGTGTGTGTGTGTGTGTGTGTGTGTGTGTGTGTGTGTGTGTGTGTGTGTGTGTGTGTGTGTGTGTGTGTGTGTGTGTGTGTGTGTGTGTGTGTGTGTGTGTGTGTGTGTGTGTGTGTGTGTGTGTGTGTGTGTGTGTGTGTGTGTGTGTGTGTGTGTGTGTGTGTGTGTGTGTGTGTGTGTGTGTGTGTGTGTGTGTGTGTGTGTGTGTGTGTGTGTGTGTGTGTGTGTGTGTGTGTGTGTGTGTGTGTGTGTGTGTGTGTGTGTGTGTGTGTGTGTGTGTGTGTGTGTGTGTGTGTGTGTGTGTGTGTGTGTGTGTGTGTGTGTGTGTGTGTGTGTGTGTGTGTGTGTGTGTGTGTGTGTGTGTGTGTGTGTGTGTGTGTGTGTGTGTGTGTGTGTGTGTGTGTGTGTGTGTGTGTGTGTGTGTGTGTGTGTGTGTGTGTGTGTGTGTGTGTGTGTGTGTGTGTGTGTGTGTGTGTGTGTGTGTGTGTGTGTGTGTGTGTGTGTGTGTGTGTGTGTGTGTGTGTGTGTGTGTGTGTGTGTGTGTGTGTGTGTGTGTGTGTGTGTGTGTGTGTGTGTGTGTGTGTGTGTGTGTGTGTGTGTGTGTGTGTGTGTGTGTGTGTGTGTGTGTGTGTGTGTGTGTGTGTGTGTGTGTGTGTGTGTGTGTGTGTGTGTGTGTGTGTGTGTGTGTGTGTGTGTGTGTGTGTGTGTGTGTGTGTGTGTGTGTGTGTGTGTGTGTGTGTGTGTGTGTAGGTTGTCCTATATTTGTGGATACTTGTGTGTGCAAAATCAGTATTAGTGGTATACATTCATTTTGTGGTGTACATACATGCGTATACCACAAAATTCTGACCACATTTTCGGACTCTACGCGTTAGATTTGATCATTTCGGCTTGAATCGTATTTTTCCGTGTGTAAGGATCCACAAATGCCATCGATGCCCGTTACCTCACACACCAATATTTATGGTAACCCTACACATTGCTGCGTTGAGCGCCCCCAATGGCGTCCAAATGAACTATTGTGTATGCTAATTGTGCAATTTGTGGATACTCCGGAGAATGACCGTCTGTTATTATATTTCGCAGTGTGAAAGTAAAACGTGAATTTCAATATTAATGAAGCTTGAAACAGTAGGTATCTTGAACTTGAGATAATTGCCAATAAGAAAGACTACTATTGATTTACATTTTCAAATAGGTAAGTTCTTAACTGATTATCATACTGTATCGAAGAGTTACGAGATTAGGTTTAATTTAGATGTATTTCGTGAAATTTTTATAGTTGAAAATATAATGAATTTAATATTTTACATGTACCGGGTGGTTCGTTATTCAGTTACTCATTAATTCTAGTACCTCCCTAAACTTATTCATCTTAAGGAACCAGATTACCAGAACTTTTCCTGAAATATATAGACTATTCTTCTAAATACATGAGTAGGCATGGCGACACTTGGGCCCGCCTGATAGAGAGCCTTATCAGATGTAGGCAACCAGTGATACACTCGTGCATGCGCGGTATGCCCAGATAGGTATCGGTAAGTACTGACCCTGTATTACCGGCCTAAGTAGACGGTGTGGTCTCGCCTCTAGGTGTTACCGGGTAGACGGTTAGGGTGTGGTCTCTGACCGCTAGGGGCCCTTCTGCTATGGTTGTATGATGGAGTAGTGGTAATCAGCCTGTATATACAAGATCGTTCAAGGTAGACAGCAAGCAATATGTGAGGTTAGGGAGAACTTCAGCAGCATATAGGTATATTTGTGTGTCTGGTTAGATACGAGTGTAAATAGTTGAAATATTTCAGTCTATGAATATTTATGGAAATAAACTACATTCAATTTATCGTTCTATAGTAGCATTCGCACGGATGTTTGTGAAACATATCGCTAGCGTATTAAGATTGCAACGCGTTAGAAGCCGCAAATAACCAACAACTGACCAGGCTCGGACCGGCCCCCAGACATCTGTTTCACCACACTTTAAAAATTCCACGATTGTAGATATATGCTAGGCCAATAGAACAACATGTTCATCCTCGGAAACCAGGCGAACGAGAGCAGAAAGCAACCTATACACTCATGTGATCGAGGTTATCGATCAGCAAGGGTGACGAAAACGACTCGAAAAACGATATGAAAAACGAATAAAACGATAAAACGACATGAAAAACGATAAAACGACATGAAAAACGATCAAAACGACATGAAAAAACGATTAAAACGACATGAAAATCGATAAAACGACATGAAAAACGATAAAACGACATGAAAAAACGATCAAAACGACATGAAAAACGATCAAAACGACATGAAAAACGATCAAAACGACATGAAAAACGATCAAAACGACATGAAAAACAATCAAAACGACATGAAAAAGCGATAAAACGACATGAAAAACAATTAAACCGACATGGAAGCGTGACCAAAACGACTCGTGTGGGTCGTACAAGGCGTGTGGCAGCCCAACGAGTTAGTGTTTGTAACATATAGCTCACATAATATCATGGACCCGAATAGACCACCTTATTGCAACTACCATGATCTACAAAATTTTAGACTTATACTTAAGCTAGATTATACATAGCTGCTGCTGAAGCTAACATTTAGTTATTGAAATAATAAGTATGATTTCACATTATTAGAATCTAATGGGATAGTTTGAAGGTGAGTTACTTGTTTGTGAGACACCATTGAATGATGTAAGCAGCTTATACGGCCAGTGTTTCGTTTTATGTAATATTATTGATATCTATTCACATGTAGCTATTATTATTGATATTTACATATAGTTACAATATACTCATTTCACATAATTAGAATCTAATATTATATCATAGAAAATAACCTGAATAGTCTGAACATAAGCATTTTTAACATTTAGTTGAATATTTGTGAACATTTATGAGATATATAGGTGACAAGAGATTATGGTTTGGGGTCCATCAGCTCGGTGGAAGAACTCTACTCAATAAGTAAACGATCGATCCTTGTATATTTGTACACTGTAGAATTATTATTATCGCAAACGATGGTGTGTCTTATTTCATTTATGAAACATGCGATAATTATATTTAACCGATTATAAACTGTACCCGCGATAAAACGAATGGATAGATAAATTATATCAAACTCCGTTCATCAGCAAACCAGCGGTTTCCGCTCAAAACCGTGTGAACGGATTTACATAGTCGCGTGGGTCTTCATAAGTGGAAACTAAAAGGCTGAAGACTTCATTTCTCAAGATCCATCAGGGCCTGTGTGTGTGTATGTGTTCGAAGGTAAGCACTCTTTTGATATTTTTATCCTATTGTTATAATGAATCTAAAAGAAGTTGGTCGATAGATAGTATGAAGGTAGAAATATTTTTGAATTCTCAGAATATGTTTTGACGGTAAAAAATTATTCAATGTCAAGATTTGTTCCAACCTTTTGAAATATGTACAGATAGGTGTGAGCCGAAAAACAGAGCATCCAACTCCATGTATAAAAGAGGCCGGATTTCATAAATGTGAAAACTTCATCCGTAGATGAATTAGTAATATATAAAACAAATGTGAAGATTTCATTTACAGGTGTTGGATAATATAAAAAGTAAATTATCAGAAATTTCTTATATTTTACCCGTAATTATTCAGAGAACATAATATATCCTGAGATTAGTACCTGTAGTGTGGCCTGTTTTTAAATTATTCAAGCATATAATTTTGAAGACTACAACATCCCGAGAGTCAAACACCTCGGGTCAGTATTTTTTTTTCCCCCTGTTAAATTATTCCGAAAACGTAATTTCACAGGATTATCATTTTATAATCAATGTTCATGGCTGGATGTCAATGTTAGAACAGTTAACGTCAAAGGATGACATCTATGAGACTCCAATTCAAAATATTACTGATGTTGTAGCTATATCGCCATCTTTTAATAAACCGATGAACTATCACACCTGAATGTCAATGTTAGAACAGTTAACGTCAAAGGATGACATCTATGAGATATTTTGTTAATGTTTTTGCGCGGGAAGTCCCATCTCAATTCAAAATATGATCTATTAGTGAACCGGTGAACTATCATGACTGGATGTCAATCTCAGAACAGTTAACGTCAAAGGACAACATCTATGAGACCCCAACTCAAAATATTACTATATCGCCATCTATTGATAAACCGATGAACTATCACACCTGAATGTCAATGTTAGAACAGTTAACGTCAAAGGACGACATCTATGAGATATTTTGTTAATGTTTTTGCGCGGTAAGTCCCATTTCAATTCAAAATATGATCCATTAGTGAACCGGTGAACTATCATGACTGGATGTCAATCTCAGAACAGTTAACGTCAAAGGACAACATCTATGAGACCCCAATTCAAAATATTACTATATCGCCATCTATTGATAAACCGATGAACTATCACAACTGAATGTCAATGTCAGAACAGTTAACGTCAAAGGACGATATCTATGAGGTATTTTGTTAAAGTTTTTGCGCGGGAAGTTGCATCTCGATACAAAATATGATCTATTAATGAACCGATGAACTGTCATAGCTGAATGTCAATGTCAGAACAGTAAACGTAAGAGGACGACATCTATGAGACCCCAATTTGAAATATTACTGATTCTGTAGATATATCACCATCTATTATTAAACCGATGAACTATCATAGTTAAATATCAATTTCGGAACAGCTAACGTCAAGGACGACATCTATGAGGTGTTTTGGTAACGTTTTGTCTGGGAATCACTCTCAAAATTAAAAATTGTCACTTATATTGTAGCTATATTGTCGTTCATTAATACCACACCCTAATCTCAAGATAATGAACCAGCAAAATAACCTAGAAATGTCTACTTACATATATGAAGTGTTTACACCAAAAGCACATTAAGTATTAAGTATTCATTTCTACATGCACCTGCGTCATCACATTCACTTTATACTGATTATGAGAACGACAACAGTCGTACAATGAGAGGAATTCATTAAGTAAACAAATAACAATGAGTGAATCATTTTTTTTTACTACACACAATCTGTTGAATTTCGTTTAGGATTGAATGCGAAAATATTAAATTTGATTGTACATATCGATAGTTTGATTAAAATTCTAATAATGCATCCCAAACGTTATTTCGTTTATATTGGTTCACACAACATTTGAACGCGTATATTGTTCAAGTGCTTGGAATTGAAAATTCGAATTTTTGGAGCTTAAGTAATAAGAAATCTAAGGTATGGTGTTTATACTAGCGTGTGTATTGAAATCAAACTTTTGAGAATATCAATGAAATCATACAATTCCAGCAGCCCGAAGGTTCGTTTGCAATTTTACGAATGATGATGAACGATAAAAATGAATATTTTAACTTTTCTTTATAACTTAGGTATTGACGTAACGTATAAAACTCAGAATAATTCGGAACGATTGATTTTCATTGTTATCCACGATTATCAACCTATATCTAAATCAGTTCGAGATGCAGACTTTTCAATTTATCGATATTTCGAAAGCCCACTTATACTGAACTAAGAATTTACAATACTTCAAACTATCCATTTCGCTTAAAATATACATAGCAGTATATTATAGAAACTTTGTTAAAGATCACATGTTATATAAAAATCGAATGATTCGAGATGTACTCATGAGCTCTAGAAACCTTAGGATCAGTTGCAAGAGGTGCAAGTGCTATCGAAAATACGGTGGTTAACCAGCTAAAAACAACGGAACGCATTGGGTAGCGTTCAGAAAAAAATCGATAACGATGTGGAATATTTTGATTGTTTTGGAAATTTGAAGCCACCAAAGGAGCTCGTTCGATATTTGGGTGGGAACGTTAGGATTTTCTACAATAACTACACCTATCAGAACTATAATCAAGTGATATGTGAACAGTTGTGCGTGAACTTTCTCACCGAAATTGTCGAAAGTATCAATTAAACCTTAGTCAGTCTATATCGAAACGTCAAGCGAATCGCATTCACATCGTATTATCATGAGAATCGCATTAGTTGACATTCAGGGGTTCTTCATTGACGATGCCTTCCATCCAAAAGAAATGTGTATACAAATTGGATTCAAACGTCATTATTCCTTATTCAAACCGCACACATCTTATTCATCGCTAAATGCAAAGGAGCGAAAGTCCGTATGGTATTTACAAAAGTCTTATCATGGACTCGATTATGCATCTGGAAATGTGGATTAATAAATAATATTCTTAAATCGATTCAACTATGTGCAGTCGACTATATTTATGTTCGTGGTCAGCAAAAAGCAGAGTTTTTGAGAAGGAAGTGTATAGAATTGAATATTTTCCCACACATCGTAGATGTTCACAGTTTCGATGGTACTAACTGTGAAACGGGGAAATTCGAGCAAACAAACAACTTGACCTGTCTGAATCATCGTAATGACCGGTGGTAAATACATGTGTGCAGTTCAACATGTGGATGAATCACAGCAGTGGTTTCTGAATGTAATACTACCTAAATTATATGTATTTTCTGAAATAAATATTATTATTACACCTATCTCCTTTATATAATTATTTATTCAAATGGTAAATAGCTTTTATTTATTCAAATGGTAAATAGCTTTGTTTACATTTTTAACAAACCTTTTCAATATTAATACTGATAAAGAAGATAAAATAGCATACAAAATTGCTAAAATTTTATGAATAACTCCTTCTAGTGTGGATGATGCTGATATTGTCTCTTGTATAAGATGTGGTAGACATGATGATTGCCATTCAGCGATATGCTCCATCACTTCGATCATGGAATAAGAGTTTGAGTTTATAATGTATGATTGTCTTGTGGAATGTTAAACGTGTAAACCTCCAATTGATTATCGTTGATTCATTGTAAAATTCATTGGGTAAGGTAACACTCCCCCACAAAATTTGTTTTTAACACCCTCACTCTCATCATCCTCACTATTTACACTTAATTTGTTCAGCAGTCTTATAACTTTAATTTTATCTGCGTAATAATTCAAGTCTCTTCTTAGTTTATGAACTTTTTCCACGAATTCGCAAAGTCTGCGTAAGTATTCTTCAAACGATATATTTGTAGACTTACTAGATATCTACATTATTATTTTAAGAGTCACAGTCCTTCGTAAGAAATTCGAATAACTTCCAACTATTCGCACTAGAACACATAGGATTCACACTATTGGGGTGATGTAGACAGATAAATTCACAATTTCCTCGCTCTAATTTTGGACATTTACCTTTCAAATTCACCACTTCTACTCGATCTAACTCCAGTTTTTGGAACGCCCCCCGTAGAAACTTAGCTTTAATCTTCCCACATACATAAACAGTAGCATCCGGATCGATATTTTCCTTCAAAATTTCATACAATTCATCATATTCCTGATAGCCTGAGTTCCATGGAATCTCGTGATATTTTTCACAATGAAATATTTTCTTCATTTGCCTCGCGGATAGTTGATCCATCGATTTTGGTGGTTTGAATAGAAAATATTTCCCCAACCTTTTCTCACAGTCCAACAAAGAGAGTTCCTTGATATTATATACGTTTGAAGAAATCGGGAAACTTTGAATATCAACCACTATAGATGACATTTCAAACTAGAATGATAAACTATTCAAATATCTAGTTGCATATGGGTGGATCATTGACATATTTCTTTGATGTTATCGAAATTTCGAAAGAGTACGTCGAAGCACAAAATTTGTAGTGATGTTGGACTTATTCTATAGTTGACGTCATCGACCTCCCCTCCTGTCTCAGAAAACATTTGAAACATCTTAAAGGTGTAAGAATTTGAAGTATCTCTTCGAATGCTGCGCATGTCCATTATCTCACATCGGTATGGTAGTAGTGCGATTCGATAAAAATCGACACCCATATCATGTAGCACTCTAAAACAATCAAGTATATACGATCCTGGTTTCGGAACGATACCCGAAATTTGATGCAATATGATTTTTCTCATTCTTCTATGTTTATATTTGAACTGACCTTCTATATTCATATCGATTATCTTCCAATCTTCTGGAGGGGGAGGATCGAAATCTCCTCCGAAATAGAAAATATCAGCATACGCCCAATCGGTCGAGGCCCCCACAAGGAAAGTTACGAATTCTCCAGCGATTATCCAATTTTTGGATGGTAATTGTAATTCTTCGAGGATTTTCATCAAATTCGGCGGACATACGCTTATTACGAATTTCTTCGCATCGTACACGGTGGTAAGCACACTATGAATAAAACCGTTGTATAATCGAGGAGACATTATTACGAACTGAGTTCGATTTAGTTGGAGCAGTCACACACAACAACACACTCCCTCATACTCTGCGCTATTGACTTTTTCAACCCAAAATATACAATCAAAACTAAATGGTATTCTTGCGGGTGAGAGATAAGAGGTCGATCGAACTGGTAAGTATACATCTAAAATCGTAAAATCATGAACATTTTCAGACGTGGGTTCGGATCCCTCTGCATCTTTCTCACCAAAGAATACCATTTTTAATCGAACGCGCTGACAATAGTGGAAAACGATAAAAATGAATCGTTTCGAATTATTCTGAGTTTTTATTCAAATACCATTTTTTACAAAATCTTCTTAATTCATTAATTATTTCACGTTTCTCTTCGATATATCCTTGTAGAGGTATGATTTCTTCTAACCTGTGCAGTAGAACATCTGGGTTGGACCAGTAAATTATACTTTTATCTCGACTGTGGAATATCATAATATGACGATTCAAATTGTCTCGGCGAGAAAATGTAACTTCACAATGCTTGCATGAGAGACTGTGTGTTTTGAAATGTTTTTTCTCGTGCCGCCTCAGCGCATTTGCTCTCGAAAATTCCCTTTGACATTGCCCGCAAACGTGGATGGTGGTTGATGATCAACTAATGACATTGTGATATAGTGTTACCCTGTTTTCAAAGACCCTCCCAATAACGATTGGATCCTCCCAAATAACGTTTGGACCCTCCCAAGAAAAACGTTTGTATTGCTCTTGAATAAAACTGTTGTATAATCGAGGAGACATTATTACGAACTGAGTTCGATTTAGTTGGAGCAGTCACACACAACAACACACTCCCTCATACTCTGCGCTATTGACTTTTTCAACCCAAAATATACAA
Organism: Endomychus coccineus; assembly: GCA_958510875.1. NCBI lineage: Eukaryota > Metazoa > Arthropoda > Insecta > Coleoptera > Endomychidae > Endomychus > Endomychus coccineus. Next base: position 47,315,500 of record OY294070.1, read on the forward strand.
TCAAAACTAAATGGTATTCTTGCGGGTGAGAGATAAGAGGTCGATCGAACTGGTAAGTATACATCTAAAATCGTGAAATCATGAACATTTCCAGACGTGGGTTCGGATCCCTCTGCATCTTTCTCACCAAAGAATACCATTTTTAATCGAACGCGCTGACAATAGTGGAAAACGATAAAAATGAATCGTTTCGAATTATTCTGAGTTTTTATTCAAATACCATTTTTTACAAAATCTTCTTAATTCATTAATTATTTCACGTTTCTCTTCGATATATCCTTGTAGAGGTATGATTTCTTCTAACCGGTCCAGTAGAACATCTGGGTTGGACCAGTAAATTATACTTTTATCTCGACTGTGGAATATCATAATATGACGATTCAAATTGTCTCGGCGAGAAAATGTAACTTCACAATGCTTGCATGAGAGACTGTGTGTTTTGAAATGTTTTTTCTCGTGCCGCCTCAGCGCATTTGCTCTCGAAAATTCCCTTTGACATTGCCCGCAAACGTGCATGGTGGTTGATGATCAACTAATGACATTGTGATATAGTGTTACCCTGTTTTCAAAGACCCTCCCAATAACGATTGGATCCTCCCAAAGAACGTTTGGACCCTCCCAAGAAAAACGTTTGTATTGCTCTCGAAAATTCCCTTTTACTTTGCCCGCAAACGTGCATGATATTTGATGATTAACTAATGACAATCTGATATGGTGTTACCCTGTTTTTCAAAGACCCTCCCAATAACGATTGGATCCTCCCAAAGAACGTTTGGACCCTCCCAAGAAAAACGTTTGTATTGCTCTCGAAAATTCTCTTTTACTTTGCCCGCAAACGTGCATGATATTTGATGATTAACTAATGACAATCTGATATGGTGTTACCCTGTTTTTCAAAGACCCTCCCAAATTGATGGAGATTTTTCATGCATTGCAGACATTTCTAACTCTTCTAAAATCAGATCTAACACTATCTTTGGAGAACATTTTATTGCAACTGATTGATTTTTCTCGATTTAGTTGGAGCTTCACCTACAAAATATTCATTTAACCTCGCGCAGGTCGTTTTTTATTATAGTTCGATGTGAATTTGTCGATATTTCGAAAGCATACTGATCTCAAAATCTACAATATTTCAAACTGTCCATTTTGCTCAATATATGTTTTTAAATATGAAATGAAGTATCGAAACGATTGATTTTTATCGTAATCCACGATTGTTAATAATTATTTAAATCAATCTATGAATAAAACAAATGCATTACTTGAGTAATTATAGTAGTATAGAGTATTATGCTACTCAGAAATTATGAGTCAGCATAGTGTGTAAATTATTTATATTTATCTCCCGCACATGATGGAACATTGATGTATCTATAATAATTGTTGACAGGCACATTTCTCACATCAGGTCGTTGTACATTTGTTAAACAGGGGTGTATCAGAATGAATTTATGTTTTAGAGAAAGAATTTTATTTGGTAATATGAATTATAGTTAACTATAAGATTCAAGTAAATAAAATATAAAATTTATTTTTAATTATTTTATATGTACACTAGATACTTCTACATAAATACAACTACACCTACGGAGTTAATCTGAAAAGAGAAAGACATTTTAAGTATAGATAATATGTTACTATTTTATGTATATAAAAATATTATATTGATTCAATTCAATCATGTTTTGGGTGATATGACTGATTATTCTAATACCACAGGAGAGAAAACTGCAAGAAATAGTTTTAGAGCTCTCAAAATGAATACCTAAAATACGTTTTCACCAGAAAATAAAGAAGAACGTTTTAGAAAATAAAGTGAATGGTATTTTACTCATTTAGAAAAGATCTATACTCGTCAACTTTCGAACCATTAAGAAAATGATCCTGAGACCTAGTGGAGTGGTTTAGATCCTTACACGTAGTACTGTTCTATGAGGTCATTCATTCTAAATTACATTTGAGCGACTCACCTATATCACTGAGCTCAGTTAACAAACTTGAACAATCCAAATTCCATTCAAGCTTCATAATTTCTGAGTAGCATAATACTCTATACTACTATAATTACTCAAGTAATGCATTTGTTTTATTCAGGTATTTGAATAAAAACTCAGAATAATTCGAAACGATTGATTTTCATCGTTTTCCACTATTGTCAATCATTATTTAAGTCAATTGCTACGGGTGTAGGATCGAAATCAACTTGTGAAGAATTCACCAAATTTCATCTTCAGAATATCGATGATTTTCAGAGAGATTATTGGTGTGAAGGTTCGCATGATTGCGATTTTGTTATGTTTGTTCGACGCAATTTTGCGAAGAATGATTCAGAGAGATTGTTGGTGTGAAGGTTCGCGCAGGACTCTAACCACATCGAATATCATAAAAATATGACGAGGTGTCATGACGGCTATCACCTGCCGAGGTGTCTGTCACGCAGGTCTTCAATCCATCATATCGTCAAATGAATTAGCGCGTTCGATTAAAAATGGTATTCTTTGGTGAGAAAGATGCAGAGGGATCCGAACCCACGTCTGAAAATGTTCATGATTTCACGATTTTAGATGTATACTTACCAGTTCGATCGACCTCTTATCTCTCACCCGCAAGAATACCATTTAGTTTTGATTGTATATTTTGGGTTGAAAAAGTCAATAGCGCAGAGTATGAGGGAGTGTGTTGTTGTGTGTGACTGCTCCAACTAAATCGAACTCAGTTCGTAATAATGTCTCCTCGATTATACAACAGTTTTATTCATAGTGTGCTTACCACCGTGTACGATGCGAAGAAATTCGTAATAAGCTTATGTCCGCCGAATTTGATGAAAATCCTCGAAGAATTACAATTACCATCCAAAAATTGGATAATCGCTGGAGAATTCGTAACTTTCCTTGTGGGGGCCTCGACCGATTGGGCGTATGCTGATATTTTCTATTTCGGAGGAGATTTCGATCCTCCCCCTCCAGAAGATTGGAAGATAATCGATATGAATATAGAAGGTCAGTTCAAATATAAACATAGAAGAATGAGAAAAATCATATTGCATCAAATTTCGGGTATCGTTCCGAAACCAGGATCGTATATACTTGATTGTTTTAGAGTGCTACCTGATATGGGTGTCGATTTTTATCGAATCGCACTACTACCATACCGATGTGAGATAATGGACATGCGCAGCATTCGAAGAGATACTTCAAATTCTTACACCTTCAAGATGTTTCAAATGTTTTCTGAGACAGGAGGGGAGGTCGATGACGTCAACTATAGAATAAGTCCAACATCACTACAAATTTTGTGCTTCGACGTACTCTTTCGAAATTTCGATAACATCAAAGAAATATGTCAATGATCCACCCATATGCAACTAGATATTTGAATAGTTTATCATTCTAGTTTGAAATGTCATCTATAGTGGTTGATATTCAAAGTTTCTCGATTTCTTCAAACGTATATAATATCAAGGAACTCTCTTTGTTGGACTGTGAGAAAAGGTTGGAGAAATATTTTCTATTCAAACCACCAAAATCGATGGATCAACTATCCGCGAGGCAAATGAAGAAAATATTTCATTGTGAAAAATATCACGGGATTCCATGGAACTCAGGCTATCAGGAATATGATGAATTGTATGAAATTTTGAAGGAAAATATCGATCCGGATGCTACTGTTTATGTATGTGGGAAGATAAAAGCTAAGTTTCTACGGGGGGCGTTCCAAAAACTGGAGTTAGATCGAGTAGAAGTGGTGAATTTGAAAGGTAAATGTCCAAAATTAGAGCGAGGAAATTGTGAATTTATCTGTCTACATCACCCCAATAGTGTGAATCCTATGTGTTCTAGTGCGAATAGTTGGAAGTTATTCGAATTTCTTACGAAGGACTGTGACTCTTAAAATAATAATGTAGATATCTAGTAAGTCTACAAATATATCGTTTGAAGAATACTTACGCAGACTTTGCGAATTCGTGGAAAAAGTTCATAAACTAAGAAGAGATTTGAATTATTACGCAGATAAAATTAAAGTTATAAGACTGCTGAACAAATTAAGTGTAAATAGTGAGGATGATGAGAGTGAGGGTGTTAAAAACAAATTTTGTGGGGGAGTGTTACCTTACCCAATGAATTTTACAATGAATCAACGATAATCAATTGGAGGTTTACACGTTTAACATTCCACAAGACAATCATACATTATAAACTCAATCTCTTATTCCATGATCGAAGTGATGGAGCATATCGCTGAATGGCAATCATCATGTCTACCACATCTTATACAAGAGACAATATCAGCATCATCCACACTAGAAGGAGTTATTCATAAAATTTTAGCAATTTTGTATGCTATTTTATCTTCTTTATCAGTATTAATATTGAAAAGGTTTGTTAAAAATGTAAACAAAGCTATTTACCATTTGAATAAATAATTATATAAAGGAGATAGGTGTAATAATAATATTTATTTCAGAAAATACATATAATTTAGGTAGTATTACATTCAGAAACCACTGCTGTGATTCATCCACATGTTGAACTGCACACATGTATTTACCACCGTCACTACGATGATTCAGACAGGTCAAGTTGTTTGTTTGCTCGAATTTCCCCGTTTCACAGTTAGTACCATCGAAACTGTGAACATCTACGATGTGTGGGAAAATATTCAATTCTATACACTTCCTTCTCAAAAACTCTGCTTTTTGCTGACCACGAACATAAATATAGTCGACTGCACATAGTTGAATCGATTTAAGAATATTATTTATTAATCCACATTTCCAGATGCATAATCGAGTCCATGATAAGACTTTTGTAAATACCATACGGACTTTCGCTCCTTTGCATTTAGCGATGAATAAGATGTGTGCGGTTTGAATAAGGAATAATGACGTTTGAATCCAATCTGTATACACATTTCTTTTGGATGGAAGGCATCGTCGATGAAGAACCCCTGAATGTCAACTAATGCGATTCTCATGATAATACGATGTGAATGCGATTCGCTTGACGTTTCGATATAGACTGACTAAGGTTTAATTGATACTTTCGACAATTTCGGTGAGAAAGTTCACGCACAACTGTTCACATATCACTTGATTATAGTTCTGATAGGTGTAGTTATTGTAGAAAATCCTAACGTTCCCACCCAAATATCGAACGAGCTCCTTTGGTGGCTCCAAATTTCCAAAACAATCAAAATATTCCACATCATTATCGATTTTTTTCTGAACGCTACCCAATGCGTTCCGTTGTTTTTAGCTGGTTAACCACCGTATTTTCGATAGCACTTGCACCTCTTGCAACTGATCCTAAGGCTTCTAGAGCTCATGAGTACATCTCGAATCATTCGATTTTTATATAACATGTGATCTTTAACAAAGTTTCTATAATATACTGCTATGTATATTTTAAGCGAAATGGATAGTTTGAAGTATTGTAAATTCTTAGTTCAGTATAAGTGGGCTTTCGAAATATCGATAAATTGAAAAGTCTGCATCTCGAACTGATTTAGATATAGGTTGATAATCGTGGATAACAATGAAAATCAATCGTTCCGAATTATTCTGAGTTTTATACGTTACGTCAATACCTAAGTTATAAAGAAAAGTTAAAATATTCATTTTTATCGTTCATCATCATTCGTAAAATTGCAAACGAACCTTCGGGCTGCTGGAATTGTATGATTTCATTGATATTCTCAAAAGTTTGATTTCAATACACACGCTAGTATAAACACCATACCTTAGATTTCTTATTACTTAAGCTCCAAAAATTCGAATTTTCAATTCCAAGCACTTGAACAATATACGCGTTCAAATGTTGTGTGAACCAATATAAACGAAATAACGTTTGGGATGCATTATTAGAATTTTAATCAAACTATCGATATGTACAATCAAATTTAATATTTTCGCATTCAATCCTAAACGAAATTCAACAGATTGTGTGTAGTAAAAAAAAATGATTCACTCATTGTTATTTGTTTACTTAATGAATTCCTCTCATTGTACGACTGTTGTCGTTCTCATAATCAGTATAAAGTGAATGTGATGACGCAGGTGCATGTAGAAATGAATACTTAATACTTAATGTGCTTTTGGTGTAAACACTTCATATATGTAAGTAGACATTTCTAGGTTATTTTGCTGGTTCATTATCTTGAGATTAGGGTGTGGTATTAATGAACGACAATATAGCTACAATATAAGTGACAATTTTTAATTTTGAGAGTGATTCCCAGACAAAACGTTACCAAAACACCTCATAGATGTCGTCCTTGACGTTAGCTGTTCCGAAATTGATATTTAACTATGATAGTTCATCGGTTTAATAATAGATGGTGATATATCTACAGAATCAGTAATATTTCAAATTGGGGTCTCATAGATGTCGTCCTCTTACGTTTACTGTTCTGACATTGACATTCAGCTATGACAGTTCATCGGTTCATTAATAGATCATATTTTGTATCGAGATGCAACTTCCCGCGCAAAAACTTTAACAAAATACCTCATAGATATCGTCCTTTGACGTTAACTGTTCTGACATTGACATTCAGTTGTGATAGTTCATCGGTTTATCAATAGATGGCGATATAGTAATATTTTGAATTGGGGTCTCATAGATGTTGTCCTTTGACGTTAACTGTTCTGAGATTGACATCCAGTCATGATAGTTCACCGGTTCACTAATGGATCATATTTTGAATTGAAATGGGACTTACCGCGCAAAAACATTAACAAAATATCTCATAGATGTCGTCCTTTGACGTTAACTGTTCTAACATTGACATTCAGGTGTGATAGTTCATCGGTTTATTAATAGATGGCGATATAGTAATATTTTGAGTTGGGGTCTCATAGATGTTGTCCTTTGACGTTAACTGTTCTGAGATTGACATCCAGTCATGATAGTTCACCGGTTCACTAATAGATCATATTTTGAATTGAGATGGGACTTCCCGCGCAAAAACATTAACAAAATATCTCATAGATGTCATCCTTTGACGTTAACTGTTCTAACATTGACATTCAGGTGTGATAGTTCATCGGTTTATTAAAAGATGGCGATATAGCTACAACATCAGTAATATTTTGAATTGGAGTCTCATAGATGTCATCCTTTGACGTTAACTGTTCTAACATTGACATCCAGCCATGAACATTGATTATAAAATGATAATCCTGTGAAATTACGTTTTCGGAATAATTTAACAGGGGGAAAAAAAATACTGACCCGAGGTGTTTGACTCTCGGGATGTTGTAGTCTTCAAAATTATATGCTTGAATAATTTAAAAACAGGCCACACTACAGGTACTAATCTCAGGATATATTATGTTCTCTGAATAATTACGGGTAAAATATAAGAAATTTCTGATAATTTACTTTTTATATTATCCAACACCTGTAAATGAAATCTTCACATTTGTTTTATATATTACTAATTCATCTACGGATGAAGTTTTCACATTTATGAAATCCGGCCTCTTTTATACATGGAGTTGGATGCTCTGTTTTTCGGCTCACACCTATCTGTACATATTTCAAAAGGTTGGAACAAATCTTGACATTGAATAATTTTTTACCGTCAAAACATATTCTGAGAATTCAAAAATATTTCTACCTTCATACTATCTATCGACCAACTTCTTTTAGATTCATTATAACAATAGGATAAAAATATCAAAAGAGTGCTTACCTTCGAACACATACACACACACAGGCCCTGATGGATCTTGAGAAATGAAGTCTTCAGCCTTTTAGTTTCCACTTATGAAGACCCACGCGACTATGTAAATCCGTTCACACGGTTTTGAGCGGAAACCGCTGGTTTGCTGATGAACGGAGTTTGATATAATTTATCTATCCATTCGTTTTATCGCGGGTACAGTTTATAATCGGTTAAATATAATTATCGCATGTTTCATAAATGAAATAAGACACACCATCGTTTGCGATAATAATAATTCTACAGTGTACAAATATACAAGGATCGATCGTTTACTTATTGAGTAGAGTTCTTCCACCGAGCTGATGGACCCCAAACCATAATCTCTTGTCACCTATATATCTCATAAATGTTCACAAATATTCAACTAAATGTTAAAAATGCTTATGTTCAGACTATTCAGGTTATTTTCTATGATATAATATTAGATTCTAATTATGTGAAATGAGTATATTGTAACTATATGTAAATATCAATAATAATAGCTACATGTGAATAGATATCAATAATATTACATAAAACGAAACACTGGCCGTATAAGCTGCTTACATCATTCAATGGTGTCTCACAAACAAGTAACTCACCTTCAAACTATCCCATTAGATTCTAATAATGTGAAATCATACTTATTATTTCAATAACTAAATGTTAGCTTCAGCAGCAGCTATGTATAATCTAGCTTAAGTATAAGTCTAAAATTTTGTAGATCATGGTAGTTGCAATAAGGTGGTCTATTCGGGTCCATGATATTATGTGAGCTATATGTTACAAACACTAACTCGTTGGGCTGCCACACGCCTTGTACGACCCACACGAGTCGTTTTGGTCACGCTTTCATGTCGGTTTAATTGTTTTTCATGTCGTTTTATCGCTTTTTCATGTCGTTTTGATTGTTTTTCATGTCGTTTTGATCGTTTTTCATGTCGTTTTGATCGTTTTTCATGTCGTTTTGATCGTTTTTCATGTCGTTTTGATCGTTTTTTCATGTCGTTTTATCGTTTTTCATGTCGTTTTATCGATTTTCATGTCGTTTTAATCGTTTTTTCATGTCGTTTTGATCGTTTTTCATGTCGTTTTATCGTTTTTCATGTCGTTTTATCGTTTTATTCGTTTTTCATATCGTTTTTCGAGTCGTTTTCGTCACCCTTGCTGATCGATAACCTCGATCACATGAGTGTATAGGTTGCTTTCTGCTCTCGTTCGCCTGGTTTCCGAGGATGAACATGTTGTTCTATTGGCCTAGCATATATCTACAATCGTGGAATTTTTAAAGTGTGGTGAAACAGATGTCTGGGGGCCGGTCCGAGCCTGGTCAGTTGTTGGTTATTTGCGGCTTCTAACGCGTTGCAATCTTAATACGCTAGCGATATGTTTCACAAACATCCGTGCGAATGCTACTATAGAAGTGTCGCCATGCCTACTTACATGTTCCTAATCCCAGAAACGACAAAATATTGATACGACAAAGTTGGACATCTTTATTACTCAGTTTTTTTTCTATTATTATTCCTTATTATCATCCTGAAAGTTTCATATCATGCTTATGGAGTCTTGAAAAACATCAAACTATACCGAGTGACAACGGTATCACTCTCTTACCATTGCTTTTCAAGGTATTGGAATGAAACGCATCTGATATCTGATTGGAATGCTACATTTCGACAAATTTTCCGAACTCATCCATCCATCATGATGCTGCGAAAATAGTATACATCACTTTTTAGGTGAGCGATGACATGAAGAATAAATAGTGAATTCTTTCGGTTTATTATGTGATGGATTCGTGAATTGTTCTTGAAATGTTCTAATCAGGGAAACGGTGTGGAAAATTGACACAATCAACTGTTTAGCGAAAAATCAATTTGGTAAGATTGAAACGGACTTAGTTTTTGAATTCGCCGAAACTTGTATTTTTTCATCATGTTTGATGTCATTTCTGATGATTCAGATACAATCGTAGCACGGAAGTACTCCATACTTCTGAAAATATTATAATATACAAGCTGTTACATTGGAAAATCCAGGAATGTGCCAGAAAAAAATGTCAAACCCGTTGAAATCCAGCATTTCATGTGTGTATTACCTAACTGTCAAGTTTTATATTGATATTTCGACAAAGAGGGCAAAACGGGGCGCTAGTGATTTCGTTGTCACCCTGTCTGATAATACGATGATGTCCAGCTTGTGAACAATGTAACATATTTGGAGCATCTCATTCTCCATTTGTATTTTTTCAGGAAACTTATATTGTTCTTTCACTATTTTGAGTATTCCAGAAGAAATGGTTCAACGTTTGTTCTAAGAGGTATTGGAAAAGAATATATTCTTGATCATAATATATTAGATCAATATAATAATATATATGATTGAAAAAGAATGTTTATCTATGTCATGTAACGTTCTTTCTCATATTCACTATACAGTACATGCATAAAGCTACTCCTTCCCACCACTATCTACTACCTGCACGTCCCTCATACAGTTTTTGAATTTCATCTATAGATAAATATTCCACATGAACTTCATATACATACATAGCTGAGGATTAGAGGAACAGGAACGTGGCGACGCCTATCAAGTGAGATCATCTCACTACATAGTTTTATGTACACTTTCGGTAGCTGAGGTACCAAATTGGAACCCTTTTATTTTCGATATTTGGGGAACGTCCAGTTCAAAATTCGTGATGATTGATAGTATAGATATAAATATAAGTTTAAAAAAAAATCAAATTAGTCTATTTTGGCCAAGTCTCCACCGTATTGAATTAAATTTGGTGTGAAAGTAGTTCATTTCATCCAATTTGGTGTAGATTTGGCCAGAATACCCTGATTTCGATTTTTTCCCGAAAACAACATATTTTTATCTATAACAGTAGGGGGGATGATCATATCATCACAAAATTTGAACTGGAGGTTCCTCAAACATCGACAATAGAAGGGTTTCAGTTTTGTACTATAGCTAGTATCGGAAGTGCTTAAAAAAATTTAACCGAAGTAACCCGAAAAAGCCAAAATTGGTCAAAATGTCCATTTTTTGAATTTTGGACATGGTTCCGTTCAAGTCAGGTCTTAAAGATTTGAGGGCGTCGTTATTAACATGAAAAAAAACTTCCCTTCCCACGTCGCTGAAGCTTTCTAAAATTGTTCTCTTATTTCCCAGGCTTACTTCATTAACTTCATTAACGATACTTTACCTTACTTCATGCACATGCTGTATGATGTATACCAACACAATATTAGTTTCCTTTCTTGGTCGAATGATGCTGTTGACATATGGAAACATCTCTGCATTGTTCACCAAGTAATTAATTAACCAAAATTTTTTCAGTATGTCAAAGAATGAACACAAGAAGTCTGAAGTTACTGGCACTTGCAAAAAAGAAATTGAAAGCAGAACACCATAATTCTGATGTCGGTGATTCTATGATCATTTGAATGTCTATGGAAGATCAACTTGGTGATACAGTGTTACCAGCTACCAGATCCAAATTAAAAATTTTGGATATTGTTTGTTTGAATTCTCATGATGCTGAATTTTTTGAGGAGGCGGAAAAAGAAATGAGTGATCGTCTCTTAGATCTTCCAAATTATGAATCCACCAGAATATCAACCCTGGAAGAGACCAATTCTCATCTCACCCTCCTCAAAAATTATGGTCTTGACAAGAACCTGCCGATAGATAACGTTATTGAGAATAAAGAAGAGGATTATTCATTGTCGAAAGAAAATAATAATTTCAGTTCTGAAATTGATCAATCTCATACTGAGTCAAGGACTTCAGATATAACCGTCATAGATAGTAGTGAACCGACTATAGAAGATGATGAGGGATTGTTCACAAATTTGCTTTAATCAAACAGTTCTGATAGTTCGGTTGAGATCAAGATTCGGAAGACTATAACTATCGATAATAATTATTCCGCCCATATTATCGCAGCAGAAGCAACTGAGCCTCAAAAACTTAGTAAAATAAGGAAGAATGGGAATATCGATCTTATCTCTGATTCTCTATGGCTTGAGCTGGACAAAACATCTAATGAAGATGAGATTCACTCACACTTGAGCTCTATCGAAGAAATAATTGACATTGTTTCGCCACCAAAAATGCCTGCAATAACCGTGGACGAATCTTGTTATGGATCCATAATGACTAATGACCATTACCCAGAATCCAGTATTGATATTACTCTTGCCGACTTCGGTTGGAATTTCCCGGAGGATTGCTCTGCTGGTCATGAATCATCAATGGATAACTTTCATGCGACTTATGATAGTCAGTTTAACAAGATTTCGAAAATATCTTTCACCGATTCGTCCCGAATTGTTGATGTTGATTTACAAAAGGTGAGGAGCAGAGATGTGGAAAATTCTGAGTCTATTTCAAACTCATCAACTGGAGATGATACCAGTTCAGAAGAGGACAGATTTCAAAAAGCTCCAACTGTCAAGTATGATCATCCAGCTCGAATGGACTTGAGCGATTCCTCCGGAGAAGACCCGTTTGCAGTTTCAGATGATGGGGATGATGATTACGTTCCATCATCAAATTCTAATTCGTCAATCGAAATGAACAATGAAAATCGGAGCGATCCATTTTTTTCAAATAACTGCCAAAAGCAAAGTACCACGAATTACAAACGCAAGAAACTGAGGCATCAAAAATTGAAAGAAGAGGAGCAAACAGGGAAAACACACAATAGTATTGATGTGTCCGACATAGAAAACTTAGATTTGAATCCATTTTCGCAATCAAAGAACAACAAAAAAACAGAAATCAAACAGGAAGAAAAAAATCATATGAATGTAAGGAAAAAAATCGAAGACTAGTGTCAGAATATTCATCTGACCAGGAGGGGTGAAAATAACACACACCCAAAGGAAAAATATTCCTGGGTACCGCATTAGGAATAAAGCCTACTCTTGCTACATATGTCAGAGACTCGTCATAAATATCTCGAGACTTCTCAAATTAGTTCATGCCAATGATACATTAGTCTCAAAGATCTTAGCTTTACCAAAAAACTAAAGCAAGTGTCGGAAAGAGTTTGCTAAAATCACTAGAGAGGGTAATTTTCGCCACTATTGTGAGGTACTGAGATACGAAAAATGGTGAACTGATCTTAACAAGACGACCTACTTCAGCAGAAAAAATGAGATATAGCTACATTGATTGAGGGCCTTGTCCAGGTTGCCTTGGCTTCATGTTGAAAAAAAAATAACACTCATCACGTAAAGTTCAATTGTACTGAGAGAAGAATTCTACATAATTCATGTCGCAAACCTTTGAGTGAAAGCAACGCTATGTTAGCAGGAATGTTGGAATCTTTTGTTTCATCAGAATTCACTGAGAACATCCTTCTACAGATGAGAACTGATGAAATCACAAGGGTTTATAGAGAAGATGAACTCATTATGAAATTGGGATATATGCTGTATGAACGATATGATATCACCCAAAGAGAGTTGATCAGACAGTCAATGAGGCAAATAGGTAGATTATTGCTCGTTATTTGGAAAAATAATAACCATATTCATTCCCTGAGCCAGTGCTTACAACCAAGATATTTTGATACGCTACCATGTCACTATGCTTGACATTTTCTTCTGTAACTTATCGGCCACAATTTGGAATACCATCATTGGCCCTGAAAATTGTCTATTCTTCAAAAAAATGTGCCAACTTTGAGAGAGGTAATGCTCTGAGGAAGGGTGATATAAAAAGAAATAAAGAGTTAAAATCATTCTCAGCACTGATGGATATCGAATGGAGTATACGGATTTCATCAAATGCTCCTAATACTCTACATGTTGGAAAGTTTAACTGTACTCAGCTCTTACCAATCACGAGCGACCTGATCATACTAAATAATTATCTTGAGACTGAAATAAGAAACTTACAAAACAAATTAAAGTAGTTTTCAACCATCGCGAGATACATGGTATAATTTAGCCTAAATAACCCTCAGTAAGATAGTAGTATTCAATAAGCGAAGATCTGGCGAGACTTCTAGAATGACTATCGAGCATTTTGAACAAATATCATCAATAACATGAAATATAATCGAAATTGTGTCTAATAAATTTAATATTGCTTTGAGTGTTGGTTTCGACCACGAGTTTGAATTGATTGTTATTATATTTGTGTTGATGGAAAATATCATCTTTGTGAATAATCTCTAGTGAGATTATATAGCTACAAAAAGAACTGCTTGCAAAAACATGTTTTTCGTTCGGATTTCAAGACAATTTTCCAAAATTGGAAGTCAATGGAAACCCAACTCATTGAAAATACTTATATTGATATACTAGTGTAAAAATCACATATTAGGAGGTATTTGAAATAGTGATTTTATGTGGACCAGACTTTTTCAATAAGTTTGACCCAAAAATGCAAATAAATTCTCTCCCAGAATCCTCACGATAATATAAATATTACTACTATAACATATATTACCTGGTTGGTTGTTTTAATCAAAAGAATCTGATTCTCTCCTAAAGTAGTTATAAACTCACTAACTGGAGATATTCACACTGTTGTGTCACATAATACCAATTTTAACATATTACCTCTTCCAATACTATCACTCCTGAAAGACATTTATGACCGCCTTTCTCGGGAAAAGATAGTTTTTCTTGTTACACGGAAAAGTAGAAAAGGGTCACCACCGGGATGAGTGGTCCAGGGTCGTTTATTTTCCATTGAATGAAATACGACAGATATAAATTGATTGATTCCTCACCAGCTAAACACATATGTTTATTTATATACAGTTTATTAAATGAAATGATTCTCGAAAATATATTTAGAAAAGGAAATAAGTGTTTACACCTAGTCTTATTAAATGAACAACAATTTTATAAAACCACCTCAGATAATAAAGTCGAGGGTTTGATCTAGTCGGGCTAGTTTGTAACAATTTAAACAATCGGAAGTTCTAGAATCTAATTCAAATCAGAATTTATATCCGCGTGACACAGTTGTTTACTTCGACCTGATGATCTTCGAGGGGAAAAAACGGAGACGCCAAGTAGTGTACGGTTGGAACGTTGACCCGCAATAAGAAACCAGCCGAAATAAGTTAATAGTTCTTTAGTATCTGTCGCGCTGTCGACACAGGTGGTAGGTTGATTTTGAATCGTGGTAATTTACGAAATCGTTAATAATATTCGAATTCTTTACGGATCAGGTCTTTTCTCAACACAAATAATAAATTATTCGGTTTTTGGTAAATAAGATCTTGTGGGCAATCGGTCTGTTTTTCCCCAACACAGTTAATAAATTATACTGTTTTTGGGTTGTGTATTTAGTCGTAGGGATGTCAGGTCTTTTCCTCAACACAGATAGTAAATTAATCGGTTTTTGGCAGTCAGTTGAAATAGAAGTTATTTGTAGAATATTTACCTTCGGACTTGGTCAAAGTATAGGAGTGGATCCTACGGAGCGCAGACGGAGTTTATAATGAAAAATAAGAATAAATTCTCCGAAATTAACAGAGTTGAATTAATTTGAACATTCGGTAATAATATGGGAATCGTAGCGGCCAAGCGGTCGGACGGCTGATTCTTCAATCCCTTTCGTGAGAAATCCGTTCTCCTTTTATATTGGTTTTGTGCCAAAAGAAATAAAACGTGAGAGGTGACCTGAGACTCTGGTAGTTAGCGGTGATTTGAATACGACTTTCCGTATCTCCTATTAGCTTCAACTTTTTCTACATAGGATGTACAAAACTTTGATGCGTTAGAATCTCAGCCTCATCGGTGTTATTTCTTTTAAACCAGAGGAGTAAATTGAATTATAAGTAAAGAGGGCACTTTGTTACACATTTCAACTACTACGATGTCATCGTCAGTAGATGAAAAGGCATATACTTGTGACATATATTTAACATGACAGTATATGTGAAAAACATTTACCAGATGTTCAATATTAGTAGCACTCATATACACAATACCCAGAGATACGTAATTGTAAATACGTGCGATACACAAACCAGCTAACTTATATTAGTGGCAACCATTTACACAATACCCAGAGATACATAATTGTGGAAACGGACAATACACAAGCCAGTTAATTTATATTAGTGGCAACCATTTACACAATACTGAGGAATAATATTTGTGACTTCAGCTACCAGAATAGTTCTTTCTCAATATTTACGTTAATTCGGGGTGTATCACCGATTGGATCAATTTTTTGGGATCACCTCGTCTTCTTTAGTGCCATACAGATGATATTTGCGATGCTACCACAAATACACCTATTGCACGGTTTCCACTAATATTGATAAACCTGTATGTGTGTGTGTGTGTGTGTGTGTGTGTGTGTGTGTGTGTGTGTGTGTGTGTGTGTGTGTGTGCGTGTGTGTGTGTGTGTGTGTGTGTGTGTGTTTGATTCACTCACTTTTTCTTTCAATCGATTTAAATCGTGAGGTAACCCCACCACCAAGGAACATTCTCCATCTAGGGGTGAAACCAAATACCTACACCCCTCCAAAACCCGCAGTTGTGACATCTGTAATTATGAATAAAACAAGGGTACTCATTAAATAATAAAAAACATCAGCATAAGGTAAACATACTTCAAACATCAGCTCCGCCAAGTAGTGGCGGAAAGCATGGATGCAAAATCCCTCGTAAATCTGCTGCTGCTGCTGTGGAGGAGGTGTCGGTGAAGGTGCGGGTGTTGGTGTGACCAAATCATCGATTGAGCTATCGGGAAAGTACAATTAGAATTGAAATAATTCTAGACTTATACGAATACATACAAAATGCCTGGGGAGCTCGCTGAAGACGGTGGGGTATCATAGGGAAGTTGGGTAGGTAGTTCGTTTAATCTGTAATTATTAAAAATTAGTAGCAAATATTTCACAATAGAGAAAACCACCTACACTATATCATGCATATCCAGCGGAGGAGGCGACGACAGCGACTCTGATGATGGAATCTCGGGACGTCTGATGGAAATGAGAGAAATTTTAGTAATCAAAAATTATATAAATTGGGGAAAAAAACATACGTCAAGTCAATTATTTCTGGAGACCCGCCCAATTCTGGGAATAAATCTTCCGCATCATCAGCTACCGCCAATTGATCGAGATGCATCAATTCTCTCCTAATTTCCTCCTCAGAATAATCACTAAAAACAAATTAATGCACTTATGATATATAGTGAGATTGAAATGAAATAGAACAACTTACTTGGCAATCATCCACCAACGCACTTGCGTTTTCGTAAATATATCCAACCTATTGGTCAACTCTTGAACATAATCGTCAAATTTACCCATTTTCACTATGTCACACACCCAGCTTACAAGAATACTATTTTTTCCCTATGAAGTACCTAGAGTTTTATACACAAACAATATTTAATCCAAAGTCCTACGAATAAAATTAGTTCCCACGAAAAATGATAAAGTTGTTATCGGTTGAGGAAAAAAATGTATGCGGATAAATATTTCAAGGAAGTTTCTGCAATCACGCGATTTCAAATAGAATGTAACATCCTGCTTGTGGTTGTAGATCTTACCAATATGAATATAACAGTCGACCGAGACTTCCTGCTTGTGGTTACAGTTAACTTATTATCATAATATAACAGGCGACGAGACATCCTGCATACCGTGTGAACATAACAGGAAAGTGATAAGAAGTTCCTATAAAACTCGATGTGCGCATACCTCATACCATTATCAAATCATTATTCTACTAGCTTCAGAACGAAGTAGACGTGTTTTGTGTGTGCTTAAATCAAGGTGAGTTTATTTATTGACTTGAATATTATATTCATATGTAGAGTTAATTTCTATGTACTGAATATTTATTTTGCTTTTATTAAAACTGTGCAGGCTAAACTTTAACTTTTTGAAGTATTTATTGATCTTCTTTTATACAATTTGATTGGGTAAATATTAATAATAATTTGGGGGTATTTATTGATCTTCTTTTATACAATTTGATTGAGTAAATATTAATAATAATAATAATTTGGGGGTATTTATTAATTTTCTTTTATTCAATTTGGTGGGGTAAATTCAACACACAAAAATAATTCTTCACTTCTAACTTCCACTGATTTGTTTTAGATTTAAAAATAATTTTGAAAAAATGGATTTCTCCAAATTGAACAAAATCTCGTTATTGCAGAGGGCAACACCAACGAAAGTCTCAGATTTAAAATTGAATGCGACATATTTGATTTTAAATTTAAAAACTATAAATACTAAATTTGGGAGGCTATTTTGGCGGAGTTGGAGGGAGAGCTAACTGTTTTCCTACCCAAACGTTTAACAACAACGCTTACTCCCCTCATCGAAGATATCAATAAAGGGCGCAACACAGCCCTAATATATCGAGGGGAAGAGGCCATCGAGATAGGAAAATCCTGCTCTAAACTCGAATTTTGCGAATTGTCGCCTAGAAGTTGAGAGCCTTCCAGCACCACCACCAAGGAACAACCCTCCTGTGTACTACTACTTTTATATATTCCATAAGGTAGGCTGCTTGTTTATTATAGAAAAATATGGTTTCAATCGCTAAGATGAGTGGGGAGATCGTTAATATTATCAACGAGGCTCAAAAGGATTTGTTAAAATCAAAATTATCCCCTCAGGAAATAACGAAGTGGATAGGTTTCTGTACTAAGTACATTAGAACCTTTACCAAACATATAACAAAGGATACTTTGAACTTGTCGTGTAAGAATCAATTGCAATGTAATATCGGCCATTTAAAAAGATTCAAAATTTTATTAGAGATCCGAAATAAACCCCCTACAACTAATAAGAACCGTAGTGAGCGAATTCGTTGGGAGGATGGTAAATGTGCATTTTCCCAACGAATTCGAACTGGCTTTATAACAAACATTTCTCATTTAGACCCATTAAATTTTTTATATGATGCCTTTCATCTGTTTCACCCTAGAATCACCAAAATTTTACATACTTACAATTTTATCAAGGTAAACACTACTTTTTGTGGGGAATATATGCGACTTAATGCGATCGACGAGCTTATTCAAACAGAATATAAATATTTCCACACAAAATCCGCCCCAATAGATTCTTTTACAAATTTATTGGAGTGGTTCAAGGAGCATGTTATCGATAAACTCCAAGTAAAGCTGGATGATTTTTTGGAACGAGACTCGGGGTGGAGTCTTAGGGAGGTTATCAGTTTGGGCATAAATATTAATAAACATGAAGTCATCAATTCTGGGTCCTCTTATATAGTTCTCCCAAAAGAGATACTTCGAAAGCAGGCTATTATTAATGTTAAAAATTATGACGAATACTGTTTTGCATGGGCAGTAACAGCGGGACTACACCCGACAGCTATGACAGCTAAGAATTCAAGTCGTGTTTCTTCATACCCCCATTTTAGTAATGTTTTAAATTTACAAAATCTAACTTTTCCCCTCCCTATATCTCAAATTCCAACTTTTGAGAAGAATAACGATATTTCAATTCATGTGTTTGTTTTGGAATTATGTGGAGGAGGAAGAGGAGGAGGTAATGAGCAGGATGAGGAACAGGGAGAGAAATTTAAGGTTCTCCCTGCATATTTAACTAAAAATAAATTAGATAGACATTTCAATTTACTATTAATCCAAGATAAATATTATCGGGATGTAGAACCTGCGAAATCCACAAATTTCATTGACCCCACAGTTAAATTTCACTATTGCCTAATCAAAAATTTATCGAGACTTGTAAATTCTCAAATTACCACACGCAACAAAACTTATTTGTGCGATAGATGTTTAAATAATTTCAAGAGTGAGAATAAGTATAAAAATCATATTGAGGATTGTGGTAAAATGAACATGTGTAAAATAACATTCCCTCAGGATGATTATTTAAAATTTAAGAATCACTCAAACAAACTACCCATACCATTTATTATTTATTTTGACTTTGAGGCTCTCCTATTACCTATTCAGAACTGCCCTCAATCTAATGTAAGTTCATATACGAACAAAACTCAACTACACGAGGCGTATAGTGTTGGCTATTATTTAAAATGTCAATTCAACAATTCTCTATCACGATTTGATAGCTATAGAGGATCAGACCCAGCCAAATGGTTGACAGATCAGTTAGATAAAATTGGAGAATTTATTGATCTAAAACTTAAATCTATTGTACCTATAGACTTGAATGGTATTAGTTTACTTGATATAATGAAGGAAACGAAATGCCATATTTGCGAGAGACAGTTCAAAGAGGGGGATGTTCGGGTTAAGGATCACTGTCATTTTACGGGTAAATATCGAGGTCTGGCCCACCAAGATTGCAACCTAAATTATAAATATCGATTCGTGGTACCTGTTGTGGCTCATAACCTCAGCGGGTACGATATGTTTTTGCTAATTCGAGATATTGCCAAAACGTCCAGGCAGAATATTCAAGTACTCCCCATCAATAAAGAGAAGTATATAAGTTTCACTAGAAGTACCAAAAATTCCGTGGTTAAATTCCGTTTCATAGATTCATGTAGGTTTTTAGATTCAAGTTTAGATAAATTAGTTTCTTATTTGAATGTGAGTGACTTGAGTATTCTGAAAAGCGAGTTTGCGCACTTATCCGATGAAAAATTTAAATTATTAACTCGTAAGGGAGTATTTCCCTATGAGCACTTATATGATTGGGGTAAATTGAAAGAGGAAAATCTTCCTCCAATAGAGAAATTTTTTAATAAATTACGCGACGAATCGATAAGTGAGGATGATTATAGGCATGCTCAAACAATTTGGACTAGTTTTAATTGCAGAAATTTAGGCGATTATTCTGATTTATATTTGAAAACAGATGTTTTATTATTGGCAGATGTATTTGAGAATTTCCGCAGCAAATGTATAGATCTTTTTGCTTTAGATCCGGCCCACTATTTCACGGTTCCCTCCTTCACGTGGGACTGTATGTTGAAATATACAAATGTGTCTTTACAATATTTGAAAGACATCGATACGGTCTTATTTGTGGAGAAGGGAATTCGCGGAGGTGTAAGCCAATGCAGTAATCGATTTGCAAAGGCCAATAATAAATACATGAATAATCACGACCCCGAAAAAGAGACAAGTTATCTCATGTATTTGGATGTATGCAATCTATATGGGTGGGCTATGATTCAATATTTACCCTATGATGGGTTCGAGTGGGTTGAAAACCTCGATGATGTAGACGTCAGAAACGTCTCAGACGAAAGTCCAATTGGTTACATATTGGAAGTCGATTTAGAATACCCACCTGAACTACATGATCTACACAAAGATCTCCCTCTTTGCCCGACACATACAGCACCACCCAACAGCAAATTACCTAAATTATTAACAACTCTCCACAATAAAACTAAATATATCATTCACTATCGAAATTTAAAACAATGTTTGGCGCTGGGGATGGTGCTGAAAAAAGTCCATAGGATTTTAAAATTTAAGCAAGCCCCGTGGCTTGAAGCGTACATAGATCTTAACACTAGATTGAGGGCAGCTTCTAAGAATGCGTTTGAAATAGCTCTCTTCAAGTTGCTGATCAACGCAATTTTCGGTAAATCTATGGAAAATGTACGAAAGCATAGACTAGTTAGATTAGTTAATAAATGGTATGGACCCTATGGGGCTCGCTATTATATTTCACAACCTAATTTCAATAGCAGTAAGATATTTGAGGAGAATTTGGTAGCCATAGAACAGAATAAATTAGAAGTCCTATTGAACAAACCCATTTATGTGGGGATGTCCATTTTGGACATTTCCAAAACTTGCGTTTACAATTTTCATTATGGCTTCATGTTAAAATTATATAAAGACCCAGGATTGATGCGATTATGTTACACTGATACTGACAGTTTGATTTACTACATTATAACGAACGATGACATTTATGAGACAATTATAAATAAGAATATTGAAAAATTTGACACTAGTGATTATGCCCTAGACAACCTCTTTAAGATTCCCCTGGTTAATAAGAAGGTAGTAGGCTTAATGAAGGACGAGAATAAAGGCCTCCTCATGGATAAGTTCGTCGGTTTGAGGGCAAAAATGTACAGCTTCACTGTTCAAAATCAAAATCGTGATGATGACGTCACAAAGAAAGCCAAAGGGGTGCGCGAGTATGTCTTACGGAATACGATAACATTCGAAGACTATGTTAGATGTTTGGAAGAGAACATAGAAATGTATCGCGTGCAGAGATCTATCCGCTCTTTCGACTTAAAGCTTTATACCATAGAGCAAAACAAAATCTGTTTGAGCCCCTTTGATAATAAAAGGGTAATATTGGGGGACAAAACAAGCACTCTACCTTATGGCCATTATTCTTTAGGTTAGAATTAAGATTTTTTTTTTTTTTTCAATTATAAAAGATATATGTATTTTTTTTGTTTCAAATTATAGGTTAAGTTGTTATTATTATTATTATATTATATTATATTATATTATATATGTGTACTTTTTTTTCAAGTATTTTTTTTTTTTTATCTAAATAAATATTTTATGTGGAAGTTTGGATGTTTTAATAAAACCAAAAAATAATAGCATCAATTCTTTCATTGTTCTAAATCATACAGAACTTTATTCTTATAGAAAAATAACATTTCTCTAAGTGTATTGCTTAATAAACAGTCGAGCGAAATACCGATGAAACAATACAAGAGGGCCATTTCATCGGGCTGCTGCTGCTGCTGTGGGTCTCTCATACTTTCAATCATATCAATAACATTATGATAGTATGTGGAAAATCCAAAATGTTCGAGAAAAGACACTCGATGCAATAGCACTCCATCGTTGATTCGAATAATTTCCCGAACATCTTCCTCGCACAACCACACATGGATATTATGCTTTGTAACTTGAAGTAATTTAACATTATTGAAGTACACAAGTTGGACTATTTGACAGTATTCATCAGATAATATGGGTGCGGCATCGAAATCTGATCGTAAACTTGCGAAGAACTCGATGATTTTCACTCGAAGAATATCGATTAAATCGATCCATTCTAGCAGGCTAAAGCTGAGTTTGCAATTTTGAACGTATTGAACGAGTGAGATTGTAGGTGAGAAGGTTCGTACAGGACTCAATCCACATTTGATTTCATAACTTGCCCCCACCAACGGGTACGTTGTATTCATCAATAGGAATGGTTCATCTTTTGCCTTCATCTCGAACTCTTCTAAAATATGATCCAACTCAGAACAGTTGCTGCTGCTGCTATCTTCATCAACACTAGCCTGGGACAACATCTTATTAAAACTGTTCTGGATTGTTCGATTCACCAGAACCTAACCCTCGCTCACAAAATATTTACTTGCACATGCGCAGGTCATTAGCAGCATATTTCTTTGATTTGATTGGAAGTTTGGATGAGAACATCGAAGCATAAAACTTGAAGTGTGGGGGGAGGAGGTGGTGTTGGTTGCGTAGTCCATCGACTATGTATGAGTCAAAGAAGAAAGTTTTATTAGAAGTTCCTCTACGAATCCCTCGTAGATCCATTATTTCACAGCGGTAAGGCAGAAGCGCGATCCGATAAAAGTCAACATCAATTTCATGTAGCACTTTGAAACAATCAAGTATATAGGACCGAGGTTTTGGGGTTATACCAGGAATTTGATGTAATATAAATTTCTTACATCTCTTTTCGTATATAAAGTAGCCTTCAACATTCATATCAATTATCTTCCAATCGTTTTCGGGTGGGTTGAAATCTCCCCAAAATAGAAAATATCCACATAACCACATTCCTTCACAGCCCCAATAACGAACGTTACAAATTCTCCGGCGATTATCCAATTTTTAGATGGTAATTGTAATTCTTCAAGGGTTTCCATCAAATTTGGAGGACATGCTACACTTATAAATTGTTTTGCATCGTACACGGTGGTAAGTACATTATGAACAAAACTGTTGTATAATTGCAAAGACATTTTCACGCAGACTGATTCGATTATTTGACTTCCACTGGGTTGAACCACCAGTCAAGAATTTATTAGGAAGACATGCGCAGCAGCAGTACATTATACAACATCAGAATTTTCAATCCAACTTTTCTCTTTTATACCATACCATTTTACATACATTTTATCACCCTTTTTTCGAAGCACCTTCTCAATCAAATAAACATCTGGCTGTTTGGTTTTCTGTAATTCTTCCTCGTAGAAACAGCCGCTGATTGGTGCGTTGGTCATATCTTCTAGTAGATATGTGACCGGGTTGGTAATTTTAACTTTGATGATTTTAAATAATTCCGCACTCCAATTGGGCGTAAATCCCTTCTCAAAAATATGTTTAGCTTTACTTATTCGCACAATATCCCCTACGTGGTATTTGTGAGGTAGGGC
Source organism: Endomychus coccineus (assembly GCA_958510875.1). NCBI lineage: Eukaryota > Metazoa > Arthropoda > Insecta > Coleoptera > Endomychidae > Endomychus > Endomychus coccineus. The sequence goes on from OY294070.1 coordinate 47,339,577, forward strand.
CAACTTAATGTGCGAGTAAGATTGCTTCAATATGCGACTTTCATTCTGTTTCGTAACCTTAAACGGAGCCATTTTTATAGTTCTATGTTTACGATGATTATATTTTTCGGTGACTTCAGGGAGTGTATCCACCCATTTGTATTTCCCACTCAGACTGAATTGCTTGTAGATCGCTTCTTTCAAAGTTCGAATGACGCGTTCAGCAATGGCGGCTTTCTTCACAGAATACGTATTATAATGGTTGATTTTATGTTTTTTCATTAGCTCGTCAAAGTGCCTGTTGAAGAATTCTTTTCCCTGATCGCTTTGCAGGTTCCTAGGCGTACGATGTGACCCTTCTAGCAATATAGAACTGACCGCTTTCCGAACCTCTTCGGCTGATTTCGTTTTCAGCGGGCGTGTCCACAGAAATTTCGAGAAGCAATCGATCACCACCAAAATGTATTTAAATCCACGATTTTCGCGCGCATAATTACCCATTTCGGCAAGATCCATTTGCCACAAGTCATCCAACCCTTTTATGATTGTTCTGCGACGTTTAAAATTCTTTCGAACAGGCTTATGAAGCTCATCAACCACCTGCGCTTTACCCTTCATCATTTTTTGGGGTCGATCGGTGTTGTCGGAGCTAATAACTTTTGTGGTGGTGGGGAGGTGGTAGTAGCTCTTTTATAAGGATGATATGGAGGTAGAAATGTGGATAGTTTTTTTTCTACGCCAGCCAGTCTGATACCTATGTCTATTTGTTCAATTTTCGATATTTCGCTTCTAATGTCCTGAATACTTTGGTTTACGGTGGTATAATTCGATCTAGATGTCTGCTCAATACTACTAAGCGTTTTATAGTCCAATTCTATGGTTATAAGTTTACTATTGATGGTCTGTATACTATCGAATAAGTCGTTATATTTCGAACTGTTTTCTTGATCGTTACTAACAAGTGTTTTATAGTCTTCACGTATTTTCTTCAGTAATTTTTCAAGTTTTACCTCATTTGCTTTATTAGTTTTGAACGATGCTATCATACCATCTACAAGTTTTTCAATTTTAATTCTATTTTGTGTTGTAGAAGCAATCAGAGAGTCTGTGAATTTTTTATTTTCGATGTGAAGGTACCCACCCTCATTATGTATACTCTGTTTTATAGCTGTAGAGTTGACATCACTTTGATTTTTGTATGACTGTATTTCTGTATAAAGGATCTTCAAATTTTCGCGAAGTGCATCTATTAATCGTGTTAAACTTGGAATTGAGGAATTCGTGATGTTATTGACGTTTATATGAATGGCTGCATACTTCGCCAAAACTTCACTTAAATTCGCATTCACTCTAGTGATAGTGTTATCTACATATGCTTTGTTTGCAACATCATTATCCGAGATAGGTATTTTCACATTACAAATTTTCAAATTTTCCATATCCACATCACCTTCGGGCGTATGCCTTAAAATGTTCATAAACATCGATCTGCGTTTGAAAACGTCGACGATGCTATCACCCGACAACGCTGATCGTCTACCGAACTTATCAAGACTCATTATATAAATGGTGTTGGGTTGAAGTATCCAGTACTAATATATGATGTTTGCCTCTCTTAGTTCATTTATTATAGCAACAATTTCATTATCGTGCGAAGTATTTCCAGCTTGTTGTGATGCCATCAGTAGTTTTAGTCGGTCCACCAGCTCGTTTGGATCATCCCAAAAAATATATTCCATAGGCTTCTTGTTGTATGTTAAATGTAAACCGCTACCGCTTGCTGCTGCTGTCGAAGTCGTCTCCGACGACGATACAGAGGCTGGTCTAAACATAGGTTTAATTATGGACATGTACTTTATCGCACTGGTACCCTTCAAACGACCATTAACATTTTTATGTGCATTTGTTAACCTCAAAATTTCTTTGAATGCTGCTCGATCGTTATTCGTGAATTTTGTGGGTGTTTTGTAGAATATAAGATCGTACAATCCAGGTGTTCCCTTTGCGCTATATCCTGCAGTTTCGATATTCTCCCCGAATATTATCTTTTTAACACCCAGAATCCAACCGGCAGAGCTCGCATCATAAACAGGTCCATATACTTTATCGATTTTCTTGTTGTTTTCCCAATGCTCTTGAACGTATTTACGAACTTGTGGGGGGTAATGTACGAGTGAAGGTTCAATCTCAGTCATAGCATCATCGAACGCGTCATCCTCCTCTCCCCCCTCTTCTTCTTCTTCTTCGTAATCGTTATCTTTAGGTTCTAATTTTATTTCTTTTTTCATTAACTGCGCAGTAGGATGTTTAATTTTTTTAACGATCGCTTTCAATGGTGTGGCGATAGGTTTGAACAGTTGTTCTATTGATTCGTCTTCTTCAGATTTACCTAGCTTCAAGGCCAAATATTTCTTCCTTATAGACTTACTCAATTCGAAAATTTTTCGCTTACGTGCTAACTGATCGGCGTCCATCTTGTATTTGGACTAAAATTAACAATTCACGTTTTTATATATACATCGAAACCTTTGCGGTATCTACCATCGTTCAAGTCGAAATCCTTTGCAATGACCAAAGTTCCGAAATTATCCGTCCAGCACATGGCGCACATCTTCTTGAACTGATTGAAATCGACGTCAGGCGATACGTGCTCATCAAATACATGCTTCAAATTGATCTCGTCCTGCTTAAAAAGAACGATCAAATTACAATTGTCACGAATCAATTGTTTTGGTATTTTCGAGTACGTTTGACACAGATATGCCGCATCGATATTCTTATGTCTACACATGGAATAGTATTCCCGAATTTTTTGTTGGCCCTCGCACGCGATGTCATCAAAAAGGAATATGGAATTAGCTTTAGCCTCGTTCGGGCTTATTATTTCCTCGTTGTCCTTATAGGGAAAATAGCCGACACCTTTAACTCGATCTAAAACTTCCTGCAACAGTTGATACTTGGGTTGATACAACGACTTTGAGTATACGTAGACGTTTTTGAACTTTGCCCCATTTGGATTAAATAATAGCGATAACATCACGTTCGTTTTACCACACCCACTAGGTCCACAAATTATAGCGCGAAAAGAGTCGGGTAACAATTTACCATGTTTACCTATGCGATTAGTAGTCTCCGACCCGAGGTCTAAATTTTCGATGGGCAGTGTCTGCTCTTGTTGAACGGTCTTCATATTGTGAGGTAGTTTGAATCTGATGATTGCTTTTATAAATAGAAACGTTTTGGAGATCGCGAGCTCAGTATCAATGTTGATCTATCAGGGTGAAGGTCGGTTGAATTCGCTCATAAACAGTCTCCCGTTCGAAGTACATATTCCATCGTATCAATTCTGTGGACCTGGTACTAAGCTACAGAAGCGACTTGCGCGTGGCGATAAAGGTGTTAATCCGTTGGATTCGGCCTGTCGCGAACACGATATAGCTTATTCTCAGCACAAATCTCTAGAAGATCGTCATAAGGCCGATAAAATATTAGAGGACGCAGCTTGGCAGCGTGTTAAATCTAAGGACGCTAAGGCCGGCGAAAGACTAGCTAGTCTATTGGTTACTGGGGGAATGAAAGTTAAACGTAAACTAGGAATGGGTCTTAAGAAACGTGCTAGTCGTCGTGGAGGATGTTGCTTTCGGAAAGATATCGTGGGAAATATTTCCAAGTCTATGGAACCGTCTGCGTCGTTGCGAAAGTCTGCTATGAATGCATTGAAAGCTGCACGAATAGCTATTAAGCGAGTCGGAGGTAAGAAGCGTGTTAAAGTACCTCGCATAATACCCCTGCCGAAATCTGGAGGATTCCTCCCGTTATTACTACCTATTTTGGGGGCGCTGGGGGCCTTAGGGTCTGTGGCGGGTGGTGCAAGTGCCATCGCTAATACAGTAGTCAATGCTAGAAACGCTAAAAAGAAGCTTGAAGAGGATCAGCGTCATCATGCCGCTATGGAATCGTTAGGTAAAGGATTATACTTGCGGAAGAATGCGAAAGGTGGATTTGGGTTGTTTTTGAAGAAACAACAAAAAAACTTCCAATAGAGCTACCCAATAGACCATTGTTGGATGTGGATTTGGTGCGTTTCGCGAAAAAAATGAAAATACCTCATTTTCGTGGTGTCTTTATGCGAGACAATTTACCTAGGAAACGTCCTTGGAGGCAAGAATGTGCCATTTTGAATTTGGATTCGATCAAAAACAGCGGTACTCATTGGGTGGCTTTTAGAAAAATAAATAACCAAGTTGAATACTTTGACTCTTTTGGAAATTTAAAACCACCAAAGGAACTAGTTCGATATTTGGGTGGTGGTGGTGGGGTTAGAATTTTCTATAATAACGACGCTTATCAAAAGTATGATCAGGTGATTTGTGGACATTTATGTTTGAAATTCCTCAGTTCTACGTAAACATCTAGAGTGAGCAGTCATGTCTGAATCCTACGATAAATTTATCGGAAAGATTATGCAACAACTTTCTGTTGATATTCAAAGACCTGGAATGCATGCAATCATCCGATACGTATATGATAATCTAATAAAAGCAATAGAAAAACCTTCGAGTGAACTAAGCAAAAGAGACTTATTATTTCTCCCGATGGAATACATTCTAAAACATTTGGATTTGGTGTCTCTCAATCAGAATGAAGTTCCTAAATATATGTTGAACACCCTTTACCGTCATATGAGGTGTACGGAACATATCGACGAAGATTGTGATTGTCTGCCACCTCCTCGCAAACTATGTTCGCAATGTTTATCTGAACAGATATCGAAGGTCATGGAGACCGAGGGAATAACGCATCATGAGAAGCAGGTGTTGATTGAAGAAGTGTGCAGAGACGATCCATACTTTATGCGATCATACTTATTCCATATATTAATGTGCAAATATAAATAGAAATGTTACAATAAATTCTTATCAGTATCATGTCGCAGTTATTCACGCTAACAAGCACCAACCATATATTCTCGTTCACACCGCAGAATTCGATCGAGTTGAAGCCTGATAAGCGATACTATTTGGCTTTGTTGGGATTCACTTCTTATAACTCTATACCGAATATCGAGAACGAGAAATTTTACTATTTGGGGGACGATGGAAAGAGTTTGAAAACAATCGAAATACCTTCGGGTAACTATGAACTATCCGACATTGAAGAATTAATTCGGAAAAGATTGAACGTGAAAGAAGATGTCTTCTCGCTGAAGCCCAATAACAATACATTAAAGTGTGAGATATTCTATAAGAACCACGACATTTCGTTTGTTAAGGAAGATAGCCTAGGCAAAATATTGGGGTTTTCGCGTAAAGTCTTGAAAAAGGGCGTGGTCCACATGTCCGATTTACCAGTCAACATTATAAAAGTAAGCAACATCCGATTCGAATCAAACATTACCGTGGGAGCCTTCTACCGAGATAGACCTGCGCATACGATCTACGACTTCCCCATCACAGACGATCCTGGCTATAGAATTGTGGAACGTCCAAAGAATCCTCTATATTTACCAGTGTCAGATATCGGTGAAATTACCAACATCACCGTACTCGCCCTAGATCAACATTCGAACCCGATAAATTTTCGAGGTGAAGAAAGTGTTTTACCTCTACATTTACAAGAAGTCTGAAAACAGAATATGGGATAAGTTGTTGCTGTGGGTAATAAAAGAACCTCACACGCTTCATATCCATCAGTCTTCAACAAAACACCGAAAGTGCGAGAGCTAACCCTCACCAAAGCCAACCGATTAGTTCTACAATCTTTAGGGTTTCGCCTTAAATAAAAATGCCTAATAAGCGAAAGTTTGGTGGTGTAGATGTTGATGGTGGAGATAACAATGTTATCTCATCAATTTTCGATTTATACCAGCAGCCGAAATTCGATGAGTCGATTCGGAAAGCCGAGTATAGATCAATTACACCGTTCGTTAAAGCCTTCAATAACAGCGACATCGTGGAGTTTGGAATAAATCAAGTGGACGCGTTTTTTTCCATGAAGGATACTCTATTGGTGATCAAGGGAAAAATCGAAGTGAAGGGTGGAGGTAATGTTATATTGTTACCGAATTATGGGGCCTTCCTTTTCGACTCTTCCTCGTACGTTGAGAGTGGTAGGGAGATCGAAACAGTTCGAGATCCTGGTATAGTCAGCGCTGTTCGAGCATTTACCTGCTAAACCCCTACAGCTTCTACGCATATGGCTACCGCTAGTTGGTTGTACCCCCTTGAGAGCGTAGTTTTGCACGAAACTAAATCATTCAGTCTATTGATTCCGCTGAAGCATATATTCAACATTTTCAACGATTACCCGATGATTACATTTGGTAGGCAGACTATTCGACTGGTGCGTGCTCGAAACGATAACGATTGCGTTAACATTGAGACCGCCACGACCACCGTTAAATTCCTGATTGATAGTATGGAATTGAAAGTGAAGTATATCTATCCTAACGATATAATTAGAGAAAAGCTCTTGCGAGCAATCAAGAGTGATTCGTCCATCCTAATTCCATTCCGGAAGTGGGAATGCCATGAGCTTCCTGCCATAACAAGCGAGGCCCGACGAGAAATTTGGGCGGTCAAGACTAGTGCGGCAGTTGAAAAACCTCGCTATGTCATAGTATTCTTTCAAACGGACAAACGAAACAATGTGAAGGCTAACCCCACAATATTTGATCATCTGGATATAACAAGTATTCGCTTATCTCTAAACGGCGAATATTACCCTAACGAGCGAATGAACTTGGACTTTGCCAAGGATGATTTCGCGCTCGCTCACCATAACTACACAGAGTTCTACTCTAGCTATACAAATTCCTCGTCGACTGCTGTGAAACAACCAATGTTAGATTACACCAGTTTCAAAAAGCGCGCCCTCTACATAATCGATTGTTCGAAACAGGAGGAAGCAGTGAAATCTGCAACTGTTGATGAGCGATTGGAAATTGAGGCAGATAAGGGATTTCCAGCCAATACGAAAGCATATTGTATCATCATTCACGATTGTTTGATGGAGTACTCCCCACTCTCGGAAATAGTGAAGAGTCTGATCAAAAACTTACTGTCTAACGACTATGAGCGATCAGTTTAGTACGAGCCATCATGAGGATAGCATTGGTTGACATTCAGGGATTCATCATCGATGATGTGTTTCACCCCAAAGAAATGTCTATACAAATTGGGTTCAAATGGCATTATTCGTTGTTTAAGCCGCCCACACCGCTAACGATGTTAAGTGAGAAGAACCGAAAATCTGCTTGGTATTTGGAACATTTTTGTCATGGTTTGGAATATACATCTGGTGATGTGGAATATGGAGAAATTGATACTATCCTAAGATTGACTCTACTGTGTGCAGCAGACATTATATATGTTCGAGGTCATCAAAAAGCAGAATTTCTCGCGAATAAGTGCAAGGAGCTAGATATCTTTCCACGAATCGTAGATGTATGCAGTTTCGACAACACCCTATGTCAAACGGGGAAATTCGAGCCTACAAACAGACTGAGTTGTCTAAATCATCGCAATGATGGTGGGAAATATATGTGTGCAGTCAACCATGTCGATAACCTACAACATTGGTTCCTCACGATCATACTTCCTAAATGAAATGTACTTTTCTTAAAAATAAATAAAAAAAATATTATCAATATTTGATATTTCATTTCTCATACACCTCCCACCCACACACCATAAACGACTTTGAGTCGCTTGCGAGTCGCTTCCGAGTCGCTTTCAAGTCGCTTGCGAGTCGCTTCCGAGTCGCTTGCGAGTCGCTTCCGAGTCGCTTGCGAGTCGCTTCCGAGTCGCTTCCGAGTCGCTTGCGGGTTTTTCCTCATTTACATGTACCCCAGGAGAGTTTTTCGGAAAAAAGTTTGAAATTCATATTCTACGCGTTAAGACCTTTCATTTGATACCCATGAAGCCCCACTTAAAAAAATAAAAAATTTTAAATCCTTATCGCGAGAGATCGGTCAAACTGATCGACATATAAATAGTATATTCTTATTCAGCACATCACGTAAATTCTGAATATGCAATAAAATGATCACTTCCGGTTTCACTTCCGGTGTAACAATGTGTCGAATATATAACTCACTTCCGGTTTACCCCTGATGATGATGATGTTTGACAGTGGTGATGACATCTTCATGAAGCAGTCTGTACCTTTTGGACCGAAGGTACAGATTACTTCCTAGAGGTGGCGGAGCCCCCTCCAGGAAGCTGTCTGTACCTTAGGTCCGTCATGACAGCTGTCACTTGGTGGTGACATCTCTACGAAGCAATCTGTACCTTAGGTCTACCATGACAGCTGGTCCTTATGGACGCCATGACAGCTGGTCCTTATGGTCGCCATGACAGCTGGTCCTTATGCTCGCCATGACAGCTGGACCTTATGGTCGCCATGACAGCTGGTCCTTATGGTCGCCATGACAGCTGGTCCTTATGGTCGCCATGACAGCTGGTCCTTATGCTCGCCATGACAGCTGGACCTTATGGTCGCCATGACAGCTGGTCCTTATGGTCGCCATGACAGCTGGACCTTATGGTCGCCATGACAGCTGGACCTTATGGTCGCCATGACAGCTGGTCCTTAGGGCCTCCATGCTGTCATGTGTTAGTCACGTGACCCTGTACATGTGACACACTTTTTGAACACACCCTGTATACTCTTCACAAATAAAATAAAATCCTTATCACCTACATCCTTTCAAAACTGATAAGGACGAGCTCATGCACAGGATGCACATCGACAGCTAGACCGGATGTGGAGACCGGACATCCTGTCGCCGAACTCGTCCAGTTCATCTACTGGGTAGTGAATGTTTTTCTCCCCAACTTCTACGCCACTGGTTTTGAGACAACCATTAGAACCGCCAATGTTTTCTACACAAAAAAAGTACTCTTGGTCATAAGCTCTAAAGTTGACCGTTTTCGAGAAAAATCAACTTTTATGTTGAAAAACATGGTCAATCCTTTGATTTTGTTACTTGTTCTATTTGTTTGAATGAATTTCGTCTAATTAGTAAGAATTGACCATGTTTTTCAACATAAAAGTTGATTTTTCTCGAAAACGGTCAACTTTAGAGCTTATGACCAAGAGTACCTTTTTTGTGTAGAAAACATTGGCGGTTCTAACGGTTGATCATTGTTTTTCATATTAAAATTTAATTATTGAAGTATTATAACATTGTATTTGCAAAAAAGTTACTTTTGCGCTTGAATAATTTTCGTGCATTGTCGGCTTTAGATGCATTTTTACCGGAAATCATTGCTTCTAGCGACTTAGACAAAGTATACCTTTCTTAAGCATAAAAGATGGGAAAACCAATTTTTCTAGTTGATATTGACATACAGTATGAGGCAAAAAAGTTAGGACCGATTCAAAGGAGATGGAGCCCTGTATGTGGCGCCTCCTATCAGTAATCAAAAAACTAAGATAATATTTGAATTCAGCGTGATGAAAAACCCCTGTATACTAAATTTCGTCCGATTATCACATGTTTATCCAAAAATATTCAGAAAAAAAACAAAACAAAAAATTAAAATTCAACACCCTGTATCTTTTGAACGAAGGCGTTGAGGACCTATGTTCATAGGAACTTTTTTTCTTATTTTAGTGTCAACTATCGCCTGACACTATGCACGGTACTTTTTTCTATGTCACCCTGTATATTAGGTATTATGTATACTGCTGAGTGCGCAACTACTCGGGTCAGGCATCAGGCAGTCTCTCTATACGCTTACACACGTGTGCATATCTGAGTCAGATACTCGACGTATAACATTAGTGAAGTGTATAAGTGAGAACTTTTGCATGTGTACTACACATTGATGACGTTGTGTTATATCTAATTTATTATTTTCATTCTTCGAATGTTGGATCACAGCATCAAATATAATAGTGAGTATCGTCTTGATGTTTTTTTGATACTACTAATACGAAAGTACAAAATCTTATTTCAAATAATTATTTTTGGTGTAATTCACGATCATACTGACATTTGACGGAAATGTTTATATGTTTACATTTTACGTTTCTTTTTATATTATTTGTTCATTGGTCCGAATTGAAGATGTTTTCTTTTACCACCATCCGTAGACATCTTCAATTCTGACCAATGCTGTTTGACATTACTTTAATTTACATCTATGTAAATATCAGTAAATAATATGTTTTGAAAATAAACTGATGTGTATTTATTATAATGACTATCGGGTTACATTCATACTCTTTACAGGGATTGTACCGCCCATTATACGTTTTTTATTATTAAATATAAAAATGTATATAATTGTTGAATGAAATGCTGACAGTTGTGAAAACTAAAGGAAAACTAATTATATTAATTTTCATTTAAAAATAATTGAATTGTGATGTCGGATACTACAACGAGTACAACAACTCCATACTAAACTCAAAATTTCGTAAGGCAGAAGTTGCATAAAATGAGAACTGATGATACGGGTGGATTACCATACGAGTTCATTTTAGTTCTTAACCGACCATACATGATAACTAATAACATAGATGTTGGGGATGGATTGTCCAATGGCACTGTCGGAAGATTGTGTCATGTAAAAAGAGATGATACTGGTGGAATCATACGAATTTGGATGAAATTTCCAAAATAAATTGGTTACTTCATAATGTCAGTTTTCACTTGTCAGCAGTGCTCGGTGGCCGTATTCTTTTTTATTCATTCAATAATATTATAGACTATATTATACAACTAATTTTGTTAATAAATATATTACTTTTATTTTCTTCGACTCCTCATTTGCGCTAGTTAGCCGGGTACTGTAATAAGTAACTTTGACTTTTGGATACGGGCGCATTAAATTAGACAAATGTGAAAACGCTTCGTCTCCGAAATACACAAACGGGGTTTCTTCATTTTGGTATGGTAGTGGTTTGGGTTGTGGTAAATGAAGAGATCCATTCAGCAACTTTTGTCCTAAACTTGAACTGGAAAAAATGTTCCCATCACTAAATCTACCCATACTCTCAACGTCTACAGTTATAAAACGATAATGAGCATCTACGGCTGCCATTGAAACAATAGAAAAATATTGTTCATAGTTAAAATAGGAAGAACCGCTAAGTAATGGTTTCCGAACCGAGATATGCTTCCTGTCAATTGCCCCTACGCAGTAGAATTGCCATTTCCTCTCAAAATCCATTGCAATGCTTTCCCACATTTTCATTGTTGGTTCAGGCATGTAGATAGGTTGTAGACGAAGCCATTTACGTCGCACACTTCAGAAACAATTTCTGAAACAGATCTTTCTCCCATTCTGCAACTCAACGCTATAGTTTTGAACATATCCCCAGTTGTCGAGTATCTGGAAAAAAAAGGAAAAATTTAATCTTCGAGTTTTCTGCTGACCTAAGAGCACCACTTAGACAAACACTTTTCAGTATTTCATTTATGACATTCTGAAATGTATTTTGACGCTGTCCTTCGCTTTGGTTTAAGGTGGAGCTGTGAAGGAGCAATGGCGAAAACTGAGAGATTATCATCTAGAAGCGACGCAAAGACAAAAGAAAAAAAGCGGAGATGCGGCAGGGCGTCAAAAACCATGGACATACCAATCCCAAATGGAAATCTCTACATGAGAAACAGATCGACTCAGTCAAATTTGCACAGCTCATCCAGCAACGGCACTCCTCCTGTAATCGATGACTACACCGACAACGCAGCTGGTGAAGAAGAAATTCCGCTTTCCCCATCGAAAGACGAAAGCTCTCTCGAATGGATGTAATAATCTGCAAAGCTGGTAGTTGGGAGCAACTATTAAACTTATTTATAATGTTATTGCACACAAGCCAGGTATACCAAGTCCAGCTCAAGACATTACTAGGTTATGTTTGTTTACTGTTCCCTCAGGTCAAAGCCTTATGGGATCATATGCTGCTACGGAGAGTGGAAACCTTGTTGTAACTATGCTAGAATAGCTACCCTTACTATGCAACTCGAGGGTTGCGGAGGGTGATAATTGCAGGGTTGCACTACAAGGAGTGCCCTGTCGTTGGTAGAATGGATTATATTTAGCTGCCACCAGTTCCCTTTTGAGATGTTTTAGAGAATAGTTCAGGGAACGAAACTAAACTCGAAGGAGTTCCTCTCCAGTAGCACTTGGTATAAAATTGTTTAGTAGTGGGGCCTTTCCTGGCCGATTTATATACTAGGCTAGTATGACAGCTTCACGTTGTTGAAGATGTTCGGAATGACAATCACGACAGGACTGTTCTCTTCCACTATAACGTTATCTAAGGGATGGTGTATCAATGAAGAACAATGCGAACAGTATAAGTTGTATATTGGGAAAAAGTATTCGTTTACAAAAACAATAATAATAATTAACAAATATAGACACTAAGTCCCATTCATATATACATAAAGAGGAAAATATGACGAATGGTCAACAAGAAACAAAAATAAAAATTTAAATTAATCGAAATTAATTTGATGCAAGTTTCTGAATGGTTTAAATAAAATATATATAATAAATTGATAAGACTTTATCAAGTATGATCAATCAATGAATTATTGATTCGCCTGATATAACGTAGCCAGAGAGTTGTTTCTTTGCAGGCTAACCTTACTTTTGAATTGAATATACCACTCTGATGGAGTGACTAAGGTTATGAAATGGACCAGAGGGGCCACTGATAGTAAGGTTGAGATTCCAGAAGGGTGATTCTCTAACAAACAGCTCTGTTGCCTTTTTGACAACTACCTGATTCGCTTTGTATATATTGTTCTATTAAATTGATTCAACAAATTAAACAATATAATGAAACCCTAGTTTTCAAGATGAACTCTTAACACTTTCTCTTAAATTCGCCGCTGATGGCTGTCTCAGTAGGGGTTTTTAAGAAACCTTCAAATTCTAAATAAAACACCCTTAGTACAACTTTTAAATAATGATCCTTCCCAATAGTCCCACGAATAATTAGGTATTTGACTTTACACCTACGATAACCCTAATTTCAACTATACCTATCTTAAGTAGGTCTCATATATGTACTACCAAATATGAGAAATTCGGCAGATGGATCAATACACTTCTATTACCTCAAAATACTCTATTAATGGTTACAGTCCTCTATATACCAACACAAAAACGAGAAAGGGGGGGTGATGACCTCAAAATTCTTGGCTTGAATTCAGACTAAATAGGTTGTTCTATAGACTTACCCTGATTCAGTATTTAATCCTTAATCCACAAAGTAAACCAGTAACACCTGAGTTTACACTTCACACACGGCCTTCACAAAATGTATTACGCAACGTCTTTTTGTTAAGTTATGAATTACACCCCGGAGCTAGCTCTCTCTCGCACCCAGATCAATTTGTCTAATCGTTAAAGGAAACAAATTTTCCAAAATATCAAATTACTTTAGATTTCTATCATCAAGTTACCAATGACGTTCTTCACAATTTCTTTTACAGGTTATTTTAGATTCTAATTACCAAACAATTTTCACTAAATAGAAAATGATATTAAAGTAAAAAGTAATTTCTCTTGAAACTGATACTTGGAATTATCTAAGGTGAATGAAAGTACTTTAAGAATGATAAAAATTGATTCGAATGAATTAATTGACTTTGAGTAATAAACAAAAGGAAAATATAGTTGAAAAAATAGAAATCTTGTAATTTGCAATACACCAAAAAAACAATCAGATGACTAAGTTAAAAATATCAATTAAAAGAATTAATGGATCTGGTTTTGAGAGAGACTCAGCTATATGTACAAGGAACTAGGCTTACCTAACAAGGCACGACAAAGGAACTGCCCTTTTTCCTAAGAGTTTTCATTTTTATACTTCGGCTCCCCCCGAAATTGGCTTCCCTACACGCTAACATAAAATTCAAACGGACCAATGAAGTTGGTTGTATCCCGTTGCACTTTGCACTAATACACAAATCTGTATTTGGAGTTGCCTGTTTTCCCACATCGAGGGGCAGTGAGTGACCACAAAAAATGATTTCTCCAAACCCTGCTGACTAAGTGATTAACTCCGTCTTCGTAGAAAGTGCAAGGTCCGCGGAATAGCACCTCGAAGGCTCTAATTCTTAAAAATCACGTATAACATGTAAAAGGTATCGGGTGGCGACTTCATGTCGCCGGCAAGGAATTTCATTATTTAAATCAGAATAAACTTCTAATTGTTGAATCCAGAATGTCTATGTATAGTCTGTTCCTGTCAGGGATTTAGAATTTTAGGTTTTGAAATGCCCGTAAGGACGGAACTACACGCTACTGAATGATTCGAGATGTACTCTCATGTGTCAAGTATACCTGGTTTACTTAGAGTAAATTAATTTTCAGGAGTTTTCCCCTGCTTACGCTACTTTGATTCAATCGTGAAAAAATAATAATCCTCAGGATTATTACATGGAGCGAGTCTGTTGGAAATGAGGTTCCACCGAAAAAGACGAAAATTCGAGGTAAACAGTAATCACTTCAACAGTTTACACAATCCTCTGAAAGAAGAAGCAAACATCGTGACGAACTCAGGCTACAGATATTCGACAAGGAACTACAATGTCAGCAACACCAAAATGACGCATTGTATAACTTCTTTGTCTTTATGTACGCCACAACTAAAGGACTTTCGCCTCCATACCAACGACAAGTCTGAAAAAAGGTATTCGACGCTGTTACGTTAAGAGAAGAACAGTACGAGTACGAAACTTCCCAAGACGCTTCATTTTCACGAGTCAACCTAGTCAACTTTTTCAGCAACTTTGTTACACGTCTATCGTGACTTGTCTGAAGACTTTCCTGAGTTTTTCCAGCTACAACCTTCACAATATCATCAAATGAGACTATAATTCTTTTTCAATTCAGTAAATATATACTTTACATGTAAAACATGTTGAATACATGGATGCATTAACATACTTCAGGCATACTGCTAACTTTTCTTCACTCCCAATTGGTTTCTGGGCGTTACATTCCTTTCCAGTTATGTCAATTTTAATCAGTTCATGTAATTCACTGAACTGCTCCCGACTGAGCCGAAAACTATTTTTAAAAACACTATCAGGAACTTCCTGAAACAGGTTGAACTCTCCGTAAGTACTCCTCCCAGCTAAATAAATATTTTTTTCAATTCTCCTCTTCACTAACAATTATAGTTCAATCACTTGTTCACTTTCTGACTCTGTTTCTAAATCCAGGAGGAGTTCTAACGATGACATCGCGAAACCTGGGTGACATATTATCTAAGAAAGGACAATGTAGAGCAATTTGAGAAGATATATATGGTGTACTCAAAATATTTTATGTGAAATAAGTGAACTGAAAACTCTCTGTTTGGTAATTTTTTGTTACGTGATTGAATACAAATCACAAATATGTATGTATATAAGTAGATACATGATATTTTATTGTAAATAACAATGTCAATATCATAAATAGTTATCTGTAATATATTTCAATTGATTCAATAAATAATAATATAATAATAATAATAATAATAATAACACACACACGTTTACACACATACACACACATACATGCCTCTACCAGAACGTGGTGACTCTTACATTTTCCTAAATTATGGTACTTTTGTACCTGCTGTGCCTACAACTTCATTTTATCTATGCAAACACATAGGGATATAAAATATTACTTTACCTTCCGTTCCGCGCCAACTATATTGATTTTTCTATTACGACTACGGTAGCTACTAGTTATGATCATGCACAATTTGTATAAATGGTGTCATAATATTGTGTGTTCAATATGGTGCAGTCGTAATTCAGGATTCCAAGATACTTGTACACACTGCGATGTTGCCGTTCTGGAGAAGACAATACAATAAGAAGGCTGGGCTATATTATTACAATCAAATAGTTTATACATAATATCATATTATGATCAACGAAGCTTTGATAATATCATTATTATTTATTTATCAGAGGAACATTGAAAAATTTTACTTCAGGCTAAATATCCTATTTAGATCTATGTGTATAAAATATAAGTAGGCATTTTTATGACTGTTTCTTAAGCTCATATTAAAGGCTAGCTGGAACTAAGGCAGCAAATTTAATTATTCATACAAGTCAAAGTGACAAACCAAATGACAGAGTCTGTAATAATATTATTATGTAAATATGTTATATACAAGTTCTTGGGAAATAGGTCACACTGACACATATGCTTGTTGTTTTCGTGTTCACGTACGTTTGAGTCTCATGACCATCAACAGAAGACGTATCGATGTCAAAAACTGTCGTTCTGTTTCACGCGTTTTTTGATGCGCCAACTATCCGGCTGATAATAGAAAGAAATAGAACAACACGATTGTTGCCGGTCGCATTTGCTGGTGTGGCACCCGATAAAAGATAGCGCGTTCCTTCGACGGCTGGCTAGCGCTAGCACACGGACTACTTTTAATCTTGATATTCATAAATTCGTTTAAACTGACGTTGATTGGAAGTTACACTTTTGATTTTCAATCAACTTATCCGTCTAATCCGGTTCATCTGTATTTCATATGCTTTAATACTTTACAATTACACAAAATATGCAATTATGAGAAGAGCTAATGTTTTTATTCTTCTAGCTGAGACGGAGTAGGGGTCACGAATAGTTAAACGAGTAAATAAAATGAATGTAAGAGTTTGATTTCCACTAGGTCAGTTAAGAAAGACTCAGTCAGCGTAGCGAACGAAGTCTTCCCTTTTTTCGGCTCACCCACCCACTCCGTCTCAACTCCGACATTTCTCTGATTAAACATGCCAAATAATCGGTATCCTGTTCGTGGATCTGCATTTGATAACATCGATGATCAAGTGCAATTATTATTTGAAAAAGTGTTGTCTTTCGACTCGTTTATAGACAAACTTGTAAATATAATTTCTGATAAGATAATGTCTCGTCTGGATGATCATTTCAAGGTATTGGAGGATAAGGTGAACTCACTTGAAGTTGAACTTGATAATGCTAATTACAAAATTGTAGAACTAGAACAACAATCTCGTACTAAGTTTTTGTGAGTTTATGGATTATCTAATACCTATAATAGCAGTGATGTCGAGGGAGTCCTGAAAATATGTAACGAAAAATTAGAAGTATGTGTTCAAAAATGAGATATTGAATTTGGTCATTGCTTAAACAATCCCAAAAATAAGGACAAAACCCACTCATACTGAAATTTATTTCTGATAAAACAAAAGAAGATGTGTTAAAAAAAAAATCAAAACTAGAAGGAACTAAGCTAGTTATCAAAGAAGACCTTGTGTCAAATAGGTTCCATTCGTTTATAAACGCTTGTGCTGCATTTGAGAAATCAAATGTATGAACTTCACGTGGCAGAACAATGGCGAAGTCTGATGGAAAAATTATTAAAATATATGGTTCAAAAGATTTGTCGGTACCAATACCTATAAACAAATGAAATTCTGCAAGAGCTCACCTCGCAAATATTCAACATTGGACAAAATACATCACCTGTACCCTACATTATCTTTCTTCGTCAAATTTTTACTATTGTTTTTTTTATTCTTAGATTGTAAAAATTAAATTGAGGATTTACTCTGTATTCATACTTTTCAAATATTCTTCACCGACTCTTTTCACTTTCTATACACTTTTTCAATCAATTCCTAATTATAATTAGAAATCTCTGATTAGAATACCAGAATAAATGTGAAGTTATAAGTATCAATAGAATTATATTCTGGATTTATTATTATACTACAAAATAAATCATAGTTTTTTACACTTATTATTTATATAATATGCTTTCAGTTTAAATTATCTATATTACATTTTTATTCAGCTTTGAGTAAATTAGCTCCTATTACTTTAAAGCAACTAGTGTTTCTTGATTGAACATTTATTTTATTAGACTTATGTCATACCATTTTTTGAAAATCGGTGGTCTGAATATAAGATCTATTTTACCCTCATTTCATGATCTCAAGTTTTATATAATTGATAATGAATACGATATTTGCTGCTGTACTGAAACTTCGTTAAAAAATTGATAATTATTCTCTTTATAGGCATGATCGTGGTTCTAGATAAGAAGGTTTGTGCATTTACATCAAACAGCATCCAAAATCATTTCTAATTACTTCCGGCAACGGTATTGAACAGTTATGAATAAATATTAGGTTATGTAATGGAGATAATATTGCATAAGGTGTACTATATAGACCACCTAATCAAAACTTGGAGGTATTTTTGCATGAACTTGAGGATACTCCATCTCTTATTACTCTAAATTCCCAATATATCACATGTTTTGGTGATGGCAATGTTAATCTCATCAACAGCAACTCTAATAATGGAAAGGAATTCTTATCCCTTTCAAATATATTTGATCTGAAACAAATCATAGACGAGCCCACCAGAATAACAGATACCACGTCGTTCTTAATTGATGTAATTTGTGTTCAGCAAAATATACATGTCAAAGGAAAAGGTGTTCTTTCAAATGATTCATCTGATCATCAAGTTATATTTGTCAAATTAGGTATATATATGGAACTTGGTGAACCCAAAATAACATCTCACAGAGACTTTAAAAAATATTAATTACGAAGCTTTCAAAGCACATCTTTACAGTATTCCTTGTTTCGATATATTTGACATGAATGACGTAAATGAAATGGTAACGTTCTTGAATGAAAATTCATTGAATCTCTTTAATGAGTATGTGCTGACTAAAACTAAAAGAGTTTGCAAACCTCCTGCTACATAGTTGACAGATGTTAGAACTATGATATCTCTGTGAGACAAAGCTTATAAAAAATACCAAAATACTCGAAATCCAGCTCACTAGCAATATTACAAGAACCTACGAAATTATACAACAAACGCAATAAAAAATTAAAAAAAATCTTACCTTAACTACAAATTAAGAGCATGCAATGTAGAACAAAAATTGGAAAATTCTTAAACTAAATAATATAATACCCTCTAAATCAAAAAATGATATACCTCATCATTTGAGTAATGTCAATGATATTAATAATTATTTCGTAACTTCAATCCCTCAGACGAATGCAGCTCCACATTCAATAGAGTTTTACAATGATAATGTAATTAATGATTCTAATTTTTCCTTTGAACAGATGAAAAATTGCACCATAAGCTGAATATTACTGAGCTTAAACACTAATGCTATGGGTCATGATGGTATGAATTTATAATTTTTAAAACTCCGTTGCCCACATAATATACCGTTCATGACTCATATAATAAACTTTTGCCTCATACAAGGTGTTTTCCAAACTTTTGGAAATGCGCTGTAATCACTGTTCTGCCCAAAACATCTAATCTCCATTAGTTGAAAGACCTTAGGCCAATAATAATATCACCAACACTATCCAAAATGATAGAAAAAAATATTGATCAGCAGCTAAGGCCCTATCTTACTATAAACAAGACAATACCTACTTTTCAGGTCACAGTTGTACTACCACTCTCCTTCATGTAGTAGATAAAATTATAACAGCTAATGATCGAAGACTTTATACAATTTTGATTTTATTAGATTTCAGCAAAGCGTTTGAGACATTAAACTTCAATTTACTACTGGCTATATTGCAATGTATAGGTCTTTCTGAGAAGGCAGTTGTTTTTTTCAAATTATCTAAATGGTAGAACTCAACAAGTTATTTTGAATAACAATAAATCAAACTTTTATCTTTGAAATCTGGAGTACCACAGGGATCAATTCTCGGTCCGTTACTGTTCACTATTTATACCAGTCGAATAATGGAGTGCCTAAAACATTGCAAATATCATCAATATGCAGATGACTCTCAAGTTTATAAATCTTTTTTCAGCAAAGACTGTTCAAACAGCCTGTACTGACGCTAATGACGACGTTGCGTAGTTAATCAAGGTAGCTCAAGATCACGGCTCAATTCTCAGCCCTACAAAGTCAAATATAGTTTTATATGAAGAAAAACATCGCTCTTTTGTTAATAGTCAAATTCATATTGTTGTTGATAATACTGTACTAGTGAATAAAAATTAAGCAAGAAATTCGGGCGATGTTCTGGATAACGATTTGAGATTTAGAACACAAATGAATAACTTATTAAAAAAGGCTTATGGAACTATAAGACTAATATATAGCAGTCGACATTATTTATCTGTTCAAACAAAACCTATGTTGTGTGAAAGTTTGGTATTATCATTATTTAATTTCTCAGATTCTTTATACTAGTACAGTCGCTAGAGGAACGAAATCCAGCGCATATCGTTTGAAAAATGAAGGTGGAAATTTTGTATGTTTTTATATGTATTTTGATGAGCTGAAAACGGGAAAAATGAAAAAAATTCCTACGAGTTAGCTTCAAAAGTTACGGCCATTTTTTGGCGCGAAAAAAGACGATTTTCATGTTTTTTGCGTTTAAAAAGAAAACGGTGGCCCAAATCGGAAAACATGTCTAGAGACAAATTGTACAAAAAGTGAAATCGTGAATCGTTTGAGCCGGAATATAAGTCATTTTGAGGTCATGGTCTTGAGATATGAGCATAATGGTGTTTTTTGGGGGAAAACAAATGTTTTTTTCTCATTCGAATATTGATCAAAAAAATATTCTATTCAAATTGAGAGATGGTATCTTTTATATACTTTCTACAATGTTTTTTTTTATCTTCCATTTTGGCTTCACAATCGGCCATTTCCAAAAATCCCTAAAACTGAGATTGCCAGCCGAAAAATGGACTTATCGACAACAACAAAATCCGCACGTAGATTTCAACAAATGTGATACAAAACATCCTTCAACACTGTTTTTGGGGCTTAAAAAAAATGTAGGACAACTTTGAAAATTTCGGATCTCGGAAAATGTGCAAATTTTTTAGGTTAGAAATTTCTTAGGATGATCAAATTTTAGGTTCTATTATGGTAATTCACGACGAGTATTCTACGCTAAAAAAAACTTTTCTAGGTTGAGTAGAAGCCGAGATATTGATATAAATGTATTTAAAATATTATTAATATTAATTAAAATATTATTGATAGTTAGCCTTGATAGTTTGACAGTACTAATCTAATTAAGCGTCAAGAAGCATCTATGTTTGTACGTATGTCAATATATCGTATATATTTAAAAGTTTTTCATTAAAAAGAAATAAAACAAACAAGGAATACATTCCTACAATCTGTATAAGTAATATCATCGAACTCGCAGAAGGTAAGTTTTTGTTGTTATACTCGCTCATACAATTTTATTGTTTGATAAGGTAATATCAGGTAAATGGGCCATTGGGGAATGTGGGCCATAGCTCTTTTTTGGATTACAGATTTCTTGAATACAAAAAAAATTAAACGTTGGTAACAGTTTTACACCTACAATTACCTCAACAACTATTTTAGTTGGCAAACCTGGGGTATTTTTAAAACTGTCAAGTGTCAAAGCCAAACAGCTGTTTTGAAGGATTACAACTCGGTGCACGAAGAACCAAAAAAGTATTTGCAAAAGGTAAGCAACAAATTGTTCACTATATTGTATGATTTTTGGGTAACAATACAGTCTGAATTTTGATATAAAAATATGTTCAATATGGCAATATTATAATTATAGGTTAAGGAAGGGGTGGCCCAGTTTCCCACAAATCGTTTTTGATTTGGGGAGAGTGGGCCATACTCTCCTAGGTGAGTGGGCCACTATGGCCCACATACCACCAATATGGCCAACTTACCACAATACTATTTATTATTTCCAGGATGGGCCGAATTTACCATCGAGTTACTGAGAGAGGAGCAGATGGATCCCGTTATACCTCGGAGGCTTTAGCTAGGGCTATCTCAGATGTTAAAGATAAGAAAAAGACTGTAAATGGTGCAGCAAAAGCTTATAACATTCCAAGGACCACCTTGAGACACCGACTTAATGGAACAAGGACTAGGGGTCGCCGTGCAGTTGGGGGAATTGGTGGTGGACGAAATACCCTTTGAAATAGAAAAACGCTTAGCCGATTCTCTGAAAGTGCTTGAGAAATGGGGTCTAACCAGATCGGAAGTTTTAGATATAGTCCAAATATATGTTAATACTGAAAACCAATTGAAAACCAGATTCAAAAATGGCCGACAAGGAGAAGAATGGTATTTAGGGTTTACTAAAAGACATAGGTTGTCTTTAAAAAAACCTCAGGGAGTAGAGTATACCAGAATGGATCAGATAAACCCCTTTTGTAATATATTCCTATTTCGATCGGTTAACTGATACAATTAAGGCTTAAATTTGTCAGATAAGCCAAACCAAATCTTCAATCTAGACAAGGGCGGATCCAGGGGGGGGGGTCATGAGGGTCATGACCCCCCCCTGAGCTGGTTCCAGGACTTAGGTGGACCACTAATTGAACATAATGATTTTATTTATATATTTTGTCATCATACAGATTTTAAGTAACTATATACCTTCAATATTTAATTAATTCAATATAATAACTTTGTATGATGGCAAACGTTTGGGAACGAACGCATCGAAAATTTGAATTTTACCGCGCCACACTTGCGGGAGCTTGTCGACTACGTAACGTCTAGCTAGACCTAACCTGAATCGGAACGACTAAACTGACATAGAAGTATTCTTGAAAATTGTTGCTGCAAATTCATTAATTACAAGAAATGGTAAGTAATCAGTTTCTCATTATTCCAGTGAGTGCGTGTGTTTGAACTTAAATGTTATTGTTGTTAATGCTCATAAAGTACCTCATAGGTAGATATGTAGGTACCTACTTACTGAAAGAGTGCCTACTTATATATTTTTGTTGGACGAGGGAGATCGAAGAGCATTAAGGCGTTTCCCGGACCCAATCCCGTTTTTTCGCTATCTTTAGATGCTATACCCTCAAAAACTGAAGGAAATGAAAAGTAAATGTAAAGTCCACATAAGTCTTTAACGTTTTATCTTTAAAATCCTCATTTAGTTTTTTTATTAAGCTTCGTATTTACTTGGTTAAAAATTCACAAAAAAACCTTCATCTCCTTCAAAAGTTGATTTTATTTGTTTTATTGGTTTACACCAATAGATAAGAAATTCAATAATTTAAATATTTCATTTTTGAAAAAATATGAAAGTTGAATTTTTTAATAATTAAATTTCAATAAAATGTTAGTCGGACAGAGAACCCGCGTCGTTCGTCGTCCCTGTCGACTGTGTTGAATGTCGTATTTATTGTCTTTCTCTCTGTCATTGGGTCAGGGTAGCACCTTAAGCTTACTGACCTAACCTAAAATCTTAGATAAATTCACACAATGAAATCAAGTGTATCGTCGTGACCACACTGATTTTAATGCTCTTTAAAAATAAAATAAGAGAGCAACCAACAGAATGAATATAGCATGCATAAACTTAAAAATAATCTTGGTTAAAGTTTTTAAAGGCACCTAGCGAAAACTTCGATGCAAACTATTGCGCGACACAAAAACATTGCGCTTCATTAACAGGCATGCATTTACAACAAGTAAATAGTAATCTACCTACCTACTACTTTTTACTTTATTTGTATATTACAGATTTTTAAGAACTATAAAATATTAGAGAAACTGAAATTGTTTTGCTTGTTTAACACTATACCTAAAGTAAGTAGGTATTACCTATTTGATGTAGGTAAGTACCTACCTAATAAAAATTCGTGTAGGGGCCTAAACTTAAGTAAAGTCTTTATGGAAAATGCAGTGGACTGTAAAACTACTTATATTATTATGTTTTTATGTACTTATAACTCATATGTTTACAAAAGTTTGTTGTCTGATGTGGGGTGTGAAATTTGCATGGTTTTGCTTTGTTTGTGAGGTAATGCGCCTGCACCACCAGCCTGTACTATAGCGAATGTGGGCGTTTTTATGTATAATATATTTAATATGTATTTGCAACAGTCTGTTGTCTGTTGTGGGGTGTGAAATTTGCATGGTGAAATTTGCATGGTTTTGCTTGCACGGTGATTCTAAGGGAAAAGGAGATGGTAGTGGTGGATTGAAACGTTCATTAAAAAAAATAGATTCATTTTTCCCAAAGAAACCAAGGCTTGAGATTGCTCACTCGAAAAATTCACCTACAACAACTACAGATGAAAATAATTGTATTGCCGATGCTTCTGCTTCTACAGCTACATTGCCCACATTAACCATAGATGAAGAAAAAACATTCTCTCCTGTTACTAACGATATTCAGCCTACAATATGTACGTCGACTTCTGATTCTGATCGGATAAAGACTTCACTTTCTCAACCAAAGTTTGCTTCAGATATTGCTTGTTATATAGGGGAAAATATAGATGATTCAACTAAAGCTATGTTGCTTGAAAAGCATTGGCAGCCTCCCCCTAATTATACTTTCCCACATTGTGTTGTTAATAAAAAAGGAAAACAAACAAAAAAATATGCTCAGAAGTCTCACCTTGACAAGTTTCACTGGCTTGTTTTGTCGCATAAAGACCAGGGTCTTTACTGCAAGTACTGTGCTTTGTTTGTCGTAGCTCCTGGAGGTGGTATACAGACAAAAACACCTTTATGTCGACTCGTAAAAGAACCATTAAAAGCTTTCGATAATTTGCTAGGTGAAAATGGTGTTCTGCTAACACACCAGCGAAACAAATACCACGAATTAGCTGTCAAAGCAGGGAAGAACTTTTTATTGAGGTTTCATAAACCGGAAATTAACATAATGAACAAAGTAAATAGTCAAAGACTGAAACAAATAAATGAAAATAGAGAACGTTTGCGACCAATCGTAAAAACTATAATATTTTGTGGCCATCAACATATATCGTTACGTGGCCATCGCGACGATGGTAAATTGCTGAACTATGACAGCGTAGTAGCCGATGAAGGGAATTTTAGAGCCCTTTTAAAATTCCGTATTGATTCTGGCGATATCGCATTGCAGCAACATTTAGAATCTTCAAAATCCAACGCCACGTACATCAGCAAGACTGTACAAAATGAGTTGATAGATGTTTGCGCAGAAATCATTCAGGAAAACATTTTATAGAATGTGCGGGAAGCTAAATATTTTTCAATTTTGTTCGATGAAACAACAGATATATCACATATCTCACAGCTGAGCCTATCATTCCGATATTTGCATGATGGTATTATTAAGGAACATTTTGTGACTTTTTGTGATACCTACGATGCTCTTAGACGTGAAGACAACAATTCAGGTGACATAGAGCCTCGATTGACAGGTGTAGCATTGGCGAAAATCGTTGAAAATCTGTGTACCAAATTTAACTTAGATTTATCTTGGTGTGTGGGTATTGGAACTGACAGCTGCTCGGTTATGGCATCAGATACAAAAGGTGCAGTGCAAGAATTGATGAAAATAGCCATTCATGCTAAACGTTGCCCGTGCAACAACCATGTGCTCAATAACTCATTGGCAAGATCATCTAAAGTAGTTTCCTGTCGCAATACATCTGGCACAATGAGAAAAGTTGTGGCATTTGCCAATGCATCCGCTAAGAGGCATGAAATTTTTAAAATAGAACTCGGAGCTGCCATGCAAGGCATTTGTGAGACACGTTGGGTAGAGAGGCATGATGGGCATCTTCAATTTCAAGGAGACAACTTAGTCAAAATTTGTAGCGCTCTGGAAAAGATTTCTGCTTGGCAAGACAATAAAACTGCCAATGATGCGCATTGCTTGCTGCAAACATTGCGCAGTTCTGACTTTATTATATCCTCCATCTGCTTAAGTGATGTATTAGGTGGGTACTTCCCTAAATTATTTTATTTCTTATTGTTTGGCAAATGAACTTATACGAGTATACTAAACCTACTTTAAAATTATGTTGTTGTTTTGTTAATATTTTATGCTACGAGTACATACCGTTTATATTAAGTTATAAATTCTTAGTTTATGCACTACACACACAGTCACTTACTTTTTATTTTTCAGGTACTACTGTATCTTTAAGCAGAATACTGCAATCGAACTCAATTGATTTAAAAAAAGCTACGGACGCTATTAATGATACTTTGAGTGTTTTACAAAATAAAAGAGAAAATGTGGACGTAATCTACCGACAGCTTTTTGAAGAGGCTAAAGAAATAGCTGAACAGCTAGATGTAGAAATTAAATGCCCCAGAATAGTATCAAAACAAATACATAGGGCCAATAACCAACCTGCTCAATCTGCTGAAGAGTATTTCCGCAGAGCTATATAAATCCCTCTTCTAGATTCAATAATAAGTGATCTCCAGGACCGCCTGTCTCCTGATGTACTTAATTTGTTTCGGCTAAGCGTTTTCTTGCCAAAAAGCGAATATAGTAATGAAGACATTGAAACTGTGAAACAAATAGCTACCGACTATACATTATTACTAGATAACACTCCAGTTTCTGTCATTGTAAATGAATATCGGCTGTGGATGGTGAAGTGGCAGGCGTGGCAGCGGAGCCAGGATATACCGCAGTTGATTTCTGATCTTATTTTAAATTGTGACATCGATATGTATCCTAATATAAGAATATTTTTATGTATTATGGCTACACTACCTGTCAGTGTAGCGACAGCAGAAAGGTCTTTCTCTACGTTGCGCAGAATCAAATCGTGGCTAAGATCTTCAATGGTTGAAGATCGCCTAACCGGACTGGCACTTCTCCACGTTCATAAAAACCTACCCATTGACGTAAATGACGTAATAACGCGTTTCGGGGGAAGACGTAAAAGAAAAATTGATTTTGTTATTTAAATATATGTATTTTGTCTGTTTCTATTTTGTTTGTTGGAAACCCTTGTCGTACCACCTCTTCACTTTTGCGGAGTTTTGCGTCATACCCCTTGACATACCTCTTGCTGTTATGACAAATCATTCACCACGGTTATGGAATATGAATAGGCTGCCTCATTCCGTGCGTGATAGTGCTTCTCTGGATCTCTTCAAGAGAAGATGGCAATATGTACAAGTTATTATGTGCTAAGTTTTTCAAGTGTACAATAAAGAATAAATATTTTTAAGCACAGTACTTACGTACATTAATAAAATACCTACTTTTTACTTGTATCTATTGTTATCAAAATTAAATAATAAGTTCTTGACTTGACCACGACTATGTGACCCCCTCCTGGCGCCAAAGCTGGATCCGCCCTTGAATCTAGATGAGTCAAGTGTTACGTTATATGAACCTGCTGACTATGCAACTCATAGGCAACCGACCCGAGATAATTCTAAGAACAGCAAGTTATCTCTTTACAAGTGTTGGAAATAATTAACATTATGTATTCATTCTGATATGCTGCTTCGCCTTGTGCAGTTCTATTCTGAATCATTTATTATATGTTCTAATAAAGTAAATATTTCAACATTTTAAAATTTTTTAAAAACAAGTTACCCTGATAGAGTAACGTAACTCAAGTTTTTGTCATGACCCAACTAAAACTAAAATAGTAGGGGCAAAAGGAAAACGAAGCACGAGAATGATAAGTTCACCAGGGCGTGAAAACACATCAATATTGATTTGCTGTTCTGCATCGGGTGAAAAAAATACCTCCTTTGGTGATTTTTAAAGGAAAGAATATATTAGAACATTGGCTTAATGTAGTTGATAAAGATAAGACATTCTATGCTGCTTCGAAACGAGGATGGATGGAAACGACAATATTTGCCAAATGGTTCAAAGATTGCTTCTTGCCCAGTGCACCAAAAGAAAGGCCACTTTTGTTATTGTATGATGGACATTCCACTCATGTTTCAATTGAAATAATTGAACTTGCTTTAGCTAACGAAGTCACCATCCTGAAGCTGCCACCCCATACGACTCACGTGTTGCAACCTCTTGATGTTGCTGTCTTCAAGTCTATGAAGAACCAGTGGGAAAAAGAACTTTTACAATGACAAAGGCATAATCCAAGACAAAGGATTGCAAAGGCTATGTTTGTAAATATTCTGAACAAGGTGTATGATAAATTGTCACCCGAAGTAATCAAAAATGGTTTCAAGGCAACAGGAATATACCCACTTTCGAAGGATGTTATCAATACTGAACTAGTGACTTGAAGGCATATCAAAAATATAAATATACTAAAAATTTAACAGCTACCGATAACCAGAATGCTGTTATGGAAAATCCACCAAATCCTAATCAACTTAACAAGTCAAATGTTGACTCTTATGATCAGAGTATTGAAGATGTGACTGATACTGAAAATGAGAATAAAGAAAACTTAAACCCAAACGCGGAAACATCTTGCGAGAACCTGACAACCCATAATACCGACAAAGACAACCTTCATTCCAAGGAAGACCACAATTTGAACAATTCAATTGATGCAAATGAAAACTTACAACGAAACCCTGATGCAACAGAAACCAATTCATTTGAAAAAATTCTTCTGACTTTCATTAAAGGGGCAACATCTCAATGTCCTAAGCCAAAAACATCAAGAAAAAGAATTTGCTCCAATTCTGAAATGATAACGATGAAAGATTATCTCAAGAAACGAAAAGAGGAAGAGGAAGAGAAAAGGAAGGCACTGGAAATCAAGGAAAATAAGAAAATTGCTGCTTTGAAAAGAAAAGAAAAAAAGCAACAGAAAATACAGGCCGCTAAGAAAAAGAAAACTGTAATGCTATCATCCTCGGAGAGCGGAAGTGATACATCTATCCAGGAAGCAGAAAGTGACTCAGATCTAGAAGACATTGAAGAATCGTCCATAGAAGTACTCACAGAAGACTTTGTAATAGTGTCTTACGATGCACAGTATTATCCTGGTCAGATAATTGAGATAGATCCTGAAGATCCAGATCAAGTCACTATTAATCATATGGAGAAAAGTGGAAAGTTTGAAGGATGGAAATGGCCAAAAAGAGATGATATTCTAAAATACCAGCTCAAAGAAATTTTGAAAGTTATTCCACCACCTTCCCCTTTGAATAAAAGGGGTGTATTCAAAGTTCCTGCAATGAACACATTCCAAAGAATTGTGCCTCATTAGTTTTAAGTGTTGAAGTACTACAGTACTTACTTAGCAAAGCACTAAAAAAGTTCGAAAGTAGCGTAGTACTTACTTATTTTTGTTGAATATATTTTTTTAGCTGAAGAATTTGAGAATTCGACAATATTTTGTAACCAAATATTTTTTGTTGATAATTTTGTTTATTTGTAAACAACTTTAGGTATTTCTCAATAAAATAGTTTCGCAAACGTAAAAGTGTATATTTCCACATTTCCTTATATCTCGAAAAACCATTTAACATTTCTCCAATCTGAAAAAAGCATATTAAAGAGCAAGTATCAAATTATGGCCCAGTTACACTTACTTTGCCACTATGTTGATGTCACCTGAAATATGCACGTGTGACATACTTACCCCAAAATTTTGGGTAAGTCGGCCACAGCACAAAATAAAAAAAAAACATGCCAAGAAATCTACCGAAAGACTTGTTGATTATGCTACATTTTGTTCCTACATAATAGATCTTCATACCATAAAATTTGCAAACTTATATCTTACCACTACTAACAGGTATCTAAGTTTGAAATTCAAAAGTTGTAAATGGAGGTCCCACTTACCCCACTTCACCTTATATGAAATTCATTTTTCTACGTGGATAATAATATAATCGTTAAAATAAAAAAAAATTATTATTTAAATTCTCAATAGGGAGAGTTCCTTTGAATTGGACAGCCCATGTACCGGACGTTACAGTTTTCTACTACACCCGATAGTAATTTAGCATCCTTTACGTAAATCCCATTTTCGCAACATCGAGCGACCTCTCTTGGAAAATGGCTGAATCTGTGACTCGTGTCTTGTTGACGAAGCATGCATTGAAAAATCCGTTGCCAGTAAAGTAAATATTTACGTAAATTTGCGAACTGAATAGCTACGTTTCTAGTGACGATTAGTTGCCGATTTTTTTTATACAAACATCAAGTGATTATCCCTTATCAGACAGGTATGTTGAATCATTGATATAACGATTTGTCGAAATTATATTTTGAGGTTACTTTAAAAACCACATATCCCATGTATCGGACATTCCGACGCCCAGGAAATGGACGTCCAGTTCATGGGGTGCAATGTGTCCGATTCTAGGGAAATGTGAAACTATGTTATGTAATTCAATATTTAACATGGAAAATACTGTATGTTTTCTCTGTTTCGGTACTACTAAATGATTTTAACTATTCTCCTAAAACTTTATGACAGTATTTTCACGTAAGAATGAATTTTTAAATAGACAATGCACATCTGCTCGCGTATATTTATCATCATTTTTATAGAAGCTTATCTGTTCATTTTTTTTTGAAGGTTGCTGTCTATGATGACGAGATAGAAAGTACGATGAAGAGATTCAAGATGCAGTGGAGGCTGTAATAAATCAAAACCTTTCCATAAGAAGTGTTGCCAAGAACACAGGCATATCGAAATCTTTATTGGCCAAAGTGGTAAAAAAACATAAGAATTCTCCGGATGGCAATTTCAGATACATAAGGAATATTGGAAATAGGAAAACATTCACGGAAGATCATGAAAAGTTACTAGTTTCTTACCTTCGAACAACCTCCAAAATGTGTCATGTTTTGACAACAACGCAGACCAGAAATTTGGCTTACCAATTTAATGTTGCCAATAAAGTAGACACACCAGCAGAATGAAATAAAAATAATGGAGCAGGCATTCATTGGCTTCATGGATTCATGAGTCGCCACAAAGAACTCTCACTGTGCTGAGTTGCTGAGTTCGTGAATCCAGCTTTTAGTGAGTCATTTACAATCAGCAATATGTAAGAGTTTTGAAAAAACTGGAATATATCCATTTAATTCGAACATTTTCACTGACGACGATTTTCTCCCTTCAAGTATAACTGAGAGACCTGATCCCACATCTATAATAAATCAGGAAACCCTAACCATCTCACAATCGAAAGGCAACCTACCAGAGAACGACGATATTTCAGATAGAGAGGTAGATGGCTACCTCCGCTGATCCAAATCGTCCTTCTACAAGCGGCATCAGCACTGTGAAGAGAAATGTTACGAAGGAAGGAAGAGAAGAGTTAGGAATAGTTTCTCCAGAAACTACGTGGTCGAAAAAAAAGAAAATGTTCTATTATTACAGACACACCTGAGAAAGATGAGCTAATGAAAGCGGAAGAAGAAAGAAATAATAAAAGTAAGAAGGAAGGTGCCAAGGCTAAAATAGTTACGACAGCTAAAAAGAAACATTGCTCTAGTGACTCTGATACAGACGGAAACATCTCTCTCCATGATGAATCTCCATCTCCACGGTATCTTGAAGAATATTTGAGTCAAATAGAACAAGAACTTGATCCTTCAAATGCCGAAGAAAAGAAAGATTCTGAGGAAGACAATTCTACATGCGTAGCTTGTAGTGGTGAATATCGAGTAAGTAAAGAAGAAATCATTCAGTGCCGTTTGTGTAACCAATGGGCCCACAAATCTTGTGGTATAATTGGAAATTTAAATTTCTTCTGCAAGAAGTGTTTTTGAATTTTTATTCACTTTTATTTTACCTGTTCTCATGTTTTTGTACCATTGTCCACTTCATGGAAATAACTGTCCATAACAAGGGCAACATCCCATGAAATGGGCATTTTATATAATAAACTTAGACTTACTTTTTCGAGTGACTAGCTTTTCTTTTTCTAGCTTTTTCTGAAAAAGTGAATCCACAAACCTTATGCTCATACTATGA
This sequence comes from Endomychus coccineus, assembly GCA_958510875.1. Classification (NCBI taxonomy): domain Eukaryota; kingdom Metazoa; phylum Arthropoda; class Insecta; order Coleoptera; family Endomychidae; genus Endomychus; species Endomychus coccineus. The sequence continues at coordinate 47,371,223 of OY294070.1, forward strand.
CGGTACAATTTGAACCTTTTTCTTTTGAAATAATATTTCACACCAAAAATAATTGAATTGTCCGTTTCAAGGGAACTCCCCCCCATATTTAAAATTGAAAAATTAAGGCTCATGGTAAATTTTTTCTCCATTGCGTGATTAATTTCATCTGTTATTAATTCATTATAGATCCAAGATGGATAAATGCAACTGTGCCGAAAAAATACTCGATCTCGATAGTAGGCGCGTACTGGGCGCAGCTGCTCTGAAAACCCTCAGAAACGCTTCCATTGAGAGAGGTATGAATATAAGACTGCCAATTTCAAAAATGGAAATACACATAAAAGTTGTTATTACCGTTTTGTGAATACTAGACTATCATGGCCACCACTATCAAACACTGAAAAAAATATAGAAAATATTGATGTAATGCTTGTACAAAACCGGTCGCACAGTCAAGAATTGGTTCAAGCTTTGCAACCACAAATAGAAGAGCAGCAAAGCAGTCCGGAAGTGGAAGTAAATGCAAACCCGGTACCAGATAATAACAATGAAAATATTGCAGATGATTTGGTATAAGAAGAGGTAATTTTGATGAATTTCTCTTTTTTTAAATCTTCAATTAATACTTTTATGATCCAAAAAAAAATTAATAAATAAAGAATCGACGTAGGGGAGCCGGGTATTGCCGTACAGCGGCCAATTCCGTACAGTTGTTTTTTGAGAGATGCGAGTGGCATAGAACTGAATATCCTCGTTGTACATGACCATTCAGTGCATACCAATGACACAGTAAGCGATTTGAAGCAGTCCGCCGTAAGGTCTAGTGAGAAGTAGACGTGTTGTCTTTTCGTACCATATATTATAACTTTACGACTCCGGCACATAAGCTCTATATTACTTTTATCAAGAGGTTTGTGAATTTTGTGTGTTTGGGTGATATATTAGGTATGTATACTAATGAATAATACTTGTTTTGCTTTCATCATGTTTATTGTTTGTCTATAAAATGTATTTAAAAAATGAACTCACTTAGCGGGTAAGTCCGTACGATGTATAGTAATACCTTTGCTTTTTCATATTGAATTTCATGTTTCCTCTTGTCCTATTGTTTCCTAATATTAACTGAACTTTTTTATTAAGATAACTCTCTTATTTCCTTCCAGATGTCCTCAGCGAAGAAATGTTCGTGGTCTCCACGAAAAATGAAAGCTGCAATAAGAGATGTCAGAAATGGAAAGAAATTAAGGCCAACAGCTTCACTGTACAACATACCTGTGATGACTGTCGGATTACGTAAAAAGAGGCACTAATGACTTTATTATCCATATGGGCAGAAAACCAGTGTTCTCCCCAGAACAAGAAATGATAATCCGGGAGCAAATCTTACTTCTTGCAGAAATGTTTTATGGGTTGACACCGCAGTCGTTGAAGAGTGCAGTATTTGACTATGCGGAGTCCAATAAAATTGAACATCCTTCGAATGAAGACAAAAAGGAAGCCGGAAAAGATTGATTGTATGGTTTTCTCAGAAGACATCCGGAGATAAGCATCAGACGTCCTGAACCCACTAGTATTAATAGAATCCTTGCATTCAATTCCAGTGAAGTTAATGTTTTCTTTAATAACCTGAGGTCAGTTTTGGAGAAGTACAATTTTCCTGGACATAGAATTCTCAATGTCGACGAAACGGGCATCAATAGTGTACACAAACCTGGAATAATTCTTGCTCCTAAAGGAATCAAACAAGTAGGCGCCGCCACTAGTTGGGAGCGAGGAGAAAATATAACAATTTGTTCTTGCGTAAATCCAACAGGACAATACATCCCTCCATTAATAATCTATCCCCGAATTAGAATGCACCCGTCTCTGGAACAAGGAGGGCCTCCTGGATCTGTCTATAACTGTACCAAGTCCGGATGGATGACGGAGGATTTGTTTTACTTATGGCTAACCCATTTCGTAGGTCATACAAAAGCTTCCTTAGAAGATCCAGTTTTGTTAGTTCTGGATAATCATTCCAGCCACATTTCACTAAGAATATATAATTATTGTCGCAGCAACGGTGTTACCATGTTAAAACTCCCTCCCCACACGTCGCACCGATTACAACCGTTGGACCTTACAGTATTTGGTCCATTGAAAAGAGCTTTATATAAAGAATGCGATACCTATATGAAGATAAATAAGTATGAAAAACTTACTCCTTTGCAACTGATCACACTGTTTACAGAAGCTTACATCACCATTACAAATGTAGGAAAGGCTATGAGTGGATTCAAATCAGCGGGTATATTCCCATTTGATCAGAATTTATTTATCGACCTCATCGAAGAGGCGGATGATGGTCCTCCTGAAACGATTTCCGCCGAACAAGTTGTCAGTGTTTTAGAATCAGAATCTGACCAGGTAGAAGGGAACACATCAAATGAGCAGTCTGATAATCAACAACCGTCAACATCCAGAACCCAGACAATAGCAGAAGAAGATGAATCACGCGCTGTATCTGATACTGAGCAACAACCGCCACCTGCATCAAGAGCTAGGAATATACAGAAAGCTGAGCATATCAAAAGACGCATACTGACTAGCCCTGTACGTAATACATCTATTACTGTAGTACCTTTCACTACTGTATCACCGGCTACACAGCCCAGTGTGAAAGTCAAAGGCAAGGGAAAAGGTAAGAAGCAACATTCGACTGTGCTAACTAACACACCCATGAAGACTTACTTAGAGGAACTGGAAGAAAAACGGGCTGTAAAAAAAGCGAAACAACAGAAGCCTTTCAATAAAAACAAAAAACTTAAACACAAGACAAAGAAAAACTACTAAGAAACAAAAGCTAGAGAGGTCTTCTTCTAACTTCGATATAGATGAAAATATACCCTTGGATGACGACGAGGATAGTGACGAGGTTATTGATGGTGGTGGCAGATCAGGCCTTACAGACCTATGCCTTGTGTGTGGGGATTGTGGTAAAGACAAAGAACTGTGGTATAGATGTGTTAATTGTGGTATGTGGGCTCATGCCTTATGCACTGGAGTAAACAGTGCTGATAATTATAATTGTGGATATTGTAACTAATAAGAAAATAAAACATTTACTCACGTTAAATTTTGTTGCTTTTATTTCATTCAAGCCCTTATTTAAATTTAGTTCTGTAAAATACACCCAGTGTAACGTGTACGAAATTAGCCGCAGTATGTACGGTATTACATGCACTGTTCGTGTAATATCGTACATAGCACCTTCTTGATTTACTCTAAATATAATTTTTTGTTGAAGTCCTTTTGTTACCAATTTACTCTGTGTGAAACTGTGATAGATTTGAAGTACTGTCATACACAAAACTTTTCCTGAAATACATTCATTTCGAATTATAGCGTTTTTAAGTTATGTGTACAGCAATACCCGACGCTCCCCTATATGCGATGGACCATATTTATATTTATCATTTGTTGTAATTCTAGCCGTCACAGTTTCAAAACTAAATTGATGTTGCAAAGACTCCGCCCGATGGAGAGGATGATGAAGTTGTGAATTTTTCATCTGTATACGCCGAGAACGAGCAATCTGAAGATTCACTGTATCTCTCAAATTTATCTGGATCTGAATCAAGTACTTCAAGTGCCCCTACAACTAACCTCAAATGATAACAATAGACAGCTATTATACTACTATGTTTATATTTCGAATATGATCAAATAGTTCCAATAGTGCATTAGAATGTTCACAAAAGACGATAGAAATCAAATTAATTGGTTTGATTATATTGAACAAATGAATTTTATTCAAAAAAATATTATTCTAGACTTCATTATTAGGGCAGTCTAAGATTACATGAGTGAGTGAACCAATAGCCCCGCAGGTACACAATTGATCTTCATTTATATTAATTTTGTATGGTCTTGATAAAGGCTTTGGTTAAGGAATTCTCAATTAGGATATTTGAAAACCAAGAGTGAGTCATCACTTTTGGGATAAAAGATTTAAAATTACTGCCAGTGTTCGAGTTTTGGTATAATATGCTCCATTTAGATGTACATAAACGATTAATGTGACTAAAGATATCGTTAACAGGAATCTTGAAGGATTGTACATTTACTAGGTTGGTAGCTTCTTTGGCTAATTGATCAACCACCTCATTATAGCGTATACCACAATGAGCCTTAACCCATAGAAGGGTAACATTTAAGGGTAACATTTTTATTGTCTTGCCTAATTTGATTTACCTTTTGGAGGATCATATAGATAATGTAGGAAGAATGAGAGTTGAATCTCAAGTTTTTTATTGTAAGTAAGCTACTCAAACTGTCTGATAGAATTAATAAATCAGAATTTACATGAATTTCTTCGAAATAAATTAGAGCCTCATACATAGCTAATAATTCACTATTGTAAATAGAGAACATATTATTTATTTTATAGGAGTTCCTGAAATTTCTATGAACATCATATATAGCTAGACCGGTAGCCGATAAGGATTTGGGAGCGTCTGTATAGATTTGGTAGCTTGTAACATAATTTGACATAATAGAATTAAAATGGGCTCTAATAGTACTGTTGCAGATTGAGTCATACTTAATCACGTCTCACGTATAAGACACACTTCTAACGCATATGCGAACTATCTCAACACTGTAATGTTCTTTCATTAAGTTTATTATAAATTATTTTTAGTAATAAATATATGTATGTTTTTAATGATATCAATACTAATGTCAATATATTTGATAATATCAATGATTCTTGACAAGAAAAATAATTTAAATTGAACATAACAATGTGCAATAATATTATTTTAAATTGATGTGATCATTTTTTAGTTTTTTTGATTCTGATCAAGTTTTAAGAATTGTTTTAAATTTACTAGTTGAAATCTACTATTGCGGCAGATAGAGGAGAGTTGCCAAAATCGTACCGCCCCTAAATCGTACCACCTTAATTTTAATAAGAAATAAAGTGACTACAGCGCTCGTGCGGCTCTACTAGCAACTAGAGCTTGGTTGTAGTGACGAGACAAAGTTTGGTGCGCATGCGGTTACTATCTAAGTAGTGGTGAACGATTTTCTGTTTTCGAGCTAGTGTTTTGGAACCTTTTTCGTAAGAACGTAGTGACTATCAAGGTACGTACTAATGTAGTTTATTATTAGTTTGCAAAACTAGCGTTAATATAGAGTGTTTTGATGGACCGGTTTGTGCTTCCATGTGTGTGTGAGGTTAGAAATAAGGCTGTGTTTGCCGAGAGTCGCAGTTGCCTAAATCGTACCTCTAATGGTTTCTCAAATCGTACCGGTACGATTTGGGAGCCCTTTACATTACATGTTCATTTTTGTGTATGAATAATTTTATATTGCTAGGATTAGTTTGTTTTTCAAATATATGAAATAGCGGACTTGTTTGTAACACAATTTTTGTGTTTCAGAATGGCAAAAAGAAAGTATGGAGCGTGGAATGAAGAGGTTATGGAGAGAGCTCTAGCTGCTTATAGGAACGGAGATATGAGTTTAAACCAGTGCTCTAGGCAGTACGGAATTTCAGAACCGACCCTTAAGCGTCATTTAGAAAGTAAAAATGTAAAGGCCAATGAAGGTACCAAAGCAATGGGGCGTCACCCTACATTACCACCCGATGTGGAGCAACAGCTTGTAGACCATCTAAAAAAAGTAGAAGCGCGTTTTTTTGAGCTTACAATAACGGACGTGCGTAGACTCGCATTTCAAATTGCACTTAGAAATGGTATCCCTCACATTTTTAATGGGGAGAAGCAAATCGCTGGTAAGAAGTGGTATTACAACTTCATGAAACGCCATAAGGATATCTCCCTTCGTGAGCCTCAAGCAACATCCTTGGCAAGGGCACAAGGGTTTTCTAAAGAAAATGTCAACGAATTCTTTGAAATCTTGAAAAATACTGTTGATGAAATTAAAATTGATGCTACTACTATTTTTAATATAGACGAGACAAGCGTGAGCACCGTACAAAACAAATGTCAGAAGGTGATAGCTGAGAAAGGGAAGCGTGCTGTAGGGTCGATATCGAGTGGAGAAAGAGGTGTAAATATAACTCTTGTGTGCTGTGCAAGTGCTGCAGGCATGTATATTCCACCCCTGATTATTTTCAAAAGAATGAGGATGTGTATTGAAGGTTGGAGCTCCGCCTGCAAGTTTAGTTGATGTATCAGAGAGCGGAGGGATAAATTCAGAACTATTTGTTGAGTGGTTTCGTCACTTCATTGATATTGTAAAGCCAAATAGAGAGAGAAAAGTTCTTCTCCTTCTTGATGGCCATTTTACCCATTCCAAGAACTTAGAAGCATTGGTAATCGCTCGAGATGCTGGAGTAATTATGCTTCAGTTACCAGCACACACAACGCATCGACTGCAGCCATTAGACAGGTCTTTTTCAAGCTTTTCAAAGGTTACTTCACCCAAGCGGTATAAAAATGGCTGCGAACAAACCCTGGCTTAAGAGTCACTCAATACCAGATTTCACAATTAGTGACTGAAGCATATGGCAAGGCTGCGACGATTGAGAATTCGTGTAATGGATTCAAGTGTAGTGATGTATGGCCAGTTGACTCCTCAATCTTCAAAGAGTCAGACTTTTTGCCAGCAAAATGCCTCAACTCAACTTTACATCATAATCAAGAAGACAGTGAATGTTTAGATCAAGAGTATGATTAAAGAGCTACTAGAAGCAAAAATAATTAGGAGTAAATCGCCATATGCCAGTCCCGTAATATTGGTTAATAAAAAGGGTGGTGAGAAGAGGATGGTCGTGAATTATATTGCACTCAATAAGATAAGGAGCAAAAATAAATTTCCAATATCCCTGATAAAAGATCTGATAGATCAACTTTCTGATTACACCTATTTCACTTCTCCCGATTTGGCTTCTTCTAGCTACTATCAAATACCTGTTCATCCGGATTCAATAGAAAAAACTACGATTGTCACACCTGTCGGAGTCTTTGAATTTCTTAGGACTCCCTTCGGTTTAACAAACGCCCCCTTTGAATTTCAAAGAATGATGACTCTCATTTTCGAACATGTCCGACATCTTGGAATCCTCATATATTTGGATGACATGTTAATACCTTCTAAATCAATAGAAGAAGGGCTCCATAAACTTGAACTGGTATTGTCAGTATTGCAAGAATATGGTCTAACATTGAAAATTCCTAAATGCTCCTTCTTGCGTACCGAAATAACTTATTTGGGCTACAAAATTTTTGAAAATTGCATTTCTCCCAACGAATCAAAAACGGATGCTGTCAAAAATTTTCCGCTATCAAAATCAATCCATCAGCTACGACAATTTATAGGCTTAGTAGGTTATTTCCGAAAGTTTATCCCCAATTTTTCTAGAGAAACTGCACCCCTAACTGTACTTTTCAGAAGAGACCAACTCTGGGTGTGAAGGGAAGAACACACTAAAGTTGTTGAGTACCTTAAAACCGTGATAACGTCAAGCCTTGTTCTATCTATTTTCAATCCTGCACTGCTCTGCATAATTTACACTGATGCGAGTAGACATGGTGTGACTAGTATACTGACAAAGTTACGAATGAAGGTGAAAAACCGATAGCTTATTACAGCAGAAGCACCACCAAAGAACAGAAAAATTACCATTCTTTTGAACTGGAACTATTAGCTGTGGTATACACCTTGATGCGGTTCCGACATTATCTTATTGGAAAACCGTTTGTGGTGGTAACTGACTGCAACGCAGTAAAAATTCTTTGTCCAATCAGACAACCGTACCAAGAGTGGCGCGGTGGATTCTAGCGCTGCAAAATTTTCAATTCGAAACGAAACATCCTCCAGGTAGTAGTATGAAACACTTTGATGCTTCAAGTCGCAATTTCTCAAATTGAGTGCGAACTTGTTCAAAATGTGTCCTTGATTTCTGAGAATGACTGGCTACTTCCTGCATAAGATCAGGATAATAAAATTGAAGAAATTAAAGGAATTTTTTTATCGGGTGATTCTGATAATAATAAAGAAATATTTAATAAATATGATCTGAGGGTTAATAGAGTTTTTGAGTTAACAGGATACGGTAGAAGGTGGCTTGTTCCTAAGAACTGCCGCTGGAAAATTGTTAAGATCAATCACGATGATGTTGGTCACTTTGCTCTTGAAAATACCCTATATCGCATTCGGAAAAAATATTGGTTTCCAAAAGTGCGTAGTTTTGTACAGAAGTATGTTAAATGTTGCCTACCATGTTTAAATCACAGGAATCCATCTGGTAGAAAGCCAGGGTTTTTATATTCCATACCTAAATACACGAAACTTCTCAATACCCTACATATTGACCACCTAGGACCGTTTAGAAAAACAACAAACTGAAATTCCTACTTATTGAATATTTTATTTATTTCATTTTCAAACGAAAAATACATTTCATTTTCACAGTTGAGAAAAAAGAAAAAAAAAACAAATACGTATAATTATTTTGAAATAAAATTATCAAAAATAACAATACTATACTTGTTGTGCACAAACATATACAATATAACTAAAAATTAAATAGAACGAGGAAGTTTAAGATTGAAGGAAGTACTAGAAAGGGAAGTTAAATCCTCAAGTTTGGTATACTGATTGGCATTTCTCATTATGCGTTTAAGTGGAGAGTAAAAAGAATAATTTGTTGTACGGGAGGGAACATAAAAAATTTGAGTTGAATTCACAGTTTGACGTGTAAGACGTTTGGGATTGTGAAAGTTAGCTCTAAAGTAAAGTGAGATAACGTCGCAAGAAATTATATTATTAATAGACTTAAAAAGTAGTTTAAGATCGAAGTGTAATCTTCTCACAGTAAGTGGAACAATGTTAAAAATAGTTTCAAGAAAGTTATAATCACAGTTCCACTTGGCATAACGTATTCCACTTTTGAAAGCCAAATATCTCAAAAATTTATGCTGGACCTTTTCAATATTGTAGGAATGAACGTTATAGTAAGGACACCAGACGGTCGAGCAGAAATCAAGATGTGACCTGACAAGAGAAAAATATAAAGTTTTCAAAGCATTAATATTTCTGAAATCAACAGTCAATTTTTTTATAAATCCCAACATCTGAAGAGATTTGCCAATAATATGGTTAATATGAGGGACAAAACTTACAGATGTATCAAAAATCACGCCCAAATCTCTAACATTTAATTTACTGTCCAACGATGTACCATTAATTCGATAATTGTAAGTAATGGGACTTCTCAGACGATGAAATCTCATAATATTGCATTTTGAAATGTTAAATTCCATTTTGTTAATAGTGCACCAGTTCGACATGTTATCTAAAGCTTTTTGTATCAATAAACATTGATCTACAGATTTTACTTTGAAAAATATTTTCAAGTCGTCCGCAAATAGTAAGAACTTGATATCACAAGGGAAAACATTCTTGATATCATTAATAAAAAGTAAAAAAAGTAATGGACCAAGATGTGAGCCCTGAGGAACTCCAGAGTGGACATTTATTACCTTGGAGTAGTTATTTTTTATTCGAACTATTTGCGAACGATTGGAAAGATAGCTCTTAATCCAAGAAAGTATTGGGCCGTCTATGCCAAGTGATAAAAGCTTAGAAAGAAGTATAGAATGACTTACCCTATCGAATGCTTTGGAAAAATCAGTATAAATAGTATCTACCTGATACCCATCCTCCAAAGCATCAACAATGTAATTCGTGTATACTAACAAGTTAGTTTCAACTGAGCGACCACTTACGAAGCCATGTTGTTCAGCCATAATATGATGTCTTAAACTAGCAGTGAGTTGATCAGTTACTAAACTTTCAAATACTTTTGGAATCCATGACAGAATGGAGATTGGGCGGTAGTTTTTTATATTCTCACGGTCACCAGATTTGAATATGGGTGTAACAAAACTAGTTTTCCAAATATCAGCAAATTTACCTTCGACGAGGGATCTATTGAAAATTTTATGTAATGGTCTGGAGAGTACAAATGAACAAGTTTTGAGAAGAATAGGTGGAACGCCATCAGGACCTGGACTGGTTTCACTTTTAAGGGAATTTAACTTGTTCCATATATCACTAATTGAAATTGAGAATGAATTTGCAGTAATGTGAACTACGTTATTTGTGGTGTCATCCGAAGCAGGTTCATCATCCACTTCAAATACAGAAGAAAAGTGTTCAGCGAATGCGTCAGCAATATCCTGACCATTATTATGGATTGTGTTATTATAAGACATCAAGTTAGGATATTCATTAGAATTCCTTTTACTATTGACAAAGCTCCAAAAACTTTTAGGATTTAATGAGATATTGGTTTCAATTTTCCTAATATAACTGGAATAATCTGTATATTCCATACGACCACATTTCGATCTTAAACTAGAAAAAATATGATAGTCAGCTTCAGATCCGGAAATTTTATATTTTTTGTGTGCTTCTTTTTTTAAAAATATGTTTTTCTTTAATTCATGAGAATACCAAAATGGAAAATTAAATAATTTACGTAAGCCAAACTTTTTTAGAGGAACGAATAAATTAATTGCTTCCAATAATTTATCATAAAATAAGTTAAGCATTTCTTCGAAAGTAAGATCTAAAAATAAGCTATCCCAGTTAATGGTCGACAAATACTCATTAACTAAGCCAAAATCAGTGTTCTTAAAATCAAAGGAGTAACCTTCACTTTAAAGGATATCATTGGGAAAGTATACAAAATTAATTGGAATCACAGTTTCAAAAGCTGGATGGTGACGGTCAAGGGGAAGAAGAGGAAATGTATCATTAGTAGTGAGCAAGTTTGAGCTGAACAATAGATCAAGAGTTACATTGCGGTAATTTTTAACATAATTGCATTGAAAAAGATTAACAAAAGAGCATAGCTGATTTAAAATAGGTGAGGCACTATTCTCACAAGAAATAGCCGAACTTGATGCTTCTGAACTGCCACAAATGTTATTATTACTCCAGTTTAGGTTTGGTACGTTGAAGTCGCCAAATACATAAAAGGGAATACTGGGGTAAGTGTTTTCGAGGTTTTCTATTGAGCTGCAGAAGTCATCATACTTTTCTACTGCTGATCCAGGAGGTATGTAAACAGCACCAATCATCAACTGATTGGTACCTGAACTAACAAGAACTTGAAGCTGTTCAAGATTATTTTCACAAGAAACTTGCTTACTATGCAGATGTTTTTTTACTCCAACTAACACTCCTCCAAATCTCTCAGCACTACTTGAGTTCGGTGAACGATCACAACGGAAAATGTTGAATTCATATAGATTTAGATCAAGTGTAGAAAAGGACGTGTTCAATCCACTTTCCGTGAATACTATTATGTCATATAAGTTTAGAGACACTGCATTTCGGAGAAGACTTAGTTTTGTTCGGAGACCATTGACATTTTGGTAGTAGACAGAAAGGGAGCTTATTAGTTTTTTGGAGGCTGTATATTGTCGATACTTTTACAAAATTTACTTTTGTTCGAGCTGTACCCGATACAAAAGCTACTAGTGTTATCAAAGTATTACAAGACATATTTTCCACATTCGGAAATCCGCACCGAATAATCGCTGATGCAGGTAAAGCGTTCACGTCGAACAAATTTAACGACTTTTGTGATAAAAGATATATCAGATTATTCATAGCAGCAGTAGGCATGGCTCGCAGCAACGGCCAAATTGAAATTGCTAATAGAACTATTATAAGTTCCCTGTCATGTTGCAATTTCAATAAAAGTTCAAATTGTTGGGACGAGGACTTGATTAAAATTCAACAAGGATTGAATAGTACCATACACAAAACTACTAAGCAAACCCCGGCTGAGCTTATCTTGGGCGTGAAATTAAGAACGAACGCTGATATAAAAGATAGTGAGGTTGAAGATAATGATATTTAAGAACACATTGTCGGTGTGACCCGAATTCGGGCTGAGGCTTCTCGAAGTTTGGAAGAAAATCGTATAAAATAATATCGAGATGACTACGCGTGTGGGAGGGGACATACGCATGCCTGTGGGTAGATCATCTCTTCTGGACCTGTAGCCGGGGAAGTACATGAGCGATACTCTATAGTTTACTATATAATATATTCAATATATCCATGATACTGTATAATTAATAAACCATTCAAAACGTGATCGTGAGTGCCTCAATCTAACATTACGCATGAAAGTGAAACTATCTTTTTAATAATTTCATCTTACAAACTAATACCTTTAAATGTTTTTATTTCTTTTGTTTATATAATTACACAAAATTCTATTCTTTGAATATAATGCACCATAGAACCCAGTGAAGTATTACTCGTAATTTTAAGGATTATGGATCAATATATTCGTGATTTTATTGTCGGAAAAATTGAGACTTATACATTAGAAACCACAGAAGAGTGCTCTCAAATCTTGGATGTAAATAAACGTAACTTCAACTTTAAAGTCGTACACAACAACATACGAAGCATAAACAAAAATCTAGACGAATTCAAGCTATTTCTATCAGATCTGAATTCCGATATTGATCTGATAATTTTAACTGAAACCTGGCAGATACCAGACACTAGCTTGCATCAACTTGATGGATATGAATTAATTTATAATGGAAGTAGATACAACCAAAACGACAGCGTTGTTATATATGGAAAACAATTATAACTATTCATACATAATTATACAACTGTACAATAATATAAACATATTGTCGATGAAGGTACATCTAAATAAAAATCGTTGTGCTATAATTTCTGCATTATACAGATCACCCGATACAAATCCAAAAGAATTCATAACAAATTTACAAAACTACCTCGACACACATGATACAAATTCAGAAGAATTATACATTTTCTTTGTTGATCTTAACATCAACATCTTGGAATTCGATTTCACCACAATTGAATACACAAACCTTCTAAACGAATTCGGCTACATCTCAACTATTAATAATCCAACAAGACAAAAGGCGTGCTCAGACCACACATTCATAAAAGCCAAAAATAATATCACTGAGAACATACCACCAATCGTATTACAAACAAATATAACAGACCACTAAACTACTATCTTACAAGTTATATTTGATACGGAAAAACTGACTAAAGAAGACAACATACACTATGTCGAAACAATAAACATAAAAACACTAAATAACAAATTAACGAACACTCCTTGGAACACAGTATACAACCAAAAAAATCCAGATGCTGCTACGAATGTATTTATAGAAACATTATCCAAAGCAATCAAAGAATCCACAGAAATACGTCAAATAAAATGAAAACATATGAAAATTGCTCCGTGGATTACTAATGCTTTACTTAAATCAATAAACACAGAAAACACACTACATAAAAATGTGAGAAAAAATCCTAACGACTTACAATTGAAACTGCAATAAAATAACTATAAAAACAAGTTGACCTCCTCGATTAAAATTACCGAACGAAAATACTACAATAGACAGATAGAAAACAACAATAACGATTCAAAAAAATTATGGGATGTAGTAAAAAAATTAGCAAAAATAATAAATCACAACAAAACATTGACGCTAGTTACGATATACAGAAAGACTGTTCCCGCTGATGCGAACATTCATTCCTAGAAGTAGTATCATGTTATTATCTCTAGTTTATATTTCACTATTCATGTCTTACAAGTAATGTACACGTTGTTAGATCAGTCTTATTCCAACTTCGAATAGATTCACGAGTTGTAATCTTATTAATAAAGTAATTACAATTCTTTTTAAAAAATCAATTTTTAAAGTACCTCACTATTTGGCGCAGTCGGTAGGATACGCCGAAAGTAATTTCGAAAATATCCTGTTCGTATCAACGATTAATCGGCGTTGTGAAATTTTAAATTTCCAATTCAAACATAGTTAATGATAGTGACTGTACACACATCGACATAAACTATCAAAAGCTAGCAAACATTCAGTGAAGAGACCAACTTCGTCTTTTCATATTGAAGAAATCTTAGACTAGGAAAACCTGGGAAGCAAACACACATCGCTGGTCCTGTAGGCAGTAATTTTAAGCAACAACAAATGAAGACAATTTTACTGTAAGTGCTCATCCTTACTGAAATGCTTAAATCACTTTCCTTTGAAAATAATGATAGTAAAACATTTCTATATTTATTCCACCTGTTTATGGTCACTAACGACGTAGAAAGTTTGGTAGAAGTATTTATTGGTTTAAATATAATCAAGGAAAACAAAATTTCCAAAATGTCTTTGAATGTACCATTAATGAGGTATCAAGCCGAAAACATACCTTCATTCGATGGCAACCCTAAACAATTAAACACATCCATCACAGCATGTGAAAACTTCATAAAAAACTTTCAAAATGCTCAAAATTCAGCAGATCAAATTAATGTTATAATTCTCGATACAATCTTAGGTAAATTACGGGATCGTGCAGCTGACCTTATTTACAGTAGAAATGAATTGAATAATTGGGCAACAATAAAAGGAATATTAACAGTAACTTTTAGCGATCAACGTAGCATAGATTGTTTAATACAGGATTTAATTGCATTAAAACCTTTGAGGAATGAAACACCATTGCAATTTGGTATGCGTATCCAAGATGCTCGCATCCTCTTATTTTCTAAATTAAGTACCGAAATTATTGACCCGGCTGAAAAAGTAATCAAGATAAATCATTATGATGAATTTGCATTGAAAACATTTATAAATGGATTATCTTACCATTTACAATTGGTTGTAAGACTCAGAAACCCGGATAATATTGAAAAGGCTCAAGCAATTGTTAGGGAAGAGGAAAACTTCATTTATTTCAAATCAGGACAAAATACAAATGTTATAAACACTGGATATAAATCACAACCTAGGTTGAACCAACATTTTCAAAATTTGAGACAAAATCACCCAACAGTAACTAAACCTTTCTTTCCTCAACAAACACATAGTCAAATTCGTCCAAATTATCAAACGGCAAAATATCCACAATTTCAAAATTTTAATTTTAGACCTCATAATTATTCATCAATTCCAAATTCACAGCAAACTCCATATTTCAATAGAGTCATAAATCCGACAAATAATGCAAAACAACAATGGCAACCCTATAACAGAATACCAAATCAAATACATCCACAATTCATGAATCAACGAGCTAACTATAATGTAAATCGAGATTCTCAAACAACAAGGCAAAATCGCCCTGAACCTATGGATACAACTTCAGGCAATTCCAAACCTCAACCGCAATCTCCAAATTTTGAATTTCAAGAATTATTTAATCAACAAATAATATAAGTTTTCAAAAGGCAGTTTTCAGGAAAAAACTCAACGGATTTTTATGTTTTTGGGGGTGCTGAATCTAAATCTGAAGTTTGCTACCACGGCAACCATCGGCTTCATACTCAAAATCGCGAAAAACCGCCCAAAATTGTGGTAATTAAATGTTTTTCGCCAATAACATGACAACGAAGCGTTTTTTAAAGAAAGTTTTTATATAATAAATTGTAGCATAAGCCAATACCTACAAATGAAAAAAAAAACAAATCCGGAATCAGACCATTTTTCGCGGAGTTAGGATTTTTTGAAAAATGGTGATAAGTAGTGAAGTTGGCTAAAAACGCGAAATTTTACAAGTATTCCCTTTCTAAAATCTCCATGAAAAATTAAATTCAGGTTGCATAAATTGTGGAAAAAATTACGACACAATCGACCACTCCCTCTTAGTCTGTTGTTAACCTGCTCCCTACTCCCCACTTACTCACACCCCTCCCATCCCACCCCACGGAACACCTGCTATCCGAAATCATTCCGTTTCAGCTTGTGACCGAATGTGACGGCGAGCATTTTAATTCGAGTCTTTCTTGTTAAAATATACGCAAAATATGTCTCGCAAGTGTATTGTGTGTGAAGAATTGTTAGATGATGGAACAACGACATCTACAGTGCAGCAGAAGGGTTTACAATCTTTCATTGATGCCAGTACGAAACGTGGCGATGGCAAGTCAGTATTATTTAAGTTAGCAAAGTTACCACTTAAGCTTCATGAGAAATGTAGAAAGTCGTATCCTCATGAAAAATCGATTGCTGCTTTTCTTAAGAAAAAGAAAAATGAGCGGCAGAGTAATGCCACTTCCCTACGTTCAAATGTTCCTACATTTTCATTTAAAACTCACTGTTTTATTTGTGCTAAGCACGTGCCACCAGATTACAAAAAGAAAGAGATGAAGAAAACACCTCAATATCGTAACTTAGTGTTCCTCGTTCTTGATAAAACACAAAAGGTCGATAAAAACGTTGTGAGGCTTGCAAGAGAGCGCAATGATGACTACGGACGTGCCATTATTGAGCGTTTGGCGGCAGTGCATGATTTACGAGCAGCTGATGCCCAATACCATTTCTTATGTATGAAAGATCTGAACAGACCACGCAGGAAAGGAAATCCTCCAACAGGTGGCCGTCTCAGAGACGAAGTTGACGACGCGATGCAATCGATTTTCGAGTATCTTGAAAATAATTCAGAAGAGAGCCAATTCACAATTGAGGAACTCATGAATGAAATTGACATAAATTGCACTCGCCCTCATCCAAAAACTGTCAAAAACCGCCTCCTTGAGAAGTATGGCAGTGATATATTGATCACGGATAAAATTCCTTACATTGTGTGCTTCAAGAGTACTGGGCACAAGATCATTACCGATTCTTGGTATGATGAGAGGTTGCCTGAAGACGAAGAAAGGCTGAGAATTGTTAAAACAGCAGCTGCTATCATACTAGGGTATTGCTCATCGTATCAGGAAGCAGTTCGTTTTGAAACATCCCCAGTTATGCAACCACCTCTGGCTCTACGCGGTCAAGCACTGTCTCAGTTTGTCTACGATAACGCAGATTTCAATGTGACGGACATAACACATTCCACTCAATGGGTGGTATACTATGTGTGACTCCTAGGACTGCTGTTGTGCCTGGTCAAAACATACCTCGGTTGAAGAACCTGCCTATAGCAGGAACTGCTGGACGTTTTGGAAATGTTGAATTGAAAATTTTTGACAACACAAAAGTTGGGTTGGCTTCCATTCCAATCAAGCCTCTCACCCCTAACTATGTCGACAAAACGTTAATCATTCCTAACAAACCTCTCATGCTCAGGCTGTATGGTAAACATATGGATTTGGCAGGTATTAGTGGATGGAACGGATTTATGGAAGATGTGACAAGTAAACTGCCATACAAAAATACGTATATTGATTGCCAGCCTTTCATAAACTCACCACCGAGTGACTACAACACAGTGTACACCTCATAATGAGCGGTCACGCTACGCAAGGGCCGTTAGAACACACATGCTTGCCCCACCGTCTTGCTTCGCAGATTCTTGAGACTGTAGACTTTTCACCAGAATTTAAATTGGAAATGAAACAGATTATGTACGGCCCAGATCGATCAGAAATTCTGATAGCAGAGGAGACAGCTTATGTCAAAGAAATTTCTGAAAAATAAGTTTCGATGTTGCAGGTGGACTGATACGTGTATAGAACAGGAACTTATGAAACACTTGAAAAGTAGTGATGGACTGACGAGAGGTCGTGGAACCAGTGATGCTATCCTGTCAAGATGGACATTAGGCATGCCAACGCATAGACTAGTTTGCGACGCTGTGGAACAGTTCAGCGGAATTGAATTTGCTACCTCTGAGCAGCATGTTGATACAAGAGAATCCAGACAGAATCGAGACTACAGAGATGATATAATGGTTCTACCTGCATCCACCATTTAGTAATGCTGGTGAGATAATTTCTTTAAGCATTGGGGTCGTGGGAGACGAAAAAATTGCCACATGTCAAGAGAAGTAGGCAATTGTGGGCAGTGATTTCCAATCAGTCAAATTGAAGCGGAGTGACAAAGTGTTGTCTCTGGCAAACATGAAATGTTCGGTGGTTGTGAATAATGAACGAGTGGTTGTTAACCCAACAACCTTATTTCAACGAATGAGTGTCGCCAAACAGTCAGAAGAAGAACTCCAAGAGTTTTTGACTTATGAAGTGAGTCTCTTCCCACTCGCATTGTTTGATGAAGGTGGCTTAAGAAAAGGCACAAAATCGTCACTGTACAAAGCTTTCCAAACAGCAGATGACACTACAATATTGGATCAACATCCACAATACGTTGTTGACGGCGGGTTTCTCTTGCATCGGGTGGTTTGGACAAGAGGGCACACATTTGGGCAAATCTGTAAGTCGTACATTGAATATGTTCAACGGCACTATATGTCTACTGCAATTGTTGTGTTCGATGGATACTCCGATTCAAATAAAGGCACAAAGCAAATGGAGCGCAACAGAAGAGCAAAGAAAGTATCAGTTGATATCCAGTTTACTGAAAAAATGGTGCCAACAACAAGCCAGGACAAGTTTATATCCTACTATAATAATAAGGACCGGCTCATACAAATGCTGATGAAGAAATTCACTGAAGCCGAAATGGAAGTTAGACAAGCAATTGAGGATGCAGACTGTTTGATCGTACAAACTGCCCAATCCTTTGCAGAAGAAAGTGATGCAATTGTTGTTGTTGTTGGTGAGGACATCGATCTTCTGGTCATCCTCATTGGCACACAAACACCCAGAAACGTCTATTTCCTGAAACCAGGAAAAGGGAATGTGCCACCTACTTTGTACCACCCACCAACCGCTATCAACAGATCCGTTGCAGAACATATTCTGTTCGTACACGCATTCAGCGGTTGCGACTCGACCTCCGCCATCTTTCACCAAGGGAAGGTAAAATTTGTCAAGACTCTCCAAAAGTTCCCAATTCTATCATCTTACATCAAACAATTCAAAAATCCATTTGCGACAAAAGAAGAGCTCACGACAGCAGGGGGAAAATTCTTGGTTGGATTGTACGGAGGTGATTTTCGTTGCACTTCCTTGAACGATCATCGCTACAGGCAGTACATAACTTCAGCCTACAAATTAAATTCAAATTTTGCCACCATTCCACCCTCAGAAGCCGCAGCCAAGCAGCACACATATCGGGTTTTCCATCAGGTACAGCAGTGGCTTGGAAACAGAGGAGTGGGGTTGCGGACAGTCCAGGGGAACTTGATCCCTATAACCACCCTCAAAGCTCCAGCCCCAGACAAGCTGCTGACGTTGATAAGCTGCAAGTGTCAGAAGGGGTGCAGGGGCAATTGTGGATGCAGAAAAATTGTATTGTTCTGCACAAGATTGTGTGACTGTAATGGTCACTGCTCTAATCAAGAAATCATCTTTGATGTGGACGACGGTACAAACGACCTTCTGGAGTCACCGCTTTCATCTGATAATATTGAAGAAGTTGAAGGTACTTTGAAACATATATCTTATCAACTCGCATGTGATATATTCATTTATTTTCTGTTTCAGTGGATCCGCCAACAGATGAGAGCCAACCCTGTCACAAGCGCCCAAAATTGTCCTCTCTCGATAAACCGGGTCCATCTGGTTTACAACGATAGCAGACGAAACGATGACGATTGGTAAGTAATGTGGTATCCTGTACACCTGCTTATAAGGATTTACTTGAATGAAACTATTTTTCTTGATCTCTGAAGACAAAATACAATTACAATTCGAGTTGAGTTGTCTACTTTCTACAATTCTACTTTTCTACAACAATTAACTATATCTCGATCCTTAACTTACTATTTTTACATAATAATATGAAAGTGTATAATAATAATAAGTTGTCAATAAACATAAGCTAAAAATAAATTGTCGTTTATTACAACCAACTCCTTGTATAAACTGTACTTGATAGAGTGGAGTCAAAGATGCTCACATTGCTCATTGACGTTCGGCAGTTCAGTAAAAGTGGCCAATTGTACAAAAATTTCTAGCACGATACCTAAATTTGATTTTGAGAAAGAGAGTACTTGTGAAGTGACCTAATAGGTGAGTAGGTGCCTCATTGACGTTCGATAATGTGAGCTGTAGATATAAAAATATATAATATTTAATTATAGGAGTAAAAGAAGAATAATAGGCCACCATTAAATATTTTCGAGGTGGTTTTCGCGTTTTTAGACAACTTCGCTACATATCGCCATATTTCAAAACATCATAACTCCGCAAAAATGGTCCGATTTCGGATTTGTTTTTGTTTGTTTTGTAGGTATTAGCTTAAGCTACAATTTACTATGAAATAACTTTCTTTAAAAAACGCTTCGTTGTCGTGTTATATGCGAAAAACATTTAATTACCGCTATTTTGGGCGGTTTTTCGCGATTTTGAGTATGAAGCCGATGGTTGCCGTGGTAGAAAACTTCAGATTCGGATTCAGCATCCCAAAAAACATGAAAATCCGTTGAGAAAGAAAGTTCCGCAGTTTTTTCTTTGCCAAACCCTTATATTATTGGACTAAGAATACTTCTGAAAATTATGAAATTGAAACTGAATCTGAAACTCAAAATGTTACAGATGATGTTCAGATTAACGAATATAATACTTGTGACGAAAGCATTTACCAGCAAAATCCTTATCAATTGCAATACAATCTGGCATCTTCATATTCACATACACAAGACTATCGCTTCACTGACCATGAAGTTGACCCTGAAACATATCATATGGTTCACGTATACAATGATTCAAATGAACAAAATCTAAATTTTCAAGTAGCACTATCAAACAACTCGGAGATAATAAATATTAATAACTTCAGATTAGATTTACCATATATTTATGCACCTGAAATAAATTGTTACTTTTTGATAGATACTGGTAGCTCTAGATCGTTAAATAGTAATGCCGTCGCTAATGAATATTTTCAGAAATCTATTACTCATGAAGATTTTTATATTCGAACAGCACATGGACTTTCTCATCATAATAAAATTATAACAGTTCCAGCTTTCAAAATTTTCAATACTGATCAACTTGTGAAATTTCATATATTTGATTTCACTGAAAACTATCACGGTTTAATTGGTGCAGATATCTTGAAACAAATAAATGAAAACATCAATTTCAAATTAGGACAATTAATTACCCCATAAGTGCAGATTCAGATGATTTACGAAAGTTCAAAAATACCCAATACTACGACAAATCCAACAACTACTGGGAAACGCAATGCCAACGCTGATGCGCTTTCAAGGATCCAAATTAATGCACTTCAAAATTCAAGCATTTATAATGAACCTGCAGATTCAGATCGCGGAACCCTAGATTTCTTATTATCATTGAAAGATGAAAGGGAGCAATCTGTTAGTGATAAACAGTTACGAATAACTCAATCAAAACCTGATAAACAACAAATCTTGCATGATTTAATATCTAGTACTAATGTTCCAAGTTCATTTCTTGGTTGTAGTAATCAGTCACATTCACAAACAAATAGAGACAACAAACAGATAAAAATACTACAAGACATTCAACTCAAACCACCTGAAAGTACTGATGACGCTTAAGTACCAGAAACACTCTGTACAATCCATTCTGATGATGGTCAAAATGCAAGTGGAGAAATAGAAATACTTGATGACATTATTAACAATAAGCCAAATCAAATTATTATAATACCTCACGCACTCAACAAAATAGATATCAGAACAGATAAATTCCACAAATTAAATATTTTGGAAGTTAAAATACCTAAAGGCAATAAAACGCTTATATTAGAATTTCTGCGGAAATTCACAACGCCCGGTAAGACATTTCATATGTTCTTTAGAGATGAACTGCAATATGCAGAATTTGATGAAGTATATAATGAGTCATTTTATGGGAAAGGTTTAAAACTAATAAGATGTACAAAATTAATTAACTCAATTACAGAAAAAGAGGAACAGTTAATGCTTATAAAGTTCCAACATGAAGGGAAATGTAATCATAGAGGAATCCAAGAAACATATGAACATCTACGTAGAAATTATTATTGGCCGTCTATGAAACAAGATATCACTAATTTCATAAATGCTTGCGAACTCTGTCAAACAGCTAAATATGCACGAAGTAAACCATATTTCCCAATAGTTATAACAGAAACGCCATCGAAACCATTTCAGATTTTACACATTGACATATTTATATTTGATGGTCAAAATTATCTCACCATTTTAGACAAATTTTCCAAATTAGGTCAGGCTTTGAAGCTCCAATCTAAATGTGCAATTGAAATTTGTAATGCTCTTATACAATATTTTAGCTTGTATGGTGTCCCCGAGAAAATAGTATCAGATTGTGGTACAGAATTCAACAATGAAATGGTGAAAGAATCATTAAAAGTCCATAGAATAAGAATCCACTTTACTACACCACAACACCACGAAAGTAATTCACCAGTTGAGCGGTTTCATTCAACAATTTTAGAACATCTGAGATTACTGAAAAATCAACATCCAACGGATTCCAATTTAATGCAATATGCTCTAGTAGGTTACAATAACTCAATAAATTCTGTGACAAAGTATTCACCTTATGAAATAACATTTGGACACACAGCTTCACGTGATCCACAGGAACTGTTAGGTAACACTTTCTTTGCGGATTATATTGTTAACCATAATAATAAACTAAAGGCTCTCTATGAACAAGTAACAGAAAATACTATCAAAGTGAAACAAAATTTACAAGAAAAATTAAATAAAAAGGGTAACATTCAAAATCAATACAAAATAGGTCAAACAGTTTTCAGAACAAATGAATCAAGAAATAAAAAACAAAACAAATTCAAAGGACCATATGAAGTTATTGAGCTGTTGGAAAACAATGAGATTAAAGTGAGAAATAAAACTACGCGAAAGATTACCACTATTCATACAAAAGAATTAAGAATTCCTGTTTCTGTTGCAGATTCTTCATCTGTTTAACAACAGCAGAACATTCAATTCCAATCTACCATGAATTAAAAGATAACCCGATATTACTTCCTTTCAAATTAGGCACAGCACAAAATCAAATAGATCAATGGTCTTTTATTCAAGTGTTCGAATTATCCACAATAATAACTGAATTTAAAACGTTGTCAATAAATGTAGGAAGATTGAAATTAGCATTTGAAAAACACAACAGTAATAAAGATTATAAACCTGATTTCAATAACTCCTATAATTTAATAGGAAGTTTGGAGGAACAAATCAAAACACAATTAATTCAAATAAACCCCGTTTTAATGAATGTAAATATCAACAATAGAGAGAAACGTGGTCTAATCAATGGGTTTGGTTCGATTCTCAAAGCAATCACAGGTAACTTAGATGCAAATGATGCTGAACGTTACGATAAAGCTCTTGAAACAATTTCCGAAAATCAGAATCACTTAAAATTAATTGTCAAAAATCAAATTTCGATAATTGAAACATCTGTTAAACAATTTAATGAAAGTATCTCTAGATTAGGGTCTAATCAACTTGTTATTGCTAAACGAATAGAAGATATTGAAACCTACATCAATGAAACACAGACAAAGTACTTAGAGGATTATTATTTTATTGTATTACAACCCACCATTCATAATATAATAGTTGAATATCAAATGATTAGTCAGATTCTTGAAAGTTTAGAAACAGCTGTCACATTTTCAAAAATGAACATACTACATAATTCCATAATTAAACCGCATATACTCTTACAAGAAATTAAGAATATACAACAATACTTACATCCTGATCGCAAATTACCTTTTGAACCAAGACTTGATAATACCATTCTTTTTGAAAAAATTATTGAAGTGAAGAGTTACCTTAAAAATAACAAATTAGTCTTCATTATAGAAATACCTTTAACTGAGAAACTGAACTATGATTACTTTCAACTTATACCTGTACCTGTAAACCATCTTGATCTCTATACCGCCATTCTCCGTAAGTCTAAATACCTCATCCTGAACGAGCATCATTACTGAAGACGGATACCTCTGCAGAAACAAAGGCCCAATGGAAACTGGTACCAATCAACCATGTGAAGTACAACTCTTACGCTATGAACAAAATCCAACAAATTGTTCACGATTTTCGATCACTATGCAAGGTGTAAAATCTCAAAAGCTAACGAAGAATAAGTTTTTACTCACAATACCTCAGAAATCTATTGCAACTCAAAAGTGCGGTCGTGAAATTGAACAAGTGCCTTTACACGGACTATATATTCTAGAACTTACTCCAGATTGTCAAATTAATTTAGATAAATCTACTATTAGTGTTTTTGAACAGTCAAAAGTAAAATACAGAAACATTGCTCTTCCGCCAATACAAAGTGTGTTTACTGATCCAAAGGAATTCAGAATGAACAAGAATCCATTAAAATTGGATCCAATTCAATTAGATGATCTGAAAACGGTTGGAGCCGCATTAGCAATCCAAAATGAAGATCTCAACAAAATACCAGACTCTATCATAGAACTTCAACATGCTAGTTATGGAACTTGGTTCATCTATGTATTAATCGTAGGGTTTATATCCTTTTCACTATTCAAATGTTTAACTGAAAAGGGTATTTGCAAATCTCAAATCCTTATCAAGAAGACAAACTCATCTCCAACCCAAATTGAAGAAATTGCAATCTAATTCTTCACTACATGGTAGTTTCGATTCTAAGAAGGGAAGAGTTACGATATACAGGACTGTTCCCGCTGATGCGAACATTCATTCCTAGAAGTAGTATCATGTTATTATCTCTAGTTTATATTACATTATTCATGTCTTACAAGTAATGTACACGTTGTTAGATTAGTCTTATTCCAACTTCGAATAGATTCACTAGTTGTAATCTTATTAATAAAGTAATTACAATTCTTTTTAAAAAATCAATTTTAAAAGGACCTCACATATTTCGCTGTTAAATACTGGTCAACTCATAACCGACAAAAAAGATATTACCAATGAACTTAACGGAGTGTTTGCATCCATTGGAAAAACACTGGCAAACAAGATAAGCAAAACACCAACCCAACAACCAGCAAATAAAAACATGTGTAATTCTTTGGTTCTTCTTCCAATAGATTCTAAAAAGCTGCGCACCATAATTCAAGATACATTCTTGGTTTCGCTGATGATACGGCAATACTGCTGACACCTGGGAAGCACTAAAAGAAGAATCACAAAACGATCTTAGTAAAATAAAATCTTTTTCAAATAGTAAATTACTCACAGTGAACTTGGAAAAAACGAACTACATCCCTTTTAGCTGTAACAGAACTGGATTACCGATTTCAGATAACGTAACTATAAATATAAATGACAAGCCCTATCATATTTCACCGCTTAATAGAATTAAATATCTAGGAGTCATCGTTGATTCATACTTAAGATGGGACTCTCACATTAAATATATCACTGGTCGGATCCCTCGCAGAATAAATTCTACTACAGTCAAGTTGAAAACCTCAGGTCGGTACTGCTAGACCAGATCGGGTACGTGGAGTCGCCAAGCTCCAAAGATCCTACCTTAGTTAGCCAATTGCCAACCGATGAAGGTCAGGCTCAGGCCTTTCTGGCGGTGCCTCCCTGCGTATGCATACTCACTCATTCCACTCATTCACTACCACATTTGTTTTTCTTCTTTCAAACATCTTTCTCGCATATGTCACAAACACTCTATATTTATTCTCACTTTCTAACATATCAGGCAACCCTCATATACCATCATTCCCATCTAGCACAAGACCCATTTCTCTTAAATTCGTCAAATCAATATACAACTCACCTTTCATCAATCCATGCTTCAAATCTTCAACTCTTGCACCACCCGGACAACCTGGGTCCTTATAAAGACAGCATACAAATCTAGCCACAACCATGCACAACTCTCAACTTTCCTAACATCACACATATATTCATGCAGCACTCTGGCCTTCTTCACCCATTTCCCATTCATTCTGCCATTCACTCATTAATGCATTATTCAAAATATTCTTCATCTTACCCAGACTCACTCCTCTTACTTCACATTCGTTCACTACACCAACCACACTGATGTCGCCTTCCTTTTGCCAACGAAATGATGTCGCACGCGACAGAACTTGGTGGCGCCAGGGAAGAACTACCATCAGTACTTCCATCGCATCAGTCGATACCGTTCTACAGGTTCTCAAACAACCACTCAAAGCTACCCGTTCACAACGATCTAACAACTCCTTTCCTGTCTCCATTCTTACTACCTTGCACCGAACACTTGCTCCATACAAGGCGCATGCCATCAGCAGTCCCTTGTATATCGTTTGCACTGCTGTTCTTCCCAATCCCCAATCTTTCTTTGTAACGAAGCTTAAATTTCGAAAGATTATTTAATTTAGATCAGGCAATAAATACGGATGTTACATGTAATTTCAGTTTGAACAGTTCATTATTTCAATAGATATGAATGAATTCCGAATGTGTATTCCGTGATTGCCACTTTTCTAAATCTCCGTGATTTCAAATAAGTATAATTATTCAAATAGATGAATCTAATTCATGCCCGTTCAAAATTGCATTTCATTCCGATAAAATATGTTGCAAAAACAGGGGTCTGGCCCGTTAAGACACCAAACTTTGTACAGCCTTATGTATAAAAAGGGCGAACAACCTAAAAACTCCGATAACACTTGTTTACTCCGCCGGGAAGAACTGGTGTGATATCATGAGCGCGAATTTTAGATCTAAAAAGTAGCGTCACTTTTAACCATTGTTCGGAGCACAAGTAAAAACTATTGGCACAAAAATAAGGATTTGGTGGAGCAGACCTGTCCAGAACCTCGGAAAACATATAAAAGCCGTGACAGCCGAAAGATCTCTCTCTTGTGTGTTTTTGATTTTGATCAGTGAAGTAGCTCTTTTGTGATTTCAATTTTGATCAGTGAAGTAGCTCTCTTTTGTGTTTTTGAATTTCGATCAGTGCAGTTACTCTCTTGTGTTTTGATTTTCAATCAGTGAAGTAGCTCTTTTGTGATTTTTCAAGCCGTACAATATCTCTAGTGTTTTTGAATTTATTCGAGTTTGAGTCATATTTAAAAGCTGTGAAGTAACAATAGTGTTCCGTTTGTGTTAGTGAATTGTTTCATAAGGTAATTGATAGCAAATAGTTTATATTTTTGGGCATTACGATATATTGATTTCCGCATTTTATGATTATTGTTGTGATTGGTAAACGTTTGTACGATATTTAAGTTCCGTGGTATTCAGTAATTTGAATCATCATATGTGAGTTTATCCCGTCATAGGTGGAATAGTGCACGATTTGAATGCGCGCGTGGATTGAAATATTCAAGTAATTGTATGGTGTGTACAGAGTGTGTACGTTTGAACGACAGGGGCGTCTTTGATATATTTGTGCACGCTGTGTCTATCCCGGAAGTATGAATATATCCTAGACGACCAAACCACCAACGGCTTGTGCACACTGTAGTATAAGCTGGGGGTGGTTGTGTGATTGAGAATCGTAATAATTCCCTTAATACTATGAGAAGTCCTCGGCCGTGGATATAGGGGTTATTGCAGATACGATAATTAGGACTTGTGCACGCTTTGTCTATCCCGGAAGTATAAGCCCTAATTGTCTAGATTCTGAATCTACAAAGTGTATGAAATCTAATACTGTCATACAATTACCGGGTAATCCGTGGATAGCTAATACCAGGGTGGGTGTTATGACAGAATAAACTCAATTAGAGTAATTAACCGAAACATAGTAAAATCTGATATCGTACAATCGGAAAACTAGTGCAATATTTTCCGAACCAACCGAATTAATAACCGAATATATCGTAGTGTGATTTGAACATTTCATTTATTAGTGCTGCTATCTAATATTTACCGCATACCGCTCATTACGCTGAGACCTGTTTGATTCGTACTTTTCCGCAAATTGATCATTCTGAATCAGTGGCGGAACTTCAATTTTTTGGCCCCCCCGCAAAATATTATTCGGGCCCCTACTACAAGAGAAACACAAATTTTTATAAATATTTTTATTGAAAAATAACAAAAAGGAACAAAATTGCATTAGTAACAATTAAAAATTAACAAAAGAAAATATATTTAAAATTTAAAATCCTTCTTCCTGGATTTCAAATTTCCAAAATCTCTAATCACATCTTTTATTTCCATATTTGAATTAAAAAATAAAGCTGAAAATATAACTTACCTACTTTCACAGTTCACACTTAATATTTATTTAATATTTTGTAACGAATTCGAGTTGAATGCAAATTTCAAAGTTACCCACACATTCACAAGATATCTTAAAATTAACAAACTTAAAATCTAATAGAAAAGTAGAAGAGGGTGAAGTTTACAAATTGGTAGGTTTTTATTGGTGACAAGAAGGAAGTGGTGGAAAACATGCTATTACTGAGGAATGTGTAAGAAGAAAGGTTCAAATACTTCAAATGGAAAAACCCGAATTGTCGATGCGCCAAGAAATGGTCATAAATAACATCTGGAGAGGTATCATAAATGATAAATATTTGGGTTTGTATAGTTCTGAAAACATGAAACAAATGAACGTACCTACCGGAGGGGACGAGACGGTGACGAGACGGTTGTAAAATTGGGAAGTACATACATAATTAAATAATATAAAATAATATATAGTGGCATTAATTAGCGACGTAACACTGTCACTGATCAACCTACCCAAATAATTTTCGACAAGTGCTCTGAAGAGTGTCAGAGAGGGGCCTTTTTCTTGGTTTTCAGGCAGCCGAGTCAGTGCGTCAAAACAAAGTAATGACAAACAGATGTGGGAGGTTGCAATACTTCCTAAGGGTTTTAAAATGTTTTGTATTAGAATTGTTTGTTTTTTTTTGCGCTCGCTGGTAAAGTCGGTTATCAGTTTCGAGAATGTTTCACTCTTTTCATAATGCATTTGAGCCCCTATAGCTCTGGGCCCCCCCGCGTTGCGGGGTACCGCGCATTGTAGTTCCGCCACTGTTCTGAATCATTCATCAACCGATTCCGTACCGCTGAATTAAATTCAGCGACCGAACTTATCGTAGAGTTGACTTCTTGAAAGAGTTTTCATTTACCGTTTGAGCTTCATTACATTTTCCGTCTGGGTGTAATTTTGTGAAATAATACCGTTCAATTGCATTTAAATTGATTATTCTAAAAGTGTACTTGTTAAAATCATTATATATTTTATTATTTGGAATTCCCCGTTTTATTAAATTATTTCTGCTCCATCTTTAACGAGCTAAGTTATAACCAGGTATCAATTGTAATTAAAGCCTACAATTTCGATACTGTTTTCTGCCCATTGGACTCTGGTTATACTTCACTGTAGCTACCCTAGGAACAAGGCTATCTTTAGATAGCATAGTGACAAACCTTGTGGTGAAGACCCTAGCAGAAGTCTTCAAAAAGGAGTTAACCTTTGGGAAAAATCTGGCGCCCGAGGATTCGAAGCTTACCGCAGTAAGCAATTTACCGAAAAGCCGCAAGGTCACGTTATATCTTGATCACTCGTATTAAACAACCTATCAACTGAGTCATTCTACCTCTCAACTCTTTAAATGCCCCATGAAATGCATTCTCTCGCCAATCGTAATGCCCAGATACTTCACGTTCCTTACATATCCTATTTTCAACTCTTCATACTTCATTGTCGAGTTCCTCGTTGGAGACAGAAACCCTCTCAATAACATACATACTGTCTTATTCTCTGACACTCCTACACCAAATTTCCTTCCCCATTCAACCACTATTTCTGAGAATATTGCTCCTTTCCTTTCCAATTCCACTCTACTTCCGCCCTCAATCATTCCCAACAACTCGTCTGCTTACGCAACCACCTCATACCTATTCACTTCTAATTCTAATTCAATCACTGCCTTGTGGGCAGCCTCTACTCACGTTCCTCCATACTCTATCGCCACTTGCATTTTGCAACACATACTTTTCTCTCACTGAAGTAGTCCTTCCACAATCTTATCTCTTCAAAACCACACTCTTCTAACTTTCTAATCACACTAGCCCATCTTAGTTTTGGGAACGCTCCCTTAAAGTCTACGAACAGACCAAGGACGCGCTGACTCTCCGACCGATCGACTGACCCTAACACGCTCGTCCATGCATCTTCTGTTCCCCTCTTATCAACAAATCCATACTGACTCTGATGCATTCTACCTTCCATATTTTCCTTCATTCTTTGTACTATCATCCATTCCAACACTTTATCAAACACACTTAACAGACAGAACGGTCTACACGACCTTTCACACATTCTGTCTTTATTCACACCTTTCAGTAACACAATCACTACCAAGCTTCCACTCCTTCGGGACCTTTCCTTCACTCAAACAAGAATCATCCATTGCTTTCATATATGATGGACATACCTGCCATACTCTCTTAGCACATTCGCCTCAGAATCCATCCAAACCTGGAGCCTTTCTTTTTTCAATTTTATTCACAGCCATACCTATCTCTTCCCAGTCAAATTCCTCTTGCGTACTATTCTCTTCATTCCTCGTCAGTCTCTCGAAAAAAACTCTTGTAACATGGAGTCCATCGCTTCCTTCCAACCTATCGTTAATGATCCATCCGATCTTCTAACAATACTTAAAACATTCTTTAATTTGGTTCCTCTACAGATCTTATATACTCCTCCACATGGATTCATGTCACCCTGCCTACATATAAACTCCTGCCAATCCTTATCTTTAACTTTCTAAATTTCTTTCTTATATTCACGCAATGCATCAAGATAATCTCTCTCACATTCATCAATATTCACGCCTATTCTTCTTGCATTCTGAAATAATTTCCTTTTGTTCCTACAACCAGATCTTATTCTCTTCAAATCATCATTCCACCATTTTACCCTGGCTTTCTTACCTATTTCCCATTACTCGAATACTCTATCTCCTGCGCTTCTTATAGCCCCATTCATATATATCACGCTATCACTACTTCCTAACTCCATATAGTCACGCAACATTACTTTCCCTAGTTCAAATATTAACTCCCTATCAAATTCTTTCCAGTCATCTTTCTTAATCTTCCAGATCATCCCTTTCATATTACTCTCATTCAGTCCTCTCGGAGCACCCAGCTGCAACGCAATAACATTGTGATCGCTAGCACTCCTATCTACATGCACTTCCCACTTGTCCACTTCCTCTGGAAATTCTTCGTTACCAATCAAAACATCACTCACCCCATTCGGGCCACAGTATGTAAATACAGCCGTTGCCTCATTCAACACTACCAAACCTCTCTCAATTAATAATTCTTCAAGCATCCGTCCTCTTTCTTCTCTCTCATCATGCCGTATTCCCTTGCTAAACCACAAGGACACGGCATTCGCATCCATTCCTATGAATAGGGGTTTCCTGCCAATCCCATTGCACAAATTTCCCATATACTCAATCACCGGCTCCAGGTTCTACCCATATGTACAATATATCGAATATACAAAACATTCACCAATTCTTCCCTTTAGCCAGACACAAACTGCCCATTCTCTTCTTAATTCATCCATCATATCCATGCTATCATCATTCAACACTACAGCCGCTTTCTTAGCGCTTACCACTCTCATATCACCAGGTAGTCCACGTATTTTACCGCCCCATTCATACGGCTCCTGAAACACTACAACCTTATACTCCTCCTCTTCCATCATCACTCCAACATCATTCATTACCCTTTCAGATCTTCTACAATTCAATTGTAGCCTTTTACTCATCATTCTACATTCATTCTACTCCTCATTCTTTCCATAGCTCTCTTGTATAGAGGACAGTCTTCACTTAGAATTTCGTGAACACCGATCTCGACGCCCGCTCATATACAATATGCACATCCATTCTTCACTTCGCTCTTACACTCTCTTACCAAGTATCCTCTTTACCGCAGTTCCTACTTCTCGAACTCTTCTTACACTCCTTTATTCCATGCCCTAGTCCTAAATAGCTATAACATCTTAAGACCTGTTCAAACCTATTCACTCTCATACACCTAAAACCCATATATACTCTACCTTCCTCAAGCCATGCCTTTGCAATCAGTATGTCTACTTCCAGCAACACGTTGCCTACTCATTCGTTCGACCCTCTTGTTCTATTTACGATTCTCACGCCTACAAATACGTTAGGCTCTAAGCTCAACGCATTTCTCTCATACAACTCTTTCTTAATCTTTTCCTCAGTCCATTCTAACGGCACGCCATAAACTAAAACTAAACCGAGAGGGTTTAAGACTCTCCATTTCGTCAACCCTCATTTTGCACTTTCCTATTTCTTCGCACCTTCTCAAACGTTCCAAGTCACCCTTATCACTTACTTCAACTATCACACCATCTCGTACCCTCCTAATTGCCCTCACTTGCACGTCCTGCAGCTTGGATTCAACCTTGCCTCTTTTACCTTATCTACTGTCATACTACTACCTGTTCCGGCCTTAACCATCACAGCGTAGCTCTCAACTTTTCTCGGTCTAGCGACCACACTGGCTCCTACGCTAGGAGACCCCACACCTACATTCGCACATGCCCTTTCAATTTCATTTATTCTACCTGCCAACTTCGCATTCTCACTCACTAACTCTTTAATCGCACTCTCCTTCCTTTCCATCTCGTCTATTCTACCTGTCATTCTCTCATTCGCACTACTAAGAGACTACATACGTTCTTTCCTGATCTCTAGTTCTTCCATTCTCCCTCTTAATTTTCCTATCACGCCTATTTCGTACTCAGCCCTACATTCCGCAAAAAATTTCAATATCGTAATTCCGGACGTCTTGGCGATTTCATTTGCCTCAGCCGATACAAAGCATTGCACATTCTCCTCCATTTCGTTTATCTTGTCATAATTCATAATGAAGCCCCAGAGTATGGGACGAACACCAGTAGCTTCGGAGGTGACGCACATTATCCGGGAAAGGCAATATGTCCCACGAGGATTGCCCGGTCCTCGTGGTAAGGGAGACTAACGACCTGACTCCCTCCAGGCCATTCATTATTTGGGCGACTCTCCATACCGTTAGAATTGCCTTGTGCACTTTTCGCAATCCCGCGGCACATATACAGGTACAGCTTACGCACGAAACTGCGTATGTAGCGGAGAGAAAAAAGGAACATTTAATTTTTGCACCCCTCAGTACCAACTGTCTTTCAAAGCTCAGTCTACAGACCAGTTGACACCGAAGAGTTATGCAAATACTCGTTTCGAGCCCCGGATACTCTCGCCATATATCCGGGCAGATGTCCAAGTATTAGTCTAACGTGAAATTCCTGTCCCGAGGACTCTACCGCACGACCCCCATGGGCGAGGGATTGGGATCACGCCCAATCAGCGTGATAGGAAGAATCCTACCTACCAGTATGTCCGGGGAGAGCAATCCCCCGAACCTCACTGGTGAGAGCGGAACCCCATCCATTCCTACTGACTATGCAGGTCAGTTCCCGAGCTGCCAAACGCAGCTCACCCATCGAAGGATTGTAACAGAATACTCTCCATCGCCCGCTAGCCAGCATGCGGCTGTCAACCACTACCACCACGAAACCTATCCTTTCCTCCTTGGTACCAGTAAAATGCAGGAACACTGGTTGGATCCCTCGCAGAATAAATGCTACTACAGTCAAGTTGAAAACCCCAACTCGGTACTGCTAGACCAGCTCGGGGACGTGGAGTCGCCAAGCTCCAAAGATCCTACCTTAGTCAGCCAATTGCCAACCAATGAAGGTCAAGCTAAGGCCCTTCTGGCGGTGTCTCCCTGCGTATGCATACTCACTCATTCAACTCATTCACTACAGCATTTGCTCTTCCCCTTTCAAACATCTCTCTCGCATATGTCGCAAACACTCTATATTTATTCTCACTCTCTAACATATCAGTCAACCCTCTTATTCGGTTTATTCGGTCGTTCACATCTAGCACAAGACCCATTCCTCTTAAATTCCTCAAATCAGCATACAACTCACATTCCATCAATACATGCTTCCAATCTTCAACTTTTGCACCACATTGGCAACCTGGGTCCTCTGCTAAACCTCTTTCGTGCAGAAACGCATTCATACTTTCATGCCCGGTCATTAAAAACCCTGCATACAAGTCCAGCCAAAACCATGCACAACTCTCAACTTTTCTAACATCACTCATATATTCATACAGCACTCTACCATTCTCACTCGTTTCCCAATCATTCTGCCATTTATCCATTAACTCATTCTTCAAGATATTCTTCAACTTACCCAGACTCACACTTCTTACTTCACATTCGTTCACTACGCCAACCACGCTGATGTCACCTCCCTTTTGCCACCGAAATAATGTCGCACGCGACAAAACTTGATCGATCTAACAACACCTTTCCTGTCTTCGTTCGTCCTACCTTCCACCATACACTTGCTCCATACAAGGCGCATGCCATGAGCAGCCCCTTATATATCATTTGTACTGCTATTATTCCCAATCCGCAGTCTTTCTTGATCACTCGTATCAAACAACCTATCAACTGAATCATTTTACCTCTTAACTCTTCCAGATGCCCCATGAAACTCATTCTTTCGCCAATCGTAATGCCCAAATACCCCACACTCCTTACATATCCTATACTCAACTCATCGTACTTTATTGTCAGGTTTGTCGTTGAAGACAGAAACCCTTTCAATAACATACATACTGTCTTGTTCTCCAACAATCCTATACCAAATTTCCTTCCCCATTCAACCACTATTTCTAAGAACCTTGATACTTTCCTTTCCAATTCCATCCTACTGTCGCCCTCGATCATTCCCAGCAAGTCATCTGCATACGCAACCACCTCATACCCATTCACTTCCAATTCAGTTAATAACTCATCCATACAAAGGTTCCACACAAAGGGTCCGCATATGTATCCCTGTGGGCAGCCTCTACTCTCATTCCTCCATACTCTGTCACCGCTGGCATTTTTTAACACATACCTTCCTCTCACTGGAATAGTCCTTCCACAATCGTATCTCTTCGCAACCACACTCTTCTAACTTTCTAATCACACTAGCCCACCGTAGATTGTCAAACGCTCCCTTGAAGTCTACGAATAGACCAAGGACGCGCTGACTCTCCGAACGGTCGACTGACCCTAACACACTCGTCCATGCATCTTCTGTACCTCTCCTAACAACAAATCCATACTGACTCTGATTCATTCTACCTCCCATCTTTTTCTTCATTCTTTGTACTATCATCCATTCCAACACTTTATCAAACCCACTCAACAGACAGATCGGTCTATACGACCTTACACACATTCTGTCTTTATTCGCACCTTTGAGTAACACAATCACTCTACCGAGCTTCCATTCCTTCGGAAACTTCCCTTCACTCAAACAAGAATCGTACATCGCTTTCATATAGAATGGACATACCTGCCATACTCTCTTAACACATTCACCTCTAAATCCATCCAAACCTGGAGCCTTTCTTTCTTTTATTCGGTTCACAGCCGTATCTACCTCTTCTCAGTCAAACTCCTTTTGTATTCTTTTCTCTTCATTCACCATAAATCTCTCACCTGCATCTCTCGGAAAAAACTCTCGCAACATTGAATCCATGGTTTCCTTTCAACCTATCGTTAGTGATCCATCCGCTCTTCTAACGCTACTTAAAACATTCTTTAATTTCCTTCCTCTACAGATCTTATATACTTCTCCCCATGGTTTCATGTTACCCTGCCTAGATATAAACTCCTGAGAATCCTTATCTTTAACTTTCTTAATTTCATTCTTATATTCACGCCATGCATCAAGGTACTCTCTCTTACATTCGTCAATATTCACACCTGTTCTCTATGCATTTTGAAATCATTTTCTTTTATTCCTACAGCCAGTTCTAATTCTCTTCAAATCGTCATTCCACCATTTCACCCTACCTTTCTTTCCAATTCCCCATTTCTCGAATACTCTATCTCCTGCGCTCCTTATAGTCCCATTCATACATCTCACCTTATCGCTACTTCCTAACTCCATATAGTTCCATTATTCTATCTAATTC
The DNA here is from genome assembly GCA_958510875.1 of Endomychus coccineus. Taxonomy (NCBI): domain Eukaryota; kingdom Metazoa; phylum Arthropoda; class Insecta; order Coleoptera; family Endomychidae; genus Endomychus; species Endomychus coccineus. The sequence continues at coordinate 47,407,120 of OY294070.1, forward strand.
AAATATTAACTCCCTATCAAATTCTTCCCAGTCACCTTTCTTAATCTTCCAGCCCATCACTTTCGCATTACTCTCATTCAGACCTCTCGGAGCGCCCAGCTGCATCGCAATAACATTATGATCGCTAGCACTCCGATCTTCATGCACTTCCCACTTCCCTACTTTCTCAACAAATTCTTCATTACCAATCGGAATATCTATATCACTCATACCATTCGGGCCACAGTAGGTAAATACAACTATGGCCTCATTCAACACTACCAAACCTTTATCAATCAACAATTCTTCAAGCATCCGTCCTCTTTCTTCTCTCTCATCATGCCGTATTCCCTTGCTAAACCACAAGGAAGACACGGCATTGGCATCCATTTCTATGAATAGGTGTTTTCTACCAATTCCATCACTCAAATTTCTCATATACTCAATCAACGACTCCAGGTTCTCCCCATATGTACAATATAACGAGCAAACAAAACATTCACCAACACTTCCCTTTAACCAGACACAAACAGCCCATTCTCTTCTCAATTCAGTTACTTCAATCATATCCATACTATCATCATTCAACACTATGGCCGCTTTCTTAGCGCTTACCACTCTCATATCACCAGGTAGACCACGTACTTTACCGCCCCATTTATATGGCTCCTGTAACACTCCAACCTTATATTCCTCCTCTTTCATCATCACTCCAAAATCATTCATTACCCTTTCAGATCTTCTACAATTTAATTGTAGACATTCACTCATTCTATATTCATTCTATTCCTCATTCTTTCCATAGCTCTCTTGTATAGAGGACAGTTTTCACTCAGGATTTCGTGAACACCGACATCTACACCCGCTCGTAAGCAATTTGGGCATCCATTCTTCACTTCACTCTTACACTCCCTTACTAAATGTCCTTCCTTACCACACTTCCTACATCTCGAACTCTCCTTACATTCCTTTATACCATGCCCTATAGTAGGGGAGCCCAAGCGGGGATTTTAGAATTTACTCGAGCGCAGCAGAATAACATACGGGGGGAAACCTTGCACTCTGTTCAGTACCTCCACCATACATGAACCTTTGATATAGCGTCGTACGTCTGGAGCAGCTGATCAGAATAGTAAAAAAAATCGATCATTAGAAAAACTTGAGTGCGTCAGATTAAGGAAAGGTGGGTTCTATTTATGCAGAAAAGTATATATTTCAATAATCTGACGATTTAAGCATAACGCAAGTAAATGGGAGAGTCACATAGTTGTAAAAAAAACGTCACCTGGACTTTCTCCAGCGCGGTTGATTTTTCTTCAGTTCGAAAGTACATTCTTCAAGAATCACAAAAATAATATAATCTGCCGATTTCCACAAGCCGAAGTAGTAGAAATAATTAATAACGTGTGGTGCGTGCAGCTACTAAGAGCTATGTGTTTCCCACTCCGCGCCTCTCTTTCCTTCTCACTTTTTCTCTATCTCTTTCTCTCTCGCACCATCCCGCCACTACTTTCCGTCCACTCTTTCTGACGCCATGATGCCATCACAGCTGATCACGACGACACATTAATGTTTGCATGTGTACAACACTTGGGTTAGTTTATTCTGCTCCAACAAAAGTTTTATGAATTAATCTTAATAAGTTTTATATGTGATATAACAATGGATGATAATAGTGTAAAATGTGTATTTTGTGACCAAAAAAATAATGAAAAAGTTAAAAAATTTACAACAGAAACAATTAAAAAATGCAAGACAGTTTTGGAGTATCGTCGAAGCAAACCGATTCAGAGAAAATCACACAGTAGTTATATTAATGTAGAACTTTCAGATGAAGCATCATTAAACGACGGCTATCACGCACAGTGTTATAAACTATTTACAGCAATTAAAATACCACCTGATTTTCAAAAGCAACAAGAAAGTGCAGTGGAATGTAATGTTGTACCGGAAGTTTCTGGAGAAGATTCTGAATTGAATGAGACTGTTACTTCAACGACAACTCAGGTGGCTGGAACTTCAACAGATGAGTAAGTGTTAATATTGCTCATAATATATTATATATTATTTATAATACATCATATTCATTTTTCATAAAACATCATTTATTGAGAAAATTTGAAAAAATATTTTTGAGATAAATAATTTCATAAAGTAATTATTGATGAATGTTATTGGAAAAGTTATAAGAGAAATTTATAATTTCAAAATGAAAAAATTGACTGAAAGAATAAAAAAAAATTGTGTATGCATGTTTTTCAATTGCTGTTCTTCATGATTGATCTATTCTAATCTTATAAATATATAAAAAAGAATAATTTTTCGAAGCTGTAATGTCAGTCACATGTTATCATCTATCAGGTATTCTATGGTTAAATTGTTTTCAGAGTGCAAGTATCAAGCAACTTTGAGCGGAACTTAGAAGATTCAGATGATCAGCTTTGCGCCGATGAGGCTGTCAATAATGAGGATTTGCCACAACAAAAATGCTTTATTTGTGAAAAAGCACGTAAACGACATCATGGACGTGAAGTTCCATTGGCAGTCAATAGATTTAGAACAATTGATCTGTTAAAAAGTGCAGCTACTGAACATAATGATATAGAAACGTTAGAAAAAATCAGCTCTTTCTGACGACTCCACTATTCCTTATCATAAATATTGCAAAGATCAATATTTACGAGATATTTCAAAAGGAGATGAAAGTAATTTTGTTCAGAAGAGGAAAGCAACAAACACTGCCTATATCATGCTGTGCAAAATGTTGGAGGAATACGTGGTTAAAAATAACGAATGCCTGTTTTTTGATCATGTGAAGAAAGAGTACCATAAATTACTACTAGAACAATTCAAATTATTATCTGATTCTATTAGCAGCACTACATTTTCAGAACGTCACTTAGAAAGAAAGTTAATGGATACTTTTGACAATAAAATCAAGATTATTTATGCTGAAAAAAAAAGTTTCTTGCTCCATTTTCTACACATATTATTAATTATAATGATTTGTTCAAAGCCATGGCAATGAAAGAAACGATTCGTTCAGTTGCAGCACAACTTCGTGAAGAAATACTGAAATCTACTACAACCACATTACCTGACGATTGTACTGCTGAAGATTTGATTAAAGGAGAGTGTGATTACGTACCTGAGCTTTTAACATGTTTGTTGGAAACATTAGTTTGTGGTGATGTTTCTCATTTATCATCAAAAGCACGTGAAAATAAGAAAAATAATAACGAGCTAACAATTTGTTCACTTGGACAAGATTTAGTGTACGCTGCTTCTAGCTACAAAATCAAAACTTCAAAGCATATTACTCCTGGGTCTGGCAGTGAAGAGCTTGTGTAACAGCAGAAAAATAATCAATTTACTATCCAAATATGGACACTGCTCCTCTTATACTACTTTGGAAGAGTTAGAAACTGAGTTAACAATTTCAACAGCAAACAGTACCTACGTGTGTCCTGAAGATATTGTACGTCACCCTGATTTGAATACTGGAGTAGCTTATGATAATTTCGATCGCTTCATTGAAACATTTAATGGAAAAGATACTCTTCACGACACAGTGGGGATAATTTATCAAGACATTTTGCTTGATGAAGATACGGGATCTGTGGTATCTACTCCTGCCAGTGAAATTGAAAATTCTACTTCCAATGAAACTGTAGTCAATAATATTTCAGAATGTACGACCATAACGAAGAGAAGCCGCAAACGTCGAGCCTTCGATGAAATTACTTTTGAGATGCATCCATTCACAAAACAATTAAAAATTGCAACCTGGAATGAGCTAGACATCTCTGCACTCAATCATGCTCCTGAAAATTTAATTTTATCAAAACAATTAGATGTTACATGGGTGTTGTTACATGCGCATAGAATATCAGATGTTCCAATGTGGGTTGGATATCATAGTAAAATTTTTATTGATAATTCATCTGTTCAAAAAGTTTCTTATCTCACGCCAATAAATGAATCACCCACTAATCATTCTACAGTTTTAAAAACTCTTGAACTGAGTCAAGGAAATTGCAAGAGAATGCCAAGCTCCATACATCCAGATAACCTATGATTTACCTATTGCTCGATCATGTTATTGTATTCAAGCTCAAGAATCTCCAAAATTCGACAACATTTTTATTCACATGGGGGCCTTTCATACTGAGATGGCTTTCTTCAAAGCAGTTGGCACCTTCGTAGAAGAATGTGGTCTAACTCATGTAATGACTGAATGTAACCTGATTGCTAACGGTTCAGTTGCAGGTTTTATTGTTGGAAAAAATTATAATAATAGATGTAAACGATTACATTCTGTAATGGCATTAACATTGCAGAAATTGCATTTTCAATCATTTTTGGAAAACAAAAATTTAACACTCCAAGAATCAGTATTAGAATATCTCACGACATTCATGCAGCATAAAGATATCTCTCCACAAGTACACCACACAGAAACACAACATCTAATTCAATCTTATGATCAATATACAGCAGATACTTTGACAGGCAAGCACGGAAAAACGGCACAATTTTACGCGATATACATCGATTTAATAAATCTTTATCATTTATTTATTAAGAGTATTAGAGTAGGCGATTTAGATTTATACATTTATACACTTGGGAAAATCGTGTGCTTATTTTTCTACTATAATCAGCAAAAGTACAGTCGATGGTTAGTATACTACATAAATCAACTACAACATATAGACAACACTCATCCGGGCCTCAGAAACAAAATAGCTAAAGGATCGTTTGGCATCAGAAGAACCATTAAACCTTTCTCGCGGATTCCAGTAGATTTAACATTGGAGCAGACGATCAATGGCGAAGCAGCAAGTCGGCTCACTGGAATCGTTAATCTAACGAACTCCATATCTGCTAGACAACGTTGGGCACGAAGTCATGGGGCTCGAACGCGAATAATATCACATGTTTTAACTCGTGCAGGACTTAATAAGAGCCATGAAGACATCGCCGCTCATCTACATCCAGATCGAATGAAAGAACATCTTAAACAAATTGAAGCTTTCTTGCATAGAATCCAACAGACCACCAACCCATTCTCTTCTTCAATCGATAAAGATCAACTGTACAATATTTCAACTGGACAGGCTACCACTCCAGAAATAGCAGATAGTTTGTTGAATGCAGTGTCATTTGGAACATTCCTGCGAGATCAATTCATAACAGAATGTAATTCCGACAGATTTCACAAAGCATTAAAAAAAAATCCGGTACTGACTTTTGCAAGTTTAAAAAAGAAAAAGACAATAAAAATTGGACAAAAAGTACACGAAGTTAAATTACAGCGAGATTTATTTGGTCGATTATTAGCTCTATCAGTAGACACAAACGTAGATCTTGTAAAAGTACTCTGTTTTCCAATAACTCCAGTTCCGCTATCACTGTGTCATATAGATGGTTCCATGAATAAGACTGTTAAGTCGGTACTGGTTCAAGAGTTAGAAAAAAAAATTGAAGAAGGGGAACAACCACCACATCAGCTAGATATAGTTGTTGTAGATGGCTTTTTTTTTAAATACTTTCAAACAAATGCCACGTAGTTTTGGAGATTTGTCAAAGAAGATTTTACAATGTCTCGTCAATAACTCATCAAGTCGAGTAGCTATTGTATTTGATCGCTACTTCACACCTTCGATCAAAGATTGTGAGCATACTCTTAGAGGTGATGCAGATGACCAAGATTTCTACATCTCTGGTCCTCAACAAACTAGAATATCAGACTTTGCGAAAGATTTGAAAAACATAAAGTTCAAAGAAGCGCTTGTGAAGTTTTTTATCGATCATTGGGCTGATCAAGAGATGGCTACGATTATTGGTAACAAAACAATATATCTCAGCCATGATTTGTGTTACGTATATTCTGTTATCGATAATAAAGTAACGCGAAACATCGATCATGAACTGTCATGTCCTGATCATGAAGAAGCGGATACAAAAATAGTATTTTTGTATGTCAAATAAAAGAAGATTCTACTGTCGCAATCAGAACCTCTGATACAGATATTGTTGTTATCATGTTGGCCAATATGGAATTTCTTCAAGCACCGGTGAAAATATGGTTTGATCTCGGAGTAGGTAATGCACGACGATATATCGATGTTAACGCTGTTTCTGTGAAGCTTGGCCCAGTAGTTTCACAAGCGCTACCAGCTCTCCATGCGCTAACGGGATGTGATTTCAATCCATCATTTTATAGACGAGGCAAGAAAAAACCTTTTGTCATTTTAATGAATTCTGCAATTTTTTAAAAGGCATTTGTAGACTTAGGATCTGCAGACCATAATATTGATGAATTATTTAAGACCATGGAATTTTTCATCTGCCATTTGTATGGTTTAAAAAAGATAGCTGATGTCAACCAAGCTAGGATTGTAATTTTTAATAAGACATACAAGGTATCAGATATATCACAGCCTTTCTCGTTAAATGTGCGTAATTTCGATGCTTGTAACTTGCCACCTTGCCAATCTGAGTTACGGCAGCATTTATTACGAACGAGATATATTGCGTACTTGTGGAGGAACGCACACAATCGAATCATAACTGAAATGTCACCAACAGATTTTGGTTGGATAAATGTTAATGAAAATTGGAGATGAATTGGTTCGTTGGTAATCAACTACCAGAAGCGTATGAAGATGTCGTCATAACACCTGATATTCTAGGAGATACTCCAGATTCAGGTATGTTTCTTTCTGTCAATACTGTAATAACATCATAAAATAAATAAGAAATTATTAAGTATTATAACCGTTTTCTGTTGCAGATACGCAAGTTGTAGATGGAAACGATGATGATAATGAAGAAATCGAACAGCATTTTGAATCTGAAGATGATTCCAGTGACGAAGAAAATTAAAAAAAATTTCAAAACAAAATTAGAAAAATCATTAAAAAATATTAAATTATTGTAAAAATTTAATTACTATTAAAAATGTTATAAGTTATTATTATTAATTATTAAAAACATTAAATTCACATAAATATTATTATTTACAATTATTAAATTAATAAATTAAAATTAAAAATTAAAAAATTTTTAAACATTTATTCCCAATGATTCATAAATATAAATATACTTTCAGTAACCTCAGAAAAGCTGAAATATTGTTTTGTTCAAATCTTCAGATTAAGGTAATTCCCCCACATAATTGTCAGATTATGGGTCAGCATGACTAGGACATCAAGCTGAACCGTCTGTATATTAATCTGACGCGCTCGAGTATTTCAATGTCACGTTTTTTTTTTACATTTTGAAAAATCAGACATGAGGTTTGGTCGCGTCCAAATCGTCAGTCTTTGAAATGGGAGCTCTTTAAGGGTTCACTGAACACCCCTTCTAAACATCTGACGCGCTCGAATAAATTTTTTTTTTTAATTTTCTACCCCTCTGTACGGCCACCCCCACCATTCAAACCGGCAGATTAATATTCTTTCGATATCAGATATACCTGGAGTGCATACACTATGAATATCTGACGCGCCGAAGTATTTCTCTGTAACTCTTTTTTTTACATTTTTGAAAACCTGCCCCCGCTCCCCCCACAAGTGGAAGGACATAAATCATATAACTTTTTTTTTTTAATACGAAATCTTCGCAATCCAATAGGTCCCCACGACGCTCGAGTAACTACCCATTTAGCCCCTTGGGCTCCCCTACTACTAGTCCTAAGCATCTGTAACATCTCAAGACCTGTTCGAACCTTCTCACTCTTATGCACCTAAAACCCATATACACTCTCCCTTCCTTAAGCCATACCTTCGCAATCAGTTCATCTACTTCCAGCAGCACGTTGCCCACTCCCTCGTTCGACCCTCTCATTCTGTTTACAGTTCTCACTTCTACAAATACATCGGGCTCTAAGCTCAACGCATTTCTATCGTACAGCTCTTTCTTGATCTTTTCCTCAGTCCATTCTAACGGCACATCATACACTAATAATCTGGGTTTAAGAGCCTTCACTTCATTCATCAATCCTCATTCCGCATTTTCCTTTTTGTTTACACCTTCTCGAACGCTCTAAGTCACCCTTATTACTCACTTCAACTATCACACCATCTCGTACCCTCCTCATAGCCCTCACTTGCACGTTCTGTAGCTAAGGTTCAACCTTGCCTAGCAGGACCTCTCTCACTTTGTCTCGCAGTCATACTACAGCTCTCAACTTTTCTCGGAACAACAACACTGGGTCCTACGCTAGGAGACCCCACACTTACATTCCCACATACCCTTTCAATTTCATTCATTCTACCAAACAATTTCAAAATTGTAATTCCGGGCGTCATGGCGTTTTTATTCGCCTCAGCCGACACAAAGTTCTTAACTTTCTCCTCTATTTCATTGAATTTAGTGTACTCCATAACTGATCCCACGAGTATGGGAGGAATACAAATCGCCCCGGATGTGACGCCCATCCTCCGGGGAAGGCAACATGTCCAACGAGGATTGCCCGGTCCTCGTGGTAAGGGAGACTAACGACCTGACTTCCTCCAGGTCATTGATTCTTTAGGCGACTCTCCATACCTGTAGAATTAATTATTTATACAGGTTTACTCCTCGCGGGCCAGGTGGCTAAGCCCAGCCCCCGTCAGCAGAGACATGGCCCAACTAATGGTATTTTCAAAAAGCTACCGTGAGATAGCTTCAGGTCCTAGGGTTACCTCGGGTTCGGCGATCCCCGTACTATAACACGTTGTTTACAGACCCTGAGTTCACAGAGGCAACTAGTTAGTTTCACCCCGAGGGGTTACTTATAGCGAGACCCGCGGAAAGGGCGTTGCTTGCTATCTGGGCTCCAGCCTTGTTCTGATTTCACGATCCCGCGGCACCCACGCAGATACAGCTCACGCACGGAAGCGCGTGTGTAGCGGAGACCGAAAAAAAGGCATATTTTGTGCACCCCTCAGTACCAACTGTCATTCAAAGCTCAGTCCTTAGACCAGTTGACACCAAAGGGTTATGCGAATACTCGGCCCGAGCCCCTGATACTCTCGCCTATATCCGGGCACCCGAATATTCCTGATCTGACTTGATGGGATTGTGGCCTACGTGGCCACTATAAGGCGCAGTGTCCTACCAGACCGAAGGCAACCGCCACGCAGCCCATTTCCTGTTGGAGGTGTGGACAAACCGTACATAGTCAAAATAATTGTAGGAATCCACCTAAATCATTCTGCTCCACCTGCGCCATCCCGGGATTATGTCACGTGACTGCCCTTGCAATAATCCGGGAAATGCTCAGGGGACTGTGTAGAAACGAGGCCTATGCAGGTTCCCTTCGTGAAAGCCTCTGTAACTCTGTAATTCATAGAAGAAATGGGTGGAAACTGATACGGAAAGTACAGATATTACCGAAATTACAGATCAGTTTTTAAATAAGATGTCGCGGTTCGATTATAGAACAGCAGTAGAGTTATTACCAAAGATTGACGGCAAAGATGAGACGACAGAGCAACTCATTAACGCAATTGAGTTTTACGAACAAGATTAGACCGAAGCTGTGGCCAAGCAACGGCTGATCGTTTTTGTCTTAAAATAAGATTTACCACCAGCGCGTTGGCACAGATTAACAGACAATACAATGATGTTGCGGTTTTGGTGCTTGATATGCGTATACATTTAATACCTAAAAAATCACACGCGGCTTTGGAAGAAAAGTTGTCAAGAATAAAACAAGGATCCACGACAGTTGGAGAATTAGGAAAAGATGTACAGGAACGAACTTTTTAGCAACTTGACAATCTCCCAGGCCAATGACGACGACAATGCATATGCGATCTTGCAGCCACTCAATGAGAAAACTGCAATAAGGAGATTTACTTCGGGCTTGAATAACCAGTCCTTAAGAATTTTTCTAGCTGCAAGAAATCCAACATCTCTAAAAGAAGCGATAAATGTATCGCAATATAATGAAAGCCTAACGAAAACGCCTAAAATAAATGCCATGGGAAAAAGCCGCAACGACAATGATGGAGGATATCAGAAATATAGAAGCTACATTTCGAATATTAGAGAATTTAGAGATAATTATAGAGGCCGTTCTAACACAGGAATATATCACAATAAAAATTACCGAAATAACTACAAACACAACTACGGCAATAATTATACAAAACAAGTTAATAATTACAATCAAGGGAGTAAGAACTATAGTAATCATAAACGGGGACAGTATAGGGGTTACAATAACCACGGGCGAGGACAGTTTAGGAATTTAGTTCGAAATACGCAAAATAGAGGGTACCAAAGCAATATGTATTGTGCGCAAGGAGATGAAATCAAGAATGCTACGGATGAAAATTCACTGCAGCAGTTTTTTCGAAAGAACTGAGCCTGATTGTATATATGAATGCATTGGTATGAATCGAGTGTATTTTAATGTAAATGGAAAGAAAGTGAAATTTTTGGTGGATACGGGTGCATCATTGTGTGCTTTAAAGTATGAAAGATTACCAAAAGACGTGTGTATGACAGAGAATAAATTGAAAATTGAAGGAATAGGAGGTATGTTAGTAGCAGAAGAATGTGTTGATTTAAATTTGGAAACGAATGCACAAATGTTCAATGAACGATTTTATATGTTTAAAAATTTAGAATGCGATGCAGACGGAATAATCGGTCAGAATTTTTCAATTAAGTATTGTAGGTTAATAAATTTTGAACTTAACACATTAAATTTGAAAAATGAAGTTGGATCAACAAAACTAAGATTATATACATCTGGTAACAGCCAATTGATGATTATTCCGCCTAGGTGTGAAAGAATTCAATATGTTAATGGATGACTGTGTAATAATAGCGAAAGACTTATGTGAGGGAGTTTTTATGGCAAGATCGATTGTGAAGCCAAAAAACGGAATGATTCAAGTGAGAATTTTGAATACAAGAGATGAGTCGGTAAATTTGGAAAGTTGTATTCTAGAAATACACAGTACAAATGAATTTATTTGTTTCGAATTTGAGAAAGTGGACAAAAATGTAGAACGAGTGAAAAGAATGTTTGCGGAGATTGATTAGAAGGATATGACATCAGAACAAAAGATCCCTATTGAGACCATCTGCGCCAAATACGCAGATATCTTTCACATACCAGGAGATAAGCTGACAACTACAAATCTAGGTCAACAAATCACCGTTTTTGATTGTTCCCAAAAAAGTAGGTCAAGACGGAAAGAAACGATGGCGTGTCGTAATTGAGTATCGTCACCTGAACCTTAATATTGTCGGTAATAGATTTCCATTACCAAATATAACTGAAATTCTAGAATCAGTGTCAGGCTCAATGTATTTCACTCATTTGGACCTTGCTCAAAGGTACTATCAAGTCGAGCTAGAACCAGGAAGTAGGCAATGTACCGTTTTTACATCAGGTCGCGGAATGTTCCAAATGAAGAGGCTACCAATGGGCCTGAAGATTAGCCTTCCAAGTTTTTCTCGAATAATGACAATAGCCATGGCCGGGTCTCAATTATGACAGATGTTTTGCATACCTAGACGATCTGATTGTGTTTGGAAGAAATTTGAGAGATCACAATGCTAATCTAATCAAAGTGTTTGAGAGGTTAAGGAAAGTCAACTTAAAACTGAACCCTTCAATGTGCAAATTTTCAAAAAAGGGTATCTTATATTTCGGGCATGTTATAACCTGATTTGAGCAAAATAGCAACCTTGCATAATTATCCGAAGCGAAAGTCGGCGGATGAGGTTAAAAGTTTTGTTGCGTTCGCTAACTATTATAGAAAATTTATGCCAAATTTCGCGAAGCGAACTTTGTGTTTAATTAAGGAAGATTGCCAAATGTCATTTGAAACAATGGAAAAGGCTTTGATGTCCCCACCAGTACTAGATTTTCCAGATTTTCTGCTGAGAACCAGTTCATAGTACACACAGATGCGTCAGGAAAAGCTTTGGGTGCGGTACTATCGAATGAAAATGAAAAACCGATTGCCTACGCCAGTAGAATACTTAACAAGGCAGAAAGTAACTATGCCACAATAGAGAAAGAGTATTTATTTAGTAAGCGATTCAAGATCATGACAGATCACAGGCCGTTGATTTTTCTTTGCACACACAACAACACCGCAAGCCGTCTAACAAAGTTTAGGTCATGCTTGGAGGAATACGATTTCGACATTGAATACATTAAAGGTTCTGACAATGTAATGGGTAATGCCTTGTCACGAATTTAAACAGATGGACATCTCGGAACGACAACGGTATCCCTATTGACATTGTGTACCTAGACTTCTGTAAGGTTTTTGACCAAGTACCCCATCAAAGGTTGTTGGAAAAACTAGAGCGTTACGGAATAAGACTAGCCTTGTTAAAATGGATCACTGAATTTCCGTCCAGTCGTTCATAGAAGGTGCAGATTCTTACTGTCTATCGGAGTCTTTCTTAGTAACCAGTAGTGTGCCTCAAGGTTCATCTCTGGGTCCATGGTTGTTCAATGCATACGTAGCAGACATATAAAGTTTTGATCAAATCATTTCTCTCGAGCTTTGCTGACGACTCCAAAGTTTCTAACGAAGCAGCGAATTCTAACATGATCCAAGAAGAATTGCTCACATTAGAACTATGGTGTTCTGAATGGTTGCTATAATTGAACCCATTTAAGTGTTGCGTAATACATATCGGTTCAAATAATCCTAAGCACCAGTACATCATTGGTGGAACTCGGTTAAAATCAGTTAGTGAACATAAAGACCTGGGAGTCATAGTGAGCGAAGATTTGAAATGGGACCTACAAGTACGCAGTGTCGTTAAGAAGGCTAACTCAGTACTATATCTTACGAAAAGAGTGTTTCCTAACTTGAGTGTCCAGTCGTTCATACAAGGTGCAGATTTCTTACTGTCTATCGGAGTCTTTCTTAGTAACCAGTAGTGTTCCTCAAGGTTCATCTCTGGGTCCATGGTTGTTCAATCATACGTAGCAGACATATAAAGTTTTGATCGAATCATTTCTCTCGAGCTTTGCTAACGACTCCAAGGTTTCTAACGAAGCAGCGAATTCTAACATGATCCAAGAAGAATTGCTCACATTAGAACTATGGTGTTCTGAATGGTTGCTATAATTTAAGTGTTGCGTAATACATATCGGTTCAAATAATCCTAAGCACCAGTACATCATTGGTGGAACTCGGTTAAAATCAGTTAGTGAACATAAAGACCTGGGAGTCATAGTGAGCGAAGATTTGAAATGAGACCTACAAGTACGCAGTGTCGTTAAGAAGGCTAACTCAGTACTATATCTTACCAAAAGAGTGTTTCCTAACTTGAGTGTGAAACGGATGTGAAACGGCAGCCCATCTATGTTGGGCGCCAGTGAAACGGACCCGCTTGGGTCGGTATATATTGACCCAACTAGCTCAATTTGAATTAGTTTATCTCAGGGCTCGTAGTGAAACGTGCCTTGTGATTCTAGACTGGTGAATTGTTTGAGCGCCAATTGCTTACTGAAAAACTATAAATATAAATGAATTCACAGCCTAGAATACAAGCACCACGAGATGGTTTATTAGTTGATGGAAATTAGAAAAACAATACAAGTTCAACTTAACAATTTGATTTATTCCAGATGGAATTTGGTGATTAACAAAATAAATGTACAGTTTATATAATGTATTGATTTATAAATAAAAGGAATTTTGAAGTAACAATTACAAAATTAAATCAATTTGTATATAAAGAATTTTGGGTAAATAGTTATGAAATTAACTCAATTACTTAATTGGAAGAATGGATAGTTAAATAGTAAAGAGACCACGGATGGCTCTAAAAAAATCTAGCAAAATACAATTTTGGTGAAAAACAAAATCAGAAAATGAAATAAGAAAATGTTACCCTCCTTTGAACTCGTAGGAACTGGAAGCTGGTCCTGTCAGGAAAGTCACTAAACCGTCTTGGAGTGAAGGGGTGAGGAACCTCAGACGTTCAAACCCTGTAATGTCAAAGAACGAACAGTACCTGACTTGAGATCAAAGGACAAGTAACACCGTCGGCCGGAGTAACCAAATGATTCCACCTCCGATAATGTTATCTTCCCCAATATGTAATACACTATAACAAAATTGATATCTTGAAGAGATATAAATTTAGATAAAAATATAATTTAATCTGCAAGAATTATATAATTACAAGAATTACTTAAAATTGAACAATAATAATACGTGACTGAATTAACGATACAAATAAATGAGATAGAAAGAAAAATAATCAAATTGTGATTGAAAAGAAATAACCAAAACGTTGAATTTGCTAGTTAGCACAAATCTAGAAACTTGAATTGAATTGCATCAAATTGAGGTATTACTCTTCTCTGAATTCACGTGAACGCAGCAGTCCTGATAATTAAAAATTCAATAAGCAATAATTGAATAATACCTTGTGAGAATTCCCAATACTATTTATAGCACGATGCAGACGAAGACAGCTCTGAATACTACGTATCAGATTACAAAATGGCGACTCTTACGAATCACAAAAAAATAGCATGTGCCAATGCGGAATTAAACTTACAAGGACTACATAAATATTATCATGAGAACCTGCCTACGTTCCGATAGATTATTCTCTTACAAGAGTTACAACAATCAATGCTGTGATGGAAATGATATTCTTTGAAATATGCTATCCGCAAAATGATTGGGCTTGCCCCCCTAGGCAAATCGAGATAAAAAATCCGCCGAAATACTATCACAATCAGGCTTTGTACATCCAGACGTTTAATAACAATTCTAAATCAAATTAAATAGCCTGATGTGATGATATTTCGGAAGCAAAATTAAGAGAATGTATTTAATGACAATGAATTACGAATTCTCGACTTACCTAGACAAAGGAACAAACCACAATGAGTTCTCTTCGACTTCCGTTCTACTACCTCCCACTTCGCGATATATAGTGACATCTCACTTCAGGAATGGTAGTATCAATAATCTATGTTTTATTGACCGGCAGATATCTTTAAATATCATATGACAAGTCCTCGCCGAAAAGAATTCTACTCTGTTCTTTAAAGAGTTCTATATATAATCACGTAACGCAACCCGTTCGTTACAAGTGGCCACGTGTTTTCGAAACTGTTTAAAACCTATATAAGGCCAATATTAGAATTCGCCTGTATCGTATGGAATCCTTGTTTCATAGAATATATTGGTATGATGGAATGAGTGCAACGTCGTGCAACCAAGATACCATCTCTTAGAAACCTAACCTAAACAGACAGATTGAAGAATCGTCGTGACAGGGGTAGCATAATTGAAACCTATAAAATTTTGAACAATCATTATTCTTGTGATATGTCAGACATTTTTACGCTTAGTCATAATGTCAATTTACGAGGACATGCCTTTAAATTATATTCCGAAAAATGTAATCATCTGCCACGACATAACTTCATAAGTAATACTGTGCCGCACACTTGGAATAATCTTCCCAATAATATTGTAATGTCGTTAAATGTCAATCAATTTAAAAACTTATTTGATAAACATATGTCTTCCTTATCTGGAAGAAATATTTGGTTTTATAATTTGAAAAGCAGCAACGGTAACAGATGTTACCAGGTTCAACTTAATTCAACTTATCTTTAATTATCCGAAAGGAATGTTTTGTTTACTTTGTTAGAATATTTTATAATTTTTTCACCTTGCTTTATATAATTTAAGTGTCTCATATTAAGAAAATTTTTAAACAAAGTGGTAATGAGCATTTCTCATTATTACTGATAAAGAATAATATCGGCTTGAAAAAGTCTCCTTTCTTTTCAATGTTAATAATAATAATCATAATAATGTTGACGAGTGTTCCTGTGTTGGCTTGTCGTGATTTCAACCGACAATTTACCCTTCAAACCGACGCCTCTGATATAGGAATTGCGACCAGTTCAACTCTGGCACCAGCCGAGAATAACTATTCTGTTACCGAAAAAGAATGTTTGGCAATTATATGGGGCATTGACAAAATGAGACCATATTTAGAAGGCGACCGATTTACCGTTCTGACTGACCATCAGTCATCACGATGGTTACATTCTATCAAAAGTCCGAGTGAAAGATTGGTCCGTTGAAGCATTTTCCTGCAACAATATCATTTTGATATCAAATATAGAAAAGGAGTTCTGAGCCGTGTTGCAGACGCCCTATCTCGAGACCTTTTACCGTGTGGAGTAACGACCAGTGAAAGCTGGGATTGGGGTGTGCTGGAGGAGCCAGTCTCTTGTAATTGGTATAATTCCAAGAAAAATGAAGTAAAGGAAAATTCCACCGCATTTCCAGACTACTGCATCCGCGATAACCGTTTATACAGACATTTCTGGAATTCAAATGATTTAACTGAACCAGATATATCTGACCCATGAAAAGTTTGTGTTCCCAAGCCGCAACGGAAGGCTGTATTAGAAGAAAATCATGATGCACCGACCGCTTAGATAAACTCCAGAGAGCCAGGAGAACTGCAAGAGGCCCAAACTCTCTAGCTTCTCCCGTCTGAAGCTGAGTGCTTAACGGCAAGCAGAAGTGGGCAAAGCTTTCACTTCCGGAACGCAAAAGCGACACCTGTCTGGTGAAGTCACACCAAATACAAAACCGCAGTTAAAGAGGAGACAGGTGACAGGGATGCTGTAAAAGCAGGAACCGCCCGCAAGTCCTTTAAGGAAGCGGTGGTCGGGATCAAAATGGCCATTACCATAGCGACTGAAGATCCCGAAGCATCAATCTCGATATAGCAGGCGAGGCTTATAAAGAACTTAAAGAGATTGAGAAACAAAAGGGGGAGACCGCCGCAAAGTTTGCAGAATGCAGATACCAGAAGGTAGCTCTGCTTATCATCTGTTTGGACGATCCCACCAAGGATTGGCTAGCGGGTAGCTCAGAAAAGAGAGCCAAAGAAACACTGTCTGGTTGCAAGTATCATTAACAAATCAAAAGGACAATAAAATCATTTCAACCATATAAGTCGCCAGGAACCGATGAGATACAGCCTTCTTTACTGCAGCAGGCAATCGATATACTGGCCACCATCCTGTGTGGAATGCTGAGACCCAGTCTGGTACTCAGCTACATACCGGGAGAGCGGATGGCGGCAAAAGTGGTCTTTATACCGAAGTCAGGGCAAAAGTTTTACGCCCAGCCAAAATCTTTCCGTCCCATCAGGCTAACATCCTGATCGACAAGCATGTCAGGGATGAAACTCTTATGAGAAATCTCCCACATCATAAGTAGTATGCCTACCAAACCGGGAAATCCTGCAGAATGGCTATACGAGCTAATACAGGAAGCAGAGAAATTACCGAACTGTGAAGAAATTGCGCAACCGATCTTTTTGGACATAGAGGGAGCTTTTGATAACACCTCTTTCGAATCAATTGCCCAAGCAACGCGAGAGCTGTGAAGATGGATCCACAACATGCTTCGATGCAGGATAGTCATAGGAACTCTCAAAGAGGTTGAGAAGGAGGTGTGGACCGCTGGAGGATGTCCGCAGGGAGAAATACTGCCACCTCTGCTGTGGAGTCTAGTTGTTCACGAACCTCTAATACTCCTCGAGAGTAAAGGATTTTGTTTAATAGGATATGCGGGTGACATTGTCGATATAGAGCAAGGGAAGTTCGGGAGCACAATAGCATCTCTGATGTAGCAAGCACTGAATAACGTGGAAAACTGGTGCAACAAGGAAGGACTCAAAGTGAATCCCTCGAAAATAACCATTGTACCTTTCACGAGGAGAAAGGACATTGGAAACATATAATATTTAGTTTGGCATGGGGAAAACATACAGATGACGGACGCGTTCAAGTACCTTGGGGTAAGACTAGATAAAAGACTGATGTGCTTAGAAATAAAAGGTGCAATGTCGACCACCCCAACAGCCTTTCCAAGGCTGTTGGGGGTTGGAGCCACTGCACCTCGCCGTTCAAGCAGAAGTCATAAGAGGAGCGTATCGCTTTGATATTATTAGACCTGGCCGATTGGTAATATGATCTGACGGATCAGGGTTCACAGCACTCCCGTCCCGTTCACAATTCAAACATTGAGCGGGCGGGAGAGCAATGGGACAATCCTCATATGATACCTGGAGATTCCGTATGGTTTATCGAAGGCACCAAGATCGGAAAAAGTACAGGTACTGGAATAGTCGAGACAGAGGACCAAGCAAAAATACTTTCTTTGAAACTAGGAACATTTGCGACAGAATTTCAAGCAAAAATATTAGCAATTGTGCCCGAATTATGAGGGAGAGAGTCTATGAGAATAGACAAATCACAATCATAGCGAGCAACCTAACAGTAATTAAGGCACTGGACTTATACACAATCATCTCAAAATGTTTACTCGAGCGTGTAGAGGAACTAATGTCACTAGTGAAGAACTCCAATAGAGTGCACAATCGTATGAAAGTCTAAGAAAACCAGACGCGAAGGGACTGCCGTCGCCCTAACTAAAGCGGGGGCGGAATAACCCTTGATTGGACCAGAGCCAATCTGTGGCATTTCTCATGTCACAGCGAAATTTGTAATCCAAAAATGGCTAGAGGCAGAGGACCGTGCCTGTCGGAGGCTAATTGATAATTAACTGAACTAGTTTTCAAATTATTTGTTATCACGTTCTATTTTATCTGTTAATTTGTTTCAATGAATTTTATCAAGTTTCAGTATTACCAATGCCGTTTCTCTTAATTGCATTCAATTCATCTCCAATAAGGATCCTCAGGGATACGGCATGCCTCTCGCCCCCAAATGTGATTCTTGTATAATAAATGATTACAATATATTCATTCATTTAATTTCTTTTTATACATATTTTGTCACTTACATATATACAGTGCAATATATCCTCCTGTTATCGTTGTTACACATAAGTGAAACATTACTAATAAGTTTTGATATTATTTAAGTTTCAAAATGAGGAAGGCATTGCAAATGATCTTAAAGAAACTGAAACTGATTATCATATTTTAGAAAATTTCAAAAATAATCAAAAAATTACTTATAACACAATAGCAGCAGAACAAGTCACTAGAGCAAGAAAAAATCAGGGCATAATTAATTGATGTAAACAACATCAGATACCTGTAATTATTTTAGAGTCTGTGACTTTAAAACATTATTTGTTGGGAACAGAACAAAAACTGTTTGGTCAAGGGCTGGCCATCCCGAAAACAGACATTTCAAGGTACATTCAACTACCTGTCTTGAGATCACTTCATAGAGACGCGAATTTCGATTCGCTAATAATGTTCTCATAAGTCACAAGTTTAATTTTTTTTAATGGCGGAGAAAGATCACCGGCGATTGTTTATATTCTTGCGAATTCGTAAGATTTAAAATCAGGGAGCGGGAATCAATATTTTGCGAACATTCGCGCGAATCAATGGCTCGACCATGCGCTGAGGGAAAAAAAGTAGAGAAGAAGAAGATAACCTCATCATTATAGTTTGTTTATTCGGGTTGTGTGGTTGTTTGTGTAGCTTCTCTCTCTTGTATGCAATATATTGTAAATTGGTACAAAATGAATCCTGATCCTGATGAAGTAACTATATTTTAAATTTATATATTTTGGTTAGAAATAACTTGACTAAATGTATTTTTAGTATTGTTTTGAATGTAGTGGGTGAAGGAATCAGATTAATAGAGGCAGTGCAGGCTCGACTTGCATTGTGGGATCACAGAATACCCTTGAAAAAGCGGGACAAAGATGTCAAGGACAATTTATGGAGGGAGGTGCACCACGAATTGAATGGAGCACTCCCTTTGGAACACTTACATAAAAAATGGAAAAATCTAAAAGGAACATTTTAAAAGTTATGTTCTTTGTAGCTTAGATCTATCTCACATGTGCTATTCTTTACAACACATGTTCAATTTTGTAGAACATATACATCAACAGGATCAGGGAGATAAAAAAATGGAAATATTATGAACATCTAAGGTTTATGGCCGGAAAAAATGGTCCAAGAGTAACCTGCTCAAATGTAGGTTGTAGTAAAGAGAGGACAGCAATCTCACAAGTG
The DNA here is from genome assembly GCA_958510875.1 of Endomychus coccineus. NCBI lineage: Eukaryota > Metazoa > Arthropoda > Insecta > Coleoptera > Endomychidae > Endomychus > Endomychus coccineus. The sequence goes on from OY294070.1 coordinate 47,427,142, forward strand.
GACCTAATGTCAGGATAATATAATACATATATACATTTCAGACAAATATAATGAACTTCTTTTGAGCATTTTAAACGAGCCGTCACCAAAACCTGCACTTTCTCCTGTCATGCTCACTATCCAGTCGGTTGGAAAAACTTCCAACCAGAATAAGGATGCAAGGCGAAATTGAAGTGTTGAACAAAGTTTATTTGTTACATGCTGAACGTTGCAACGAATAGCAATTCATAAAAAATTTTTCATTGTGACATAACCTATAGTTCAGTTTTATTAAGAAATTAGAAAAAACGAATTTTCAATTTCATTATATATCATAATACAATGAGATCTACGATAACGAAATAATCTGCAAATGAGTCCCGCATAGCACTTGCTCCTTGAGAATATGCATTTACACCCATTCTTCCAGCATTCTGTAACCCAATATGGACTTAATTCCTCCATTCTCCCTCAATAATTTCTCATGTTTCAATTTCTCGATCTACAAATTTAGAAGGACAGTATTTGTTGCTGTCAACCTTATGTAAGTCCGAGTTTTTTAAAAGTTATGCGGACATACAAGTCCCCCCCCCCCCATTTTTTCGATTGTCTCAATTTTTGCTATAATTGGTGATTCTAATATCCTCCATTTAGCAACGAGAATACCAAATGTATTTTCAATTACTCTTCTTGCTGCATCTGCTGTAAAACCATACGAAAATGGTACTTCATTATATATAAGTCTTCTTGGAGCAAGTGAAGTAACAGAGTTCGAGAGGAATCGTTTTCCAAAATTACTATTGCCAAATATTTCTCCATCACTTTGTTTCCCTTTTGCTCCAATGTCAACGACTGTGAAACAATATTTGGTATCACAAACTACCAACAATACAATGCTGAAGAAATCTTTGTGATTGAAGGAATCAGAACCAGTATTTGGAGGTACCTAAAAATTTAATGTAAGATAGAACATATCAGATACATTTTTATTTTTATTACTAATATTCGCACAAGTTTTCCATCAATAGCACCACACAATTTGGAAAATTCCACTCCATTTCAAAATCTGCAGCAGTTTTTTCCAACTATCTTCTGAAGGACATGGTGAATATGCTTCATTCAAAGCTGCCCAAATAGCTGAGCATGTATTTGTAATAATATTAGACACAGTACTCAATCCTGATCGATAGCCCTATGAAATACTTCGCATACTCTGACCAGCTGCCAAATATCTGAAAGAAGAATATAGTATTGGAAGATATAGTACAATATTAAATACTGTACATCGATTTAAACATAATAAAGTAGCAATCCCAGAGTATAATTACCTAAGTGTTGCAACATTTGTCCAGGTGCTATTGGTCCACGGGAGAGAAATATTTTACATAGTGAAGGTGAAACTTTGAGGACATTCTATGGTAATTTCGAAATTTTCTTTCATCTTTGTTTCGCATTTCTTGAACTGAATTGTGGTATGCACCTTGTTGCTTCCTGAATATAAATAAATACATCGCAGGTTTGAAATGACCTATTTCTTTCTGTTTTTCTCTTTTTTTAACAATACATAAACAGTAATTGCACGCCTTCGTCGCCAATGGAATAATTCTTCATCCATAGTATTAGATTACAAAACAAATTATTATCTAACCATAAGCAAACGAATAGAAATGTTAGGTTATAAATGACACTTATAGATTAGTGAATGAATAAAGTCCCTAAAATAGTTGGCGACAATTCGCAAGTATATAAAATAGGACGCGACTTGCTATTTGCATATGCGAATATTCGCAATTCGCGCCTCTATGAAGTAACTTTTATGTTCATTTCTAAGAAACTAGTCGCAATCCATTTGGAAATTCCAAAGAACAAGACAAGACAAGAAAATGTGACATTGCAACTTTGTGAATTACCTACGGCTACTTTTTCACGCTGACGAGTAGTAGCAAATCTGAAACATAAAAATATCCACTATCCACTATTCAGAAATGTATAAATTTCAATCTTCAACTTAACGAAATAAACAATATGAATTACATGTCTGAGGGTAAAACCTTACCTGTTACAAATCTACACATAGGGTCTGGATGAAGCTGGAAGCTTCATTTAACCAATAATTACTAAATGAAGCTACGTTTTAGTGTAATACCCAAGGAAATGTAGTGATTCTTGGTCTTCATTTACTCCAGAATATACCTACTAGCATAACAAATAACATTTACTTTTGGAATAACTGATAGTTACTAGGGGAGACCGGGTACAAAAGTAACGGCGGGTCGAAAGTAACAAATGCTCTCTAGATTCATCCAATGGGCGTACACCGCTTCGCCGCCGTCAGGCGATAGCTAGGAGCACCCCCTCACTTGCAGTTAATCGCGCTCTTAGGTTGTGTGAGAGGATGCAACGTGTTTTTACAAACCAAAAGTAAGTTTTTCGATGTTTTCTTATTTAATGTTTACGTAGTCGTAAAAGGATGGTAGTAATCTGATTGATTATAGATTGTTTAAATTCGTTTTTGTCTAGCACGTTCCGTTTTAAGGTTATATTTCACGTTTCAACAAAAATGAGGAAGGGTACAAAAGTAACATGTTACTTTTGTCCCCGTAATGATTTAATTACCTATATAATTTTTATGTGTGTCTTTACTCCAACAGAATGCCGCGACAACGCATAAGAACTACTGTACGAGGAACTACCGACACAGAAGTGTATAGAAAAGCGGCTGAAGAGCATTTCAAAGATGGTGCAAAAATTAGAGCCCTGGCTGAAAGATATAATGTTTGCCATGTAACATTATACAGATTTATAACCAAATTAAAAGCAGGAAATACTAACGCAGTTGAGGGCTACCGATCCATTATTCGAGTTTTTACAATTCACGAGGAAAGTAATCTACGCGACTATTTAATCCAGTGCTCGAGAGTTTATTTTGGGTTATCTCCATCTGAAGTACGTAAACTGGCATACGAGTTGGCGATTAAAATGGGAAAAACATTCCCTGAAAGGTGGCACGATAGTCAAATGACTGGTAAGGAATGGTTGACGGGTTTTTTTAAACGACACCCGAGCCTATCTTTGACATCTCCTCAAGCAACAATTCTGGCGCAGGCTTCGAGTTTCAACGAACATAATGTGAGCAAATTTTTTGATAACCTTGCTGAGATAATGGATAGGTACAAATTTGAGTCAAACGATATCTGGAATATGGATGAGACAGGGGTGACCACTGTCCAAAAACCTAGCAAGATTGTAGCTCAAAAAGGAACTAAACAAGTAGGTGCAGTTACCTCAGCAGAACGTGGAAGATTAGTAACTGTTGCTGGTGCGATTAATGCTCAAGGAGGACCCATACCTCCTTTTCTCGTATTCCCATTGAAACGATTCTAAGACCACATGATACTTGAGGGTCCTGTTGGTTGTGCCGGAGCTGGCAATGCTAGTGGATGGATGCAGAATGCAGAATTTTTACTGTTTCTACAACATTTTAAAAGACAAGTCAAGCCAACAGTTGATCTAACATGCTTGTTATTGCTCGACAATCATATATCGCATATATCTATCCAAGCTCTGGATTTTTGTAAGGAAAATGGAATAGTATTGCTGTCGTTTCCACCCCATTGCACGCACAAAATTCAGCCTCTGGATAGAGCAGTATTTGGTCCATTCAAGAAAATAATAAACCCAGCTACAGAAAACTGGATGCGAAATCATCCTGGTCGAACGATGACTACCTATCCATTACATTCCTGGGATAGTCAAAGAAGCATTTCCTCTTTCTGCAACTGATAGAAATGAAATTGCCGGATTTACCTGTACCGGCATAAGTCCATTTAATAGGAATATCTTTACTGCTGCGGACTACGCGCCATCATCTGTGACTGACCAACCATTACAACTTAACAGTCAAATTCCACCAAATGATCTGTTGACTAGTTCTGATGCAACGTCCTCCATTCAAGTTAATCCAGGTACTCCAGTTGGTGATCTTCCAACATCAACTGACCAGACTGATCAGCGTACAGACAACAATGATGATCAACCTTCGGCTGTTCAAAATTTGTCGGACTCGATCTCTGCACAGACTGTTAGCTGTCTCAGTTTTTGATCAAAGATCCAAACACCAGTGCCAGCACCTAGCGGACTTCAACGAGCAAATTCTACTCAGCCGTTTAATTTCTTCACACCTAAAGATCTTAGACCTTGTAACGGGTTGCGTTACGAGATAGTATAGAACTTGGTAATGAACAGATTAGATTTCTTTTCGGCTAGGAAACTTGTCATATGGTTAATTAAAGACATCTGCCGGTCAATAAAACATCGACTAATGAAACTAGCATTCCTGATGTGTGATGTCGCTTAATATCGCAGAATGGGGAGGTAGGATAACGGAAGTCGAAGAGAAGGCATTGTGGTGTTAACCTTTGACAGGGTAAGTCGAGATTTATAATTCATTGTCTTTACATACATTTTCTTAATTTTCGCTTCCGAAATATGATGCATAGCAGGCTATATATAATTTGATTTGGATTGTAATTAATCTTCTGGGTGTACAGTACCTGAATGTAATTATATTTCGGAGGAAGTTTCGCTGGACTTATCCTAGGTCACCCAATCAAATCTGCATTCAGCATGATCCATGAATATATTTTTCATCATTAAAGAGATTGTTGTAGTCGTTGTATGAAATTACTCTAACGAGACGTGGGCAGTTTAATTTCCACCTTTGTAGTTGACCCCGCGAATTGTGTACATGGTGGTCTTATTAGACAAACGTGCAGTAAGGATTGATAAGGGTGAACACAAAACAAATAACCTAATTACTGCTTATTAGGTATACATATATTTATTACGCTGTCACGCCGTTTGGAGTTAATACAATTTACATTATCAATCCACGTGTGCAATTCACTTCAAGCAAACCAGAATTTCATGCTAACAAATGGCAAATTTCAACATTTCAGATAATATTCTTTCAGATACAATTTAATTTATTATTCTTTCAAGTCACATGTTTAGTATTATTGATTCAGGCACATGTTAATTATTTGCTAATTTAAATATTCATTGTAATCGTTTAATTCTTTCGGATTTAATTAAATTTTTGCCTAAATTGATATCTCGTCAAGATATCCATTTTGTAATAGCGTTTTTACAATTTGGGAAAGATGACATTATCGGTTGTGGAATCACATGGTTATTCCATAAAGTTAACAGTTGATAGTTATTGAGAGAAACATATATTAGAGGTGAAAAATTGGTCATTCTATTATTTTCATCTCATTTTTTTGATCTGTTTGAATTTGCACGAAGTTATTGACATTTATTCTCTGAATTATTATCGATTTTATAAAATTCTCTAATTATGGAGCCTAATTTTCTGAAAACTAAAGAATTATCTTATGAATTAGCTATTAGGGGTCAATCTACGGATGGTGACGCTAATACTAAACGAAAGCTTTTAAGGGGTTGTTTGCATAGAGAACAACATGATAGAAGTTTAACTTCAATTAATGATGAATTCGATTTTGAAGAAAGTATTGCGGAAATTTCAAAGTCTCTTAAAGACATTAAAGACGCAATTAATAGATATCAGGGTGAACCAGGGGATAATGCTAGGAGAATAGAAACTAGGCTAAACCACTTGTCTGCTCGCATAGACAGACTCAACCCTGAAGCTTTAAATGATAAGATTCAAAAAGATAAATTAGCAGCTGATGTACTTGCTCTAGAAGGAGATTATGCTGTTAAACTTCGGCCTGTTGGTCAGGTTCCAGGTAGTTCTACTCCGCCTACTCCAATTAACCAAGGAATATCTTCGTATCGTCCCAAAGTTCCTGTTTTCAAATGGGACTTATTTTTTGATGGGTCGGGAGATCATCAAAAAGTTTATGATTTTTTGGATAGAGTAGAAGAATTGAGGGAGGCACGAGGTTTAACAGAGGAAGACCTTTTTTCTTCAGCTGTTGATCTTTTCAAGGGTGATGCCTTAGATTGGTTCAGATCCGTGAGATCTTCTGTTTCACCTTGGATGGAATTAATTGAGGTATTAAAAGCAGAATTCTTGCCTAAATACCTTGACTTTGGAATATGGAATCAGATCAGAAACCGCAAACAACTTTCAGGAGAAAAATGCAGTTTGTACATAGCTTCGGTAGAAAAATTATTCTCCAGGCTTGAAGTTTCTCCTGATGAAGAAACGAGATTAGAACAAATTATGTCTAACTTACAACCTCACATTTTGAATCAATTTGCATTACATAATTTAACATCAATAAAGGATTTGGAAGTGAATTGTAGACAAATAGAAGATTTCGAGTTTCGTTTTAAGAGTCAAGGTGTAGTAGGGGAAAATGTACCTAAAATAAAGTTTAGACCTACAGTTAATGCATTACAAACCTTTTCTCCTGTTGTTTCTTGGAATTGTCGTTCTCAAGGGCACAAGTATACTTCTTGTTCTGCCCCTAGGAAAACTTTTTGTTTTGGATGTGGAGTACCTAACATAGTTAGCACATCTTGTAAAAGCTGTAAGTCAAAAAACGTGGCGTCGAAGCCTACAGGCCTGGCTATAGCTTCGACCTCAAAACAAAACCCAGGTACTTTCACAAGTCAAAACAGACGAAAGTAAAAGGAACCTTCGACAGGGTTGAATGAGAAAAGTGGTTGGTTAGAATTAAAAAGAACTGTTCTCCTAAAATGGTTTCCCCGGTTTATTTTAATTTACCTGATGACAATAGACCTTATTTGGACATTAAAGTTTTTGAGGATTCTTTTCCTGCATTGTTCGACACTGGTTCTAACATTAATGTTATAGGTGCAAAGGGTAATTTCATTATCGAAAAATATATATTGTCAATAAATAGGGATAGCAATGTCAACGTTGTAACAACCGCTGATGGTTTACATCAACCTGTCTTGGGAATAGTTAACGTTGCTATTTCGTTTAATAATATTCAGACTTCTGTTAAATTTAACGTAATTCCTTCTATACAACAAGCAGTAATATTGGGTATACAATTTTGCAAATATCACAATATCAAGGTCGACTTTGGTCGTTCTATCTGGTGCATCGAACCTACAATTAAGTCAAATAATGTTACTGCAATTCATAGTTATGATTCTTTGAATACGTTACAAAAAACAGAACTTCAATCAAAAATTGAACTTTTTGAACAACTTTCTTTGTCGGAAATAGGACGGACTTCTTTAATTGAACATACAATTACTGTGTCGGAAACAGAACCTTTTAGAAAAAGACAATACCCTATTTCTCCTGCTTTACAGAACCATTTAAATTCGGAAATTGATGAGATGTTGAGGCTTGGTGTAATCCAACCTTCTTCTTCACCTTATAGGAGCCCAATGCTTTTGGTAAAGAAGAAAGATAATTCTTATAGAGCTTGTTTAGATAGTAGACACTTAAACAAGTTAACCACAAGGGATGCTTACCCTCTACCTTTAATAGACACCATTTTGAGCAAATTGCAAGGCGCTAACTATCTCACGACTTTGGATTTGAAAAAAGCTTTTTGGAACATTCCTTTGGAGGAAAATTCACGTAAATACACTGCCTTCGGTATTCCAGGCAAAGGCCTTTATGAATTTTGTGTAATGCCGTTTGGTTTAACTAATGCTCCGGCAACGATGCAACGCCTTATGGATTTTTTAATTGATGAAAGTATTAGTCATCTAGTTTTTCCTTATTTAGATGATATAATCATCGCTACAAATACCTTTGAAGAACATATTCAGGTCTTACATAAAGTTTATGAAAAAATCAAATTTGCTAACCTTGCAGTTAATGCTGAAAAATGTAATTTTTGCATACCTTCCCTCAAATTTTTGGGTTTTATCGTTGATAGGGAGGGGTTGCGCCCTAGTGGTGAGCTTGTTGAAGCCGTTACTCTTCTTTCTTCTCCAAAAACATCCACTCAAGTTCGGAGGCTGTTGGGATTAATTTCATTTTAACGCAGATTTATTAAAGATTGTTCTACTCTAACAGCGCCTATCACAGAACTTATTAAAAGTAAGAAAAAGCACCAACCGATTACTTGGACTCCTGAAGCTGAGTTTTCTTTTCAAGAGCTGAAGCGACGCCTAACGTCGGCTCCAGTACTCAGAAGTCCAGATTTTTCTAAATTATTTTCTATTCAAAGTGACGCTAGCGACGTCGGGTTAGGTTGTGTACATTTTCAAGAACATAATGGTTTACAACATCCAGTAGCTTATGGTAGTCGAACTTTAAGTAAAGCAGAAGGAAAATATACGGTTTCCGAAAGAGAATTATTAGCTGTTCTGTTTGCGTTGTCTAAATTCCGTTGTTTTATAGAGGGTACAAGGGTTGTTTGTTACACTGATCACGCCAGTTTAGTTTGGTTACATAATTTGAAAGATCCGATTGGTCGTTTGGGTAGATGGGCTTTAAAATTGTCTCAATTTGATTTAGATATACGCCATAGGCCAGGATCACAAATTGTTGTGCCAGATTATTTGTCTAGGGACGTACCTAATATTAATGTAATCAGTGATCAAGAACTTATTCCGGACAAATGGTAGGCGGATATGTTAAATAAAGTACCCAATAATCCCGATCAGTACCCTGATTTTAAAGTAGTTGGTAACGGGTTATATAAACACGTCAAACTTCCTACGTGTGTATCTTCTAATTTAACGGAATGGAAATTGGTAGTTCCAACGTCCAACAGACTTAAACAGCTTCATTGTGTTCCTACAGCCGCCCATTTTGGGATCTCGAAAACTATGTATAGGATATGTGAACAGTATTATTGGCCTCGAATGAGACAGGATATAATTCGAAATGTAAGAATTGTAAAATTTGCGCTGCTCATAAGAGTCCCAATGTACAAAGACACGGCTTAATGGCACAAATGAAAAATATTGACTTTCCAATGCAATTATTGAGTATAGATTATTTAGGCCCTTTACCTCGTTCTAAACGTGGTAATCAATATATTTTGGTTGCGGTAGATTTGTTCACTAAATACGTGTTTATCTATCCTTGTGCAAAAGCCACTTCGGCTTCGGCTATTAAATTTTTGGAAAATCAAGTTTTCCTTACTTTTGGGGTATGCCAGATTTTATTATCAGATAATGCAAGCCAATTTACATCCAGGCAATTTTTGAAATTCCTTGCTGACTACAAAGTTAAACATTGGTTGAATGCGCGTTATCACCCACAAGTTAATAATAGCGAAAGAGTTAATAGAGTTTTAATTACCGCTATTTCTTCGTTTATACACGACAATCATAGGGATTGGGATGCAAACATTTCTCAATTAACGCAAGCGTTACGCTTAACAAAGCATGATTCTACAGGGTTCAGCCCTGCATTTTTAATGTTTGCACGTCAAATTCCTATTTCTGGTGATTTTTACGGCAAAGTTGGAGATAACGACATTCTTAATGTTTCTGACAAGATTCATAGACAATCAGATATTGAGTCATTACCGAATGTCTTCAATGAGGTAAGACAAAACATTGTGATGGCATATAAGGGATACAAAAAGCATTATAATTTGCGAAAACGCCCAGTATCTTTCAAGGTGGGTGATAAAGTTTGGAAAAGAAATTTTGTTCAGTCCAACGCAGCAAATTTCTTTTCAGCCAAACTGGCTCCTAAGTATATACCATGTGATGTGTCGTAACCAAAATAATTTCTAATCTAGTATATGAGTTACAGAATTTGGGAAACTGACATGTTAAGGATATAAAAGAAGACCTGTGCAATGACGATTCTGAACAGGAGGATGAGGGTTCCAGTGATGAGAGATAGGGTTCCTAGCAGGTTGCTAATTCTGCGGTGGATTTTGAAGTTCGCATTTATGACTGTCAATTTGGGGAGTCGCGACCCTTCATTGCCACAGTAGATGAATACTGTTAAGGAAGCTGCAAATTATTGGTGATCTGCGGGGGGGTTCCCTGTTGCTCCGATCTGTACCACTCTTTCTTCTGCACGGATGACGCTAAGTATCATTGTTTTACTTTGATTGCCAGATTTCTAAATTTTGTTCTCTTTCTTTTTAGTATAGTCCAATTTTTTTTCATTAGTTACCTTAACTTTATCGGATACATTATTTTTATATAGTTGTTATAGTGAAACCACCATTTTTAGGACTTGATCACCCTGGAAAGTGGGTGGATTTGGAAGTTTGAGACTTCCACCTTACGAGTTCGTTTTTCAATAATTGCATAAGTTAATTTGGGATCCGCTGGTCCATATTACGTCATGTTTGGAAATTAACTCTAGTATTTTCTTCTAGAGTCTATTCTCTTAGTGTTTACAACACAAAGATTCGACTAATTTTGAGTGAGTTATTGTCTGGAAAACGTATAATTTCAGAAATAAACTCTAATGTATCCGTGAGTTATTGTCTGGGAAACGTATAATTTCAGAAATAATCTCTTAAGTATCTATAGCTTGTTTTTTTAAGGTAACTAAACTTTAGGGGAGTCTGTTGACTCAAAGATTGGACTTATTTAAATCAACTTAAGTATTTTTTTATGGAAAATTGAAATTCTACTCTTATTCATAAAGTTGCGATATAGTATTTTATTGAGTCGACATTATTGGTTAGTATCACATTGCCATTTCATTTTTTTAATATACAAGTAATATTGTATTGATTGTTAATCAATTTAGTCCGGAGTATAGGGGACTTTAAATTGGACCTACACTTATGCTTAGGATGACTTTGTGAAAACATCTATTCACTATTGTGAACCTAGTTCACTAACATGCAGCTACTATTTTTTTCCTCTCCTTCTGTCAATTATAACTATATTAACTTGTGTGCTACGTTGTTCACACGAAACCCTTCTCTCACGCCACTATGACGTTTTACCGGTCTCTAAATACCTTAGGGATAATGGGGAGATTTTTTTTTCCTTTATACATTCAATTAAATAATAATTGAAAATTCCGATTATTTAAAAATCTCATAATTTAAAATAAAAATATGTAAACAAAGATATTCATTTGTATGATATTTTGAAGCTTCTTCTCATAATAACGGAAGCCACTAAGACATGCCGGTAAACAGATAATTCTCTGTTATATCAGTATATTTATATTTAAAAATATAACTATAAATAATATAATAAAGTCTCCAAGTTCCTGTGTTTAGGGGGATGCAAGCTCTGAGCCATCAAAAAAGGAGAGCTTGTGCGCATTTGGACATTGAGCTGGAACTCTTCTAGTTCCAAACCAATTATAATACATATGCGTCATTATCAATATTATTATAAAGAAACTATATTAAACAAATGCAAACTTCATCTGATTAACAAATACTTTATTTAATAATAAAGAACGCCACTAAGACAGCATACCGGTTAATAATTAATTTTTGTATAGCAATACTTTTTATTATAAAGAAACTATATTAAACAAATTCAAACTTCATTTGATTAACAAATACTTTATTTCATAATAAAGAATGCCACTAAGACATCATACCGGTCTCTAATTTCTAGTCTGCTCTGAATGAAGGATAAACAAGAAAGAACTAATAAAATTCTCCTATTTTCTACCACTTAACCATTCGATGCTTATGCATTAGTTGAAAAACTAATAATACTATTATATCATATGTCGTTGGGGAACAGATCATATTATGTTATATTTCATCTCATTTGGTTAAACTATTAACAAGTGATTTTCAAATTAATTTCACATTTTAGCTTGAACAAGTTATAATTTATAGTTGATAGTAGCTGCTAATATAACTAAATAGAAGATTTAGTTGTTGTAATTGAAATGGTAATGCTTTTTGTATCCCAGAGGCGTGAGGAACTACAGTGAAACTGTTTGTCTGTGAAAAATTTCATATAGTTACAGACAAAATTACCAATTATGTCGAGTTACCTTAATATAGGGATCATTGTACATAGGTACATTTATTTTTTGTTGTGGTGTAATATAATTTTTCATATGGGCATCCACAATTACTCGCCTAGGGTTAGGTTGAAATGGATCAGGATACATAGTGTTCTTTTTGATATTGAGAGGACGTTGTTTGAACCAGAGGAGGTGCTGGAGCGAGAGGACCATGCGACGACGCAGTCGGGTGGCGTCCGGTAATTTTGGGGAGAATGGGCCCCCTTAGAAAGGCCTTGGGAGCGGGGTTTCGTCTTGGTGGCCGAACCTTCTGAGCCGGCTATTATTATTTTTTATTTATTTTTACTCTTACTCTTCTTTCCTTTAGGGATTCCAGACCGTGGGACCCAATCCCATTTCTTTCTCTTCTTCATTCTGAAAACTATTTCTTTTTTTTGCTTGGTTGTCGATGGCTCTTAAGGAAGGGGATTCTGTAGTGGACCTAGTCCAGCTGGGGCGTTACTAGTAACCAAGGGTAAGGTTCCTACCGGGGACGTCTGGGTTCCGCATGGGGCCGTTCGCTGAGCACACTTTCTGCGACTCCACAGCTATCCTGTAGTTTTTTTAGTTTATGTATTCCTGTGAACTTCTAACTGAACAATTGTGAATGTTACATTATTATAAAATGTGCTGAACATTTTGAATTTCATTTCAATTTCTTAAAATTTCCTTTTGAGTATCGTAATATTGGAACTGGTCAACCAATATTTATGTGAGGACCACAAACCTTTTCTTAGTAACGTGATTCTGGAATTGGTCAACCAGTCCCTACGTCAAGACCGAATTTTTGGTATTCTCTTAAAAATGTTTTGAAGCTTCACTTCAAAAATTTTCCTCGTGGTAGAGGGGGAATGTAACGGGTTGCGTTACGAGATAGTATAGAACTTGGTAATGAACAGATTAGATTTCTTTTCGGCTAGGAAACTTGTCATATGGTTAATTAAAAACATCTGACGGTCAATAAAACATCGACTAATGAAACTAGCATTCCTGATGTGTGATGTCGCTTAATATCGCAGAGTGGGGAGATAGGATAACGGAAGTCGAAGAGAAGGCATCGTGGTGTTAACCTTTGACAGGGTAAGTCGAGATTTATAATTCATTGTCTTTACATACATTTTCTTAATTTTTGCTTCCGAAATATGATGCATATCAGGCTATATATAATTTGATTTGGATTGTAATTAAACTTCTGGATGTACAGTACCTGAATGTAATTATATTTCGGAGGAAGTTTCGCTCGACTTATCCTAGGTCACCCAATCAAATCTGCATTTAGCATGATCCCATGACTATCTTTTTCATCATTGCAAGGATTGTTGTAGTCGTTGTATGAAATTACTCTAACGAGACGTTGGCAGTTTATACAGGCAATATTTAATTCCCACCTTTGTAGTTGACCCCGCAAATTGTGCACATGGCATTTGCGCGATTTTCTAAATCGCCATTTTGTTATCCAAGTACAAGATACATAGGGTGGTCTTATTAGACAAACGTGCAGTAAAGATTGATAAGGGTGACAACAAAACAAATAACCTAATTACTGCTTATTAGGTATACATATATTTATTACGCTGTCACGCCGTTTGGAGTTAATACAATTTACATTATCAACCAGAATTTCATGCTAACTGGCAAATTTCAACATTTCAGATAATATTCTTTCAGATACAATTTAATTATTATTCTTTCAAGTCACATTTTTAGTATTATTAATTCAGGCACATGTTAACTATTTGCTAATTTAAATATCCATTGTAATCGTTTAATTCTTTCAGATTGAATTATATTTTTGCCTAAATTGATATCTCGTCAAGATATCCATTTTGTAATAGTGTTTTTACAATTTGGGAAAGATAACATTATTCCAACCGACGGTATTGCTTGTCCTTTTGATCTCAAGTCAGGTACTGTTCGTTCTTTGAAATTATAGGGTTTGAACGTCTGAGGTTAGTGACTTTCCTGACAGGACCGACTTCCAGTTCCTACGAGTGCCAAGGAGGGTAACATTTTCTTGTTTGAATGACCATAATTTCATTCTCTGATTTTGTTGTTTATCCGAAGTTGTATTCCACTAATTTTTATAGAATCATTCGAGGTCTACTTTAGTTCCTCTTATTGGATATTTCGTTCTTTTCAATTTAATAATTGACTTAATTTTATAATTGTTTTCTTAAAATTCAATTTATGTTACAAATTGATTTAAATTTATAAGCGAAAGTGAAGAGAGCGACCCCACTGGCAGAAAACGCAACGTTCCTCCTAAAGTTGTAAAATTAATACAAACAAAACTGAAAAAAACGTTACGATTTCTGACATTAGAGGTGCTTTCTTCGTTTTGTCTAAGTAAATGTCAGTTCTATATGATTTCTCCGAGTGAAACGTGGCTGTTTTGAGTTAACATAAATAAAGTAATATATTCAATATGTCTGTATTAGAAAATAAAACTTATTTGATTGGTGATATCAATGAGTTACCGGTTTTTACTGAATCGAAGGTACCAAGTAACTGTGAAGTATTGAAATGTTTTTTTCGTTATACGCGTAAAAGTATAAATGAAAGTAAAAAGTCTGCAGTTGCAGAAGTTTCTGATATTTGGAAAAAATTTGATATCCCAACAATGACTCCGTGTAATTGTGAAAGTAAACTTCAAAAATTATATGATGAATATAGGATTATTCAAAAAAATAAAAATCATGAATTTATTAAACAGAAAAAAAAAGAGTTTGTTGACAATTTGAATCATTTGTTTGATATCTCTACGCCACTATTTAAAAAAACAATGAGTGACAACAAAGTGTCTAGTATCAAAACTGAAAGGTAAATATTTCCATTATAACTTTGAATATAACCTATAGTATGATAAAAGAAATATAAAGGCTTTATAAGGAGACCAAACTTCACACAAAATTTAGTCGCGTTAGACTACCTAGTCGTATGCATTGGCGCGCTCGACGGTAAAATATAATAGGTATTATTAAAATTTGTGGAATTTTATTTATTATTATTATTACGATTTTCATGTTTTTTTTATTTATATTTTTATATAGTTATCTAAAAATTATCTAATTTTTGTTGAATTTCTATTAAATTTTAAATATTCATAAACAAAAAATTATAACTTCGAAAAATATAATAATCTCGATTATAATTATTTTCAGCGTCTTCTTAGTACTTATATTATAGACCCTATAAAAAGGAAATTAATTCATTTTACTATATTTTCAGTTAATAGCTGACATTTCCTCAATCGAACAAAATATTTGTGAAGATCTTCCAGAAAAAGAAATTATCAAAAATGTAAACAATGAGAGCAATACAACTTCCTCCGAAAGTTTTGCTAAAAAAATGTGTTTAGACATTAATTAGTCATGAAGTAGAAAACTATGTAAACCAATAAATTTGTTATTTTAGATTGTGCTTCAGCAGTAGAATCTACGAATAAATTGATTGAAGAAATTGCACTTTCAGAAGCTGAGACAAGACGAATAAGTAAACTCCCGGTACGTTTTGGTGATTTCATTCGAAGTATGTCTGGTAAGTGAATGATTATATTTAATCCAAAATTTAAAAATCAGGGAGATCATTAAGAAAATCGAACGTGTTTTTATATTTGCAAAACTATTGAGATTTAAACTTTATTGAATCAGACTGTTTTTGGATCATCGGATAGAGGGAATATGCTTTTTTCACTCATCGAATGAGAAAAAATACATTTTTGTATTATTAAATAGAGAAAGTAACCCTTTTTAACTCATCGAATAGAAAAAAAGACATTTTTGAATAGACTGTTTTCAGATCATCGAATAGGGAGAATATTTCTTTAGGCTCTTTAATGATAGAATTTTTCTGAATTTTAATATAAATATTGTTTATAAAATTATCCTTTTTTCCAAGGGGAATTGGAACAACTTTCTGGCAGTTACACAACAAGCAAGTCTCAAACTTCCACTCATTCCAACTTCCATCCTACTGGATTAGACTATATTAATCAGAATGAACGAGGAAAAAAAGATATCTTGACTTAAAGAGTTGTTGGTGCATTAGACAAAGCAAAAGTTTCATACAGAACAGTACATATTATATCAGCTATAACTGAAGCCTTAGGTCATAATCTGTCCGATTTAATTCCTAATGAAACATCTTTCAACGATATGGGGAACAAATGTAGATCTCGAATTGCTGAAGACAGTAAAAAGAAATTATTGTTCAGAAAAGATAAGAAATGGTAAACTGATACCTGATAGAATTTCTTGCAAACAAGTGGATAGATTACTCATAATGATTTCAAGCCAAGGTGAAGAACAGTTAGTGCTGAAACATTCATTGCGTTTTACCGGGAGCGTTTCAACGGGCCCTGTTTGGCGGGAAGACGACGAAGCACTATCGTAGATCGGCGTGTCCACACACATGCGGTTGGAACGCATCGACGGGATGCGACCGTAATATGCTGCCGACAAACGGGACGGCGCGGTTGACGGGAAAGGACAACAACACAGTCAGTTAAATGAGAGCGTTCAGACAGTGGGTGTGTTTTCATCCTGGTTTCTTGGTTGACCATGTTTGATACGGATAAATTTATTCAGTGTGTACAAAACCATCCCTCAATATGGGTAAAGGCCTCCAGGGAGTACAGTGATCGCAATTTAAGAGAAAAAAGTTGGCATGCTGTAGGGGAAATGATGTTCGAAATGTGGAGTGAAAAGACAGAAAAGGCAAGACAGGAACCAGGTAAATTATTACTAAGAACAAGTAATAACACTTCTACTGATAAATTCGTACAAGGTAAAAAAGTACTAATGTTTCTTATATAATTATTTAATTTTAAATATGAGAATTGGTATACAAATATGTAAGTAGGGGAACAGGGGGGCAAGATGGGGCCACGGGGCAAGATGGGGTACCACATATTATTCATAGAAATACTAGTGCCATCTTTCGGTCGGCGGCAAAAGTAGCTTCGGAAGGCGCCTATTAGTGTATCGTGTGAGTTTGGAGGGGGTTAATGCCAGTTATTCTCAAGTTGCAATCGAAGTTGTATGTCGCGCTTATATATCTAACAGGTTGTTATTTTATTTGATGCTGTTTTGGGAGCGGTTATCGTAAGTACAGTATAATTTTTATGTAAGCTGCGTGCATTTACTTAATATATGCTTCCTTGTGATTGGTCTCATGTATATTTTATATAATTTCTTTTAACATGTAAGCAATTTGAACACATTTAACCTCAAAACGTCAGAGCGGAGTGAGATGGGGATATTTATACGGGGCAAGATAGGGACGTCCCCATCTTACCCCGCCTTAAATGATAGGCACTTAGATATTCCGTTATTGTTGCAGAATATGGTTAGAACATATAAACGTAAAACCGAACGAGGAAAATGGTTCGAAGAAAGTATGAGCAATGCTGTTGAAGCCGTTTTAAGTGGTCAGCTAGGGTACAGAAGAGCTGCACAATCTTATAACATACCTCAGACAACTTTAGAAAGAAAAGTTCGAGAATGTCGAGAATTAAAAGGCGCTCCGCGTCAAATAAAAAAGCCTCTGGGACCAATAAAAACTGTCTCCTCCGAAGAAGAAGAAATGCAGCTTGTTATTTACCTAAAAAAAATGGAGGCAAGATTGTTTGGGCTAACGACGTTAGATTTAAGACGACTTGCCTATCAATGGGCTGGAAAGCTGAAAAAAACCACTGTTTCCAAAAAGAGAAAGGGATAGCCGGCCAAGGTTGGCTTAGAGGATTCCTTAAGCGTCATCACGATTTATCCATCAGGAAGCGGGAAAATATAAGTGCAGCTAGGGCCATGGGTTTCAATCGGATCGCTGTGTCTAAGTTCTTTTCGTTATTAACTAAAGTGTACGACAAGTACAAGTTTACTCCAGATAAAGTTTGGAATTGTGACGAAACTGGTATTTCTGTTGTGCCAAAAACCAAATCAAGAGTGATTGCCAGGAAGGGCAGGAAGCAAGTAGGCGCCTTGACATCTGCAGAAAGGGGCACTACAGTTACAGTCGAAGTTTGTTTCAATGCTGCAGGGACCTACTTGCCACATATGTTTATATACCCAAGAAAGAGGATGAAGCCCGAATTAATGAATGATTGTTCCCCTGGAGCATGGGCTGAATGTGATCCAAGCGGCTGGATGCAATCAGATATATTTTCGGCTTGGTTTAGAAAATTTGTTGCTTTCACTGGAGCTACTAAAGATTCTCCAGTTTTGCTCTTACTGGACGGCCATCATACCCACACGAAAAATCTGGAAGTAATCGATTATGCTAGACAACATGGGGTAGTTCTATTATGCTTTCCGCCCCACTGCACTCACCGGCTTCAACCCCTCGATGTACGTTTTATGAGGCCACTTAGTGTTTTTTATGATGCGGAAGTAAGTGGATGGCTACGAACAAACCCTGGTCGCGTTGTATCAATGTTCCAGATATCAAAACTATTTGGAAATGCGCTCTTTAAAGCAGCTACTATGTCGACAGCAATTGATGGGTTTCGAAAAACTGGAATTCGGCCCTGCGATCCAAATATTTTCACTGATGTCGACTTCGTGGCAGCGGAAACTACAGACAGGCCTATTCCTCAAGTTGATGCTTCTATTAATTCCAATCCAGGGAACAACGAAGATACCTTTTCTTTAAATCAAAATCAAGAAGTTCCAAACTTGCCAGATGTGGAAGTCGTTGCTACATCAAGTGCTACAGTTTCATTTCCTAACGCTGGGTGCTCTAGGATGCACTCGTAAAATTCTCATGCAACAGATGATCCAGATGACTCATCTATGCTAAGGGAAGAGCCTGACCCACATAGATGTTTTACTCCTCTGCCAATCATATTATCTCCTGAAGATATAATGCCGATTCCGCATGTTGGAAAACTGGATACAGTTCGCGTACAGAGAAAGAGGGGAAAAACAGTTATTCTTACAGATACTCCATACAAAGATGAGCTGGATGAGACGTTGAATAAAAAAATTGCAAAAGAAGAGAAAAAAAGGGCAAAAACATCTAAAAAAACTGTTAAGAAAGCCACCAGAAAGAAGAAATATAATTCAATTAAGAAAGTAAAGACACAAATTGACTTCTCATCTGAAAGACCGAGATGAAGAACTTCGTCCTCTTCATCTGCAGTCTCGCATGAAGAGGACGCAGCCTGCCTTTACTGCAATGATTTATATTCAGAATCGAGCGAGGGATGGGTGCAATGTCGCCAATGCAGTCGATGGGCACACTGCTCTTGTGCTGGCGAGGAAGAAGAAGATGATGAAGTGTACCATATCTGTACTTTATGTCAGTAATACATATATATAGAATCGTAATAGTAACACCTAATACAGGTGGCGCGTACCTATTTTTGTTTTATTTTGTTAAATAAACAACCTTATCTTGCCCCACTTCCGTCCTCATCTTACCCCAAGGGCGGGGCAAGATGGTGTAAATGTAATGATACATTATTTTTGCATTTTTTGTTAAATCGAAATTTTGATTCAAGGTTATTATCATTTTAATAAGATACATAATGTGTAATGTTTGTAATAAAGTATTCAAAACTATTTAAATGCTTCTTATTTAGCAAATATACAATGTAGAACACTAGCGTCCCCATCTTGCCCCTCTTTCCCCTACATACAGTTAGAACATATGATACCTTTGGGAAGGCACAGTACGAGGCGCCGTTTGCGCCATAATTATTACTTATTTATATTTTAAACATCTTAGAATATATATTAAACTTTCACATATATATTGAATAACTTTCTATATATATTGAACACGTTTTATATATATGGATTGTAGAATGTAAATATATAGAACATGTTACGAATATATTTAGAACTTTAAGTTCGTTTATTCGCCACTGATGGCGCTCAGGCTAATATATTAGTCTGAGGAATTATCAATCCGGTTTGGCAACACCGATGGTGTAACATAAGATGTATACACAACGGTGATTGGTTTTGGTTTGGTATAGGTTATTAATTTGAAATCCACCGTTTTTCTGTTGGTCTGATTTTTTGAAGTCATCGATTTAGGTAAGAAGTTGCGTCTATCTATTAGAAATGACTGTAGAACAGTTTTTCTTTGAGCTGATTCATGATTACGAAGAAGCCCGCAGACGTTTGTTTGAATCAGACGTTCGGATTATGTCTGAATATTCAAATAAAATTGAAATTAATTGCCGCACTTTGATAGTTTTGATACAAAATGTGCAAAATGAAGAACTTCAAGGGTTATTGTTGATACTGTACAATATCAATTCCACATCGTATCAATCAATGCAATCAATTCTACAAGATGGTAAGTTTAAATTCAGTGTTATACTGTTTATATATATTGACATGGGTTGATGAATAAGTAATTTCCACAAAATGTTCTAATCTTAATAGAAAAGTAACATTTATTAATTTATTTTTTAAATTGCTATGAGTATTCTTATATTTCTAGATATAACAGCACCACATACCTACATCAAACAATATGTCTTTAATTAGAAGTCAACATTCAGGCCGACCCAAATACAACATTCAAAATGAACAAATTTTGCATCTGAGATCTATTGGACTAAATTGGACATCAATAAGCAACACTTTGCATATATCGAGAAATACACTCTTAAGGAGGAGGAGAGAATTCAATTTTAGAAACTCAATCATCAATGATGACCAATTAACTTCATTTATTCAAGATATAAAATTAGAGACACCCGATGCAGGAGAAGTATATGTTCTTGGCAGTTTAAGGTCCAGAAATATATTTGTATC
This sequence comes from Endomychus coccineus, assembly GCA_958510875.1. Lineage (NCBI taxonomy): Eukaryota > Metazoa > Arthropoda > Insecta > Coleoptera > Endomychidae > Endomychus > Endomychus coccineus. The sequence continues at coordinate 47,447,779 of OY294070.1, forward strand.
AAGAGGAAGAGTGAGAGATATTTTAAGGAGACTTGACCCTATAGGTATAGCATTGAGAAGACGAAGAGCAATACATCGAAGAGTATACCGTGTGAGAGGGGCAAACTACTTATGGTAGGTATCTGAAATTGCTTCCTATATATATATATTAATAGTTTAACTTGTTTATAGGCATATTGATTCAAATCATAAACTAGTGAATTTTCGATTTGTGTATCATGGCTGTATAGATGGTTATAGTCGAGCAATTATCTATTTACAGTGTATGCCTGATAATAAAGCTGCAACTGTGAATTCATTATTTCAAAATGGTGTTAGGAAATATGGTTTACCAAGTCGTGTACGTGGCGATAGGGGAACTGAAAATATAGGAGTTGCAAGATTTATGTTGTACGAGAAGGGATTAAACAGAGGTAGTTTTATTACTGGAAGATCTGTTCATAATCAAAGAATTAAACGACTTTGGTCAGAAGTGGATAGAGTTGTTACTAAACGTTTCAAAATGCAATTTTTATCAATGGAAAGTGAAAACATTCTAGATGAAACCAGTGAAATAGATCTGTATTGTTTGGATTATGTATATCTACCAAGAATACGACAGTCGTTAGAAGAATTTGTACGACAATGGAACAACCATAGTCTTAGTACTATGAATGCAAGATCTCCAATACAACTATGGAATATATCGCAATTGGAAGGTAGTGGTCATGATGATTTACTTTATTGGGAAAGCCCTGATCACTATGGGGTGGAGGATTTTGGGCCACTCCCTGAAATCGAAACTTCTAACAATGTAATAATTCCAGAAAGAGAAATAAACCTCTCTGAACAACAGTTACAAGAATTGAATAATATGGTTCCTGATCCTCTTCAGGATGATCAATGTAACGGAATAAGTCATTATTTAAGGATGAAGCATTTATTAAATAATATGCTGTTAGTTAATAATAATAATAATAGGTAACTTTATTTGGTTTAAAATAGAACATACTTATTATATGTACATGTGCTTAATTAGGGATTTTTTATTAGGTAGTGTAATAAATTGGTCAATACCTTCAAAAAATTGAGCATTCATAGTAGTTCATTTGTTTATGAAATATAGATATTATTGATATTTTGAGTAAAATGTTGATGGTTCTCATTATTGAAAGTAGATTATTTAAGTTTATAGATAAAAATCATAATGTAATATAATCTTTGCAACTGGCATGTCAGTACTCACATAATTGAGGTACCTATGTCTATTACATTTTAGGATTATCGTCATTCCTTTATTGTATAATTTTTGTGATTGAGTCACTTTGTTGAGATCAAGTGAGTATAGAATTCATGCACAATAATCAAAATGTGGTTGTATAACAGTTCTATAAATAGATACAAGCAGGCGATTCATCGTACTTACAGAGAATATCCTTCTCCCACATCGTAGAAATGAGATGTGAAGAGGACAGAGATACTTTGTAAGTGGAAGTACGGTGAATCGCCAGCGTGTCTTACTATATGCTGTATAATGGTATTGTACACTATCTATGTAGTTGTTCTATTAGTGCAAACTTTGGAGAAGAAAAATATTTTTTTTTGTATTTATTATATACTTAGAGACGGCAAAGCCATAAATGACCGCAAACTGCAATCAGTATTATAGTAATTGTTCTAAGTTTTTTTTGGAAATCTTCCAAACTTGTAACAATGTATTGATAAAATGTAAAACAATCTGATCTACTACACCAACAATTTGTTTCAAAGTTTAAAGTTACTATACATTACATTTATTATTTAATGAGCCAATTCATTCATATAGACCAATTTAAACTTTTTCATTTCAATGTATAAATAAAAAATATCAAATGACAGTTTACAATTCTGTATTCAAAACTATTTCCTCAATACATTCAATAAAATATTTATAAAATTAGCTATGCTTTTTTGTCCCTAATTATAAATTGTTGATTTCAATTCTAAATTGAACACTATCTAGCAATTAATGCTATCTTAATTTTTATATCTTTTTATCATTATTTCAATAAAATAAAATATCAAAATGTATCCATTATTTTTAATACTGAAAGAACTGTTGCATTTTTATTGTTGAAATTTCATGCATTATTTTATCATAATAAGGATTAATAAAACACAACATATAAAATAAACAAGTTTTATTTATTTATTATCTTGAAAAGTTAAAATCTGTATATTCCAAACACAACAAATTTTAAAACCTAAAAAAAATTTTTTCAAACTCAAAAATCAAAGCAAATGAAGCAAGCATCTAGGCAAATGCAAAATCTTTACAATTGCTTATACCAAAACTAACATAATATATAAAATTACTGTATGTTTTGTGAATAGTTGGTATTCTTAACTTAAGACAACACGTATTGGCTGTTGGATACACACTCTCATCATGAAAAAAAGTAATTTTAGGAGCAGGGTCAAATCCAAGAAGAGGAATACTATCTGCTCCAGTGGCAAATATTAAAATATCCTCCAATGTAATATCCCCACCATTTTCTAAAAAGAAATATAAATATTAGTAATAACTATTTTTTTATACATGGCAGTATATACAGGTATTGTATGCAGTATTTCAGTGGAATTTTGAACAATATTTTTAAAAAAAGTTTTATAATAATGTCACCAAATGTACTGGACTAGATCTAAGAATATATATTCAAATAAAATCAATAATGTGATAATATATCAGATGTTTGATTTAAAATAGTGAATTTGATAAGTACTTCTGGTTGAATCTAAAATTGCATGAATGTTTTGAATAATTTTAAACCAATTTGTACTAATTTTTGTTGATCTTGTACCACACACAAAGCCTGTACTGTACTAATTCCCATCCATCTACCTTCTAAATCTATTAGGAAGTCCCTCCAAAAAGTAATAATTCTATTTTCAGACATTCTTTTAGAACTACCTATTTCACTGTATTCTACTTTTAAAGAGATTTTCCAAAAACTGGGCATTAATTGGCCCAGGGTCTGCACACATCATATCTTTAAAGATAGTTGCATTGCACTTCATCAAAGTATATATTTCACCTGTTCCTAGTCCTTCTTTAAACTGTTCTAATGCCGGTCTAATTCTATGGAATGCATAAAATTCTATCATATCTGAAATCAGATTTTATGAATAGTATTAGTAAATAACTTACTTTTTGCTATTACCAATGAAAAGTTTATTTTTCTCTTCAACATTGGATATAAAATGGCATCCTGCTATAGAAAATATAGGTTCTTGATTAATATATTCTGTTAGTAAACGTAAATCATCTAATTCTTCCAGTTTTAGAATTTTTTCTTTGATCTCAGGTTCTACTTCATCTATTGAAAAAATTGTCTCTGAGAATCCAAAAACTAGTACAGAATACAATTTGTCACAAAAAAAATGGGGTCCTGGCCCTCCATGAATTAAAGAAAGGGCAATTATACGCCCCGCCTCGAAGTATTCCCTATTTTTTATAGAATCACTATTTAGAGTTAAATATTTCTTTTCTTTTCCAAAAAACAATTTGCTGTTCTTAATACTGGTTAGGACTAATATGAACATTTCTCTTGTAGGCCCACCTGCATCCACTGCTCCTTCAGAATTGCCCTCTATATCACTAAATTTTACTGAAATTCTATTAAATGTAGAAAATGTTTTTCTACGCATAGCTCTTATACAACATTGAAATATATCTTCACGATAGATATTAAACTGGGAAATGATGTCATTGTTGATTTTAATTTTGAAATCTGAAAGTATATTCACCAAACAGATTTCTTTATTACTGTTAGTAGCTAGACTTCGCTCCATTGCGATTTGAGTGTCATTCTTCAATTGTTCATCTACATTCACCAATTTTCCTTCTTCCTAGTGGAGAGAAATTACAATATTAAAAGTACAAGACTTGTAAGTGAGATCTGCACTAATTATTATATACAAAAAAATGAACTTACATTTAATGTTATCTCATTACTAGTGTCACTAATGACACCAACAAGAGAATGTTCATCGTTTGCTATTATGTGAGAATCTTCATCACTCAAATTGTCACCTAAGGGAATCAGTATTGGTTGGGATGGTTTGACATATATTACTTTCTGTTGAAAAATGCTTTTAAGTGATTTTCCATTCAATTGTTCCCCTTGTGGAAGAGTTAGTTTAACTAGTCGAGGGTTCATTGGTACCATTAATTCAAATAGTATCTCTCCCAGATGTGCTTTGAACAAATCTCTTATATAATTATAAATTTCATTATATGACCAGTCAATGCTAAACTTGGCGTTTGACAATGCTAAACCTAAAAATTTTGAAAAAAATAATTAGGTAAAAGTCACCATACATTAATATGACAATTTTGTAACCTAAATTTGGCCCAAATATACCTAACTGTGTTTTTATATTTTGCAGTGAATTTAACTATATAAATAATTAAGGATAAACTTACCATTTTCGAAAGCTTGTGATTTACTTAAGCCAGTCAATGTTGTTGCTGCATTTGGAGACACAAGTACGTTAATTTCTTTGTAAAAATATGTTTTTGTATCTGGCTTATTTCTTTTGTTTGTTCGAGCCCTTATTACATTTCTCAAAACCGGATTATTTGAACCTCTAATACTGGGAAAGAGTCTATGTAATTCCTGGTTAACTGATGAAATTTGAGTTTGTTCTGGAGGTTGTTCGCTATTTATATTTCTGATGGTATTTTCCAGAGTACGTTTCAACTCTGGGCTTTGTAAAACACGTTCAACTATTTCCCTTTGATCTAACGATAACGATCCCATTTTCTTTTTGTACCGACAACACAGTCACAGTTATCAGTTATCGCGAAATCGCGACCAATTATTGGAAAGGTAAAAGTAAAATGAAAAATTCATTGAATTGAAAGTAGGTAAGCTTATGCTATCTTCTTTGTTTTACCGCAGTAGTGCAGTACCACGAACCACAGGTTACGTCATAGATAACTCTAGAGTTATGTATGGGTATGGGCATGGATAACTCTACTACCGGTAGTAGAGTTATCTATGGGTATGGGTTACGTCTCAGACTAATAGGTCACGTAAACGTAACTGTAAACATCGAACTATAAGCTTGCGCGGGTGCGTTCGGCAAACTAGATCAATCCAAGAGAGAGGACTGCAAGAGTCATTTGTGTCCTGTCCACGGTCGTACATACAGGTCTGGAAACTCTATGGTTGACATGAGTCTCTTACGCGTCGCCAAACTCGTAGTCCCTCGCTCAGCCACCAGCAAGCGCTTGGATCACGAAGTGGTAAAACGATTTCTTCCCGGAATCGCAAGCAGTGTTACTAAGTATTCTGATTTGAGAGAGGAATAGAACTGTTACTCTTGTCAAACTCACCTTAAAAATAACTTCATAAAAGACCTCGTTAACACAATTTCCATCCGGAATCGCAAGCATCCACTTTTTTCGCATTTCCGCATCTTTCGGCACTTTAAAAACAGAAGTTTCTTGCTTTACACTTTTGTACCCCGTTTTGCATTTCGGCACGATTTCGTAATTTGTTTCTAAAAACGCAGGTATTCCTTGTGTTGACAAGTCAACTGACAGTTGTCAGAGAATACTCTTACGTGGCGTCTTTTGGTACTACGCGAAAGTCGACGCTTAGCGGTCTCACTTCTCACATAGGAAACAACCTCGAGTTTCCAGACCTGTATGTACGACCGTGGTCCTGTCGCATGCGAAAATCAGTAGTCAGCTATAACCACTGACATATACTTAAACTGGAACGCGCTCTGGCCCAAGGATAATAGTGAGAAGGAATATAACAAGATTTTCAGATCGGATTTACAGTATGGTATCGACTCTATAAATAAGTAATAATAATAAGAAAGTAGATTGCCCGTTGCGCATCAGCTTGTTTGTTTATAGTAGTTTTTGTTAAAAATTAAATCATTTTGCTCCATTCATGAAGACTTCAGCCTTTGCCGGGTACTACGTGACTTCAGGAACCACGTGCACGCGCAACGTTTCTCATCTACTGACTGATAATATATGCGGATCGGTCGTGTTGAGGATACACAAAGACTGCGCGCTTTAGCTCCCACTGTTGGAATGTTGAAAAACTTCCATAATTATGAAAAATATCATTGATATAGATTGAGACGGAATTAGAATTTGAACAATGACAGTGCCATACCCACTAAAGTAAATGTCATTTGGGACCATTACATGCAATAACTTTCCTTTAATGGTACAAAAGATTCAATAGACAAAAGTCGTCATTTTTTTCGACAGCCTCAGATGGTTGCAAGAGTTGCGAAATCTGTGAATTTTTAAGTAACAAATCTATCTGATTTTTAGTTAATATATTTCTTCTAAAGTTTCATTTATTTTTACCGCATTATTTGACAATTTTAATATTTTATATTTGTATTGACAATTAAAATTTTCAAACGATTTATAGTTTATTTTGTTCGGAAATAATCAATCGTAATTTCTGACATTCAAGTATACATTTTTCATATTCAACTTCATAATCAATTGATTCAGTACTTGGAGCTGGATCAACTTTTCCCAAAGGTTTTACTGTGTAGTAATATACTGCCGATGTTTTAGTATAAGTAAGGTAATGAATACTAGTGCTTTAGCATGAGTATAGTGCAGAGATTATAACCATCTTTTTTTACAGCTAACACGCTTTCATTATGCACGAAAAGGACAGAAATGATCCTTGTGCAATATCTCTCTCTACCCGCGTCATTTACAAAGAAGAGGCGGCCAGAGCGCGTTCCAGTATAATTATATTTCAGTGGCTATAAACCATAAGCAACAACCTGTTAGACCATATAAATTATAAAATATATAGCACTACGCTGAAGAGGGTGGAATTCACCCACAAGCATAAAACAATCACAGCTGTCTTAGTTGGCTGACAATTCATGCCAAGAATCAAGAAGTCTATCATTCTAGACTTCATGGTGCTTGTAACGTATTTTTTAACAAAGATCAAGATGTCTATATCTTTTTGTACCGCTAACAAAAAAAACTTGACATTTTTGTGTCTCTATTGATTCGTGAACTAATACTGTTCAACGTGAAATAGTAATTTTCCTAACAAGTGCGGAAAGTGATGCTTTCCCGCACGCGACTGCCGTTAAGCAGTCGAGTGCGGGAAAGACACTTTCCGCATGAGTTAGGAACAATACTTTTTCTACAAGCGTAGGAAACAAATTCATTTTTTCAATTATTTATTCATGCAAATGGAAACAACTAACAAGAGTAACATTTTCTATCCACTAATTATTCGCAATATTTATTGTAAATGTACAATTTGATGCATTATGTACTTTGAATACACTCTTCAACATTGAATATCTTGCCCATAAAGTGTTTGGCTTCCATGTTTTAGACATTTCTAGAAAATAAGCCAAGAATACTTCTTTATTTGGTGTTTTCACTTTTTTATTGTTGCACCATTCAATAAAACTCGTGTATTGCTTCTCATACCTTTGTTTAGATTTCGTTGGCAATAACTCTAAGTTCGCATCTGTAGTTGCTTGCACGATTTCTTGTGGAAGTTCTTCATCAGATGAATAATCCATTGTGGCAATTTCACTGAATCGAAAATTTTATATAAGTAACGCTTTGTCTGTCACTCTGACAATTACAAACAAATTTGTGTATTGATCGGCATGACAACATCAATTGTTACCTACTCGTTATCAGATCAATCAAAGCCTATATATAGGGTGATTTTCATAACAATACATTTTTATTTATCAATATTTGTTCATTTTCTCAATAAATAGTGCAAAATGATGGATGATTTTGAACAAACTCACTTAGTATTGCAACAAAAAAGCTTGAACTTTCATATTTTGTCACCCACCACTTATATTTTACGAGGATATCATATAAATGTCTTTCCCGCACTAGTGTGGGAAAACTTTTCCCACTAGTGCGGGAAAATGACACTTTCCAAACTGAATTGCGTGCGGGTAGAGGGTGAATCACGCACGCTTGTAGGAAAAAGTATTTTTTCACTATGAAAGACTTATCACTGCAACAAACCATTTCTACCAACGACATAGCAAGTTAACTAAATGCTGTGAAATGGAAATAGTATAGCGATTATTTATTTATAACACATAATTTCAGCAGATTAATTCAAAGTCAGTGGTAGAAAAAAAATTATTTAGTTTGTGAAATTCTTGTTTTAATGACACATTCTCGTATGCCATTAAAAAACACTCATTTCACGCACTTATAACAAAAATAACTATTATACCACACCAAACCAACTAAACCGTTCACTTTTGACATCTATTTTATTTTAAATGAATAATTGAAACAATAAATTGATAAAAGCATTTGAAAATGACTTATTTCACTTTAAAAAGACAAATAAAAAGCTTCAGATACTATTGTTTTATTTACAGTGAGTACAAGCTAACAAAGAAATAACTTACAAGTCTCAACGACAGGGGCATTCAAAAGTCAAGTACTTTCAACCTACCTGTGAGCAAATATTCTCCATTCGTTACCTCTATGTAATATATGCATAGATCCTTATCTATGCTATTAGTTAGTGGTTACGTTATGTTCTTCTATGATGTATTGTACCTCAACAGTTCAGTGTAATCAATGAGTACTGTAACACATTATTATTATAATAAAATCCATACTAGTAAATTTATATAATATCTAATTCCATCGCACCCAATATATTACATTTTGCGACGAGAATATTGGATAACGCCAAGGCGGCTCGTCAACGGTAAGGAAACAGTCATCGTTCAATTAAAAATCGAATGGAATTTCAGAAGTTCAAGGAGAACAACGAAAAGTAAGGTTAGCCAAGGTGGTGTGACTTACAAATCTGAAAAATCCGATAGCTTCAGCTAAACAGTGTACCTGTACAGTTTTAAGATGACGCAAATCATCAGAGGGAACATCGGGTCTTTAACAGAATTCAAAATTGGAAGTGATTGGAATTCATATGAAGAAAGGATGGACCAGTACTTTATTGCAAATTATGTGGAGGATGCAACCAAGGTACCAGTTCTATTGACAGTCATAGGTGAGCAACCTTATGAGATTTTGAGAGGACTTTGTGACCCAGTTTTACCCAAAACAAAGCCCTATGTTGAGTTATGTAACTTGTTAAGAGAACAATTTCCAAAGAAAGTTTCAGTATTCAAGGAGCGAATTGAATTTTATGACTTACGACAAGGTGAGACTGAATCGATCAAAGACTTTTATGTGAGGTTAAAAAACAAAGCCATTGAATGCAAATTTGGAGTAACATTAAATGATGTTTTGAAAGATAGATTCGTCTCAGGATTGAGAAGAGGACCTATTCTAGACAGGATATGCGAGGAAAACTACACGATAAAAATTGAAGACATCATTCAAGTTGCTTTGAAAAGAGAGGCAGCGTTAGCATCATCTTATTCACATCCGGTTAATAAACTCAGCTTACAGCAGGACAAGAGAAAATTTCAGAAGCAATGGAAGCATCAAAATTCAAAGAATGCAGGGGAGAAGAAGGATCATGACAAAGTGAAATGTAGAAGCTGTGGAGAGGGTAATCACAATTTCAGCAAATGTAAATATAAGACATTTATATGTAAGGTATGTAAAAAAGTAGGACATTTGGCAAAGGTGTGTTACAATAACCAAAATCATTTTGTTGAAAGTGGTATGGATAATGGGGAAATGATAGAAAACCTTGATTTTATGGAACTATATTTTATGAATGACAGTTGTTCAGTTAAACCATTTAAAGTTCAAATGTTTGTAAATAATATACCATTACTTATGGAAGTGGATTCTGGGGCTGGAATTTCAGTAATTCCTGATACTATCTATAAAAATAAACTCATTAAATGTGAATTAATACCTACAAATGTGAAACTTAAGACGTATGATGGTAATATCATTATTCCAGAAGGGGAAATTTATGTATCAATAAAGTATAAAGACATGTATAAGTCAAGTTGCAAATTAATCGTTATTAAAAATGGGAATATACCTTTATTAGGAAGAGATTTAATGCAATCGTTTAATTTGAGTATAGAGGGTGCAGTGATCTCTAATATAAACAAATTGACAACTAAACAAGATTTAGATATCAATGTTTTATTAAAAAAATATGATACTTTATTTAAAAATGATTTAGGTTTATATAAATATGAAAAAGTTGAGTTACGAGTAGATCCAGAAACGAAACCAATATTTTGTAAACCCAGACCGATACCATTTGCTTTTAAAGAAATGGTTAATAAAGAATTGGATGAGTTGGAAGAAAAAGGGGTAATTACACCAATAAAGAATTCAGAGTGGGGAACGCCGTTAGTTCCAGTGCTAAAGAAAACTGGTAAATTGAGACTCTGCGCGGATTATAAAATAACAATTAATAAGTTTGTTCATGATGTTAAACACCCTATACCTAGAATTGAAGAAATATTTGCAGCACTCCAAGGTGGGGAACATTTTACTAAATTAGATTTCACAAATGCATACAATCAGTTAGAGCTAACTGAAGATACAAAATTACTTTTATCCTGGAGTACGCATAAAGGCATATACAAAGTAAACCGTTTACCATTTGGTACTAAACCAGCCGTAGCAATTTTCCAAAGAACAATTGAAAAGACGTTACAAGGTTTAGAAGGGGTTGTACAATTTCTTGATGATATCGTAGTAACTGGTAAAAATAGAAAGGAACATTTACAAAATTTAGAAAGAGTTTTTGATAGGTTATTCAAGGCAGGATTGCGACTAAATTTAAATAAATGTAAATTTTTTGAATCTAAAATAAATTATTTAGGTCATATCATTGATAAACAAGGATTACACAAGGATCCTGAAAAAACAAGAGCAATTTGTGAGTGCTCACGTCCAAAGGATACAAGCCAGATTAAAGCATATATTGGCATGGTTAACTATTATGCACGATTTGTTCCTAATTTATCCTCATTATTAGAACCGTTATATAAACTTTTAAGATCAAATGTTATATTTAAATGGGATGAGAAATGTGAGGTAGCATTTAAAAGGTCAAAAGAAATTATTTCTTCTGAGCAAACTTTAACACATTTTGATCCTAGTTTGACAATTAAACTTGTTTGCGATGCATCAAAAGTGGGAATTGGAGCGGTGTTATTACATGTATTTCCAGATGGATCAGAAAAACCGATCAGCTTTGCATCTAGAGTTTTAAATTCTAATGAGTTTAAGTATTCGGTGATACATAAAGAAGCGCTTGCAATTTTTTGGAGCGTTCGCAAATTTTACCAATATCTAATGGGTAATAAGTTCATTCTCTGTTCAGATCATTTACCATTGAAAGCTCTTTTTGGGGAACATAAAGGAATACCGCAGATGGCAGCGGGACGTCTACAAAGATGGGCAGTATTCTTAAGTGGTTTTGACTACATTTTTAAAAATATTAAAGGGACCGAAAATGGAGGAGCAGATGGCTTATCCAGATTTCCAGTTCAATCTTCTACTAGTTCTGAAGAAGAATATGATTATATCAATTTCTTAATAGACAAAATTCCAATAAGTTCTATTGATATAACCAAAGAAATTAGAACCGATCCTATTTTAAGTAAGGTTTATCTATATGTTAGAGATAGTTGGCCAGACGAAATATCGAATGAATTGAAACCGTATAAAAATAGAGCGCTAGAACTAAGTATCGAAAACAATTTGTTAATGTGGGGTTATCGAGTTTTAATACCATCTAAACTTAGAAAACAATTACTCGAAGAGATTCATGGAAGTCATAATGGTATGTCTAAAATGAAAGCTTTGGCAAGACAATACTTTTGGTGGCCAAATTTAGACTCCGAGATCGAACTTTTTGTAAAAAACTGCAATGCATGCATGACCTATTCTAAAACTCCAAATAAAGCAACACTAATTAAATTTAGCGAAAGTAATCACGTTTTCGATAGAATTCACATAGATTTCTTAGGTCCTTTTAAAGGAAAAACTTATTTAATAATCATAGATTCTTTTTCGAAGTGGCCAGAAATTTATGAAATGTCAAAAGTAGATTCTTCTGCTACAATAGAAAAATTACGTAATTGTTTCGCTCGATTTGGACTTCCAAATACGTTGGTTTCTGATAACGGCAGACAATTTGTCTCGGCGGAATTTGAAAATTTTTGCGAGATGAACAAAATTCGACACATTAAATCTCCTCCATACCATCCATCTACCAATGGAGCGGCAGAAAATGGTGTTAAATCTTTTAAAGATGCAATTAACAAACTTCTATATAATTCAAATAACTCTGGAGACTTACCTTCTTTAATTGATAAATATATATTCTCCTACAGAAATACACCACATTGCGTCACAGGGGACACACCATCTAAAGTAATGTTCTCGAGAAAAATTAAAACTCGACTTGATTTTTTGACGCAGGATGCTCAACTTAAGGCTAGGGAAAGGCAAATTAAGTATCATAAAGGTAATAGATTAATAGAATTTGAAGTTGGTGAATTGGTATATATTAGAGATTATCGAAACCCAAACAAACCAACTTGGACAAAAGCTGTGATAGAACAACGACTAGGAATTGAAAACTATTTATGCACAGTAATAAGCGATCATACGTTGCGATGGAAGAGGCATCTAGATCAGATTGTCCAAGTAGGAAAGTTTTATAATGAGTATGATAAATTGTTAGACCATAATGTTAGTAAAGTTACAACAAATAAGATTCCTAATGTTATAACTAGTGTAAGTGAAACGTCTGTTTCAAAAACAAAAAATAATGAATATGTTGAAAATAAGATTCCTAATGTTATAACTAGTGTAAGTGAAACGTCTGTATCAAAAGTGACAAGTGACCAGATAACAATAAGTGAAGAGCCAGAAAAAGAGTCTGAACAAAATTGTGACATTAAAAACGATGTATCCAAAGTATTGGAACAAAATAGGAAGGATTGTATAAATAAGAGTAGCATTAGAGATTCATCGATGATAGTAAGTAGACCATGTAGGCGTATTAAACCGCCAGACCGTTTAAACTTGTAAGGTATTCTCTAACTAGGAGTGGAGGAATGTAATATATGCATAGATCCTTATCTATGCTATTAGTTAGTGGTTACGTTATGTTCTTCTATGATGTATTGCACCTCAACAGTTCAGTGTAATCAATGAGTACTGTAACACATTATTATTATAATAAAATCCATAATAGTAAATTTATATAATATCTAATTCCATCGCACCCAATATATTACACTCTACTTTGTATCCAGTCAGATATCATGTGACAAACAATTATTGTTGATTTGGTAAAAAGATTTTGTAGCTCTAAAGTGCAGAAAGATGTTTTGAATGATTTTAATGTATTTCTGTTTTACATATTCTGTTTCGGTAATTTTAGTCTGGTTTATTTATCAATGATTCATTAATTATAACATGTATTACAAATAAATAACTACATTTTAAAATAAGTACATATTTTGAATTATATTCAAAGATGAACCTTCTGTGCAATTTACTAATCGTACAGCTCAAAATTCCCCATGGCAATGTTGTCAATATACTGCTTAAAATAAACTTCTTTTACTTTTGTCTCTAAACTTCCATCTCATCCGATAACTTCGTTGCTTTCCTCATCATGTTGTGGTTTAATACTTCAAAACTTCATCTAAAACAGAGTTAGTTCCTATTCGCTCTTCTTACATTCCTACCAAGTGCACATACTTGACAAGGTATTCTTTACTGCATATTCAGGACACTAACACACTGTCAGGGATTTTCATATGCTGCAATATAGAGTAGTGTCCTACATTATTTCTCACATACTTCAAATTTATAGTAGGTATATATTGTATTAAGATTTTTAAATGTCTTTACTTTAAATTGTCCATATACTTGAGGATCATTTTACCTCCACATTGTTATTAAACACTTGTCTTCATGTGAGCTTTTGATATAATTCGGTTCTGATAGCTGTTGGCCGTTCAATATCCACAATCCTCTTCCACATTTTTATGTCTACAAGGTCGTCAATTTTGTCTAGTAGTCACACTTGCATTTCTCTTCAGTTGTCTAGTCCTTAGTAGGTTGTTTAATGTCATGTTTGTGTTGATTCACCAATGTAACAGATCTACAACAATATTTTCATACATATTATTGATACCTAGTTAAATAGTTGACAAAATCTGTTTCACTTGCCTATTGTAATTATTCCAAAATTACTTGAACCTGTCTTCATTAGTTTCATTGATTATTCTCTTCATCTCATTTCCTCCAAGCTGGATATAGTAATTTCTTCTTTCATTGTATATTCCAGCTGTGAACTTCTCAGAATGAAAGTGAAATATGACATATGCTATGCCAAAAGGTATCACGTTGTTTACATCACGTTATATCATCGGTGTTGCCAAATCGGATTGATAATTCCTCAGACTAATATATTAGCCTGAGCGCCACCAGTGGCGAATAAACGAACTTAAAGTTCTAAATATATTCGTTACAAGTTCTATATATTTACATTCTACAATCCATATATATATAAAACGTGTTCAATATATATAGAAAGTTATTCAATATATATGTGAAAGTTTAATATATATTCTAAGATGTTCAAAATATAAATAAGTAATAATTATGGCGCAAACGGCGCCTCATAGCACAGCACCAGTTCCCAGAAAGTAGTCGGCAAAAAATTCTCTAACTTCTGATCCGTTTGCTCTTTCACTCGGTCCACAGTTATTTACGTCGACAAATGGACGAGTTTCAGCATCCTCATAATTAATGCCGTCCCTTGTGCGAACAAAATTATATAGTAAACAACATGCTTTTATTATATCATCAATTAATTCTGGTTCTACGAGAATAGCTGTATGAAAAATACGCCACTTCTTTGCGAGAACGCCAAAAGCACATTCGACAGAACGCCTGCATCTTGAAAGTCTATAATTAAAAACTCGTCGACGTGAATTCAGATTACGAAATGGGTATGGCCTCAGCAGGTTTCTGTGAAGTTTAAATGCCTCATCACCTTGTAACGAAGTTCTTAAATTCTACATGAATGTTATAGATTGTCAATTGAAGCATGCGCATATTACTTATAATTCGAAGTAATTGAATATTCTAAATCATCATAAATGCGTATATAGAGGTAGAATCCAAAAGTTCCGAATAGATAAATCGTCATAAGGTAATTAATAAAGGGTATTATCCGGTGTAGCCATTTGCATTATAAAAGTCATATTTGTTTTCGTTTGAATTCATAAATCGTGTACAGTGAATTCCATTCAAATCGTAGTAAAACCATGTCATTGTCAGATAACGAAACAAGCGTCATAGGTAAAAAAGCAGGTTTTCACCAATTCCTCGCCGGCGAGGATATACCGGAGCAGAATGTCCACTAGCTGGGAGCATATAAAAGCCAGTCGGTGGCTGCGGAAAGGAGTCTAGTTTAGACAGTCTTACCGAACAAGAGATAACATCTGCAAGACAAAATTTGAAAAACCGAAGCTTAACCATAAACTTACAAAACCGAAATAATAAACAGGTAATTATAAGTCCGCTTAAAACGGAGAATCTCACCGTTTCCTCAATTGAGTTTAAAGTATTGGATTTTCAATATTAAAGAGAGATAAAACAAAGGTATTGTCTTTGCGAGAACGCCAAAAGCACATTCGACAGAACGCCTGCATCTTGAAAGTCTATAATTAAAAACTCGTCGACGTGAATTCAGATTACGAAATGGGTATGGCCTCAGCAGGTTTCTGTGAAGTTTAAATGCCTCATCACCTTGTAACGAAGTTCTTAAATTCTACATGAATGTTATAGATTGTCAATTGAAGCATGCGCATATTACTTATAATTCGAAGTAATTGAATATTCTAAATCATCATAAATGCGTATATAGAGGTAGAATCCAAAAGTTCCGAATAGATAAATCGTCATAAGGTAATTAATAAAGGGTATTATCCGGTGTAGCCATTTGCATTATAAAAGTCATATTTGTTTTCGTTTGAATTCATAAATCGTGTACAGTGAATTCCATTCAAATCGTAGTAAAACCATGTCATTGTCAGATAACGAAACAAGCGTCATAGGTAAAAAAGCAGGTTTTCACCAATTCCTCGCCGGCGAGGATATACCGGAGCAGAATGTCCACTAGCTGGGAGCATATAAAAGCCAGTCGGTGGCTGCGGAAAGGAGTCTAGTTTAGACAGTCTTACCGAACAAGAGATAACATCTGCAAGACAAAATTTGAAAAACCGAAGCTTAACCATAAACTTACAAAACCGAAATAATAAACAGGTAATTATAAGTCCGCTTAAAACGGAGAATCTCACCGTTTCCTCAATTGAGTTTAAAGTATTGGATTTTCAATATTAAAGAGAGATAAAACAAAGGTATTGTATCGTGGTGACCGATCGTGTTTCGGTTGAATGAATAAATTTAAAGGTGAAGTTAACACCAGTTCAGGTTTTCGGGAACCAACGTCTAATCGCTGGAGGTGGCTGTATTTCTAGCGCGACTACCCTGGGGTACAGTCATTAAAGGTGAAAGGGCGGGAAGTCCTGACAACTGATTAGGTGATAATTTCTATTATTTAATAGTGGTGCGAAGATCACTGTCTGACGAAACGGGCGGGCGAACTTTCGGATCTGAAAAGGGCAGAATTTCTAGCGCGACTACCCTGGGGTTCTGTCTGAAGTAAGTGAACAGTACGTCCCGGCAACGTCAACAGACTGCCGGTTTTTTTTTCCGTCGGTATATTGATTCCTCTCTCTCTCTCTCTCTCTCTCTCTCTCTCTCTCTCTCTCTCTCTCTCTCTCTGCAGTAGATATTTTAGGACTGGCCTGTAACAAGGCGTACATTGGTTTTAAGAAATAATAAAGTACGCGTAAGTAATTTATTAGTCGAGTCAATAATAAGAAAAATAAGTTGAATTGATTGTTGACATAGCACTAATATTTTGTAATAGGATTTCAATGATAATTAATTATTATAGTAAGATGCGCATCTAGTTACGAAATATAGATTATACTTTTAAATGTGTTAAGTATACCTACTTATTTTAGTATTAGCTAAACGTATTAGCTATAAGGGATTTTTTTTTGTTTTACATGAACTACTCTTGTGCCGTTTATTTTTGTTACATGTGGCCACTGAAATGGTTCAAGCTCCAACAAGCTTCACCGACACCCTAAGTCCTACGGTTTCGGATTCAGTCCACCGCCGCCAACTTCGAGGGCGAAGTTTTCTTGACGTGGGGGAGTGTGGCAATATTCCCCAGTCCAGTCCTGGAATTCATATACAATGACATGCAGTCAGTCAGCGCGACGCGGGACCGACGAGGCGGAGAGGAGCGGTGAAGTTTGTATCTATGTGGAGACATAGTTAGCGGTTAGTCTTATACTTACTTTTGTATTGGTTCCAGGGCAATAAAATGAATGTAAACATTAAAGTATCTAATATCTACCCCCTTGCCCTGAGTGATGCTCAATAAACCAAAGATAAGAGTCATAATATTGTAAAAATTATGTGCCAATACTGTTTCGAAATATTGAGGGAATATTTCAGATATATATAGTATCAATATTGTAATTACATTGTAATTGAGAATATTGTGATATCGATCTTAATTCTGTATCATTAATTTTAATTAATTCAACACCAAATGCACGAAATAAACAGTATCAGATAAAATTCTATTATTAGATACCCTAAATAAAGAAGATATCAACATTGTTGAAAACAAAATAACACTTCCTTTGAAATTAAGTGAGGAGCTGGACAAACTAGGAAAGAAATTAATAGAGGAACCGAATTACATGAAACTTTTTGATGTGATGGTTTTGTTGAATATTTATGATACATATGTATTTGCTTACAAACTGGATAATTTATCTGTATAAATTATATAATGAGAAAAAGAAATCAGAAAATATGTATGTATATAATTCTTTCCTTGTTTCACAATTATTTGCAATCGCTCAATGTTTTATTTTTCTTACTACAGGCTTGTGATTTGAGCTTAGCAGGTGGGGATTCATTGAGATCATACATCTCAAATATGATGAAGAAATTATTGAATCGTGAAATGAGTCTCAAATATTCTAACAAGGGCAGGAAAAAACTTGATTTTTCGAGCTTGAAAATTTGTGATGCAGTTACAGGTATGGAATATAATTCAATTGTATGTATATACCAGTAACGCAAAACGAAGAGGCGGTGGAGTTGATGGTCTAGATTCGCTATATTTAATGTAAATGAAGAAATAATTAGTGGTTTTATTTATATGATAGAACTCAGGTTAAATCAACATGCTCAGCGGAAGGAGATGGTAATCTTAGTCTTTTGCCAAGTCTAATGTAAATAAAGAAAGAATAAGAGAGGTAATTATTGCGACAGAAATAATTAACATACGTTAAATCTACCGGTCCCTTTGTAGGTGATGATGATCTTAACATTTTGCCTGATCTAATGTAAATAAGAAAAAATCGGCATTTAAATAATCTAATACAATAAGATCCGTATCATCTAGACTCTAGGTCTAGAGGCTCACCATCAGCAAGATGGTGATACCAGCCTACAAGTTACAGATTGAGGAATACGTTTGTCATATCGTAACTTACAGACTTCATCGCCCCGCTCGAAAGTTGACTAAATCGCCCGTCTTTCAGCACTACGCCTTCAGCGCTGTGCTTTCAATTCGTCACTCCCTTGTCGGCCGTAAGATGGACGATAAGTTATAACCTTTAATCCATCTAATAGTGAAGTTGGTATGCTCGGCTAGTGATACGAAAAGGTTGAGGTCGCTTGTGGGCGGAGCTTAATCCCAACTGCACCGGCTTGGTCAGTTGTGGTAGAGCGCGTGGATTGTTGAATGTAAGAGTGGAAAATCTCGTATTCGAAGATCACGATGTAATAGAGGAAGTATTTCGTATTCGTAACGTCGGTTGTTGTTTGACCTGAGGAATAGAAATAAACTGTAATGAAAGAAACAGAGGGCAAGCTTACCAAATGAAGTGATGTCCTAGCGGAGGCTGCTGCGATGTTGTTGCACTTCCTACACTTACTTAGCTACACTCACTAGGATAGGAAGTGGGTAGGTTGTGAAATAAAACGAGCAGTTGAAGTGTTGAAAGCAATGCCAGTCTAGCAACGCGCGTGGGACTCGAGAGCAGGAGCCTCTACGTGAGCCGGAGTTTCCGTTGACGCACCTCGGTGCTAGTCTCGTATGAGAGGACGTAGCGACGCGTAGGGGACGGAGAACGTGCCGGGACGAAGTGTCCTACTTCTGCGATGCGAGGCAGAGTAAGTTTTAATTTCAAAACCTTCTACTTCAAAGGGAGATGATGAAATAACACGTGAAGACGTTTCCAATCCTTCCACTGTAAAGCGTTCATCATCTTGGGTCAGACCCGAGAAAGTATCACCTATTCCACGAATAGAAAACACCAAGCGCAAAAGGCAGACAACTGGATCCCAAACATTAACAGAAAGTCCTATCCTATCTGAAATAAAGACAAGAGCTGAAACAAAAAGGGCAGCCGAATTAAGGCGTGCAGCGAACAGAGCCAAGAAAAATATTCAAAGTCAGTTGAATGAAGATGAAGATGAAGAAAAGGAAAATAATATATACATCGAAGATGATGATGAGGAAGACGCTGCTTGTATTTTTTGTAACGATTTATATAGCAGATCTAAATCACGTGAAACCTGGATACGTTGTAGGATTTGTACAAAATGGGCTCATGCTGAATGTGCTGGAGTGGACAACAAAATAAAAAACTATACTTGTGACTCATGCCAGTAAGAAATATTTATTTAAATTTACCGAATCTGAGTTTTTTTAACAAAATAAGACTTATGTTTATTATATTTGCCAGTAGGTATGGTTAAAAGTATATGTATTTGTGTTTTTATTTTTTTAAACAATTCAAACATTTTTTAAACGACTACTTGTTGTTTTTCTTTAACACATCCCATTGTAATAAAAGATTAAGATTTTTCCAACAAATTTTCTTTACAGTCATATATTTCAAAATAAAATTTTAAGAAAGATCTTACACTATTATTAATTTGTTTCTGGTTTAAATTTACTACTAGGGTATAATGACATAGAGTATGTCATTTTATCCAAGTAGTATGGATAAAATGACATAGTAGATAGTTTAAGCAAAATATAATTTATTAGAATATCTTACATAAAACATAATTTTACTAATTTGACACTAATAGCAGATGTTTTCTGCTATTTGTAGACAGGTTGACTTTGAAACATTGTGCTTAATAGTTGAGCTATGACCAATTTTTCTTAGGGTACGTCATTTTAGGACAGGTTCCCCTATACCTTCGGTATATGGACCAGTGCAACAAACTTACCTAGTGACCAGTGGACCTTGTGTATTGTGTGCATTCTGAACATTAGATCTCGGTCTCGCACTTCGCGCTGTGTATATCTAGTATACCAGTCTAGGCAGACTCAACATCACCCTATTTTCATCGTCCTCTATATTTATTCACTGTTAGTATAACCTGCAGTAATAAACAGGACCCAGTGCTCCTGCCTGTGTATATTCTGTTCCAGAGCTAGCTAATCGGACTCAACAACCACAGAGGGTCTCCTTGCCGGGCACCATTTCACCTCATCACCCCATCCTTAGATACCAGCGGTATCATATTGGCGTGCCCAACCTGGGGCTCCCCTAGTCTAGTGTGGACTCAATCAACATGCTCACCCGATCACAAAGGAACAAAAAAAAATTTAAAACCCTAATTTACATTGTCCTATATACCATACTTTTTCACCTTTACGTATACCTGTCTCAACCGCTTGTCATCCTTACCTTTGAAGTCATAAATGACGATAGATTACTTTAACTACGGTATATGGAGCGGTATATGTTGGGGCCAACAAATGATGTTCAACCTTTATAATTTGATCCCCCAATTTACAACGCCAATCTCGACGACGGAGATTACAATAATGGCTTTGTTGAGCAAAAGCTCGATATAACTGGATACGTACTAATTGGAAAGTTTCTCCTAATTTATGTAGCCTAGTCCGGTGCGTTTCAATATCGAATGTACTCTGTAATTCATTGATCATTTCAACAATAACTATCAATATTTTCTCTTTTCAGATTGTCCCATATATCATACTTTACCCCCCGGCCGTTACATGATGGACATATTAGGATTAGAGAATTTAGATTCATTTGGTCAACTCATCACCCGTTTCAAGAAGATGTTTTATTTTCGTTCGAAGAAGATTTTTTTGTGTTCCAATGTTTTATTTTTGATTCGAATACTGCATCATCATAGAATATTACGAGTAGGTCAAATTATCATACATATTATGATAATCACTTAACACTAAGAACTTTAATAGTACATTTAGTGAATAAAGGTGATTATTTCGTACCTATTAATGTCTACAGTTGATTTTAGACGCTAGGGATCAATTAATTTGTGACCTATTTCGAATTTAATCGCCCCAAATATTTTTTATTACATGAAAACATGAACGATACTTAATTAAAAAAGTAATATTTTTAACTGAAGTTATAAGTGAAATATTGTAGATAAGTTATTTTTTTCTATTCGACAGTCATCTTCATACCATGTGCAGCAAGTTCTTGCTCTTTCTAATAATAATTTACAGAATGTGCCTATGCTTACCGGTAGAAATGTTACAGAACTATCAAACATTATAATATTGAAAAATGAGACATGTTCAACATTCATGGAATCAAATCTAAATGATAATATAATAACGATTTATAGAATATTGACAGCCCCCGAAACTGCAGAAATAATTTCAAAATTAGGAACAGATGTCAAAAGACCTCAAAACTATATAGCTAATTTTATAACTCCGTTGAGTATAAAATAAAATAATTCATTTTGTCAAATAAAGTACAAATTATATTTCTGAATAGGTATTAACAGATTGAATTATATGTCAAGACTAAGTTCATAATAAAAAATGCATGTTGTAAAGAAACATGTAAAATAAGCAAATTGCTGACGAAGTTCCGTGGAGTCGCATTCCGCACGATTCGCATGGGTACGTCATCTAGGATGATGTAACTCCTCCCCTCCTAGAAGGAACCACACAAGGTGTGAGTCGGTCATTCATCTCCATAGTTCGATGTTTGGAGTGGAATGATGTTTTTGGGTGGTTCGGCGGCCTGTTTGGTGATGGTGGCATCGTGTTTTGATTGGAACGTTTAAGTTTGTAAAATCGCTCAATTCCATATATCAATAGAATAAGGACGATTCCATATAGAGGTTGTGGGTTGAGTTTGTTGGTATATTCTTTAGTGTCACTTGTTGAATTGATTTTGTAATCGGTGTAATTGGTCCAATGGTATGTTATGGATAACTATAGTTCTTGATTTGCTTTAGCAACCACTTTGGGTACTCGAACGGATGGTCGTAGCAGTGGTTGTCCTGGGATGGTTTCCTCATTGTTTGTATATATATTGTTTGGTGTCTGAAAGCTGCAACTGGTGGGTACTTCGATTAAGTAGGTGCCCTTAAGTGTTGTTAAATCGATTTTATAACAGTTCATTTGAATTTTTGTGTCTTCAGGAAATATAGCGATGTAGTGGATGGTGGAAATTTCTTCGATAACTTAATTTTTAATTACAACTGGAATTGGTTCACATGTTGTGGCATTCGTAATTTTTAGTTGAAGCAGTTGATATGTACAGTATGTTTGCTGTGCTTGTTCGAGTGGTTGTCCATTGGCACAATAATACATTGGGTGTGTATTTCTGCATTCGCTGTCTTGATACTGATAGTGGTCACCTTCCACAGCCAGATGAGGTTTCATTGGGATAAGGATGGTATTATCATTTGTAGGTATAGAGTAGAGATGATAGTATAAATAAGTTCCTGGATAAACAATTGGAAAATGGACTACAAAAACTATTCGATCATTGGAGTGATACGATTCGACTTCTAGAATTTCATAATATTTGTATGTATTTGAAAAATTAACTCCAAATAACAATTTATTCGGATGATGATGTTTAAGAAGTTTTTCAATAATAAAGTCTAGATCTTCAATTTTCAGAATACTATTATGAGCAAGTTTAAGTCTAGCAAAGACATTCTATAGATTGTTCAATAATTGAAGTATGATATTAACTACGAGACCTATCTGATCGTAAGTATTTTTAGCCCATAAATAACTTTGTGGATCAAATATAGTTTCGTCTAAGTCATGATTGAGTTAATTTTATCTGTTAATTGTTTTTCATTTTGTTTAATTAGGGTCAGAGTTCCATTATAATCTTCAATAATTTTGGTAGTTGATGAAATCTGTTTGTTTAAGGTGATAGCTATGTTATTCTGATTTTCTTTTAGATCGGCAATGGCTTCATCATATCTCTTACCGTCTTCGGGGTCTAAATCACCGGAGATACTTTTAAAAATTGAACCTAATCCTTTCACAAGTTCTCTCTTTATTCTTTTGTTAGAGTGTAAGGAGTTTAATTTTTGTTTAGCAAGATCTAGCTCGAAAAGATTGAATTATCTACATTTCTCAGTTCCATAGAATAGAGAATATGTTCCTTATTTATTGTGGTTTTAATGTTTTGGTATTGATCGGAGATTTTAATTAATTCCGTTTCGATAGGTTTTATATCGTCCTCTAATATGTTATTACAAAGTACAAGTTTTAGAGCAGAATTTCCAAATGTTTCTTTAAGTACTCTACAAAATCTTGAGATCTTTTTAATCTATATTAATGGCAAATGTTTTGTTGGTTGCCGATAGTTCTTTAAAAGTGTTTACTATTTCGGTATCAAAATTACTTTCAGGAATTTGGATACTTGTTCTTATTTGAAAATCGTGTTATTCTTGGTACGCCTGGAGAATGTAATACAATTTTAAGAAACAATTGATTTTGAAAATTATTAATGGGTGTTTCAGAAATAGGAATTTCGAGAATAGGGTTCTCATGGCTGGTTGACCAATTAAGTAATGAGCGCAAGAATGTCGGCGGACAGATTACCCCGGAATCGGTAAAGTATGCCAGTACCACCATCTCCTGGAAAGGTATCTGGAGCAGCCACAGTCACAAGTCGTTGGAAGATGTCGGGCTCCAACGACTCACTATTCGCCGATTATCAACTATGGCATTGCAGGACTCGTTCCTAAACTGTCGATGGTTCAACTCTGCCATTCCGATGTTTGGGTAGTCGTGGACGAAATCATTTCGGGGAGGAAAAACGTTTCCAAAGTCATTCGCAGATTAAGTTTCGCAACTTATAAGGCTCGTGCTACCTCCGACGTGATAGAGGTATGATGATTAGTGGGACACGTTTCCTGTCAGGGTGGGGTCAGGTACCGCTGCGAAACGTCAGGTAAACGGTGCACCACATGTCGTTTACCCATAAAAACCACGGCGCAGTGCCTTCTTATCCCAGATGGCTGGTCGGAACGGATTCACGGCCGTGGTGGCATCTGCGGTAGGCTATTTGAACGAAAGCCGAACGTTTACTCGTAGCGTTCCTGGTGAAACAGGTAATTACGAGGAGGTGGAATTGACCATAGCCCAGAAGGGGCAGTGTATGAGTCTAGCAAGCAAGCTCCATCTTGGGTATGCACGGGGCAGGGTCATATGTATGCCTGAGATGGGACCGCCTAAAGTAGTCCCGCCGGGGGTGAAAAAGCTGCCTCTGCGTGGGTATTATGCTGCACCACATGGCTTTACTCATAAAGTCCGGTGTCTGTGCTTCTTATCCCAGATTTCTGGGCAATTGATTCGCGGCCAGGGCAACAAATGTGGAAGACCGATGATAAGAGGTCGACGGCGACTCGTCAAACGGGAGCTCTTATAAATTATAACACTAACACGAGTAGACAGGGGGAGAGGGGCCCAGACGGTTCAAAAGACTGTCTCCTCTCCAATTAAGGCGTTGGTCTCTGTCGGGCAGTGGCGTGCTGTTGTTGTAGGAGAGGGCAAGTCATTAGCAGGTCTAGAGTCCACTGGACGGGCAGGCCGGGGGGGACTGAGGTCCTACCACACAGTTATCAACGTGTCCCGACCTACTCTCGGGAGAGAATCTACTAGGCCGGAGAGAAACTGGCGGTAGATTCAGCAAGCAACACCTCTTCGCGGTTCTCGAGACAAGTAACCCTTCGGGGCCAAACTAACGTTGCCACTGCAAAAGATCCGGTGAACTGGGCACCGCATACATTTCACCTCTAAAACCACGACCCCGTGCCTTCTTATCCCAGGGATGATGGTCGGAACGGATTCACGGACGTGGTAGACACATGCGGAAGGCCAAACTTGAACGAAGCCGGCGATGGTTCGTAAACGTAGCTTAGGATAACACGAGCAGGCGAGTGGGGCTATTCCTCATGAGTCAGGGGGAATAGCTAGCAAGTACCGTGCCAGTTGCACCATAGGTAACGCAGGTTCTCGCTTAAAGTAACCTCGGCCTGCCTGAGCAGGGGCGAAAAAAGGTACCGCTGCGAAACGTGAGGTAAACGGTGCACCACATGTCGTTTACCCATAAAAACCACGGCGCATTGCCTTCTTATCCCAGACGGCTGGTCGGAACGGATTCACGGCCGTGGTGGCATATGCGGTAGGCTATTTGAACGAAAGCCGAACGTTTACTCGTAGCGTTCCTGGTGAAACAGGTAATTACGAGGGAGTGGAATTGACCATAGCCCAGAAGGGGCAGTATATGAGTCTAGCAAGCAAGCTCCATCTTGGGTATGCACGGGACAGGGTCCTAGGTATGCCTGAGATGGGACCGCCTAAAGTAGTTCCGCCGGGGGCGAAAAAAGCTGCCTCTGCGTGGGTATTATGCTGCACCACATGACTTTACTCCTAAAGTCCGGTGTCTGTGCTTCTTATCCCAGATTTCTGGGCAATTGATTCGCGGCCAGGGCAACAAATGTAAAAGATACGGTGAAATTATAACACTAACACGAGTAGACAGGAGGAGAGGGGCCCAGACGGTTCAAAAGACCGTCTCCTCTCCAATTAAGGCGTTGGTCTCTGTCAGGCAGTGGCGTGTTGTTTATGTTAGGGGAGGGCAAGTCACTAACAGGTCTAGAGTCCACTGGACGGGCAGGCCGGGGAGGACCGAGGTCCTACTCCACAGTTATCAACGTGTCCCGACCTACTAGCGTGAGGGGCAATGCATCTCTCAGGAGGACCAATGTCACCTCATTAGTGAGGGCGGAAATCTTGGGTGGAGTCATAGTCAAGTAAGCAACGACCTTTCCGTGGTTCACGCTATAAGTAACACCACTAGTGTATGGGGTGAAACTAACGAGTTGCCTCTGCGAAACGCAGGGACTATGAACAACTTTGTTAGAGTTGTAATCGGAAGTCGATGGTCGTAGTTTCGATATCGGGTGAGACCAACCAGGGCTGTCCCGTCACCAGTAGACCGCGCACGGAGACCATCTATACGACTCCCGTTGTGCTCGTCGGTTCGGTGACGCACCTCAAGCCTTCCCCGATCAAACTTGCATCAGAGACCGAAGACGGACGACTTGAAACGTGTGCGGAAAACACACCGTTAGGGACGATTTACGCTGCCCCGTTGAAACTGACCGCTTCGCTAACGCGATTGTCGGTCTTACGACGTATTATCTTCGCGACATGCGAACTGTGGTTGTTTTTCGTACGCTTACAAACGGTTTTACAGTACGGGGGATTCCAGACCCGAGTTGCCTCAAGGATTTGCAAGCGTGAAGCTATGACTCTCGCAAGACAAACTGACGTTCGTCATCTCATTAGTGACGGTTGGTATCTTGTGAGGGTGCGAACTGGAGCGGCCCTTTTTGCCCTTGCCTTTTGGGGTGAGAGCAAACTTGGGTTGCCCCTTTTTGCCTTGCAAGCGAGCATAGTTAGAAAGCAACGCCTCTCATGAGGTCACGCAAAGGAGTAACCACCACAAACCATGGGATGAAACTAAATGTTGCCTCTGCGGACTCAGGGGCTATCAACAACTCGTTTATAGTACGGGGATGGCCAAACCCGAGTTCCTCTAGGACCGGGCTGCCTATGCAGTTCCGAGTATATAACGTCAGCTCTGGTCATGTTTCAGACTGGCGGGGAGCTTGGCTTAACTTGTCTGACTCGCGAGGAGGATAACCTCATTGAAAAATCCTCTAATCTCAAGGTGTGGGACGTGCTTAGAGATGAATGGCCAAGGAGCAAATTTGGTCGTGAACGTCACCAAACTCCATTGCACTTGGCGAACTCTGGAGTCATTAGCCTTACCACTGGAATGAGCGTTACCCAGTGGTGGATAGTTATTTCGTCTCTATTCGTGGGAATCAATATGAATTCTAACAATCCAAAATCTAAAAATTTGAGTGAACGAGAAGGGTCGATCTTCGAGAAATCGAAGACGACTAGAAGATCACCGATCCCAAGGGATGTGGCGGAAATTGAAAGAGAGGACTGCTCCGATACTGAGACAGTGGCCTCTAGAGACGACAGGATCCCAGGCTGTGAAGCCTGGAAAGATTCGTGGTCGAGCCTTAGCGGTAAAGGCAGATCTGATAAGGTGCGCCTTGTCACGATCGCGATCACGGACGGCGTAGGGGCCATTACAAGGGCCACTTCTAGAACGAGTTCAAACAAGCTAACGTTCAGAAGAAAAGACCAATACACGGTCAATCTGGCCACGCAGAGGATTCAGTCGACACTAGGCTTCGTGGAGATGATGGCTCTGGAAGAGGAAGTAAAAAACCTCAAAAACCAGAAGAGCGAAGACGACTTAAGTCGCCAAAGTCTGGATAGACAGCTCTGACACGAAGCCGAGTGCAGAAATGCACACAGGCAACAGACGGGGTGGACGGCCGACACCCCAAAGAAACTTCAAGTTTCTAGGAAGAAGGTTCGCCTTCAATAGAAAGTGGGAGAGCCTCAAGTTCTCCGTAGAACCGGACAACCACAAGAAAATTGTGGATCCGAAAAAGGTGACGGTGGGGCTCCTAGCCTACCGGGTACAGGAAGTACTCGACCATGGTCGATGCTTCAGGTGCTTCGAGCACGGGCACCAGAAAAAGTATTGCCCGCAAAAAGAGCGCTTGTCGTGTCTTAATTGCGGGAAACCAGGGCACTTGGCCAAAGAGTGCACGGAGCAGTAGAGCTGCCCCAACTGCCAAAAGGCAGGGAAAAAGGGAATAAGGCACAGGGCGTCCCACCCTATGTGACCAATGCAACACGCATACTACAAATGGGTGGTAGGCAGAATTGCCAGAAATCCATGAAGATGAGAGTATTTCAAACGAATGTGGGCCGTGGCAAAGAAGCTACAGACGAAGTGAAGCATATAACGGAACAGGAAAGATGCGGACAGTATCAGTAGAACGTCAGGGAGTGGTCGTGGCCACTCTTAGTAACGTATATGTGGCCCCTACAAGGGCGCTGGATAGTGTTCTTGGCCGGCTGGAGGCTTTCCTAAGGAATCACCGCGGGCCGGTGATTCTCGCGGGAGACTTCAATGCCAAGCATGGTGCATGGGGCGGAACAGATACGGACAATAGAGGCGGGCTAGTTATAGACTTGGTAAAAGAAGCAAACATCCAAGTCGAAAACGACCCAAGATCAGAACCCACATTCGAAACAGCGAACGGAAAAAAGCTGGATAGATATAACGCTTAGTAGGGAAATCGACGTGGAAAGCTGGGCGGTGTGCAGTGCCACAACGCTCAGCGACCACAAAGCAATAATCTTCGAGGTAAAGCTACCCGGAGATAATGAAACGCACGCAATAAGCGATAAGAGGATGGCTATTGGACTAGCAGATTGGACTCTGTTTGAACAGATAGTCCAAGACAACAAAGGCTCAATATCCGAGCTAAATTCGGCTGAACTAAAAGCGACGAAGCTTCAGGAGGTAGCTATGAGTGCATATAGTGCAAGCATACCACTCCAAAGGAAAAGGCCGAATAGCGTATGAAAAGGAATACGAACAAAGCTAGGATAAGAGCGCAAAGAGAGCCAGATAGATTGAGGAAACTTACCTTGGTGGAAACGTTTAAACAACAGAGGCTTGAATATAAGCAAGCGATAAAAGAGGCCAAGCTAAGCTCGCTGCGGGACTTTTGTCGGCAGGAAGCCCGGAAGACCCGTGGGGACTGGCGCACAGGATCCTCTCGGCAAAGAAAAAGGGAGCACCAACAGCCTGGACAACCGTAGCAGGTAGGGCAGGCTGTTGGACGAAATCGAGATCCGATCGGCGGAAGTGCTAGTTGCAAAGTACTTCCCGAACGACAGCGCAAACACCGATAGTGCGGAAAATAGCGAAGCTAGAGGGCGTGCCCTCGAGTGGAGCGAAAACCGGGATCTTCCAATTTCACTTCAGGAATTGGAGGAGACGGTTAAAGGCAAATCGAAGAAGAAAGCTCCCGGCCTAGACGGCTTCCCGGCCGCTGGGCTCGAGCACCTACTGAAGGCAGCAGGTGCAGAAATGTTGGAAACATTCAACAGTTGCCTGAGGGAAGGAAAGTTTCCACAAATCTGGAAAACGGCGAGAATAGCCTAGCTACCGAAACCAGGCGGAGTGGGTCTAAGACCGGTATGCCCTACACCTGTAATAGGGAAGGTAAACGATAGGATCTTGGCTACAAGACTATCGTACCACCTAGAGAGCAAAAACCAGTTTGGTTTTAGAAAGGGAAAAGGAACGATTGAAGCACTGGATAAAGCGATCAGTGTGATAAAGAGCGCGGCAAGTGAACCCAAGCACGTACTATTGGTGGCGTTAGACATCAATAATGCGTTCAACTCAGCCTGGTATCCGCACGTGAGATTGATGATAGCGGAAAGCGGCTGTCCCAAAGACCTGGGCAGCGCAATAGTAGATTTCGTGGAAGACAGGACTGTCACATCGGAGGGTGTGACAGTGCGGACGGAAAGAGGATGTCCACAAGGATCGTGCTTAGGCCCGGTCCTGTGAATACTCATAATGGAAGGCTGGTCCAGTGAGATAAGAAACATTGAAACCGAGGAAGGGGTCACTGTGAAGGTGCAAGCCTTTGCAGATGACGCAACTAGTTGCTATAATAGGACCATCGGTCAAGAAGATAGAGGCCGCGTGGAATAGGGTGTGGACAGCATGTCTGAAGTAGGTCTGAACTGCTCACAAGCTGCAGTACGCGCCCGGAAAAACGGTCTCTATCTTTAGAGCAGCTAGGAAAGGAGTAGATACAGTGGACTACCTCTGGACCAGGAAGTGTGACGTCACTTCCGGTCTGAGCTCCGATGTTTGCTATTATCAGGTCTCCACCAGTGATTGTGAGTTACTCGGTTTGTGCTGACGATTGACATTCGGTGTTTGTAATTATTGTTTGAATGTATATACAGGATGTTTGTAAAGAGTGTGTTATGTTGTATATACAGGTTGTTTGTAAGAGAGGTCCTAGACACGTGGTGTCATGGCAGCTATCACGTGATCCTTCGGTGTCATGGCGTCTGTCACGTGATCCTTCGGCTATCAACGAGGTGTCATGGCGTCTGTCACGAGGTGTCATGCTATCTGTTGACGATTGGCATTCGGTGTTTGTAATTATTGTTTGAATGTATATACAGGATGTTTGTAAAGAGTGTGTTATGTTGTATATACAGGTTGTTTGTAAGAGAGGTCCTAGACACGTGGTGTCATGGCAGCTATCACGTGATCCTTCGGTGTCATGGCGTCTGTCACGTGATCCTTCGGCTATCAACGAGGTGTCATGGCGTCTGTCACGAGGTGTCATGCTATCTGCTGACGATTGGCATTCGGTGTTTGTAATTATTGTTTGAATGTATATACAGGGGTTTGTGACGTCAGTTTATACTAGCACGTGTAATTGAATACAATGGAGTCATTCATTAGGTAAAAAAATAACAATAAGTGATATACTATAGTCTAGACTTGCTAGTAACCGAATTTAATTGTCGTTTCATTAGTCATTACTTACGTAAGCAGCTGTGAATACAATGGAGTCATTCATTAGGTCAACAAATAACAATAAGTGATATACAAGTCTAGACTTGTTAGTAAGCGAATTAGAACTGAGAGTTATGTTGACTACGAATTCAATTCTCGTTTCCTCAGTAATCTGTTACAGCTCAAACGAAACACATCGTTTTCACATATCCTGTGTGTGCTGTCTTCTATTGAACGGAAAATGTAAGTTTAATTCAATTATTCAATTCACTGCCATAAAAACATACTTGTTTCGTCTATTATTCAGAATAAACCTCTTATTAGCATTGAAACAGTTAAAAAATTATTCAATTCACATTCATAAAATAACAAGTACAAAATTGATTAATTATCTTTTATAAAATGACTGTTGTTCCAATTGTGTGTGTGTGTATTATACGAATTTAAAAATCCTCAATTTTATTCATATTGTTTCAGATTTATGATGGATCTAACAAAACTTAATCATTGTGCTCTTTTGGAGAGAAAACCATTGAGGAGAGTTCCAGAACTCGAAATCAATAAGCATTATACAATACTTCAAGCGAGAGTAGTAAGAACCAAATTTGGTGAATCCGTATTGCTCGAGTTCGATGAATTCTCTATGTTCCTACCCAATCGACTGACCAATCAGATTATCCCAATTTTGGAACAAATCAACATGAAACCTTGTTTGATTTTGAGGGGAAAAGAGGATGTTAATAAAAGCAACCCGGCTTTTAAACTTGAATTTTTGGAGCTCAAGTAATAAGAAATCTAAGGTATGATGTTTATACTAGCGTGTGTACATAGTCGATGAAATCATCAGTATTAATATGTCTCTTGAAGAATACACACGTAAATTGGAAGAATTAATATGTCTCTTGAAGAATACACACGTAAATTGGAAGAATTCGGTGCGAAAGTAAAAGCTTTGAGTAGAGATTTAAAATTTTACGAAGATAAAAATATCGCTATAAGACAATTGAATAGTTTAAGTATTGGCGGAGAGGATGGTTATGTTAGAACCCAATTTTATAATCCTAACCTCAATTTTGAATGGAATCCTGTATACAAACGTTCCGAATCGAGTGGAACGTATTTATATATGTCCCAGGAAAGACCTGAGAAATGAATGTAATCGAACAGAATGGCAACCAATGAATTATCAAATGATTAACGAAAATCAACTAGAGGTAATCACATACATAGTTCTCGAAACGATGCAGACCACCACCACCACCACCACCAATAACACATTCAATTATAAGCTCAAGCTATTATTTCCAAATGGTACAGAGGGGGATATTATGAAGTGGCAAACATTCACACCATCACCTACATCTGGCAAAATGATCCGACAATCATCATGTTTACCACATCTCGTACAAAAGACATCTACACTCACATCATCTGCAATAGAAGGAGAAATCCCCAAAATTTTCGCAATGTTGTATTTTATTTTATCTTCTTTATCAGTGTTAGTATTGGAAATGTTTGTTAAAAATGTGAAGAAAGCTATTTACCATTTAAATAAATAATAATTATTATATAAAGGAGGTGTTTTATTAAAACAAACAAAAGATTGATAATAATAATATTTCAGAATAAAATACATATCATTTAGGTAGTATTACATTCAGAAACCACTGCTGTAATTTATCCACATGGTGAACTGCACACATGTATTTTCCACCATCATTACGATGATTCAGACAAGTCAAATTGTTTGTTCGCTCGAATTTCCCCGTTTCACATTGAGTACCATCGAAACTATGAACATCTACGATGTGTGGGTAAATATCCAATTCTATACACTTCCTTCTCAAAAATTCGGCTTTTTGCTGTCCTCGGACATAAATATAGTCGACTGCACACAAGAGAATCGATTTAAAAATATTATTTACTTCTTCATAATCCACATTCCCAGATACATAATCGAGTCCATGATAAGACTTTTGTATATACCATACGGATTTTCGCTCCTTTGCATTTAGCGATGAATAAGATGTATGCGGTTTGAATAAGGAATAATGACGTTTGAATCCAATTTGTATACACATTTCTTTTGGGTGGAAAGCATCGTCAATGAAGAACCCCTGAATGTCAACTAATGCGATTCTCATGATGATGCGATTCGCTTGAAGTTTCGATTTAGACTGACTGATGTTTAATTGAGACTCTTGACAATTCCGGTGAGGGGGTAGTATTCCATCAAGCAATCGTGAATGATGATGGAATATGCCTTGGTATTGGCTGGAAATCCTTTATCCGCTTCAATCTCCAATCGTATGTCGACTGTTGATGATTTTACCGCCTCCTCTTGTCTAGAACAATCGATGATGTAAAGCGCGCGTTTTTTGAATTCATCATAAGCCAATATGGGATGTTTTGTTGTGGAATTCGTGTAGCTAGCATAGAAATCGGTATAGTTTTGGTGGGCTAGAACGAAATCTTCCTTGGCAAAGTCCAAGTTCATCCGTTCGTTAGGCCAATACTCTCCGTTCAGCGATAAGCGGATACTTGATATATCCACATGATCGAATATTGTAGGATTAGCTTTCACATTGTTACGTTTATTGGTTTGGAAAAATACGATAACATACCGTGGTTTTTCAACGGACGCGCTAGTTTTCACGTGCAACTCGATCTGAAATGTCGAACATAACCTACAAAATTGGAAAAAAGCGGTTTTTCTTAAATAATTAAAAACTATAGCTCGGATCGGAAAAAGTTAAAGGAGAAAGTTGTAGGTATCTGTGTGTTGGGTACTTCATTCAGAGAGATCTCTCTGACTTCATTACGGATCACATTTTATGCAATTCTCCGTAAATGTAATATCTATATAGTTCAAGCAATACATGCATAAATTAATAACTGAAAAAAAATATGAGCGTATAATAATAATAATAATAATAATAATAATATGTCTTTATTTATTTCCAGTTATACAGTAGAAATACAAAATTGTGCCTTAAATTAATAAGATGGAAATTTCATCGGGCGAAGTTCAGATAATAGCTGATCAAGATCAGCTCTTCTCTGCTCTACCACTTAACAATACCGGGCACAAAAGACCAGTGACATTTTTCAATGACAAATTAATACAAATGAGAGAAAACCTCCAGGTGTTAAATAATGTTAGAGTTGCAACTGGAAGGCCTGAACACCACAACGCATTTAAAGTTTATAAAAAGCAATACCAGAGCGATATACAAAATGCCAAAAGAATTTCATACGATAATTTTATTAATGAATCAAATAACAAATCCAAGGACGCTTGGAAGTTAATTAACTATGAGCGCAATTCAAATAAAAAAAAATTCAGCCTCAAGCAGCATTTCCCCTGATGAATATAACATCTTTTTCACAAATGTAGCTGAACAAATTGTAAAATCTCTACCCTCTTGCAACATTAATGCTCAAACCTACCTTTTTACACTCCCCAAACCTAGCACCTCTATCTTCCTCAGTCCAGTTACTGAGGTCGAAGTTAAACAAGCAATTATTAAATTAAAAAACTCTGCTTGCTTGGACATATACAACTTAAACAGTCGAATGATTAAAGAAACCATACACCTTGTTTCCGGTCCATTAACTGCTCTTTTCAATCGTTGCCTCTGTGAAGGTTTATTTCCAGATATTTTTAAAACAAGTAAAGTTATTCCCATATTTAAAAAGGGAGATCCAAATATTCCGGATAACTATAGACCCATATCTATCATACCTATCTTTGGTAAAATTTTTGAGATGCTAATTAAAGACCGCTTAATTTCTTTTTTAAATGCTCATTCAGTACTTAATAAAAATCAATTCGGATTTAGGTCTAACAAATCAACAACCCAAGCTGTGATGGCTATTGTTGATTCAATAATAGAGAATATAGAAAAGGGCCTAGTGTCTGCTCTAACTTTATGTGACCTAAGTACATGCAATTAAAGCCTTTCGTATGCAAAAAAAAGCAATCAGGATCATAGCCAATGTTTCTTACAGAGAACACTGTCGTCCTTTATTTCAAGAACTTAAAATTCTACCCTTGCCATGTATTTTCATACTTTACAATGTTTTAGAAATACACAAAAATAATACTAAGTACCTCACAAATGCTGATTTTCATAATTACCCAACTCGAAGAGGTGCACAACTAAGACCTCAATTTTATCGCCTGGATCTATCAGCTCGAAATTCACTCAACTTACATTTATACAATAAAATACCAGCAGACATTACTGGTTTGAGTTATAACCGTTATAAGGTTAGAGTAAAGCACTCACTATTGAGGCACTGTTTCTACTCCATCGAAGAGTATTTAAATTGTGAGACATTAATTTTTTAACATGTTAGTTTTGTTTTAATTTTAGAAATAACTATTTTAGATGTAATTAGTATGTATTAACTGCAACTATTACTTTTGTTAATTTACCAGTTTGACATGTCACTATTGTACATTTTGTATTCAATGTGATGAAATAAATCTATCTATCTATCTATCTATTAATTTCTTCTTGTGCTAGATTAAAATCGGATGGAGGGAAAGAACGATATAGTTGATTATCATCAGCATAGAACTGCTTTTGACAATATTTGATAAATTTAGGAAAATTACATGTATATATTGTGAACAGAATTGGTCCTAAAATTGACCCTTGAGGTACGCCAACTTCAATCTTAAGAGATGAAGAAATGTTATTATCTAGCTTAACGCTCTGCATCCTGTCACTTAGATAACTTTTTATTAAACAGATAGCTGCTTCATCAAGACCAATAAATTTTAAAATAGACAATAATATTTCATGATCTAATGTATCAAAAGCCTTAGTGTAGTCAAGAAGAACTAATAGTGTTAAGTGGCCTTTATCAGTGGCTGACAATATATCATCAGTTACTCTCAATAGAGAAGTGGCACAACTATGATTCTTCCTAAAACCCGATTGTTCCTCGGGAAGGATATTATATTGAGCTAGATGTTCACCTAATTGATGGCAAAGAGTTTTTTCAAATAGTTTTGAGAGAGTCGGTAAAATGCTAATTGGCCTGAGATCTTTATATTCTTTCGGTTTGTTCATTTTCGGTATCGGTAGGATTAATGATTTTTTCCATGATGATGGAAAATAATTTTCTAAGATGCAACAGTTAATAATATGTGTAAGATATTTAATAATATAAGGACAGCACATTTTTATCATATTCAAGCTAATTTCATCACTACCAGTAGCAGTAGATTTTATTTTTCCGAGTAAGCTTGTAATAATGGTATCATCAACTAGTGAAAAATTAAACCGTTCCTTAAAGTTGGTCATATTGTTATCACGGTAGTATTTACAGATGATTTGGGTATTATTTTTATTTTTATGCACAGAATTTATGTAGTAAGAGTTTATTTCATTAACATTGCTTAACTCTGGTGGTATTGTTTTTTCTGTCATGCTTATAACATTTAATGATTTTAGTTGCCTCCACATTTGTTTAGGGTTATCAGTCTTTGATTTAAATTCAAGATAAGCTTTTTTTTCTCTTACAATAGCACCATTCGTGAAATGTTTGAGATCTACTTTTTATAAACTTAGACTTTGCTTTATTCCTCAGCTTTGTCAAGCGTATAATGTTATCCGTCATCCAGGGTGCGCACACTTTTGTAAACCTTTTTGTTTTATGTGGGGCGAAAGTATCAAATAAGTTTAATAAGGTATTATTAAGAAAATTCAGTTTGCAATCAATATCTTTCATATACAATATTGTATCTAAATGAGAATTTAATAGATTTTCCAGAAATAAGTCAATATCAAAGCAAGAGAAATCTCGATATGTACGTATAATTGGTGTCATTTCCAGTTTTGGTACATTTAACGTGCAATAAATAAGTTCATGATCAGATATATCTACTGTAGTTACACCGGAGGTACTACATAGAGAAGGTTTGGTAGTAATTATATGATCTATTAAAGTTTGAGAATTTAGAGTAATTCTTGTTGGTTCATTTATGAGTTGGGTTAAACCCATTGCGCCCAGAAAATCTATATACATAGTTGTAACTGTGTGTTCTGGATCATGCATATCTATATTAATATCACCCAAGATAAAAATATTATCAGTCTTTGGTAAAAGATTCAGCAGGTTATGTTCAATTTCATTCATGAATAAGTTATGATGAATGTCATTTGGTCTGTAAACACAGCATAATATTATGTTTGTATTGTTTAACGAAATCAATATACATATTTGCTCTATATTATCTGTAGCATTTAGTATTTGAAACGGAATTATGTTTTTAATATAAAATCCTACTCCTCCCCCTCGAGAATCCCTATCCTTTCTTACAAATGTAAATCCATCAATAGCTATTTGCTGATTATTTATTTTGTTGGAAAGCCAAGTTTCCGAAATTGCAAGAATATCATATTCACTCAAAATAATGCTCAATTCCGCTTTTTTGGGTAGCAATGATCTAATATTGAGATGACCAATTTTTAATTCATTTAAACTCATGTCTATGGTGAAGTAGTAAAATTTAATTTACATATGTAATATAAACTATTAGCAAGAAACAAACAAATGTTATAGTGACAACCATATCATATAATATAATGTCAGCAATTAATGTGTACGTATTACACAATATAGGTGATACGAAAAATAAATACAATATTTTATACAACAAAGAAAAATTTAAGAATTTTAGAATACAGATAGACAGACACAACTGTGTTGTTCGCAATATACGTAGTCAAGGTTAACTAAGAACAAAATAGCCTAAAAATGTAAGGTAATTTTGTTTCATGTGCATTTAGACCCTACAAGTTATACAATTTTAAATCAGCAATAGTTTTAAAGTAATAGCAAGATATAGTACAATGACATTCACCTATTTTGCTCACATTTAATTCCCAGTTATCGTTTTTGTGATAGTTTATACAATTATTTGCAGACAAATTAGGAAAGTATTTTAATTTTAAAATAAGATTGATTCAATGTATAGTAATAGTAAGATATTATTTATCACTTTAACTCTCATAATTCTTATTTCTTGTTTACATAGTTAAATTTTATGACATTTATAATATCAGTAATGGTCTCAACTAAATAACAAAATATAGTGGGTACAATTATATTCACCAATTTTGCTCACTTCTAACTCCCAATTCTCGTTTATACATTTATTAACAGACAAGTTAGGAAAATATCACACTTGAAAATAGGATTAATTCAATATATGAGAATAGTAAAATAATATTTACCATTTAACTATCATAATTCTTAATTCATAATGAACGTAACATGACATTTATTAACAGGCAAGTTAGTAACTATCTTATTCTAAAATGAAATTACAAGAGAAAAAGTTTAATTCTCTTTTATAGAACAAGCTTATCGGGATAGAAGTTAAGGAAATTGATCATTATTTCATAACACATCAGTTATGCATAATAAAAATGGATGAGAAATATATTTGTACTCACATATAAGAAATAATTATTATCTGCAACGATGTTCAGATTACATAGCTATTATTCCATCGATCGACATATCAGCACTAGTATTTATTTTTAAGTTTTCTGCATGACTTATTTGCTTTTTAACACCATCACACAGCACAAACACTTTACCATTGTATACCCAACATGTAGTATATATTTTTTTCGTTTCAGCGAGCAGCTGTGCTAATGCAGTTGACATCCATTCGTGAATTGAGATTCTTGTACCTTTGAAGTTTTTTCTTGACAAGATGATTGTATCTCTTTTCCACTCATTTATGAAACCCACAAGAATAGGACGAGGCATACGAGATTGCTTATTACCAATTTGATAACAAAAGTTTATATCATTTTCAGATAGATTACATTTAATTTTATCATTTATGGTATTTATAACAATTTTACGTAAGTTTTCATTGTTATTATTCATGTGGTCCTTTATAATTAGGCCACGAATTACACATTTGCTCTTATTTGTTTGATATTCTTGTTGTACCACTCTATCATTAATAGATTTCACATCCGCCATGATATTTGCGATATCGTCTTTTAATATTTGCAATTTATGTAGGATTGCATTTTCAAATTTAATATACCTGGACATCAGTTTATCATCTGGTGAAACCCCTTCAGGTGAGAAGATTTCCTTTCGAAATTCTGCCAAACTTGTCTTAACCTCACTTTCAACTTCAGCAATCCTCGTGCTAAGTCCAGTATTCAGTTGTTTCTTGATGTTATTTGATTTATTCTTATTAGACATGACTCAATCACTGGTTACACGTTTGATTATTGAAGGGCAACTTCTATTTAAAATTAAACAAGCCGAATAATTAAATAATTCCGGGACACGAAACAAAATGCGTTTATTCACAGGCGGCCATCTTAACTGGTATAGCAGATTAAATTTAAAGGTGGTTCATGCAACTCGATCTGAAATGTCGAACATAACCTAGAAAATTGGAAAAAAGCGTTTTTTTTTAAATAATTAAAAAACTATAGCTCGGATCGGAAAAAGTTAAAGGAGAAAGTTGTAGGTATCAAATAGATAATTATCGATATCTTTCTTTTCGAGTTATATTGAAAACCGTTGAAAAGTGGGGTACGCTTCCATATGTATTGTTTCCTGTACATGGCAAGCTAAGATAGCACTTTTTTTCTTAATTTGAAATATTGACTATTTTTCAAAATATATCGATTTTTCGAAAAAGACGCTCTCATAAATTGGCTAGATCTTCTCAGCAAATGGTCATTGAGTAACGATTTGGGGCTTATTTTCTTCATGAAGAGTTGTCCTATAACTTTATCGAAGAAACGTAGCGATTTTTTTAATTTTGAGGGTGAAAAAAATGACTTTAAAAAAAAATTTCCTCTATTTTGATCATGTTTTCAATTTTAATTTTAGAAAAATGTCTTTAACGGAAATCAATTTGTAACATCTTTTCACGAATTACCTCCGGCTGCCGGAGTGTGAGGAAGCACTGCGCGCTCGCACTGAAAACTGATTTTGCGCGTTCAAAGTGGCTTGTGCTCTTCAATGTTTCAGCTTCTGGATAACATACAAAAATCTTTTCGAACTTAATCTGGGGAAGCTCGATGAGATAAACACGAATACCGTATTTATTTCAGTCTTAGAATCTCGAATATATTTATTTTTTACATTTCCAATTTGTTTTACTTTTTATGTCATTTAAATTACGATTTATTAACAAAACAGTATTTTCAATGTAATATCTCAACTTTTTTGCTCAGGGAATCATACAGACGTTATGCTTGCGGATCTCTTTAACAATTATTTAATTATTTCAGTAAATATTTCTTTATGATACAAAATTATTATAACTAACCTTATTTGATCATCATCATCAATTATGATGGAGGTGATAGGAGTAAGTGGGAACTGTCTTTTTTATTTCTTCCTATTGATATGTTGGAAGAAATCATACCTCTACAAGGATGTATCTAAGAGAAACGTGAAATAATTAATGAATCAAGAAGATTTTTTAAAAAGGGTATTTGAATAAAAACTCAGATGATTTTCATCGTTTTACACGATTGTCAATCATTATTTAAATCAATCTAGGAGAATGGAGATGCTACGAGTGTAGGATCGAAATCAACTTGTGAAGATTTCGTCAAATGTCATCTTCAGAATAACGATGATTCTCAGAGAGATTATTGGTGTGAAGGTTTGCGCGATTTCGATTTTGTTATGTTTGTTCGGCGCAATTTTGCAGAGGATGGTTCAGAGGAATTGTTAGTGTGAAGGTTCGCGCAGGACTCAAACCACATCGAATATCATAACACCTTCAATGCGAATTCATTGATAGGAATTTTTCATGCATTGCAGACATTTCGAACTCTTCTAAAATCAGATCTAACACTATCTTTGGAGAAAAATTTGTTGCAACCCTTTAATATTTATTCACGAACGGGCAAATCATACAACATTGTATTTTCCGCTCAAACTGAATTGTTCGTAGAGCGCTTCTTTAAACGTTCTAATAATGCGTCCTGCGTTAGAGGCTTTTTCATAGAATAGGTATTGCAATGATTGATTTTATGTTCTTCCATTTACTTGTGATGAAAGTGTTTATAGAAGAATTATTTTCTAGGATCGCCTTGCAGATTCCTAGGTTTACGATGTTATTTCAGGAATATCAAACTAAACGCTTTCCGAACCTCGAAACAAGTAAACTTGAAAATGTAACATATAATTCGATTATATCAATATTTCAACATCCAACTCTGAATACATGGACTAGAATTTTGCGAAAAGGAAATTGATTAAAAATCTGAATATCTCTGTTCACACTATCCATTTCGCTTAACATACTTTATGAAATATGGAATGAATTATTATCGAAACGATTGATTATTCATCGTTTTCCACGATTGTTAATGATTATCCAAATCACCAAAATGAACTAGAATTTTGCGAAAAGGAAATTGATTAAAATTGTGAATATCTTGGTTCATACTATTCATTTCGCTTAACATACTTTTATAAAATATGGAATGAATTATTATCGAAACGATTGATTATTCATCGTTTTCCACGATTGTTAATGATTATCCAAATCACCAAAATGAACTAAAATTTTGCGAAAAGGAAATTGATTAAAATTGTGAACGAAGCTCGGATCGGAAAAAGTTAAAGGAGAAAGTTGTAGGTTGATAAAGATCCACATGTTCACATGTTATATAAAAATCAAATGAATAGTTTAAAATATCAGAATGTTTGAAATATCGATGATTCAGATATTATATTTGATTGAGTATACTGATGTTGTAGCTATATAGCCTTCTATCAATAAGCCGATGAACTATCAGAGTTGAATGTCAATGTCAATGTTAGTGTACCTGCGTCATCACATTCTGTTCATACTGATATGAGAACGCAAACGCGTGTGAGTGTAAACGTAAGTAGGGTGAGGGGGTATTGTAAAGCAGTGTCTGTCAAAAAGACATGAGATGAATATTTATGGAAATAAACTACATTCTTAAAATAATCAAATTTATCGTTCTATAGTAGCATTCGCGGTTAAACGGATGTTTGTGAAACATATCGCTAGCGTATTAAGATTGCAACGATGTGCCTTAGAAGCCGCAAATATTTTGATAATCAACACTTGTTAATATTGACCAGGCTCGGACTGGCCCCCAGACATTTGTTTCTCCATCGAACACGCTTCAAAAATTCCGCGATTGTAGATATACATATATGCTAGGCATTATGTCTAACCTAATATATGAAAGACTAGTTGTGATTGAAAGAAAATTTATGATGTTTTCATAACTTAAAAATATCATTTCCACTAATTTCAATGAACCAATTTTTCTTTCAGATCAATATTCATTGATTATGAAGTTGACTTTTTCAGATCTTAATATTTTTTGAAATAATTTCGTTTTATTTTTCTATTAGTTATTGATTAGATATAATTTTTAATTTGATTCAAAGGAATTTTAATGTTTTCAAAACAAAGAAACACATTTTCTCCTAATTTCAATTAGCGAACCAATTTTTCTTTCGATCATTATTCATTGATTATGAAGTTAACTTTTTCAGATCTTAATATTTTTTGAAATAATTTCGTTTTGATTTCTCTATTAGTTATTGATTAGTTATCATTTTTATCAATTTTAATTTGATACAAAGGAATTTAAATATGTTTTCAAAACCAAGAAACACAATTTCTCCTAATTTCAATTGTCGAACCAATTCTTTTTCAGATCAATGTTTTTAACCTAATATATGAAAGACTAGTTGTGATTGAAAGAAAATTTATGATGTTTTCACAACTTAAAAATATCATTTCCACTAATTTCAATGAACCAATTTTTCTTTCAGATCAATATTCATTGATTATGAAGTAAACTTTTTCAGATCTTAATATTTTTTGAAATAATTTCGTTTTGATTTCTCTATTAGTTATTGATTAGATATCATTTTTATCAATTTTAATTTGATTCAGAGGAATTTTAATGTTTTCAAAACAAAGAAACACATTTTCTCCTAATTTCAATTAGCGAACCAATTTTTCTTTCAGATCAATATTCACTGATTATGAAGTTAACTTTTTCAGATCTTAATATTTTTTAAAATAATTTCGTTTTGATTTCTCTATTAGTTATTGATTAGATTTCATTTTTTCAATTTTAATTTGATTCAAAGGAATTTTAATATGTTTTCAAAACAAAGAAACACATTTTCTCATAATTTCAATCAGGGACCTTCCCTCATTAGCAGTTCAAGTTTCTCATTTGATCAGATCTTAATATTTTTTGAAATAATTTCGTTTTGATTTCTCTATTAGTTATTGATTAGATATCATTTTTATCAATTTTAATTTGATTCAAAGGAATTTTAATGTTTTCAAAACAAAGAAACACATTTTCTCCTAATTTCAATTAGCGAACCAATTTTTCTTTCAGATCAATATTCATTGATTATGAAGTTAACTTTTTCAGATCTTAATATTTTTTAAAATAATTTCGTTTTGATTTCTCTATTAGTTATTGATTATATTTAATTTTTTCAATTTTAATTTGATTCAAAGGAATTTTAATATGTTTTCAAAACAAAGAAACATATTTTCTCATAATTTCAATCAGGGACCTTTCCTCATTAGCAGTTCAAGTTTCTCATTTGATAGCTCTGAAAATTCTTTCGTTAAAATTTTGAAATCATCTCTTTTCAGATATGATGTATGATTTGATGGAACAACTAGCTTATGGTAGGCTGGATCCTGAGAAATGAAGTCTTCAGTTTCCTCACACGGCTGTGTAAAAACCATCGTTTTGTTAATTTATGATGAACGGAATCTGTTCGTATATATCAGACAGCCGTTTCATCGCAGCCACAATTTGTCAACTAAACACAATTAACGCAAGCTCCCATAAAGTGAGATAAGGTATAATGATTTATTTGTTTCGTACAACCGTTTTCGATAACAATTTCTGCAGCGTAATATTTTTCATAATGTTCACAAACATACAGGCTGAAACCTCACACTTCTGAAGGTGTCTTTATATTCCATATATCTGGAAGAGTAGCAGTTTTGGTTGCAGTGTATTTTGAGGAATATTGGCCGTTCTCGGTTTTCCATACAGGCTTTGTACACCATTTATTGCAACTGTATAGAGCGATAAGGTACATTATTTTAATGCAGTTTATTTCCCCACTGAAACCTTTCAACTATTTGCTTGACAGAGTCTGTCAGCCTACACAAATATGTTTATATGAGGCTGTGTAAAAACGGTTTTGAATGATTGTTTTTACGGAATCTGTCCGCAGACACCCATTTTATCGCAGCCACAATTTGTCAACTGAACATAATTATTGCAAGTCTCCATAATGTGAGATAAGGTACAATGATTTATTTGTTTCGTACCACGATTCAAAACACATATGATACCGTTTAACCATGAATGTTACGATAAGGTGCATTAATCTTAATACAGTTTATTTTTCCACTCTCAACTATTTGTTTGCCAGCCTTCAGGTCCAAATATG
Organism: Endomychus coccineus; assembly: GCA_958510875.1. Lineage (NCBI taxonomy): Eukaryota > Metazoa > Arthropoda > Insecta > Coleoptera > Endomychidae > Endomychus > Endomychus coccineus. Next base: position 47,492,176 of record OY294070.1, read on the forward strand.
TTTATATGCAGCTGCAATTCTCGCTATACCACACTGGCAGTGGCTTACAGGGGCGTACTCTTGAATTCAAAATTCGTGAGTTACCCCATTCTGGAGAACCTGTGAGCTGGATAAAAGATGCCCTGACAGGTATGATTCAGCGAGGAACAGAAGGTTTGAGACCTACCGATCAGGTGGGCTTCACATTCTGCTCGAAAGACTTCGCTCGTGGCCCGGGCTGGGTTGATTTCAAGGCGGCTAGCGAAGTTACAGTAGACGAAATATGGGCTCAGATTTCTTCAATTTATCAATCTAATTCTTGTGGTCTTAATACCGAGACCTTTTGTTTAGGCGTAACATCGATAAGAATGGCTGTAGGCAGAGGCCGGGGAGCCAACTACAATACATTCGATGAAGAAGAATGTGCCCGACGCAAAGGTGTTATCGCCATAAATAATAAAGATAATCTCTGTCTGCCTCGAGCCCTATCGCTATAGTGGAAAGCTATATCTTTAAAAAGAATGTATTGAGCGGAATGTAGTTTGAAGTTCGGCGAAATAATGAGTGTTGTAAAAAACATAGGTACGGAATTATGTAAGTTCTAACTATATGTTACAAACACTAACTCGTGGAATTTCGTTGGGCTGCCACGCCTTGTACGACCCACACGCTTTCGAGTCGTTTTGGTCACGCTTTCGTCATGTTTGTGGGTCGCTTGAATCGTTTTTCGAGTCGTTTTAATCGTTTTTTCATGTCGTTTGAATCGTTTTTCGAGTCGTTTTAATCGTTTTTTATGTCGTTTGAATCGTTTTTCGAGTCGTTTTAATCGTTTTTCATGTCGTTTTAATCGTTTTTCATGTCGTTCGAGTCGTTTTTCGAGTCGTTTTAATCGTTTTTCATGTCGTTTTAATCGTTTTTCATGTCGTTTGAGTCGTTTTAATCGTTTTTCATGTCGTTTTAATCGTTTTTCATGTCGTTTGAGTAGTTTAAATCGTTTTTCATGTCGTTTTAATCGTTTTTCGAGTCGTTTTCGTCACGATTTCGTCACGCTTTCGTCACGCTTGCTGATCGCTAACCTCGATCACATCATAACATGAGTGTATAGGTTGCTTTGTGCTCTAGATATTCGTTCGCTTGGTTTCCGAGGAAGCATAGAATGATTAATAACATGTTGTTCTATCGACATAATGCCTAGCATATATCTACAATCGTGGAATTTTTGAAGCGTGGAGAAACAAATGTCTGGGGGCCAGTCCGAGCCTGGTCAATTGTTGATTATCAAAATATTTGCGGCTTCTACCGCACATCGTTGCAATCTTAATACGCTAGCGATATGTTTCACAAACATCCGTTTAACCGCGAATGCTACTATAGAACGATAAATTTGATTATTTTAAGAATGTAGTTTATTTCCATAAATATTCATCTCATGTCTTTTTGTCAGACACTGCTTTACAATACCCCCTCACCCTACATACGTTTACACTCACACGCGTTTGCCTTCTCATATCAGTATGAACAGAATGTGATGACGCAGGTACACTAACATTGACATTGACATTCAACTCTGATAGTTCATCGGCTTATTGATAGAAGGCTATATAGCTACAACATCAGTATACTCAATCAAATATAATATCTGAATCATCGATATTTCAAACATTCTGATATTTTAAACTATTCATTAGATTTTTATATAACATGTGAACATGTGGATCTTTATCAACCTACAACTTTCTCCTTTAACTTTTTCCGATCCGAGCTTCGTTCACAATTTTAATCAATTTCCTTTTCGCAAAATTCTAGTTCATTTTGGTGATTTGGATAATCATTAACAATCGTGGAAAACGATGAATAATCAATCGTTTCGATAATAATTCATTCCATATTTTATAAAAGTATGTTAAGCGAAATGAATAGTATGAACCAAGATATTCACAATTTTAATCAATTTCCTTTTCGCAAAATTCTAGTTCATTTTGGTGATTTGGATAATCATTAACAATCGTGGAAAACGATGAATAATCAATCGTTTCGATAATAATTCATTCCATATTTCATAAAGTATGTTGAGCGAAATGGATAGTGTGAACAGAGATATTCAGATTTTTAATCAATTTCCTTTTCGCAAACTTCTAGTCCATGTATTCAGAGTTGGATGTTGAAATATTGATACAATCGAATTATATATTACATTTTCAAGTTTACTTGTTTCGAGGTTCGGAAAGCGTTTAGTTTGATATTCCTGAAATAACATCGTAAACCTAGGAATCTGCAAGGCGATCCTAGAAAATAATTCTTCTATAAACACTTTCATTGCAAGTAAATGAAAGAACATAAAATCAATCATTGCAATACCTATTCTATGAAAAAGCCTCTAACGCAGGACGCATTATTAGAACGTTTAAAGAAGCGCTCTACGAACAATTCAGTTTGAGCGGAAAGTACAATGTTGTATGATTTGCCCGTTCGTGAATAAATATTAAAGGGTTGCAACAAAATTTACTCCAAAGATAGTGTTAGATCTGATTTTAGAAGAGTTCGAAATGTCTGCAATGCATGAAAAATTCCTATCAATGAATTCGCATTGGAGGTGTTATGATATTCGATGTGGTTTGAGTCCTGCGCGAACCTTCACACTAACAATTCCTCTGAACCATCCTCTGCAAAATTGCGCCGAACAAACATAACAAAATCGAAATCGCGCAAACCTTCACACCAATAATCTCTCTGAGAATCATCGTTATTCTGAAGATGACATTTGACGAAATCTTCACAAGTTGATTTCGATCCTACACCCGTAGCATCTCCATTCTCCTAGATTGATTTAAATAATGATTGACAATCGTGTAAAACGATGAAAATCATCTGAGTTTTTATTCAAATACCCTTTTTAAAAAATCTTCTTGATTCATTAATTATTTCACGTTTCTCTTAGATACATCCTTGTAGAGGTATGATTTCTTCCAACATATCAATAGGAAGAAATAAAAAAGACAGTTCCCACTTACTCCTATCACCTCCATCATAATTGATGATGATGATCAAATAAGGTTAGTTATAATAATTTTGTATCATAAAGAAATATAATATATAATAAAGAAATATTTACTGAAATAATTAAATAATTGTTAAAGAGATCCGCAAGCATAACGTCTGTATGATTCCCTGAGCAAAAAAGTTGAGATATTACATTGAAAATACTGTTTTGTTAATAAATCGTAATTTAAATGACATAAAAAGTAAAACAAATTGGAAATGTAAAAAATAAATATATTCGAGATTCTAAGACTGAAATAAATACGGTATTCGTGTTTATCTCATCGAGCTTCCCCAGATTAAGTTCGAAAAGATTTTTGTATGTTATCCAGAAGCTGAAACATTGAAGAGCACAAGCCACTTTGAACGCGCAAAATCAGTTTTCAGTGCGAGCGCGCAGTGCTTCCACACACTCCGGCAGCCGGAGGTAATTCGTGAAAAGATGTTACAAATTGATTTCCGTTAAAGACATTTTTCTAAAATTAAAATTGAAAACATGATCAAAATAGAGGAAATTTTTTTTAAAGTCATTTTTTTCACCCTCAAAATTAAAAAAATCGCTACGTTTCTTCGATAAAGTTATAGGACAACTCTTCATGAAGAAAATAAGCCCCAAATCGTTACTCAATGACCATTTGCTGAGAAGATCTAGCCAATTTATGAGAGCGTCTTTTTCGAAAAATCGATATATTTTGAAAAATAGTCAATATTTCAAATTAAGAAAAAAAGTGCTATCTTAGCTTGCCATGTACAGGAAACAATACATATGGAAGCGTACCCCAATTTTCAACGGTTTTCAATATAATATTTTCAATATATATTTGATACCTACAACTTTCTCCTTTAACTTTTTCCGATCCGAGCTATAGTTTTTTAATTATTTAAAAAAAAACGCTTTTTTCCAATTTTCTAGGTTATGTTCGACATTTCAGATCGAGTTGCATGAACCACCTTTAAATTTAATCTGCTATACGCTCATATTTTTTTTCAGTTATTAATTTATGCATGTATTGCTTGAACTATATAGATATTACATTTACGGAGAATTGCATAAAATGTGATCCGTAATGAAGTCAGAGAGATCTCTCTGAATGAAGTACCCAACACACAGATACCTACAACTTTCTCCTTTAACTTTTTCCGATCCGAGCTATAGTTTTTAATTATTCAAGAAAAACCGTTTTTTTCCAATTTTGTAGGTTATGTTCGACATTTCAGATCGAGTTGCACGTGAAAACTAGCGCGTCCGTTGAAAAACCACGGTATGTTATCGTATTTTTCCAAACCAATAAACGTAACAATGTGAAAGCTAATCCTACAATATTCGATCATGTGGATATATCAAGTATCCGCTTATCGCTGAACGGAGAGTATTGGCGTAACGAACGGATGAACTTGGACTTTGCCAAGGAAGATTTCGTTCTAGCCCACCAAAACTATACCGATTTCTATGCTAGCTACACGAATTCCACAACAAAACATCCCATATTGGCTTATGATGAATTTAAAAAACGCGCGCTTTACATCATCGATTGTTCTAGACAAGAGGAGGCGGTAAAATCATCAACAGTCGACATACGATTGGAGATTGAAGCGGATAAAGGATTTCCAGCCAATACCAAGGCATATTCCATCATCATTCACGATTGCTTGATGGAATACTACCCCCTCACCGGAATTGTCAAGAGTCTCAATTAAACATCAGTCAGTCTAAATCGAAACTTCAAGCGAATCGCATCATCATGAGAATCGCATTAGTTGACATTCAAGGGTTCTTCATTGACGATGCCTTCCATCCAAAAGAAATGTGTATACAAATTGGATTCAAACGTCATTATTCCTTATTCAAACCGCATACATCTTATTCATCGCTAAATGCAAAGGAGCGAAAATCCGTATGGTATATACAAAAGTCTTATCATGGACTCGATTATGTATCTGGGAATGTGGATTATGAAGAAGTAAATAATATTCTTAAATCGATTCTCTTGTGTGCAGTCGACTATATTTATGTCCGAGGACAGCAAAAAGCCGAATTTTTGAGAAGGAAGTGTATAGAATTGGATATTTACCCACACATCGTAGATGTTCATAGTTTTGATGGTACTCAATGTGAAACGGGGAAATTCGAGCGAACAAACAATTTGACTTGTCTGAATCATCGTAATGATGGTGGAAAATACATGTGTGCAGTTCACCATGTGGATAAATTACAGCAGTGGTTTCTGAATGTAATACTACCTAAATGATATGTATTTTATTCTGAAATATTATTATTATCAATCTTTTGTTTGTTTTAATAAAACACCTCCTTTATATAATAATTATTATTTATTTAAATGGTAAATAGCTTTCTTCACATTTTTAACAAACATTTCCAATACTAACACTGATAAAGAAGATAAAATAAAATACAACATTGCGAAAATTTTGGGGATTTCTCCTTCTATTGCAGATGATGTGAGTGTAGATGTCTTTTGTACGAGATGTGGTAAACATGATGATTGTCGGATCATTTTGCCAGATGTAGGTGATGGTGTGAATGTTTGACACTTCATAATATCCCCCTCTGTACCATTTGGAAATAATAGCTTGAGCTTATAATTGAATGTGTTATTGGTGGTGGTGGTGGTGGTTGCCATTCTGTTCGATTACATTCATTTCTCAGGTCTTTCCTGGGACATATATAAATACGTTCCACTCGATTCGGAACGTTTGTATACAGGATTCCATTCAAAATTGAGGTTAGGATTATAAAATTGGGTTCTAACATAACCATCCTCTCCGCCAATACTTAAACTATTCAATTGTCTTATAGCGATATTTTTATCTTCGTAAAATTTTAAATCTCTACTCAAAGCTTTTACTTTCGCACCGAATTCTTCCAATTTACGTGTGTATTCTTCAAGAGACATATTAATTCTTCCAATTTACGTGTGTATTCTTCAAGAGACATATTAATACTGATGATCTCATCGACTATGTACACACGCTAGTATAAACATCATACCTTAGATTTCTTATTACTTGAGCTCCAAAAATTCAAGTTTAAAAGCCGGGTTGCTTTTATTAACATCCTCTTTTCCCCTCAAAATCAAACAAGGTTTCATGTTGATTTGTTCCAAAATTGGGATAATCTGATTGGTCAGTCGATTGGGTAGGAACATAGAGAATTCATCGAACTCGAGCAATACGGATTCACCAAATTTGGTTCTTACTACTCTCGCTTGAAGTATTGTATAATGCTTATTGATTTCGAGTTCTGGAACTCTCCTCAATGGTTTTCTCTCCAAAAGAGCACAATGATTAAGTTTTGTTAGATCCATCATAAATCTGAAACAATATGAATAAAATTGAGGATTTTTAAATTCGTATAATACACACACACACAATTGGAACAACAGTCATTTTATAAAAGATAATTAATCAATTTTGTACTTGTTATTTTATGAATGTGAATTGAATAATTTTTTAACTGTTTCAATGCTAATAAGAGGTTTATTCTGAATAATAGACGAAACAAGTATGTTTTTATGGCAGTGAATTAAATAATTGAATTAAACTTACATTTTCCGTTCAATAGAAGACAGCACACACAGGATATGTGAAAACGATGTGTTTCGTTTGAGCTGTAACAGATTACTGAGGAAACGAGAATTGAATTCGTAGTCAACATAACTCTCAGTTCTAATTCGCTTACTAACAAGTCTAGACTTGTATATCACTTATTGTTATTTGTTGACCTAATGAATGACTCCATTGTATTCACAGCTGCTTACGTAAGTAATGACTAATGAAACGACAAATAAATTCGGTTACTAGCAAGTCTAGACTATAGTATATCACTTATTGTTATTTGTTTACCTAATGAATGACTCCATTGTATTCAATTACACGTGCTAGTATAAACTGACGTCACAAACCCCTGTATATACATTCAAACAATAATTACAAACACCGAATGCCAATCGTCAGCAGATAGCATGACACCTCGTGACAGACGCCATGACACCTCGTTGATAGCCGAAGGATCACGTGACAGACGCCATGACACCGAAGGATCACGTGATAGCTGCCATGACACCACGTGTCTAGGACCTCTCTTACAAACAACCTGTATATACAACATAACACACTCTTTACAAACATCCTGTATATACATTCAAACAATAATTACAAACACCGAATGCCAATCGTCAACAGATAGCATGACACCTCGTGACAGACGCCATGACACCTCGTTGATAGCCGAAGGATCACGTGACAGACGCCATGACACCGAAGGATCACGTGATAGCTGCCATGACACCACGTGTCTAGGACCTCTCTTACAAACAACCTGTATATACAACATAACACACTCTTTACAAACATCCTGTATATACATTCAAACAATAATTACAAACACCGAATGTCAATCGTCAGCACAAACCGAGTAACTCACAATCACTGATAACGCTATCTAGCCGATAACGTTATCTACCTGATAACACTAATTACACACACTGGATGCCCATCCGGGTGACTCACAATCACTGATAACGCTATCTACCCGATAACGTTATCTACCCGATAACATACATCGCCAGCGCAGACCGGAAGTGGAGACCTGATAATAGCAAACATCGGAGCACAGACCGGAAGTGACGTCACACTTCCTGGTCCAGAGGTAGTCCACTGTATCGGAATTGCCCGAGAACCAGTCTTGAAGCTGGATGACGTTACAACGATCATCCTCAGGACAGACAATGAAATACCTAGGTATTATCATTGACAGAGGTCTGCATTGGATAGAGCACACGAAATATGTGGCTGGGAAAGTCGCAGGTGCAGCGCATAAGGTCCGAGCAGTGGCAGGAAAGACCTGGGGCACGAACCCAAGAACGCTAACAGCGATTTACGATTGCGCTATAAAACCAGCTCTGACCTACGGATCGGAGATATGGGGTGATGGAACAGACTCCCGTGTGCAGAAGCATCTGCAAGCGGCACAGAGATCTTTCCTCATAGGTCTGACCAGAGCGTACAGGACTACCTCCAACGCGGCCCTGGTGGTGTTGGCTGGCACTCCACCGCTATGGATCGAAGCGGGGGAAAACTGTAGGCGATGGCACAAGATGAGGGAAAACTTTCTCGAAGGCAAGCCAGTCTTCGGAGAGGGACCCCATCCGAGCAGGAGTAAACGAGAATGGCATATAGCTGAAGAAGCGGAGACCACGAGAATTGGGACGTGGATCTTTACAGGCGCTTCAACAGGCCTGAATGGAGAGGTCGGTTTTGGTGTGGTTTTTCACCAAAACGGTACCCAGGTCAGGTGCGTAGGGAAGAGGCTCCAACCGTACTACCCGGTGCACATGGCTGAGCTATGGGCACTGGGACAGGGAGCGAGGAGTTTAGATTTATTGCAGGTCGATGAACTAAAAAACTTGGCATGCGACTCGAGAGTGGCTCTTAAAAACCCTCTCGGGACGAAATGGCGGAGTGGCTGACCAAGTAGATCGAGAATTGAGAAGGCTGGAGGAAAGAGGCATCAGAGTGAGACTCTGGTGGGCCTCAGACAGCTGGGAAGGTATTAGCAGGGCAGACGAGACTGCCAGATCGGCAAGGGAAAACACAGATGAATCCGTACTAGAGCAGGCTCCTATAATTAGGAGAATGCTCAAGAAGGAAAGTATAATCAACAGGACGAGAAAGTGGCAAGACCACTGGGACAGCGTAGACAAGGGTAGGCAAACTCACGAGTTGATACCCAAAGTGACCTTTGAAAGGGGAAATTGGAGCCACCGAGCGGTGAGTCTCCTAACAGGTCACGGCCCCTTCAGGGCATACTTCAGAAGGTTCCACCTCAAAGAGGGGACGGATAGGTGCGACTGTGAAAGCAGGGAGAGTGAATCGACAGAACACATCATGAAGTTCTGCTAGAGCAATAACAGAAAGGAATCGAGAGAAAGGTTTGAAGCCGAGCAACGTGAGATAGGCGGCGCACTCCCTTTCTGCGTCTCCGAGGAGACCAGTCCGGGAGAGATCGAGAACTTCAATCGCTATGCGAGAGAAGTCAGCCTTGAGGACGAGGAGGTTGCGATAGGCTCTAACTGGGTGCAAAAGACAGGCAGAGTCTGCGATAGGAAAGAACGACCGAAGGAAAGGAAGGAAAGACTTCTGACCCCGCTAATTTTTGGAGTGCGGCGTTGGGATGGGTTCCTGAGGCAAGGGTCTCGCTAGAGAAATAGGGGAGGTACCCAACATGTCTAGAGTCTACTGGACGGGCAGGCAGGGGGGCTTAGGCCCACCCACAGTTATCATCGTGTCCCGACCTACTCACTTGCGAGCTGTGCGTCGAGTGAGTAGGACGTTTTCCGAGTGGAGCTGAACCTTTCAATCCATATTGGTACTATTTCTCGAGCGACTGCTGTGAAAGTTGGGGGGTCTTTTGATATTGATCAGAGAACGGTTTCCTGAAAATTTCGCGAGAATCGGCGCAGTAGTTTCGAAGTTACTGCAATTTCCGTTCTCGTGCACGTAGTGAGGGAACAGTTGCAGGTAGTTGTAGCGGCTAAGAAGCGCGTTTTGCTCACTGATAGTGAGAGTCGACGCGTTTTTTGGTCCCTTGGTGTTGGTTTACGTGTTTGAATATCAGTGGCGTGGATAATAGAGTAAAAGGGGTTTGTCGGAAGTGCATAGCCGTTTGGCCTTGTCTTATCTTGGCGATCCCTGACTGGAATCGTCGGATTCGTCCGGTAACAGTCCGGGAGGGCCAAATAGGCCTTAAGCTGCGAGCATTGCTCTTTTGGCAATAGTTATATTTTCGTACCTAGAGTGCATCAGGAGGAAGGTAAGCACTTCCTTACTTAGTGACAGAGTTGGCCTACCTACGCAGTTCCGAGTGTCGGTCGGCGTAGGGTTTCCGAGCCAGGTGTGCACTTCCGCACCCTACTCGGAAGTGAATACTCGCCAAGTGATGGCGAGTGGGAGGTCAAGGTTGAATGGCGAGGAAGCTTCCGTCTTTGGTAGACGGGGCCGTGTGGGGAGGTCGTCCTTCAGAGAGATGGCGAGATCGAATGTGGCAAGAACAATTCATATGGCGAGTGCTGCCTTTGAACCGGAGATTGATGTTGTTTCCAGTGTGCCCAAGGATACTGGGGGCAGCATAAGTGGTGGGCCTGAGTCGGGTGAAAGGAACGGGGAGTGTCTGAGAATGATGACTGCTTAAAACTGATGAAAGAGACCTCGGACAGGCTGAGGAAGTACATCTTCACTGAGAGCAGTAAGATCTCGAAGTCTGGATGCGACTTCCTCATTGCCCGGGTGGCAGAATATGAGGACCTGCTCGTGCGTATGCATTGTAGGAATGAGAGGCTTATGGGTACTTTGGAGGAGAAAGAGAGGAATGAAAGGAAGGGAGAAAATGGGATGGAAATTTCCCACGCCAGGGTCGCGGCCCAAATGGCGGAAAGGGAAAAGTTCAGTTCAAAAGGTGCTATAAGGAAGGAAGTGAAAGTAGCTGAGAGGAGTATGCCTTCCCCGGTCAGACTTGCATCAGAGACCGAAGACGGACGACACCGCAAAGAAATGAATCGATCATTAACGAGGCGATTTTCGGAATCGATGTGAGCGTCACTGAGATAGCGCCGAGACAAAGTTTCTCAAATAATTTCAGCAAAGTAGTCGACATTGCCGCTGAAATTTATGATTCTTACCAAGCGGACAACAAACAGCTCGATAGACAAATATGTCGCGAAGAAGTGAGCTACTATTCAACGGCTCTACTTCATCTAAAGCTTATTGATGTGAAATCAAAGCAGTAAACTCAGGGGCTGTAAACAACGGGTTTACAGTACGGGGACCGCCAAACCCGAGGTGCCCTAGGATCTGAAACTACCTTGGCAGTTTCCTGCACATACCGTCAGCTCCGGTCATGTTTCGGGCTAGCGGGGAGCTTGGCTTAACTTGTCTGGCTCGAGAGGAGGAAAACCTCACTAAAAAATCCTCTAATCTAAAGGTGAGGGACGTGCCTAGAGATGAATGGCCAAGGAGCAAATTTGGTCGCAAGCGTTTCCAAAGTCCAGAGCACCTGGCGCACTCTGGTTTTAAACAGCCCTGCCACCGGAAAGAGCGGAACCCGGTGGCCGACACATACATCGTCTCAAATCGTGGAACTTCATTATGAATTCTATTAAGCTAAACCAACAAACACACTCTGAGGAGTTAGAGGACGGGATGGCCTTCGAGAAATCGAGGGCCACCATGAGATCGCCAATCCCGGCAAGGGATATGGCGAGCAAAGACGTTGAGGACGTCTCGGATACCGAGACGGTAGCCTCAAGGGACGATAGGAGGCCCGAAGAGCAGTCCTGGGAGGACGCCTGGGCCACTATCGGTCAAAAAGGTAGACCGGAGAAAGTAAGGCTGGTAACCATGGCTATCATGAGTGGCATGGAGAAATATACTAGGGCAACTTCTCGTATGTGCAACGGGAAGTTATCGTTTACCCGGAAAGACCAAGACACGGTCAACCGGGAAACATCGAGAATACAAGCAATGATGACAAAGTTGCTTGTAGAAATGATAGCGCTAGAGGAGGAGGTTAAGGACCTCAACTCCAAACGCATGAAAGGCGAGATAGAACGCTAGGCTCGAGAAAAAGAACATGGCAAAGAGCATGAGGAATTCATGGCTGAACAGAGAGCCCTCCTAGAGGAGGCGAACAGGAAAAGGGACGAGAGGCAGGGAACCTCGAAAGCCCAGCAAGCGCCGAAAGGCAAAAAGGTTGAGCCGCCTAAGAAAGCAGACCAAAAGACAGATAACAGACCGAAAAAGGTACCAGAAGAGTGGACCAAGGTCACGTACGCAGCGAAACTCAAAAAGGAAATACCTGTAGAGCAGGCGACGATGGTCGTAATTGAAGGTAAAACCCTGAGCAAACCAGCGAGGAAATAGCCAAAAGGCTAAAAATAAGTGAGATCGGTGGTCCACTAAAAAGAATAGTGGACAGAAAGTCTGGAGGACTACTGGTTGTCTGCAAGGACAGGAACCAGAGACAGATTGTAGAGGCGAAACTCCGAGAAGTGGAGAACGTCAGAGTGGCGGAAACAGCGAAATCGAACCCCACACTGAAAATCACGGGCTGCAAGCAGGAACAACCGTGGAGAGAATAGTCGAAGATGTGTTCGAAATGAACAAACACATGGATAGGACAAGGAATGAATAAAGACAATTTCGTAAAAAGCTTCAAATACGTAGGACGTAGAAGCTGTATTAACAGAAATAGGGAAAACGTGAGATTTGCGGCAACACCAAATCTACACAAACAAATGCTAGAGCGACAGACCATAACGATAGGACTACTAGCGTATTATGTCGAGGAAACAATCAGCGATGGTAGGTGCTTCAAGTGCTACGCGCACGGGCACAAGAAGAAGGATTATCTGCAGAAAGATAGGCCGTGTCTTAACTGCGGGCAAACAGGACACAGAGCAAAAGACTGCGAAAACGCAAAGTGCTGTCAAAACTGTAAGAAGACAGGAAAGCGAGAAACGGCACACAGGGTAACGGACAGGAGTTGCCCTACGCAATAGGCTTATTACAAGCGGGCGGTAGGTCAAATAGCCCGAAAATGACGCTACACGTTCTGCAACTAAACGTAGGCCGCGGCAGAGAAGCCACGGATGAAATAAGGCAATGGGCAGATGCGAAAGACATAGATGTAGTTCTCATGCAAGAACCGTATCGACGATGCCCTGCTTGGCCAGGGTGGGTGCGGTACGGCGGCGGTAGCGAGGACAAAGTTGCGACGCTGGTACGAGTTAAGCATAACTCTATCGGACTGGCGCAGGCGTCAACCGGAGAGATGCTGACAGTATCAGTGGAACAGCTAGGATCGAGAGTGGTCACTTTGGTGAACGCGTACGTGGCCGCCACAAAGGCGTTGGACAACGTCATGTGTAGGCTTCAACCCTTCTTAGGTAACCACCGCGGGGCGGTGGTGCTAGCGGGAGATTTCAATGCCAAACACGAGGCGTGGGGAGGTGCGGAAACGGACAACAAAGGTAGACAGCTCATGGACTTGGTAGGCGTAGCAAACCTCCAAGTCGAAAATGATAGAATGTCTGGGCCCACGTTCGAAACGGCTAACGAAAAGAGCTGGATTGACGTTACGCTGAGCAGGGATGCTGAAGTGGAAAACTGAGCGGTGAGCGAAAACTCGCTACTTAGCGACCACAAAGGCATCACTTACGAGATAAAGACTCCTAATCAAGGTGCTATGGAACAAACGAAACGAATGGCGGTAGGACTAGCTAACTGGTCACTATTCAAACATAAGACACAAGAAATAATAGGCACCCAAGGTGTGGCAAATACGGCCGAACAGAGAGCCGAAAACTTCCAGGAGGCGGCTATGAGTGCCTGTAGGGCAAGCATACCCCTCCGAAGGAAAAAGATAACTGGCAAAGTCGTGTGGTGGAATACAGCACTGCAAGTATTGAGAAGAAAGACTCGCAAAGCGAGAAAGAACGCTCAAAGAGAGCAGGACGCAGACTCGAGACGTGTACTGCAGGACGCCTATAAAAGGCAAAGACTAGAATATAAGGCAGCAGGTGAACAACTAAAAGCTTAGAACTGGTGTACTACGAAACAGCAAAGTGAAATCAAGTCTGAGCTCGCTCAGCGATCTCACGGCTATTCGGCCCCCGAGTGTTAGTGTACTATTCAAACTGAGAAGTGTGTTTATGTTCGATTTCATAGTGCGAGTGATTAGTGAACGATCAAAATGAGTGGCTTCGGCCTCGATAAATTCTCAACGGATGAGCTCGATGCGCTGATCAAGTGTGCGGCGGCTGTTCGCCAAAAGCGAATAGACGAACTCGCGAGTGATTCTTCGGATAACGACTTACCTACAACCATGGACATAGACTACGTTACACAAAAGAGGAAACGTGCATAAAAACAAAAACAGGTACTTGCTCAAACTATCACCCCACTTATAACTCATAATACATTTGACGGCCTAACAAACGAAAGTGACAATGACAATGACAATGACGAAATCGAAAATGATCAACCTAAACCTAATGAACCGGTAGACAAAAAACAAAAACTTGCCAAACAAACTCATAACATATTCATCCCTCAGAAATCCACCCCTGTAACTTCAGACAATTCTAACGCAAAAAAAGACGAGAAAACTCCCCCCATCATTCTCCGGGACAAAACTAAATGGATGCAAGTTTCAAATAGATTAAATTCGGATCGCACTAAATATCTTTCGGCCAAATGTACCCACGAGGGTGTCAAAATCCAACCGGCGTCTGTAGAGGACTATCGGAAAACTTATAAAACCCTTCAGGAAATGAAGTTACAGTTTCATTCTTTCCAACTGCGCAGTGAGAAAAATCTCAAAGTTGTCATCAGAGGAGTAATGACTGAAATAAAGGAAGAACAAATCTACGATGACTTGTCCACTAAGGGTTATGACGCTGAAAAAAATCAGCAGAATCATACATCGGGACAAACCAACACCGCTAGTCCTTGTGGAAATATCTAAAAACTTCAAATCAATTTTCAATTTAAATGAGTGTTGCAGACTTTCGGTCACAGTAGAGTCATTATATTTGAAAAACGGGACCCTACAATGTCATAGGTGTCAATTGTTCGGACACACACAGAGAAATTGTCACGCGGACTTCAAATGCATGAAGTGCGCCGGTTCACATTCCACGCACCTATGCTCGAAACCGAAAACAACACCGGCAAAATGCGCAAACTGCCAGGGTGATCACCCTTCGACCTATAGGGACTGCCCAACGAGACTAGCGCGTCAATCCGAAACAACCACGGTAAAAACACAAACACAAAAAATCACCTCAGCCATAAGAAACTGTCCTTGGACAAAAACAAACACACAACCTGCACAACACGATAACAACCCAAACAAGCCTACAACATTCCACCAACAAAATATCTCGCAACCTTACCCACAACCAACACAAAGCACACCCTCCACAACACACACACACAACAACCCAAACAAAATACAAAAACCACACCACCAACAAATACAAAACAACCGAAAAGACAGGAAATAGCGTCAATATTAGGGGAATTGCTCATATCTTTCACAGACAAAAACCCAAATCAGCAAGAACAGACAAACTTCCTACAAAACATTACAAAAATCTTATCCCTCACTAGAGAATGAATAACACAAATATAAGAATTAGATCCCTCAAAATTATGGCCTGGAACGCAGACGGTATTAGACCAAAAAAATCTGAATTCACACACCACCTAACTACACAAAACATAGACATCGCTCTAGTAAGCGAAACATTCCTGAAACCCGGACATCACTTTAACATTCCAAACTACAAAATTTACCGCAAGGATCGCGTCACCGCATGTGGCGGTGTCGCAATCCTCGTAAAAAACAAACTGCCTCACTCGCTTCTACCCGACAACGACAACCGCACTACCTTGGAAGCCATTGGTATCCTAGTACACGGACTAAACACGAAAACAGCAATATACTCCGTATACTGCCCCCCAACTAAAATTCTCGAAGAAACCGAACTAGACACAATATTCAATACTAACATACCCACCATTCTCATGGGTGACCTAAATGCCAAACACACAGACTGGAACTGCATCACTACTAACACTCGCGGACGCGCCCTACAACGCTACTCTGAAAACAGAAATGTTTCAATAGTTGCTCCAGACAGTCCCACGCACATCCCACACCAAGGAAGACACAGCCCCGATATCCTGGATATCGCAGTCATTAAAAACATCGCGACTAACTACGAAATATACACAGTCGAGGACCTATCATCCGATCACAACCCCATCTACTTCATGCTGGGGGGCGAGATCGAAGAAAAAAAGAATGAAATTTACGTCACTGACTGGACAAAATTCAAAACAGATTACACACTACCTAAAATCCACATAAACACGATACAACAACTGGAAGACGCCACTAAAACACTAGAAACGAATTTGACCAATAGACTAACACAATGCTCAACCAAAAAGACTATAACACCCAAAAATGAGAAATTACCCGGTTACATTCTTGACCTCATCAAGGAAAAGAATAGAACAAGAAAGAGATTTAGCATCACTTTATCTCCAGACGACAAATCTATTTTAAATAGACTAAACTTGGAAGTAAAACAAGCGCTAGACATACACAGAAACGAAAAATTCGAAATTAAACTTGAAAAACACAATAACGAACGGACCCCACCCTGGCAGATTGCAAAAGCCCTGAGATTCAAAAAGCCTTCAGCAGCACCGCTCAAATTACAAAACGGATACGCCATTACTGACGAAGAGAAAGCGATAGCCTTCTCAGAAATGCTGGAACACCAGTTCTCCCCAAACCCCCCCAAATTGCCAGGACAAGAACGTACTATAAACACAGAACGAAACGACTTGATAAATACCCCCGAAAACTATAAATTTGACGTAATAACTACAGACGAAATCAAACATATAATTAAAAATTCATGCGCGAAAAAAGCACCCGGGATAGATAAGATTTCAAACCGGTCATTGAAAAATCTATCAGAATCAGACTTCGAATACATGACAGAAATTGCTAATGCGGTACTGAGACTTAGACACTTTCCAAACACATGGAAAAGGGCCGAAACAATCATGATACCCAAACCAAACAAACCTAGACAACACACAACAAGTTACAGACCAATAAGTTTGTTATCCAACATAAGTAAAATCATCGAACGGACAATTTTAACACGACTGAACGAGGTTATAAGCAACCTAAACATACTACCTGACGAACAACACGGTTTCAGAGAAGGACATAGTACAATCCACCAACTAGCTAGAATTACTGGCAAAATCATAGACGCGAAAAATAAGAAAAAAGCTACCGGGGCTATATTCTTAGACATTTCGAAGGCTTTTGATAAAGTCTGGCACCAGGACTAATACAAAAACTAAACACTCACAAAATTCCAATAGCTTATCTCAAACTGATAGACTCATACCTGACAGACCGGACATTTCGCACAAAAATTAACGACGCTATCAGTGACTTTAAACTCATGAAGGCTGGAGTGCCACAAGGGTCGATCCTAGGCCCAGTACTGTACAACCTATATACAGCTGACATACCAAAAATGGATGGAATAGACTTAGCTCAGTACGCAGATGACACCGCCGCATCTTGCAGCTCTCACAAACCACTAGTAATTGTTAACAAATTGCAAAGATACGTGAAAAAACTAGAAATATGGCTAGATCGGTCTAGAATCAAAGTCAACGCCTCAAAGACACACGCAATCATATTCACTCACAGAAGACTAAAACACAATCCACCCAAAGACATTATAATGTACAACGAAAAAATTAAATGGACGAAAGAGGTGAAATACCTCGGACTGACACTTGATAGCAAACTCACAATGACTAAACACATGAGCAACAGCATTACAAAAGCCAAACAAATACGAGGATTCCTATATCCACTACTCAACAAACACAGTAAACTAGACAATAGAAACAAAATTTTACTATACAAATCAATTATCCGGCCAGTTTTAACTTACGGGGCAGAAACTTGGCTGCACATAGCCCCCACATAAATACAACGTTTAGAACGCGAACAGAACAAGACAATAAGGATGTGCCTAAACGCACCTTATTACGTTACAAACAACCTACTAAGACAAGACACGAACACACCACCTCTGACAGAGTTTCTCCAAAAACTTGCCACCAATACGTACAACAAAATGCTTCAACACACTAACAAAACGATACGAGACACAGCAAACTACGACCCCTCACACAGACCAAGGTTTAAAAAACCTAGAATGGCGCTACACGAAATGGCCAACTAAACACACAGCCAAACACACCGACACAAAACAAAGACTCACCAACAACTCACAAAAACAACCCAACCACAGAATATTAACTAAACAACGCATAAAACACAACCAATCAACGAAACTTCAGAATCAACGCAACGGAAAAAGAACAAAGTTCTACCCGTTCCAACACAGAAGATCATAGGTATATAAGGCAGCCGTCAAAGAAGCGAAGTTGAGATCGCTTTAACACCAATTTCGTCAGTTCGAGAGGTATATTATTACACACAAATACATTATTAACGATCATCTAATTCTAAAATACGATTTTCCAGAGGGTTGCAGAGGCATTGCATATTTCTGTAAGGAATGTTACCAGAATCAAACATGAAAAGGCCACTCAGCCAATATTGGAATCTCCAGGCAAAAAACGTACGTCTAGAAGGAAGAAGACAGAAAACTTACCAGACACAACGAAAATGGAAATAAGAAATTCTTTTTATGAGATGTATTCTCGACGTAAGTTCAAGTTAATGCTTTCTCTTAATGTGTGCACAGTAATAATTTGAAAAAACATAATAGAATACTGAACTGAAACAGAAATTCAAATGATCTACAAAGGTCAATTGCTTAGGTACAATTATTCTTTTCCTCTGTTGATAGCTCGCTTTGAAAACGTCCCTGTGTGTTATAAACAATTAAACTTGCAGTTCATGTAAATTTTAATTTGTGTTTGATTTCAATATGGTACATAGTTTTTGAAATGAATTTACATCAAGTAAACCCTGAATCTATAGATTGATAATTTTACTATTTTTTAGGTAAACATGTGACCACAGCTTCGCTCAATAAAGAAATCAAACGTAAAGCTATTGAAATAAGTGACTCCAGCCTCAGACGTGTTCTGCATTCAATTGGTTTTAAGTATCAAAAAGATAACCCTAGAAGAGCTCTAATGGAAAGAAATATTGTATGTTTAAGGGCCGGTTCTACAATGAGAGTATAAACTAGGTATAAGCTTATACCGAGAATGACTCCGCTACCTGCGTTCTACAATTAAGGTATACGGCCAAACAGCAGTATAAACTGGAGATAAGTTATCCCTCGGCCGTCGACCAGATATACTAGGTATAGCGCTATTCCGCTTTTCTATTGGCCGTCGTCGTACGCATGTTTGTCGATGTTGTTGATAATTAACCAAGTTTTTCGAATTTGTGTTCTCTATTTGAACCAATGGATCCAATGAATATACCAATTTTTGACTCTGACGAAGAAGACTTCGAAGACGAGTTTGTTATAAGACTTCGAAATTCAAAATTTTTAAAATAAGGTAAATTATAGATATATCTGTAAATTTGTTGTTTTTAACTCTTATATCTTCTAGGTTAAATCATTTTGAAGAATACGACAAACTGGAATTTTTCAAACGTTTCCGTCTGCAAAAACATACTTGTGAAATGCTTTTGGAGTGAATTCAAGACGAAATACAATCTGCTATAGACAGAAACAATGTAATTTCACCAGCAACAAAGTTATTACTATCCATAGATTAGATATTATATTATTTGTTAATATCTTTGCGTTTTTATGCAACAGGCAATATGCTTCTTGCAGCTGTAGATTTTGCTGGAGGGTTAAGTTCATAGCAAAATCGAGATATATTTGTGGTTTAACGCACAGAATGAACTATTTGTGGGTGCACCAGAACTACTCGATGAATATACCACGTATAGCTAATCTGTTGAGTTCCGACGGTTGTAGAACGCGGCAGTGACTTATACCATAGTATAATTTTATCCCTAGTATTAACTTTCTCTGCTTCATACCCTCATTGTAGAACCGGCCCTAAGGCAGCAATTTTTAAGAGAATATCTTCACCTTTGCGAAGAGATGTGCTTTTTGGACGAAACTTGGATTTTTTCAAAAGGAAGTACTATTACTTCTTGGCAAGATAGCAGTATTAAAAGTGTTCGAAAAACTCAATTTCAAGGAAGACGTACATTGTCCTACATGCTGGAGGTAGTAACGGTTTCATAAATGATGCATCGCTAACATTCACTACTAAATCACATCATGGTGACATGAATGGTGAAATATTTATGAAGTGGATTAGGGAAAAGCTCATACCAAATTTAGAAGTACCTTCTTTAATTGTGTTGGACAATGCCCCATACCATTCGATATTGGTTGAAAAAACCCATCAAGTGCTTGGACTAAAAATAAAATAACGGAATGGCTCGATGCACACAACATACATTGGGAAACGAACATGTTCAAACCTGAACCACTACTGTTATCAAAACACAATGTTCAAGAAAAGAAATATATCATAGATGAAATACTCAGAAGTCACGGACATGAAACTACTTCTTTACTAATATTTAATATATCACCCATTTTTTTGAGGATTATGTATACAACTATTTAGATATAGATATTTTCTGAGCAAAATAAAATAGTTGTTACGTTACCTAAAAATGGAGGAGGAGGTTCATTGATGAAATTATTTTGCTTTACGTAGTTTCTTAGATGATGATGGTTGATTGACGGCTTGGTTTGAAGGTTCGATGTTTTCCTTTTCCGCGCTTGTGTCAACGAACTAGAATTTAATAGCAAAATTAGCTTTTCCCACTTCCTTACGTCCTCTATAGATTACAGAATATGTACCGTCGTTGAATTCTTCGACGTGTTCCATTAAAATACTGCCTACTCTCTTCGGAATGAAGCAAACGAAGTCCCCCAGATCTACTAAAATAGTAGGTCCAAAAGCAGTTTCGACTATTTTTGCCTTATAGATGATATACGGCTTGCCAATAATGAAGTTGGCTGCCTTGTATACTTCCTTATTATCTAGAAGAGAAAGTTCTTGTGCTAAATTCATATCTGGAAAACCTTCCAATTACTTTGGATTATTGAAAATATGATTTAGATTAGGATGAACTTACCTAAGAGAATAATATACAAAGTTTCAATAAACGTAAATAGCACACAAATTTGATCGTGGTGACTCATTTGAAGGATGAATACTGAATGAATGATAAAGTTTCAATATCAAAATCATGACGGTCTAATTATTTCACAATCGTATACATTGATAAACAAAACAACGGGAAATCTATTATCAACTGGTTTAAATTGAAAATATTCAGGTTTCCTTTTCAACAGGAACAACGATTTGATAAACCACTATCGCTCCACTTCAATTAAAATAATAATTTTTTCTAATCCTTCGTGAACAGGAAAAACCTAATTTCGATTAGTACCAATTAAACTAATCTGCTTCTTTTTCATATATCATCAGGAAAAACCAATCAGTTTCCTTTCACATAAGTCAACAGGAACAGGAAAACTAGATTGATATGAGTATACTTATCTAGATAGTTCTAATTAAATGTTGATAATACAATTAGTAAACAGATTAGTTTTCACTTCCAAATAACGTTTTCTTGTTAGTTGCATTTCAAAGTTCAAGCGACCCGCAAGAAGTTCTTAAAGTGTCTTTATCATGGAAATCGGGTTAACGATGGAAGAATTAACTAATAGATATACACCACCAGTTAATCCCTCTGAATATCTATCTGCAAAGTAAGTTTTATTAAGGAATATCTAGCGATAGATTACATGTTTTAAACTAATTTTGTAGTGGGTATAAAAAAATGATGGCAGCATAATCAAATATAATGATGATCCTGTGGGGGAGAATAGCATAATAATTGTTCTCAATGAAAACCATTCAATTAGAGGGTATGTCATTCATCAATTCCATAAATTGTTTTGAGGATATTAATTATAATTTATTTACAGTAAATTTAATATGAAAAATGGGGAAATTGGGAAATGTACTTTGAAGGACGGAACTGAACTTATTATAAACGGGATGATACCGTCTGATGCTAACATTGTGGGAGCATTTTTATCTGGTGGGAACGTCGCAGAGGAAATTGAAAAATGTATGTTGGAGGATTGGACTGAGGTTCTCATCAATGAAACATTTGGCAATGTGTAAGTTCATTGAAAAATATTACCAATTTTAGTTGGGAACTAATAATACATTTCTTTTCGATCTGATGGTAATAACAGCTTCAGTAAGAGGCCTTTGAAAAGGATTCAAAATAAAGAGTGAGTATTTCCTCCATTTTATTCTGTTGTTTTTGATATTGTTCTATTTTTCATAATTTTAGTGAACGTAGAACAAGACCAAATATATTGAGCAAGAAACGTAAGACGCAACATCCACTTCCTATCAACTCCATTCAAATAATCGATGATGGTGAACTAAGGTGAGTGATTTGATTAGAATCAAAGTTCTTTGAACATCTTTTTCAATGTTTATAGAGATCAAACGCCGACAACCTCCAGCTCCCTGCCACCACCACCTTCAACTACCCCACAAGCCTACCATAATGAGGAGGAGGATTTGGTGGCTTTAATCGTGGAGGTATGTGCATTTTTCAGTTTTTATATTGGTTATACTAATTTTACTTTTTCCTTTTCTCTCCGTAGTTGTCTAAAAGTAAGGACAAGTACATTTTCCAATGGAGATGAAGTGCATATTTGTTGTTAATTAGTGGAAACTTGATTGAAAGTATTTCTAAGCTCTAGCTTTGTGTAAGAAAAGGAATAAAACAACATGTCTCTAGTTATTACTCAACATGACTACTCTTTATTATATTTAGGTAGCATAAGACAACTGTACAACGGAGAACAAACATAATACCGCATTATACGTACAGATGTCGCTGTATACATTATTAAGTATAGAACAATGAATTTCTGATATTCACAACACCTCCACTCATCATAAATTCATTAACACAACAGAGTATAAAAATTAATTATTATCTAGACCTAAACCTTTTCGAAATCTAGCATTTTTAGTATTCAGTAAAGGTTTTGTTAAGATGTCAGCTACCATTTCATTTGTGGGAAAATGCTTAATATCCACTACTTTATCAGTTAACGCATCCCTTAGGAAATGATATCTGATATCTATGTGCTTTGATCTATCATGAAAAACTGGATTGTTTGCTAATCTTTAAGCACTTTGATTATCATTATATATCACTATGTAATCCAATTTTCCAGTCAAATCATATAATAGATTTTGCAGATACTTCTTTAGTAGCTTCACTGAGAGCCATATATTTAGCTTCACTGAGAGCCATATATTCAGCTTCAGTATTTGACAATGCTACTGTTCTTTGTTTGCAACTTTTCCATGATACACATGCCCCAGAAAATTTAAATACATATCCCGTATATGACTTACGATCTTTCTTATCAGACCCCCAATCAGCATCAGCAAACCCGATTAAGTCTGATTCATCCTTTGTGAATCTCATGGAAAGGTTCAAACTACCTTTTAAATATCTCAACAACCTTTTTGCACAATGCCAATGTACACTAGTACAGCAATTATTATACTGGCTGAGTAAACTTACAGCATAAGCGATGTCGGGACGAGTCATTACAGCCAAGTACATAAGACTTCCGATTAATTCCCTATTATATGGTAAATTATCATTACACATTTCACCTTCGACATTGCTCAAATTCACACTATTATCTAACGGAGTACTAACAACCTTAGAATCTACCATGTTAAAACGTTTTAGCAAATCATTAATGTAATCTTTCTGATCAATAGTTATAACATTTTCTTTATAATTTCTCGTTATCTTTAATCCTAAACAATTTTTAGCTTCACCTAAATTTTTAATCTCAAAATGTGGATTTCTAGAAAGGTAATTTCTTTCACGTCACTTGAAAATATAAAGAAACCATCGACATATAAGGCTATTATAGTTAATAAACCATTTTCTTTTCTTTTTACATACAAACAAGGTTAATTTTGACTTCCTATAACCTATATTCAATAAAACTTGATCAAACCTTTGATTCCAAGCCCTACTTGATTGTTTCAAACCATACACTGCCTTTTTTAATTAAAAACTTTGTTTTGATTATTTTTCAATATAAAACCTTCTGGTGGTGTCATAAAAACATTTTCTTTCAACACACCATTGAGAAAAGCTGTCTTAACATCTAAATGTATAATTTTTAAATTTAATTTCAGGGCTAGTCCAATTAAAACTCTGAAAGTTGAATGTTTTACAACAGGAGAAAATGTTTCTGTGTAATCAATGCCTTCTTTTTGAGTTTAGCCCTTTGCTACTAATCTTGCTCTATAATTAGTCTCACCTTCACTATTCGACTTCACATTAAAAACTCACTTACACTGCACTACTGTTGAACCATCTACTGGTTGGTCTACAAGCTGCCAAGTTTCATTCTCTTCGAACGAATTCATTTCTTCCAACATAGGAAGTAGAAGCATCGAAAGTGTTAAGTTTTATCGAGAAATGCCAAGCATATTACGTATTTACTAAGTGTCTAAGTGATGAAAATAAACAAATTTTACATTGCTATACTCCTGGATTAAAGTAGTACTATTTGGTGAGTACGAAACAAAGTAATAAGTGCAGATAAATTAGTTTTTGATGCAAGTAAGAAGCCAATGAAATTCACTTTACATAGTATCGAAATATCCAGTTCAAGAGGTGCACATAAAACCTTATCGGAATAAATAGTAAAAAATACATTCTATCGGAATATTTGAATGGAACATTAATTACAACATAAGGGAGTATAAAAACTATGTCACAAAACAATACAGATAAGTTGATATTAGATGAAATTAGGAACCTTCTGGGGAATACGGAAAAAAGTTATTGGAAAAGATAAATGAAACCAATACTAAACTCGTAAAATTACGAGATAAAGAGAAGAATTGAGAGCATTGAAAGGAAATTAAAGAAGAATAATATCGTCATTTTTGGCCTCAAGGTAGAAGATCATACTACTAGAAATCTGATAAATGAGATAATTTCATTATTTAAAGAACATCTTCAAATTAATGTTAATATCGAAGAATTAAATAATGTATACGAAATAGGCAGACAAAATCCTAAACCTATTGTAGTGAAGTTCTTATCATTCTTAAAAAAAGATACTATCTTGAAATCTAGCAATAAATTAAAGGGAACACAGATTTACATTAATCAAGACCAAACAAGAGAGCAACAGCAAGACAACAGAAAACTGAGGCACCACTTAAAATTGGCAAAGAAACAAAATCTTAGTGCGTATTTAAAAAAGAACCAGTTATATGTGAATGGGGAAGTATATCAAGCTAAACAATTATATGAATTGAATGACGTTGGAACTTCTGAAATAAGTACTGCACTCTCAAACAGCGCTCTAGCCACACCATCTCTACGGAAAACTATTCTGAATGATTCATTTATCGAAGATTCGCAAATAAATTTTATATCAAACAAACACAACTCCCAGCAAGGAGAAGTCCTAATTGTCAATGATACACACGATATTGATAAATCGGTACTTAATACTGCTGTGTGTATAGAAATCAAACAACGGAAAATTCTGCGTAGTAATTCAAGTAGTGCATCATCAGGAACAAATAATAAGTTCAAACAGAATCATCCTTCTGCAAGTTAATTTTTATATTTTTTTAGTTATTTGTGTGATATTAATTAAAAAGTGTAAAATAATATAACATGGATCAATATATTAGAGATTATGAGGTCGATAAAATTGAAACTGAAACTCTTTCAAATTCAGAAGAAGCTAATTTCATTTTAAATGTAAATAAGAAGTCATGTAATTTCAAAGTTATGCATCAAAACATAAGAAGAATACGAAAAAAATTTGAGGCCTTGGAGGTAATAATGACTCAATTCGAAGAAAAATTCGATTGTGTAGTTTTAGGTGAAACATGGAATGTAAGTAATATTAATATTTTTAAACTGACCGGATACAATATCATTTATAACAATGGTAATTACAACCAAAATGATGGTGTCATAATTCTCATTAAAGATGAGATCGAATACAGTTATGTAGTTGATCAATTGAATAACATATCTATAATAAATTTGCAACTTAATATTTCTGGTATAGGATTTACAATCCTTGCAGTTTATCGGTCTCCTAGTTATGATGTGAAGGAATTTAATGAAATGTTAAGAAATTACCTAGAATCTAAGTCATTACATAATAATTATAATATTTTAGTAGGAGATTTTAATATAAATATCTTAGATGAAACAGTTCCGCTAACATCTGAATACTTGAATATTTTTAATGAACTTGGGTTCAAATCTTATATAAATACTTTTACTCGTGAAGAATTCAATACCAAAACATGTATAGATCACATATTTCTTAAAACACTCAAAGAATGTGAAGAATTTATATTACCAATGGTTATACAAACAAAGATAACTGATCATTATCCAGTTATAGTTCAAATTGTTATTAATAAAATATACAGATAAAAAACCAGACTTTCAAAAAGAAATATAATAATTACAATAAATTAGGAGATGAACTTGCAACTATTCAACTTCAATAGATAAGTTTATAAAAATTATCAAAAATACAATAAGTAAATCTACAAAATATGTCACTATTAGGAGATGCACTAAAAAACGTAAGTACTGGATAACAACAGGGTTGATAAAAACTATAAATATTGGAGATCAACTATTTCCAAATCTATTACAAAATCCTCACAATTTAGTACTAAAAAACCAATATAACCAATATAGAAATAAATTAAACCATTTAATCAAAAAAACTAAACTCTATTACTATAAAAAATGAATAGAAAACAATCAAAATTCTTCTAAAAATATATGGGATACTGTTAACAAATTGACAAATAACCGTAACAGGCATCAGTTAAATAAAATAAGCGAAATAAGGGATAGCGAAAACAACGTAATTGTAGATAGTACCAACATCGCGAATTCTTTCAATGTTTTCTTTTCAAACGTTGGGAAAAAATTAGGAAATAAAATTTAAAAAAGTAATCAAAGCACACAACCTTCATTTAGCAATTGTTCCTCATTTTATCTGTTTCCCACAGACTGTAATGAAATCAACAGCATCATCAATGATTTAAAACCTAAAAAAGCGTGTGGAATAGATGAAATTAGATCAGATTTATTGAAAGAAGTAGGCAATTATGTAGCTGAACCTTTAAGTTTCGTCATTAATAAGATATTTTCCACAGGCGAATGTCCAATAGCTTTGAAAACAGCGATAATCAAACCAATCCATAAGGCAGGAATTAAGACTGAATTAACAAATTATAGGCCTATATCAATTATTACTAAGTTTAGCAAAATATTTGAAACAGTTTTAAAGAACAGACTGTAACGAAGCTTAAATTTCGAAAGATTATTTAATTTAGATCAGGCAATAAATACGGATGTTACATGTAATTTCAGTTTGAACAGTTCATTATTTCAATAGATATGAATGAATTCTGAATGTGTATTCCGTGATTGTCACTTTTCTAAATCTCCGTAATTTCAAATAAGTATAATTATTCAAATAGATGAATCTAATTCATGCCCGTTCAAAATTGCATTTCATTCCGATAAAATATGTTGCAAAAACAGGGGTCTGGCCAGTTAATGCATCAAACTTTGTGCAACCTTATGCATAAAAAAGGCGAACAACCAAAAAACTCCGATAACACTTGTTTAGTCCGCCGAGAGAAACTACCGGAGCGTCATGTGCGCGAATTTTAGATCTAAAAAGTAGCGTCACCTTTATACATTGTTCGGGGCATAAGTGAAAAACCCTGGGCACAAAATAAGGAATTGGCGGAGCAGACCTGTCCAGAACCTCGGGAAACATATAAAAGCTGTGACAGACAAAAGATCGCTCTTTTTTGTGATTTTGCATTTCAATAAGTACAGTTGGGTGATTCCATTATAACTGTAATATTCATTGTCCTGTATTGTTTGTTCTCACTGGTCATCAATTAATAATCAATTAATGAAATTTTTGTGTTTATTGGATAATTATAAACAAATTTCAACATTAGTTTTATATAATATAACTTGCCACTTAAAGAAAACTAACAATACATCACTTAAATGTCAGTACCGTGTCCTGTCCATTTCTAGAATTTACCGATAAATTGTCAATTTTTTTTGTCGTAATAAATTATTTGAACTAGGTATCTTATAAATTCTAATGTTTATGATCAAAATGAAAAAAATTGACACACTTTTTGTTCAAATTTTTTGGTTAACATTGAATTCCGGTTCAATAACTTTTGTCTTTAGATTTTAACGAATTCTTGAATTGGAATTTGTGTGACTCGAGCGCCATCTACCTTGAGATTTATAAAACGTCTAGTGAACCATCTTGAAAGTACGTCACTTGAGTAATATTTACAAACATTGAGTTGATGAAATAGTGCAAAGAGTTTGTGTCATGTTAGAACTCAATTTTTAAAAAGGTATGTCATAAATTGTCTTGTCGATACCGTGGTATTGATAAACTTCATTAACTATTCATTTTTTCTGACCAAAATATTAAATTCTTGTACTAAATACCAGTCTAAATTTTACAGTAAATGGATATTATCAAATTCATAACCAAACAATTACAGTTGTTATTTAAAATGAAAATGTCAGTACCGTGTGTGTCAGTACCATGTGAAAGAATAATAAAAATAGTATATAATTATAGTTATTAGTTGTAAAATTATTTAAATCATTAATTGTAATTTTTTTTTAATACAGATGGCACCAATACTCCGTACTAAAAAGCTACCTGATACTAGTGACACTAAAAGTGGAAGAATTCAACAATTGCCATCAAAAACAAAAGTCAAACGTAAAAATAAAGTTAGTGCCGAAGTAAAACAATATCGTTTGGAACAAAAACGTACTGCTGAAAAATTAAGGGGAGAAAAAATACGGAACGATACAGAGGCTCACAAAAAATACTGTCAGAGTGAAAGACCAAGAAATGAAAAAAGAAAAAAGGAAGGAAAAGTCAAGTCAATTGATCAATTATCAGAACGAGAAAAGCGGGCTCGTCGCAAACAACAAAATTTATGGAAAAAAAACTCACGGATGCGGCAAAAAGAAAATATTGAGTTGACAATGGAGCAAAGTGATATGAATAATCAAAATCAAAAAATCAAAAAATCAAATTTATTCATTCTAACATTGTTTACAAATACTCCTGTACAGAAATTGCCTAAGCATAAATGCTTGTTTTGCATATTTCTGGACGAGGATGGTAAAATTAACTTAAATAAAATAAATAAAATAGTTAAATAAAATAGTGCTGAGAGAGATGCAATCCAGTTAGGGCATAGAGGTGTGGAAATTTGATTTACGAAAATAAATGAGAAATCAAATTTGTATTCTATATTTATTATTATTAATTTTTTTTTTTTTTTTTTCATATGTTGATTTTATTTTCATTGATAATTTTCTTAATTTCGTATTAAAAGGAACTGATTTTGTTTATTTGTTTTATTTGGAGTGGTAATCTGTTATATAATCTAGGTCCTATATAGAAAAGGCTGCACTGGGAGTGACTTTTTCTAAAAAGGGGTATATCAATCGATTGGTTTGTAATAAAGCGAGTTGGAATAGTTTTGTTTGTATTTATAATTTGTTTTGATATTGTATGCATATAAAGCAAGCATTGGTGTATATGTAGTTTGTAGATATTGAAAATGTCTAGTTCTTCATAAAGCCTGTCTGTAGAGAAACGTTTGGATTTTTTGAAACCTATTTTCAGTATACAGTTTTGTGTAGTTTTTAAAATTTGTATAGCATTGTTATATGAGCCTCCCCATATAACTATACAGTATCTGAATAGTGGTTCAATTAATGATTTATATATAAGTATTAGGTTTTGCTTATCTAATATGTCTCTAAGTACATAGAATTTTCGAATTAATTGCCTGGCTTTTTTATTTACATATATAGCATGCTCATTCCACTTCAGGTGTTGATCGACAATAACTCCAAGGTATTTTATTTTTTCGATTTTTTCAATAGTTGGGCAGTTGCAGTTTTGTTGAGAACATGTTTTATTATGAAGAAAAATATTTATTCTATTCGGTTGTGAGTCGACGTTTGTGGAAAATGTTAGAAATTTACTTTTCGACGTATTCAGCGTCAGCATGCTATAATTGAGCCACTGTGAGATTTTCGAGAGACCCTGTTCAGCTCTAACGTACAGATTATCCCAATTTTTATCAGTAAACACAATTGCTGTGTCATGAGCGTAAGAGACAAGATGACCCTGAAAATCTTTTAATTTTGCTATTGAGTTGATATATACTAGGAACAGTATTGGGCCCAATACTGTTCCCTGTGGTACACCTGTGGTTATTTCAAGAGGTGTACTGTATATATGATCAATTTTTACTCTCTGATATCTGTGTTTTAAATAATTTTCTAGAATGTTCAGTGTTGGACCGCGAATACCTACCTCATTTAGTCTTTCTAGCAATATTTCGTGGGACACCGTGTCAAAAGCCTTGGCCAAGTCGAGAAATATACATAGGCATTTTTCTGACTTGTCCAAGGAGTCCACAATC
The DNA here is from genome assembly GCA_958510875.1 of Endomychus coccineus. NCBI lineage: Eukaryota > Metazoa > Arthropoda > Insecta > Coleoptera > Endomychidae > Endomychus > Endomychus coccineus. The sequence goes on from OY294070.1 coordinate 47,522,488, forward strand.
ACTTTTGTGAGGTCTATTATAGCATGCTCTGTACTTAACTTATTTCTAAAACCAAATTGTCTGTTTGTTATTATTTGATTATTCTCAAAAAAATCAGTCTAGATTTCAAACATTTTTCAAAGAGCTTCGCGAAGTTGTTAATTACTGAAATAGGTCGGTAATTGCTGGGATTTTTTCTACTTCCAGATTTAAAAACTGGTGTTATATTGCTTTCCTTCCATTGTTTCGGTATTAAACCTTTCGAGAAAGATAAGTTGATGATGTATGATAGTGGTGAAATTATGTGCTTATGTATTGTTTTGATAGTTTTTACAGTCAGGCCGTCAGGACCAGCTGAAGATTTATTTTTTAGATTTGATATGTGTTCAATTATTTCATTTGGCGATACTGGTTTCAGATAAATTGTTGACGAAACATTTTGTTTTTTTATTAGTTCATTGGGTTTTAGTTCATTGTCCCTATTGACCTTCTCTGTCATTTCTTTGCCAATGTTAGTGAAAAACTCATTTAGCATATTCGTTTTATCTAGATTATTTTCAGTTTCTATACCATCCTTACTATAAATTGAAATATTTTTTAGGTCGTTTTTGTTGGATTTAGTAGTATTGGAAGCACAGTTTATAATTTCCCAAATTTGTTTGTAGTTTTTACCAGCGTCGTATATTTTGGCTCTATAGTATTGATTTTTTGTTTCTTTCAGTAGTCTATTCAACATATTTCGATATTGTGAATACTCCGCTTTATTTTGGATTGAAGAATTTTTTATTACTTTTTTTTTCAGACGGTCCCTATATTTTATTGAATTTATGAGGCCTGTTGTGATCCATGGTTTAATTTTTTTAGGATATAGAATTCTATTATTAGTTTTAGTGCAATTCAATATATTATTATTGATTTTTTCTATAAATAAGTTGTAGCAGTGTTGAACATCATCGCTCAAAAAAATACTTTGCCAGTTTTCCTTACCTAGGAGGTGGTTCAGCTTGTTATGATCCAAAAAGTTTTTTTGTAATTCCACGGTTTCCACCTTTATGTTTTTCCTTGTATGAAACAGATAAGAACGTCGAATAATGATCGGATAGATTCGTTTCAATAACATATGCATTTATATTCAATGTTTCTTTATTTCTTCTGGCAAAAATGTGGTCGATAGTTGATTTAGAGGTTTCAGTTTCTCGTGTTGTTGTATTGATATAAGACATATAACCATTTTCATTTAGTACATTTGTGTAGGTATTTACTTCAAGGGATTCTCCATTCTGTAGATTGATATTTATATCACCCATAAAAACGTCTAATTCATTTTTTTTCAAATTTCCCAAATAGTTATTAATATCATTTATGTAACTAATGACATTTGTTGATGGGGGACGATATGAAGCTGTAATGTTTATATTAAATTTATTATTATTTATAGAAACATTTAGTAAGTTAGTCTCAGTTATGGGAATAATAGTAATATCTGCTGTCAAATAGCTTTTTATAAATACCAGTACACCATCATTTTGATTGAATTTTGAATTATTGTAATGAATGTTAAAATTTGGTATTTCAAAGTCACTTACCCTGTCCACATGCCAAGTTTCAGATAGAATTATAATATCAATTTTTTCCTTCACTGGTTCAATATACACTAATAATTCATCGAAGTTTTTTCTTACACTCCTTATATTGAAATGTATTATGTTACAGTTATTTTCATTTGAGTTATTCAGAAATGTATCTCCTATACTTTTCAAGACCTTAGTTTGCATCTCTCCCTGCTCTAATGTATTCAGTAAGTTCAACATGAATTAAAGTGGATTTAGAAGTAAATGTCTAGAGTCTTCCTCCACTTGTACATTGTTTGATCCATCGAATTTTATGGAAGGAAACATTTTGTTTATAAATTAACTTTAATTATTTCTAAGAATATGAAGATAATAGAAAAACAAAAAAGAATAAGAAAAAATTGTCTCTTATAAACATACGGTAATAATAATATTAATTGCATCTAGTTATGTCCTATCGATTCTAAATCTTTCAAATATTTTACTGTTTTAATTTTATTATTTATTTTGATTATTATTTCACCTTTGTCTGACCATACACTTCTGAAATCTGTTTTTTGGATTGCTTCGTCCATGAGAGCCATTCTTAAGGGTGTAAGATCTTCTTTTACTACGATTCCAGTTCCTTTCAACTTTTTTTTATTGGAGTAGATGTATTGTTTCATATTGTAATTTGTTAGTTTCAGGAACACACTTCTGTTTTTTCCGTCACTTATTTTCCCAACTCTGTAGCACATTTGAATGTCATCATTAGTTAGATTTATTCCCATCGCTAGATTTATTACAGCAATCACTTTTTGTTTAGTATTTTCATTGACTTCTTCTTTCATATTAAAGATGCGAATGTTTTTTTGTCTTGATTGTTGCTCGTGATGTTCAACTTGTTGAGAAAGTTTTTGGTATTCCTCCTGTAGGTTGGTAAATGATGATTCCATTTTCGTTATTACCGATTCGTATTGTTTGTTTTGGTTTTTCATATCATTTTCCATATTTAGTAAACGCTGTTCGTATTCGAGCAATTTCTTGTTTACACTTAACAAAACACAATTTGTCACCTTATCTGTGATGTTTTTTAGGAATGTCCAAAGTTTTTTCATTGAATTGTTTACAGCTACTTTCAATTCTTCTCCTTGTTCGCGTGTTAGCACCATAATGATTTCTTCACTGGGTAAAAACTATTTGTAAAACAAACTAACAGTAAAACTTGCACTTTTCGAAGTCTAAGATTCGATGTTTTCGGTGATATTAAATTTTAGGAAGGAGCTCTCGAATTTACGTCTCCTCTGTTCGACACATCGAGAATGAAACGTTGAATCTAAGCAAGCCAAGGTAGGAAGGAAGCGAATACAAAAAAATCTACATAAATGTTTCAGAGACAATAAAAAATTATTGAATGATAATAAAAACCTGCGAAGAAAAATTAATAGCTTAAATAAAAAATTACAACGTTTGAATATAAAAAAATCGGACTCGACATCGCCTGAATCAAAAGTTGATAAAATGTTAAACGGTCATAATGTGAATCCCGAAGTTCGCAAAACATTAATACTTCATGAAGTCATGGTACAGCAGCTAAAATCATCTTATCAAGAGTCAAGAAGTTCAAAGTTCAAGCAAATATTGGGTAGAGCAATTAGTGGAAAAATTGTGAAAAAATACCGACAACTATCGGCTATTAGGAAAAATGTTGTCCCTATTATTCCTTCAAGAGTTCATAGGAGTAATAAACCATTGGAATATGTAAAAAAAATGAAAAGCAATCAAAAATTCATCCAAGACCGAGTGACAAGTTTTTACGAAGAAAATAGTAAAATAATTCCTGATAAAAAAGCTTCTATAAAAATGAATGGTAAACAAGTAACAAAGCGTTATATGAATGCTACGATTAAAGATTTACATTCTAAATTTTGTTCCCAAAGTACGTACCGTGTTAGCAATTCAACTTTTGCAAAATTACGCCCAAAGTATTGTATTGAACTTAAAGTTACTAATCGAAATACGTGTGCGTGTTTTACTCATGAAAATTTTTCTTTGTTGATACAAGCTTTTCACAGTCATAAGTTACTGACAGAAAATACCTCGTATAAAATATTGAACAGTTTCTTGTGTGACACTAATTCTGAGAAATGTCTTTCAAGAACATGTGAGATGTGTAAGTTAAAAAAATTGGAATTTAATTTAAACGATACTAATCCTGTTGACAAAATATCTTACATGAAATGGGAAGTATCTTCAGAACAAAGAATTAATGAAAAAACAAAAAAACCAATAACTGTTAAAAAGAAAATTTCATGTACGATAGGGCAAGCAATTGACCATTTTAATCATGAACTAGATTTGTTTATAGCCCATGAATACAGAATTAAGTTCAGCTGATGGGATCGGTGGCTACATCAAAAAATTAGCTGACGACCAAGTGAAATACGGCACAGATGTGTCAAATTGTGATTCTCTGCTGGCGATTTTGCGAGATCGTGTTAAATCTGTGTATATTGATTGCGTTACAGAAGACGAAATATCAAATATTGATTCAATTTTACCAAACAATTTTAAGCCTTTCGTCGGTACTATGAAAGTACATCAGTATACGTGGAATAAATTACAACAAAATTTAATTTTATTTAATTCACTGAGCTGTTTTGATTGTTTAATTAAAAATCCATGTACTTATACACTTTGCTATGGGAAAAATTGACTACTCTGTAAATTATACAGCCGAAAAAACGACCGAAAGATTGGTAACAAAAACCAAGAAATCCGATAATTCATTACGTAAATTAGCTAAAAATTTAAAATGCCTTGAAAAAGATGTTGCCAAAGACAATTTAGAAAAAAATGAAACAATATCATTGAGAAGAAGTTCAAGAATTAAAAAAAAACTGTGATGAAAACCAAAAATTATCTAATAATTGATTAAATATTAATTAGTTCATTCATTATTATTAATTTATTTAATTTTATTAATTTATTTAATGTTAATTAATTTACTTTTTGGTGAATTTTATAAATTAGATTATAGTTGCTATAAATTATATAGTTAATCGTTATAATTGTTATTAATCATCATTAATGTGTTAAATAATTATTATAAAAGAGTTTAAAAATGTTATAACAGAACTTATAAATAAATTTAATAATTTTCTTAAACAATTTCTACCAAATTTATTTGATGTCAGTACCGTGGATAAATGGTAGCAAAAACCAAGAAATCCGATAATTCATTACGTAAATTAGCTAAAAATTTAAAATGCCTTGAAAAAGATGTTGCCAAAGACAATTCAGAAAAAAATGAAACAATATCATTGAGAAGAAGTTCAAGAATTAAAAAAAAAACTGTGATGAAAACCAAAAATTATCTAATAATTGATTAAATATTAATTAGTTCATTCATTATTATTAATTTATTTAATTTTATTAATTTATTTAATGTTAATTAATTTACTTTTTGGTGAATTTTATAAATTAGATTATAGTTGCTATAAATTATATAGTTAATCGTTATAATTGTTATTAATCATCATTAATGTGTTAAATAATTATTATAAAAGAGTTTAAAAATGTTATAACAGAACTTATAAATAAATTTAATAATTTTCTTAAACAATTTCTACCAAATTTATTTGATGTCAGTACCGTGGATAAATGAGTCAGTACCGTGGAACTGAAAATCTGAAATTTTTTTCTCGTTCTTGATGCTTTGAAGTTGTAGTAAAATCCTCTCAGATTCTCATTTTTACAGTAAAATAGATAAATAATATGCATCAAGAAATTTTAAAAGTTTAATTTCAAAATCGTAAAATTTTTAATCAAAAAAGTCACAGTTAGAACGGAATCACCGATATAACTTTGCCCGAATGGCAAAGCACTGAAATTTACTTAGTTAAACTAGTTTAAGCTCTATGCTTTGCTGATGATTTAAAGAGCTTAGTCTCAAAAAAGTCGGCTAAATTTAATAGTAGTATAAAATCCCTAAACCCTCATATTGATGCTGAGGGCGTACTCCGTGTAGGCAGCAGATTAGAACATGCAAACATCAGTTTTGAAACTAAGCACCCTATTCTGATTCCCAAAAACCATCCATTCACGGTTTTGTTAGTACGATATACTCACGAACTCAATTTTCATTCTGAATGCCAAGCAACTCTTTCCTTCATCACGAGAAGGTTTTGGCCATTGAACGGTCGCGAGGCAGTTCTCCGGAAGTGCATAACTTGTTTTAGAGCCGATCCACCAATAATATTCAACCAAATGGGCAATCTTCCTTCACCGCGAGTGACTCCATCTCGTGTTTTTTCCAATTGCGGTCTTGACCATGCTGGACCTTTTCTTTTGAAAGATGGGAAGTATAGAAATCGAAAACTATTGAAATGTTATGTGTGCATTTTCGCGTGCCTATCTACAAAAGCAATTCACTTAGAACTTGTAAGTGAACTGACCACCGAAGCATTCATGGCAGCATTCAAGCGGTTTGTAGCTAGGCGAGGTATGTGCACTAATCTTTATTCCGACAATGGATCCAATTTTATAGGAGAATTTAAAAAAATGTATAGCCTTCTCTCTAGTAAACCATTTCAGAGTTATTTTAACAAAAGTCAAATGCAGTGGCATTTTATACCTGCTCATTCTGCCCATTTCGGTGGGTTATGGGAAACCGCTGTAAAATCACTAAAATATCATCTAAAACTTATTTTGTCAACCGATCCTTACACCTTTGAGGAATTCATGACGATATTAACTCAGATCGAGGCTACTCTAAACTCACGTCCTTTCGCCCCTCCATCCTCTGATCCCAACGATCTTGAAGCCATCACTCCAGGTCACTTCATTATTGGACAACCGTTAAACGCCGCTCCCCAAATAAACGTAAAAGACCAACCCGTTAATCACCTGATCCAATATCAACATTTGCAAAAAGTTAATGCAAATATTCTGGACTAGATGGAAAACGGACTATCTTCACAACCTCCATCAAAGAACTAATAAATGGCAATTCAAGAAAGAAACACAGGAGCTAGTTGGAGGACTTGTACTTGTTCGCGACGAGAAAACGTTACCCCAGCGATGGACTCTTAGGAAGAATTACTCATGTGCATTCTGAATCTGACAATATTGTGCGCATAGTTAGCGTCATCACCAAGAACGGTGTCATAAAACGATCCATCACTAAGATCAGCATCTTGCCAGTAAATTGACTGATCTCTTAATTAAATTCTTCCGCCCATGTTAAGTGGCCTTTTTACTATTATCCATTTATTAGTTCTTATTATTATATTATTTTTTTTTTGAAAGTAGATACTTCCAAGGCCGCCGGTATGTTTGGTGGTGTGTTCTAGCGATTCGTTCAATGCTCTATTGTAGCGCTTCCTAGTAGAGAGGCCCCTCAAGAAAAGGAGAGAAGCGACGGAAACATTGTTTGACAGTTTAAATTTTGAATTATCTCAATATCAAAACGATTTATGTAACAAGTTTTAAACCATTATACATTTCATAAAATTAGAAGTTGTATATGTACATAGCTCGCAACACATTTTTCAAGTTCGTACTTCTCACATATCCTGAACATCATATGTGATGTACAGTCTCTCGCTCTTTCTGGATCTGAGCAAAGCCTTAGACTGCGTTACACATACTATTCTTCTCGATAAATTGGCTAAGTAGAATTTTGATAGTGAAAATATAAAATTAATCAAATCTTATTTCACTATGAGACATCAGAAAGTTTATATAAACAATCAATGGTCAGACGAAGAGTTGGTGGAGGTTGGTGTACCGCAGGGTTCCATTTTAGGACCCTTGTTGTTTCTTATTTTTATCAACGATTTTTCTGATTTTTTAGACCCAATCGAACATATACTTTGGGCCGATGATTCGGACATCACTGTCAAAGGTAATGACCTTGAAAGTACAAAGGAGATCGGATGTGTAACTGAGTCGAGGGCTCATGAGTGGTTTGCTGCAAATAAATTATGTTGCAATGTTGAAAAGACAGAAAAAATGGTTTTCGCTTTAAAAGATTCAGATTTCGTAAATACTAATAAAGCAATAAAATGTCTGGGAGTCTACCCTCGGCTTACTTGGAAGGAATATGTAAATTTTGTGGCAAAAAAATTAGGCAAAAATATTTTTCTACTTAAAAATTTGTCAAGTACAGTATCAACCTCTGTGCTGGAAACTGCGGATTATTCTCTATGTGAATCCCATCTTAGATATTGTGTCTTTATCTGGGGCGATGGTTCTGGTCATGAAAAGATATTTGGCTTGCAAAGAAGAGCTATAAGAATTATAGGCGGTCTTTAGTATAGAGACGATTGCACAGAAGTATTTTTAAAAATTAATATTTTAACGTTTCCTTTTTTATTTATTTATGAGTGTCTTGTGTATGCTTTTCAGAACTATGACATTGCTTTAAAAAACAGGGATGTTCACGGTTATGATAACAGATATAAGGATGATATTCGATCAAAAGCGTTTAAGACCTGAAACAACCAAGAATGGTTCAAATTTTCGTTGTAATATATTCTTCAACAAGTTGCCGACCAAGGTTAGGAGTCTACCTTTGAGGGGTTTTAAGCACGTTATTAGGAAGTTTTTACTTAGCAAAGCCTTCTACAGTACAGATGAGTTTTTGTCTTGCAAAAATGTGAATGTCATGACTACTTAAATTATATTAATCATTTAGACTTATATATTTATAATTTCAATTGTCTTTCATCTTAAAAATGTATAATATTATAAAATTGACTTGTGTAAATACTCTGTATCTTTAGCACCAAATAAATAAATCTAATCTAATCTATGAACCTACTCGCCAAATTTCATCAAATTCCGAATCCATCGCGACGATTGGTGGGAAAAATGCTTCATTAAAGACTATTGAAATCTAAATAATCACATTGTGTCGTTTGGAAGGTGTGTATAGACAGTTTAACTTCGGGCAATTTTTTCTCCATATTTCGACTTCTCAAATACAAACGGAAAAGCTTGATGAAGTGTTCTACAATAAATTATTTTGTAAATTATTATACAAACGATTCAATATAGAAAGAATCCTTTCATTTTGTATTTGGGAAGGATTCACACCTGTCGTTTGAAAATTCTTTTTCATCTGTTTTTTTTAAATTACTAAATTTACATAATTGATCCTCTGTAAGGGTAATTTATATATTTTAGGGGTCCAGTCAGCAGCGGTACATCAAAAAACCTTCCGCCAGAGAACGATTTGTCCGCTATGTTATGAAGATGTAATAACGCACTTTCCAAGACATTTATTTAGACACCATAAGGATAGGGAACAAGTGAAACAAATTAAAAAATTCAAAACAGGAAGTAAAGACCGTTTAGCTATGTTGGCCGCTTTATGGAAACGAGGCTATTTTCACCTGAAGAAAAGAATGTATTAAATCCAACAAGAACTTCCAAAAATCCCAAAACCGATTATTTTGTGTGTTCTTATTGCTTGGGGCACTACACTAAGCAACTTTTATATAAACATGTGAAACGATGCAAACATAAGCCGGAAAATATTGCTGAGATTGCGGGAGCGACTCTCAGACTCATCTAGCGTTAGAGACATCAAAAAATCAGGCATTTTTAAATTCAGCTCGAATTAAAAACGAAGTATTCGGAATTATGCGTGCTGATTGATGATATAAGTATGATAGCAAAAACTGATCCACTGATATGTTTATATGGAGAATACCTTTTAGTGAAGCATAAAAGGCAACAGATGGCCGTTGTAATATCTAATAAGATAAGAGAAATGGCTAGAATGCTCAAAGAAATACGAACTACTGATAAAGACATCCGAGGATTTTTCGATTTGCTCAAACCAGAAATGTTCGGGCAATTAATTCATGCAGCTAAGGTTAGAAGTGGGTATGACGTAAATGAAAAGAGCTTTAAAGCACCTTCTTTGGCACTGCATATGGAAACAAATTTCAAGCAAATTTGTAATGTTGCGTTCAAATTGGTCTTGGAAAACAGGAATATCCCAAACATACGTTGGGATGACAAAAAACAAAAAAAATCAGAAATAGAGGATTTGAAAAAATTAATCGAAGAGCATTGGTGCAATGAACTATCAAGTTTGGCGTTGAAAACTCTTCAAGAAAAACAATGGAAAAAACCAACCCAATTACCAATAGCAGAAGACATTCTTGTTTTTCAAACGTATAGTCCAGTCTCACGGTCATTCAAATCCCGCAAAAATCCAAAAAAAATGGTCAAGCTTAATTTAGTTTTTTTTTTCATGTTTTTTGGGGTGCTGAAACGAAAAATCGTATTTATAAAATTCCTGCCCTTATGCTAAAAAAGTTATGGCCATTTTTTAGACCAAAAAATCTGAAAAACACCTTTTTTTCAGTTTTTTGAAAATAACTTTGAAAATATGGCTTTAAAAAAAAAGTACAAGAGAGAAAAGTTATAGATAAAATGAATACAAATCGATTGACCTACTGCAAAAGTCATTTAGAGGTCATGGGCCCAAGTTAAGGCCCAATATGTGTTTTTCGAAAATATTTTTTTTTAATCAGTAAAAAATGTTAAAAATATTCTGATGGTATAAAAAGGTAGTATTTTTTGTGTTCTTTTAATGGTATTTTTTTTTTATTTTTTTTGAAAATTCGAAAATTTGAATTTTCTGAAATTTCGTAAAAATGCGATAGCAAGCTGAACAATGCATATTTTGACTCGAAACCAAATTCAATCGAAAGATTTTGATGTATATTACTTGAATCTATCATCAAATGTCATTTTAGAATTTCCGCCGAGTTTTGGCGGCCATTTTAAAAATCATTACCTCGAATAATCTTGAAAATTTTGAGGTTAGAAAATTTGAAAAAAATCCAAATTCTAGATGCTAATATCGGTGGTTCATACGCGTTTTTTAAGCCCTTGTAGACCTTTTTCCGATAAGTGAAAGCTGAGATATGCCCATAAATGCGTTTGGGCCCGTAGCTGGCCCAATTTTTGACCTATCGAAAAAAACCAAATACCAGTTGAAAGTAGACCTCTCAGGAATTATAGAAAAAAAATTGGGAGCGCGCCAAAGAAAAAAAAACTCGTCGCGTAGGTAATTAAATAAGTATACTATATATGCGTCGGTAAAATAGGTTACTAGTAAAAAACTTTAAATTTTTGAAATAAATAAATGTATATATAGGTAAAAAAAATCTATTACCTGACTAACAGATGTAAATATTTGAAATACCTATATATATATAGATGAAAGGAGATGAGTCATCATAGTAGAAACACGTGTCAGCATCCGAAGCAGCTGCCCTTTTATAATAATAATATTATGATCTTGATATAATGGTTCTCAACCATATAGTTACAGCATCATCATTCTCTTTTCTCTCATATTTTCCAGAAAAAAACATGGAAAGGTGCATATGTTGCAAAGAAAAGATATGTAATCTTGATGATAGGCGTGAATTGAAGACTGCTGCTTTAAAAACTCTCAAGAAGCCAGTATTTTACGAGATAGTAAAATTCATCTGTCAAGGAATTTTAATTCTGGAGTAATACATAGGAGTTGTTACCAACGTTTTACAAATACAAGACTATCATGGCCACCTCTCAGCGATAAGGAACAAACTGTAATAGATTCTCGAGAACCGGAGCAAGCTGCGGCAGTTGTCGAGAATGTACCTGATAGACAGATAGAGAATACGACCGAACCACATATTGAAAATGCGCCTGAACCACAGGTTGAGAATGCGCCTGAACCACCGGTCCAAATTTTTCCTGCTGATGAGTTACAAGATTTAGTTCATGAAGAGGTCAGAAATTTACCTGCTGATGAGGTACTAAATATACATGGTGAAAATGTCCAAAACGAGGATGTATCGGCTTTGCAAAAGGTAATTTTTATGCTATAAAGTTTAATATTTCCTTTATTTTTAATAAAATTCTTTGGATTTGAAGTGTTTGAACTTAAAATATGTTTCATTAAAAATTTTTTTTTTATTTTTTTTCAAGAATATTTATCCCATTGTTTATTGACAAAATTTTATAACAAATTAAATATACCTGCTATATCAATTATTATACATGCATGAATAAAATAAATTTCTATATTTATTCCAGCAATTAAAAGATATTGACAGCCAATCTGATGAAGATGATGATGACCAAAATGCAAACATACATTTTTCATCAGGATATTACGAGGATGATGAATCAGGAGAATCTAGGTCTGCAAGTTATAACACTTCATCCGATGTACCAAGTACTTCACGAGACAATAATGAATCTGGGACAAGCACATCAACATCAAGCATATTGCGATCAACATTTGATTTTGCGGGTAAATGTATTTTTTGTTGTAATGATATTTCAAATCAAAAAAAATTGTCGCGAAGTCAACGAGATAGAATAGCAACGATTTCTTCTAATAAAATTTTAAATACTGTAAATGATAAAATTTCTAATAATGAATGTCATGACTTCGAGCTGCTTTCGCGTCTGCTTGAACAACAAAAGTTTAATTTACATGCTCGTTATCATTATGACTGTTATCGCGAATTTCAGAAAGTTAAAAAACCAAAAGTAGATTTGGTATCGGATATTGTGAATGATATAAAAAATGAAATTGACAAACCTCACTTGAGAGCAATATCATCTTTAAAGTCCATGATTCAAACATCTGATGAAACTATTTCTTTGACGTCAGTTGTCGAAAAATTGCGCTCTACTTTACAAAATTGTATAGTTTTAAAAGAAAAAAAAGATTCGGATGATTATATTTTATGTACAAAGTCTTTAACGTATAAAATTATTCGTGATCATTGGAAATATGGCGTCAATTCCGATGATCGTACTATTATTGATAATTGTGTTGATGTCATTTATAATGACATAAAATTAAAAAAATTTACACGTGATTTATATCCATCACCGAATTTTTTTTTGCAAGTGCGAAAGATGATATTCCAACATTATTATACTCATTTATTTCAAAGTTAATTTTAAAAACCAAAAGAAAAATATCGAAAAATTCCCCGAACTGGGATTGTAAAATTATGGCAATATGTCATGCAATTATTTCTGCAACACATCCTTCAGAATTTTTGAGCTGTATTTTATTAGGGTTAGGTATTTTATTGTATAAAAAGTTAGGCTCAAAGGATGTTATCCAAATTTTATCTTCTCTAGGATTTTGCGCAAATTATACAGAAATTTTGAAATTTGAAGCTTCTTGCATAAAAAATGGTAGTAACCTTAATGAACTTTTGAAAAACCGTTCTGAATTTCTCACTCAATACGTTGCTGACAATGCTGATCACAACCCTCAAACTATAGATGGATTTGATTCCATACATATCATGGGCATGATTCAAATTATATGTCCGACTTTAAAATCTAATGACGCAACCCCAATCGAAAGACTATCTGAAATACCCAAAAGTGAAGAACTTGTCTCAAACAATAAGCTAGAAATTAAATATTATATGGGTAAATCTGGCGTGGGACTTAATGGAATAAAATTTGTCGATTTGAAGTTATCAGAAACTCCCAATTTGATGATGACCCCCCCCCTATTTTCTGTGGTTATATAAAAAATTTATAGTAAAAGATAAAGATATAGGTGGGTTTACAGGTTATATGGAAAAGTTAACATCTAATATAAAAAATTATGTTTTATCCAAAATTGTTTGTTTACCTTTCATAAACGCTCCCGCTTCTGACTATAACACCATATATACAACGTTATTGGAGGCCATAAAAAGGAGCGATGAAATTGGACAGAAGTTTTCTATAATTACATTTGATTTACCTTTGTATCTGAAGTCCAAAGACGTTGTAACTTTTTTATCAGAGAATGATCCCAAATTCAAAAGTATTTTTATTAGATTAGGGGGATTTCATTTACTTATGTCATATTTGGGTGCTGTTGGTTTTATAATGGAAGGTAGTGGGTTAAAAGATGCACTAAGTCAAATATATGCACCAAATTCATTAAATAAAATGTTTCAAGGTCATGCTTATAGCAGAGCCTTGCGAGCTCACACTTTAACTCACACAGTTTTAGCTAAGATTATAATTAAAGATTTAAAATTAACTGATGATGAAACTGAAATTCTTGAAAAATATTCAGATCATAACAATATTAAAGATGATAATTATATGCCAACATTTGATAGCAAAAAAACATATGCAAATATCACAACTGCTTTGCAAAAATTTTACAATAAATTAGATGAGATAAAAAAAAGAGGACCAACAGCAGTCTTATGGGTACAATATTTTAATATGATTTCCATATTAAAATCATTTATAGAGTCAGAAAGAACAGGAAATTGGCATTTGCAAATTGACACGTTAAAAAAAATGATCCCTATTTTTCATGCAAGTGGACACTTGCATTATGCCAAAGCTCTACATATATATTTGCAAGACGCGGCTAATATTAAAGATATAATTGGGGATGGTTATGAAAAATTTGTTGATAAGGGATATTTTACTTGTAGACGATCACCTAGATTTTGGGATGGAATTTGGACAGATATGACAATAGAGCAGTGGCTGATGCGATCTTTTAAATTAAACGAAGGGTTAACAAGAGGGAGGGGGGTTTCGGAGCATTCTCTTATAAAATTTGTTAATGCCATGCCATTTTTAGTGGATATTATCGATAGCATGAGAATATTCAGCAATGTTAATTTCGAATCATCAGAACAACATGTGTCAATAGATTCTCGCGAGGCTCGTAAAAAAAAAGATAACGAGGATATGGACAAATTAATGGAATGGTTTGAAGACCATTCTTTGTTTTGTGTCCAAAATCGGTTAGTCAATCTTGGCAATGGACATTTCGCGAATTCCAAAGTAGATTGTCATAAAGCGTTTGAAAAGGGATATAATAGTTATAAAAAAATGATAAATGAAACAATGGGAGATTATACATTTGCAAAGGAAAATCGGGTGATAACATTAGCTTTGGTGAATGACTGCATAAAAATCCGCGGTGAAAAGGTTAACATGGATCCATTAGCATTGTTTCAACGCATGTGTCTTATAAAAAAAAGCAATAGCGAATTGCTCAACTATTTTTGTTTCGAATTATCGCCAATTGCTTTATCGATATTCGATGTGAATGGCATGCGAAAAACAGACAAATCCACTTTATGTGATTTGTTTGTCCATCTTCCTAATCCTTACTTTTCAAATCGGTTATATGTTATTGATGGAGGTTTTCTTCTGCATAAAGTTCCTTGGAAAGCTAAGGATACTTTTGCAGATATTTTACGATCGTATGTAGTTTACTTAAATAGACAATATTCGAATTGCATTGTAGTTTTTGACGGGTATGAAAGTTCTACCAAGGATGCTGAAAGGTCCAGAAGAAAAACTCATATCGTTCCTGACATTGCCATAAAATTGAATAACAAATGTATAGTTAAAAAAGAGAAATTTTTATCAAATGATAATAACAAAAACAAATTTATAGAACACCTATCAGAAATATTAGTACAAGAAAAAATAGAGACTATACATGCTAAAGCCGACGCCGATTATTTAATTGTTTCAACAGCTATACAACGTTCCGATCAACATAAAGATAAGAACGTTGTTATTGTAGCTGAAGATACAGATATTATTGTAATTTTAATTCAATTAGCCAATATACATAAAATAAAAAAAAAATGTATTTAATGAAGCCTGAAAAAACTGTAAAAGGTAAAACCCGTCCTACTATATATTATGATCAAACATGTTTTGACGAATTTCCGGAACTCGTACCTTATATATGTTTTTTACACGCGATTGGGGGTTGTGACACAACATCAGCTTTTTATAATCAGGGGAAAAAGAAATTTTTTGATGCAAAGCTCATAAAAAATAAAGATATAATGGAATTTTATAGGCCTTCAGCAAATGTAGAAAAATTAATTAATATCGGGACTGACATTATAGCAAAAATATATGCGCCAAAACTCAAAGAGAAGGTTAAACTTGGTGAATTGCGTCATATTTGTTTTAGAAATAGAGTACAAAAATCTATTTGTCAATTAGAAAGTTTCCACCAACTGATGATGCAGCAGCGCATCACATTATGCGATGCTATTATCAAGTACAGCTTTGGATTGGTAATAACAATTTAAATCCGGAACATTGGGGTTGGAAAAGAACTGAGAATGGACTTATTCCTATTCAAACAAAAAATGAAGCAGCTCCAGAAAAATTATTAAAAATAATATCATGCGCTTGCAAAAAAAAATGTTCTGGAAAATGCTCATGCAAAAAAGTAGGTTTAAAATGTAACATATTATGTAAAGTTTGCGAAGGAAAAACCTGTTCCAATTGCGTAGAACCGGAAGTAACTCTTTTTGACGATAGAATTGAACAGGAGGTAACTGATGATCATGATGTTGAAGATTTAATTCAAAATATAAATTATGATCATATCGAATCAACAGAAATAAATTGTAATAGCGATGACGATGAAAATATTTTGGCTACGTCTACTGACTGTACGTCTACTGACTGTACTGATAACGAAGAAAGACCAACGAATACCCATAAAAATAGTAATGCCAATAGAAAACGTCGACGTTGTTAATTTTTTTTTTCTAAATTATATAGCTTATTTTTTAGTTTTTAAGGTTTATATTATATGTAATTAAGTAATATGTAAGTAATATATGATCTGTAATAATATGTACTTAATGTTTTTTGTATACTTTAAATATAAAAAAAATTAGTAAGATTAATTTGAATGATATAATAATATAATGTAAATAAATAAAAATAATGTTTTAAATTTAATTCTTACCACATCAAACTCCAATTATCCTTATCACAAAATCATTATTATACATATAAAATATTCATTGATAACCTGCCCGTTCATTTAATTTTTTCAACTGAAGTACATTAATTCATTAATTTATTTCAAGAATTCAAGAATTTAAAATTTTTTACTAGTAACCTATTTTACCGACGCATATATAGTATACTTATTTAATTACCTACGCGACGAGTTTTTTTTTCTTTGGCGCGCTCCCAATTTTTTTCTATAATTCCTGAGAGGTCTCAAATTTGAGATTTTCAGCTTGCTATCGCATTTTTACGAAATTTCAGAAAATTCAAATTTTCGCGCCAAAAAAAATTAAAAAAAAAAAAAAATACCATTAAAAGAACACAAAAAATACTACCTTTTTATACCATCAGAATATTTTTAACATTTTTTACTGATTAAAAAAAAATATTTTCGAAAAACACATATTGGGCCTTAACTTGGGCCCATGACCTCTAAATGACTTTTGCAGTAGGTCAATCGATTTGTATTCATTTTATCTATAACTTTTCTCTCTTGTACTTTTTTTTTAAAGCCATATTTTCAAAGTTATTTTCAAAAAACTGAGAAAAAAAGCTGTTTTTCAGATTTTTTGGTCTAAAAAATGGCCATAACTTTTTTAGCATGAGGGCAGGAATTTTTTAACTATTTTTCCCGTATTCAGCACCCCAAAAAACATATAATAAGACACAAACTAAACTTGACCAGTTTTTCAGCCCAAAAAATTACCGTGAGACTGGACTAGTATTTGAATGAGCTTGCTGGAAAAGCATATCACAAATTAACTGAGAAAATTGATATAAGCAAAAATTATAAAGTATTGGCAGAATGCGTTTTATCACTTTCCTTGACTATAAAGGGGTAAGTGCAAAAACTAATAGAGATACCACTTTTAAGGCAAGAATTAAACACTTGCCTCAATTGATCTTACTCAATAATATAGTGGTATGTGCCATTTACTTGTACTATACCACATTAAAGCTATGTTTTTAGGATGCATTTTGTCTGGACTAAATATTGTCATTTTAGAATAATGATGGATAGTTGAACTAATTTCAGAGTAGAATAATAATTCTGCCAGCACATGGATATCGTTTGTTCTACTGATTTTTATTCTGATCAATTTGTGTTCCTACTGAGTAAGTTAAATGCCGAGTTGAAATTGTTGTAGACGGTGACAATAACTACCTGGTAAGTTTTAAATATTGTTTTAATTTTATGTTGGAAATATTGAGGTATGTAGACTTCGAGAATTAGGAATTATTGATGAGCGATTACGATTGATATGCATTAAGGCTAATCAGTAATTTGTGTTTTCCCTGTGTGCCTGTTGGGAAATGATTTCATTTTCAATCACTTATATGTAATTGCATGATTGATTTTATTTTTTAAAGTGAAACTTCTTTAGCGACGGAATGTTTGAAATTAATGGGTGCTCGTAAGAGGAAAAGGGGAAATAAGAGTGAGGTTATGTGTATATGAGTTGGTGCATTTGGTCTAAAATTGCCACTGCCTTCGTTATTGGAGGCCGCTTTGCCTTCGTTATTAGGGGCCGTTTTGGTTAGTTTGGCCGCAATGAAATTGTCAGTGCCTTTGAGGGTCAGTTAGGGAAATAAGAGACATCGAGTACGAGAAAGGAAGGGGCAACATATCGAGCAAAACCTTAAGAAATTCAAAGAGTGGAATAGTTCCAAAAAAAAATGTAAATATTAAAATTACGATTATTAAGCGGTATATAAAATATACAAAAAACATCTACGACTAAAGAAATTTCACTTTCCCCGCGAGTTCATGTGGATGAGGTTCACACATGTTTTTTATTTTCTCGAGAACAGTTGGTTACAATAATGCATTTTGTTCTAGATATTATGTCTATAAGTAGTAGATGCAGAAAAATGGTGGATTCGGTTCTCGCCAAGAATAACTTAAATATGGGAGCGGTTCAAAAGGCAACTGAATACACAGAATTGAGGCCAGTAGTAGCTTTTGAGGAGTCTCCAAAAACTGATAATCTTCTAATCCAGGATGATGCAACTGAAGAAGTGAGTCAAAAGGCAACTGAATACACAGAATTGAGGCCAGTAGTAGCTTTTGAGGAGTCTCCAAAAACTGATAATTTTCTGATCCAGGATGATGCTAACTTAAGCACAGACATCATTGAAACGTGTGAGTTCCCCACCATCATTTCTACAGATGAACAACCGCCCGTATCATTCGATAATCATCAACCATATACAGATAATTTCCAGTCACCCCAACTTTTTTGTGAAGATATTGAACAAGCATGTTCTTCCAATAATAATGACTTTTCACCAGTTGATGCTGGACCTTCAACTTCAGATAATCATGATCACCCATTAGATTACAGTTCAGATGATTCTCTCAAAGGTCCGAACATCACTGTTAATGAAAGAGACATGTCAGATTGTTCAGATAGTGATATTCCTTTAGGCATGGTGAGAAAGAATATCCAAAAAATCCAAATAACCAAAACAAGTAAGGAATATACCAAAAGGGGTGAAGTTAGGAAGCGGAAACGTTGTGAACAATCGCTAGCAGAAAGAAAAAAAAGAAAAATGCAAGAAAGAATCATGAAGCATATGATAAAACCTAGCTGTAAGACAACTTGCAAGAAGAAATGTAATTTTTCCTTCACAATTGACCAACAAAAGGCAATTAATAATCAATATTGGCAAATGACATTCACCGAAAGAAGAAATTTTATTTTAAGTACCATTATATCCAATGATGTTAAACGACATAGAGTTTTGGAAAATTCTAAACGAAAGAAGTCATTTCAATATTTTTTGAAGAACGAGAGCGGAGAAAGGGTTCACGTGTGCAAAATTTTCTTCCTGTCAACTCTAGGATATACAAAAAATAACGATCGTATAATACAAGACTGTTTTTCAGCCGAATTTAACAATACTATTTGCCACAGAAATAGCAAACAAGGCAAACATTCCAAAACACCAAAGTTTGATAGAAATCTAATTAGGTCACATGTGGAGTCATTTCAACCTGCAGTCTCTCATTACCGCAGAGAACATGCCCCAAACAAAAGATATCTCCCAAGTGACATAACTATAAACATGATGTATTCTGATTTTAAAGAGAAGCACAAAATAACTTGCTCGTATGAAGTTTACCGTAGTGTGGTTACGAAAGAAATGAATATTTCATTTACCAAACTTGGGCACGAGCAATGCGAAACCTGTGAAAGTTTTTCACTCCACAATCCGGAACATACCAAAGATAATCCAGGTGTTGAGTGTGCTGCGTGTGTTTCATGGAGGGCTCATATAAGCAAGGCAGATGAAGCTCGTAAAGCTTACAGATATGATGCAGAAGTTTCGGATAAAAGTGCAGCATATTTCTCTGGAGACTTGCAAAAAGTAATTATGCTTCCGAGATTGGACATGTTTAAAAAAGCTATATTTTGTCCAAGAATCATAGCCTTTAATCAGAGTTTTGTCCCTTTAGGAACTAAACAAAAACATTTACTTCCTAATGCGGTTCTTTGGCACGAAGCTCTTGCTGGAAGACAGAAAGAAGATTTGGTAAGCGTGTATTATCACTTTTTTCGAGAAATGAGAGATTATGAAAATATAGTATTATGGGTTGACAATTGTTCTTCCCAAAATAAAAACTGGACACTTTTGTCCTTCTTACTTTATATGGTGAATTCATCAGAGATCATAACAAAAGACATTTGTTTCAAATATTTTGAACCAGGGCATACATTCATGTCCGCGGACAACTTCCATCACCAAGTGGAACTTGCTATGCAACGATACCCCAAAGTATATGATTTCACAGATTTCGTCAATGTAGTAGCAAACGCAAACAACAAAAAAGTTAACGTTTTAACGCCTCATGATTTCTTTAAATGGGAAGATTGCTCATCAAGTTATAAATTGAAAAAGTTGCAACCTCGGATCTACCTGAAAGACATCGTACAAATTCGTGCATTAAGAGGAGCGAACACTTTAACATACAAAACAAGTTTTTCTGGTGATGAACTGGAGTTAAATTTCCTAAAAAATATACATATGAAGAACGGAGTAAGATTCCCGGAGAATAAGAAACCCATTAGAGGAATTACTGAAGAAAGAAAGAATAACATAATCAAGACTTTATCATCCCTTATCCCGGAAAATCGTATACAGTTTTGGAAAAATCTGCCCATTAATAATGCTGCCTCTGATTTAGTCAACGTTATAGAAGATGAATAACAACGAAACAAAATTCGTTTACTAACTTTTGAAATTATTATTATTTATACTTTTTTATGCAAAAGCTTTGTCGGCAAATTTAGTGTCATTTTTTTCTAGTTTTGAATAACTTTTTTTTTATTTCGACAAAACTTAATTCATATGTAACTAAAGCATAGGTATTTGTTATAACAATAAAAAAGTTATACTTACTATCTCTAATTTATTTACCACTTTGTCAGCGACCGTTACAAAATAAATAATTTCTTATCTTAAACGTGGTATCTGCCCTTTTTTCCTGATTTATCAGAAAAAACACATTTTTATATTATAAAATTTTAAGTTATCTTCTGAAATGAAAATAAATCACAATAGTTATTTCGTTATGTGGAAAAGGTTGGAAAATGGTGTTAACTTCAAAATCGATTTTCTCCGTTTCAACTTATGTGGAATTACCACCTTTAAGCTTAGCACGGCAGGATAGCAGTGTATTTTATGCAAGTGGTTATTTGTGTATTTTCTACAATATGGCAGATATAAATTCATTAAATTTGAAACGAGGTCAATTAAAAGCCAAAATAACTAGATTTCATAACTTTTTAACTGACTTCAATATGGAAAATTCCAGTCTCAATGAATTAAAATCACGTTTAGATGCACATGAGATACTATTAGATCAATTTGAATCAATACAGAATGAAATCGAAGCGTTATCAAACGATACTATTCAAGAAGATGAACGAAAATTCTTTGAAGATTCTTATTTTAGGGTCAGTGCCACCGCTAAGAATATTTTAATGACAGAAAGTAATAAGCAAATGCAAAATCAAAATACTAATAATGTTCCGAGCCAAAGTAGTAGCGGTGTAGTATCAAATATACAGGGTCAGGTCAAGTTGCCACAACTGAGCTTACCTGATTTTCATGGTCAATACAACCAATGGATGGCATTCAGAGACACATTCAATTCTTTAATAAACAGCAACAATTAAATTTCAGACATTCAGAAATTTCATTACTTGCAATCCATTTTGAAAGGAGAAGCAGCCCAAGTCATACAATCTATAGAAATCACCACTGCTAACTATTCAGTAGCATGGACAATGTTGAAAGAACGCTTTGAGAACAAAAAACTCATAATCCACACACATGTTAAAGCCATATTAGATTTATATACAGTAAAAAATGAATCTCATTTTTATTTGCGAAAATTGTTGGACAATTTCAATAAAAATGTAAGATCACTGACAACTCTAGGGGAACCAACAGATCAGTGGGATACCCTGTTGATATATATCCTTTCATCCAAGCTCGACCCTTCAAGCAGAAAAGAATGGGAACAGCTTGCAGGAAAGGACGACAAAGCACCCACAATAACACAACTAACCGAGTTTCTATCAAAGCGTTGTCAGTTATTGGAAACGATCGAAAATAAAACAAAAAATATTAGACAAACTACGCATCATTAAGACAAAACGCATTCTCACGTCGTTACCCAAAAAATAACATGTTCCTTTTGTAGTCAAGCTCATTATAATCAGCAATGTGATACATTCAGAAAAATGTCCCTTTCGGACAAATACACTGCAGTAAAATCGAAGAAATTATGTCTGAACTGCCTCAGGCCAAACCATTTTTTGCAGAATTGTAAATCAACTTGTTGCCGATACTGTAATAAAAGGCATCATTGCCTTCTGCATAATTCTGAGCACGCTCCTGAAGGGTCTAGCTCTCAACCGTCGCACGAAGTGCAGGTGCAGTCGAATACCGACCTCCCAGAAATCACGCAATCTTCCGAATCTTCGTTCGTTAATACTAGGAATTGTAAACAAATATCTATGCCAGTTTTTAAATCGTATTCTTCACAAGTTTTACTAGCAACCGCTATAATTAAAATATCGGATGCAGAGGGAAAACTTATTCCATGTCGAGCCATGCTCGATAGCGGCTCCCAGTCAAATTTTATGACTCTGCACTTGGCAAGTAAACTCAATTTGAAAACATTCCGAATTCACATACCCGTCGCAGGTATAAATAATTCTCTTAATAATATTTCCAAGAAAACTGAGGCATTCTTTCATTCATTGGATGGAAAATACAAGACAAAGGAAACCTTTTTAATAATTGAAAAAATAACAGATAATATGCCGCAAATGTCTTTTTTGATTTATCGAACATACAATTACCTAGAAACATTATTCTAGCAGATAACACATTTAATGAATCAAGTCGTATTGATTTATTACTAGGCGCAAATGTATTTTTTGAAGTTCTTTGCGTTGGCCAGATAAAAACGAAACCTGAAAATCCTATAATTCAAAAAACAAAATTAGGGTGGGTTGTCACTGGACATTTGAATATTGAAAATTCTCTTAACACTCCGGTTTCTTGTAATCTTTCTGTAAGTAATAGCGAATTACATGATCAGTTACAACAGTTTTGGAAACTTGAGGAAATTGAATGTAAAAAACATTACACTAAGGAAGAAATGGAATGCGAAAATCATTATGTAAGCCATTTCAAACGTGATACTGACGGGCGTTTTGAAGTGACTTTACCTGTGAGGGATAACTTTGATCAGCTGGGAGAATCTGAGGAAACGGCTATCAAACGTTTTGCCTCCATAGAAAAGCGATTTGCACGAGATTTAGAATTTAAACGACAATATGTCAAGTTCATGAACGAATATGTTGAAATGGAACATATGACCCAGGTCGACTTGATGACTGATACAGCAAAAATTAAATGTTATTTACCACATCATGGGGTGCTGAAGGAAAGCAGCACTACCACGAAGCTACGCGTTGTTTATGATGCATCAAACCGTACAAGTTCGGTTTTATCGTTGAACGATGTACTTAAGGTAGGTCCTACCATACAATCAGAACTCTTTTCAATTATACTGAGATTTAGGAAACACAATGTAGTATTCATTGCAGACATCGAGAAGATGTATCGTCAAATCAATATGAATGAAGGTCAGCGCGATCTACAAAGAATTGTTTGGCGTCCTGATATAAAGGATGAATTGAAGCATTATCGCTTGAATACGGTAACCTACGGAACAGGATCGGCTAGTTTTCTAGCTTGTAGATCTTTAACACAATTAGCTATTGAAAATGAAGTTTTATGTCCAGACGCAAGTAGGGTCATTCAACAAGAGTTTTATGTCGATGACCTAATTACAGGGGCAAGTTCTGTTTCTGAAGCCCTGATATTAAAGAATCAAATTTTTAAAATTCTAGAAGGTGGAAAATTTCCACTAAGAAAATGGTCATCCAATCGAAAAGAGTTATTAGAGCAACCTGAAGTTGAAAATTTACCGCAATATGACATATCCAATGATAAAACTGTCAAAACGCTAGGACTCATTTGGAATCCTAATAGTGATTCATTTTCCTTTACTATTGATGTGCATCTTGATAATCCAGTCACGAAACGCTCGGTTTTATCAACAATAGCCAAAATATTCGATCCTTTAGGTCTAATTGGACCCATCATTGTTGTAGCCAAATTAATTTTACAAAAAATATGGGAAATTCAATCAGATTGGGATGAATCATTACCCCTCGATTTATATACCGCATGGACACAATTATGTCGGCAACTTCCTAAAATAAATCAAATTCATATTCCACGACAAGTCACTGCTCACCAGTTCAGTGACATTCAAATGCATTGCTTCTCTGATGCCTCAGAGTGTGCGTACGGTGTTGCAATTTACATTCGCACAACAAATAACAGCGGTGATCATCATTCAAAATTATTGTGCGCAAAATCCAAAATAGCGCCATTAAAAAAAATAACATTACCCCGACTAGAACTTTTAGGCGCACTACTGTTAGCACGCTTAGCACATAAGGTACAACAATCTTTGGGCATAGGCGTACTGCAAAAATTCTATTGGTGCGATTCCACCATTGTGTTGGCTTGGATAGCGTCAGAGCCAAGTACTTGGAAGACGTTCGTAGCCAATAGAACGTCTGAAATACGAGATTTGACTAATCCTCATGAATGGAGGCACATTGAAAGTAGTTTGAATCCCGCTGATGTTATTAGTCGTGGTGCAAACCCAGAACAATTACTTGTGGTGGTTTGGTCCAGAATTTTTAAAAGCGGATTCATCTACGTGGCCTACGACTAATGTTGATATGGTACCTCAAATGTCTGAAAAACGGAAGCATGTACCGTTAGTCTTTACTTCATATGATCATCATTTCATTTTTGAAAGATATGAGTCTTTCACTAAAACCCACAGAGTGTCTACTTATGTTCTGCGATTTCTGAATAATTGTAGAGGAAAAAATAAAAATAAAATTAATGGTTATTTGTCCAAAACTGAGTTAAATGATTCTCTCAGTACATTGATAAAATTGTGTCAAGCCTCGAGCTTGTCTTTAGAAATTCATCGTTTGCAAAATAAAAAACCTGTACCTAAATCGAGTGAAATTTTAGCGCTTAATCCATTTCTTGATAGCGAAGGATTACTATGGGTTGACGGACGCATTGAATATTCAAATGAAACATTTAACAAAAAACATCCCATACTGCTACCAGCAAAACAATAAAAATTATTGCATACGAACATATTAGGAATTTACATTCCGGGCCTTTGGTTACATTAGCGGCTATAAGATGCAAATATTGGCCAGTAAGCGGAAAAAATGCAGTTAAGGGTGTTATTCAAAAATGTATGGTTTGTTTTAGGGCTAAACCTCCAATTTCCAACCCTTTGATGGGAAATATACCAGAAGCTCGGTTGGTATCAAAGCGTCCTTTCTCCATTGTCGGTGTAGATTATGCTGGGCCTATTCTCATTAAAGACAGTTTTTTAAGGTCAAGAAAAATGGTAAAATCGTATATTTGTATATTTGTTTGCTTTATAACGAAGGCAATCCATATTGAATTGGCCAGTAGCTTATCAAGTGAAATTTTTTTGAAATGTTTGAAAAGATTCGTTTCACGCAGAGGTTTGTGTACAGACATCTACAGCGATAATGGCACTAACTTTGTCGGTGCCAATACCGAACTTAAAAATATTATTAGTAAAATTGAGAAGTCTGCTCATACTGGTGAAATGAGAGATTTTCTATTGCAAAATGCCATCTCGTGACATTTTATACCTCCACTTGCGCCCCATCAGGGTGGTTTGTGGGAAGCCGGCGTCAAGTCGATGAAGTTCCATTTAACAAGAATTGTGGGAAATGCCCATTTGACGTACGAGTGTTTGTATACTGTTCTTTGTCAGATTGAGGCGATACTCAATTCCCGACCCCTTACTCCTATGTCACACGATCCCCACGATTTATCTGCCCTTACTCCGGCTCATTTCCTTGTGGGTGACTCTATGATGGCCGTTCCACAACAAGATGTTACTGATATTCCAACGAATCGTCTGAAGCTTTTCCAACAACTCCAAAAGATAACGCAGCACTTCTGGAAGCGTTGGTCAACAGAGTACCTCACGTCTTTGCAGCAACGCAGTAAGTGGAAGATACATAAACCCGAATCGATCAAGGTTGGTTCTTTGGTCGTTCTCCGAGAAGAAAATTTGCCTCCTCTGCAATGGCACTTGGGTCGAGTTGTTGCTGTCCATCCCGGCAAGGACAATATTGTTAGAGTGGTCAGTGTTTTAACCAGAAATAACACTGTGAAACGAAGTGTATCAAAGTTAAGTGCTTTGCCCATTGACTAAATATTTTACCTGAGACTTCATAGTGTTGATATTTTGAGATTTACTGTGTTTATATATTCTATATTTTTATCCTATTGCCTATTATGTTTCTGTTGAAAGCCAAAGCTTTCAAGGCGGGCTGTATGTATAATATCCACCTATTTAATTTCGTAATGTTACGCCAATGATCGGCTATTCAACGGTCATATCCTACACCACCACCTTTCATGTCGCTACACGAGTCCCCCCGACTCTCGAAGAGGGAAGAGGGAGCAGTCTACCTCTAATACTTGAGAGTGTAACGTTGTTGTTGATACGCAATAGATATAAATTACGTAATTCATTCGTTTTATTCATCCATAATCCAGGAAACGAGTTACCGCAACTCGTCGATTAACTAACGCGTGTTACATCGCCTACAAGTGATGATTCTCCGTAATACGATAGACTTTATCATTGCTGACATTACTTTTATATGCCAACACATAATGTACTTTAATATAATAATTCATTCTATTTCTCTACTTCGCCTTGTGTAGATGTTTTAGTTTCACACATTAATAATTTTGTATTAATTCAAATAAAGTTTTTTTAAAAAGCTTTTCGTTATATCACGACATATAACTGGCGCAGTCGGTAGGATTGTAAGACGGTTTTTCTGTGCATTTCTGGAACTTTTGCGAAAACGACAGTGAAATCGGTTTATTTCAATAATTTGCTTACAAGTTCGGACAAACGAAAATTGTCACCAGGGCCTAGGACCACATCGCCGAAGCCGTAGAAGTAAAAACCACATCGTCGAAGCTTCTATAGTTAAGAAAGAAAGCAAAGAGAAGATGAAAACAACTCTACTAATGTGAGTAAATTTCTCATTGAATCCCATTCATTCAAATTCATCCTATAATTAATAAATCCCATGAATTTATCAGATTCTGAATCTGAAGAGTTTAATTGTGACGTAAATAATTCACAAACAATTCGTGACAGGAGTCCTATCAGAACTAACAGAATAAATAGAAATTTTCATAATATCAATCAATCACTAATAATGGCTGATTTACAAAATTATCATCTGAATGCTATCCCTAGTTACGATGGTGATAAAACCACTCTTGCAATATTTATATCTGCATGCGAAAATTTATTAACAACCTTTATAGATCGCAATAATGCTGCGAATCCACGTAATGAATGGTTACTTAGGGTAATCATAGGTAAACTTGAAGGAAGAGCTAAAATATTAGTTGGCAGTCGTGAAGACGCAACAAACTGGCCAAATATAAAAAAATTACTTTTGCAATACTTTGCGGACCAGCGTAATGAGGACTGTTTAGTACGCGACTTAATGTGCTTAAAACCAGAACCTCGTGAACAACCCAATCAATTTGGAATGCGAGTGCAAGATGTTCGAAGCTTGCTACAAACTAAATTGCGTTTGACTATCCCTGATGAAAATATCAGAAATGTCAAAAATGAAATTTACGATAATCTAGCCTTACAAACTTTCCTACATGGATTATCAGGACAATTAGGTCTCGCAGTGCGGTTACAAAAACCCATAAACTTAGAACACGCTATGAGCATGGTCATTGAAGAAGAGAACTTCTCTTATGCAGACAAACATTATAAACCTTCAACTAATGTTCCATTTAATAAAAATTGCAATAACTTTGATAGAGCAAAACAACCAATTGCACCACCTAGACAATTCAATAATTTTGTACCCCATTTTGCTAATAACCAAGCAAGCAATATGCCACAATCCCGATCGCTCAATTACGTACCAACAAATCGATTTAACTCAAATAATCAACAACAAAATTTTAACAGACTAGCCCCTCAAACCCCCACAGGTAAAATGTACGCAGGACAAAATAATTTCAATAATGGACCAAATAGAACAGTTCGAAACTTTCACCAATCGAATAATAATTTTAGACCAAATTATAAACCAACTCCTATGCAAACGTCAACCCGTAATATGACACATATAACAAATACCGTACGTCCACAAACAAAATGGATTTCGGAAGAACTTTATCATCAGGAAGTTGAAGACGAAAACGAGACATACATGACACCATATTGCGAAGAATATTCGCAAGAAACTCAAATACAATCAGAAGATTCTCAATTTTATGACACTGACGAACATAGTTTCGAAGTCGAATCGGAAAATTTTCAATTAGACCTCAACCTACCCGATCAACCTTGATACATTTAAATAACGATAATAATCCCCGCTTACCGTTCATAATTATTCCAAATGTTAATCTTAAACTTATGATAGACACCGGATCTATGAAGTCTCTAATAAATAATAACGTTGTAGAAAAATTTTATAGTAATTATAAAAGACAAGAACTCTTTAAAATACAGTCGGTACATCAAGTTAGTAATCATGATACAACAGTAAATATTCCCTTACCGAAAATATTTAATACTGGCGATTTAAAACACAAGTTTTACGTATTTGATGTAAACTCGCAATATCATGGACTCATTGGATTAGATCTACTAAAAAAATTAAAAGCAACACTCGATTTCGACAATAATTTGTTGATAACAGAAAGAACAAAAATTCCAATTCATATTATAAAAGAATCAGAATCCGAAAATAACACCAAATCTTTGAAACATACTCCTATTCAAAATTTTAAAATAACTATCGAACCTCGTACAGAAAGAGTCATAAAAATTCCAGTCAATACAAACAACAAATACGGAGTATTAAATAAAATTACATTTCGACCAGGAGTAGAAGTACCTACCTCTTTAGTTAAAATAGATAATAAATTTGCGACAACTACGGTAACAAATTCTAATAATAATCCTGTTGAAATAATAATACGCGAACCTTTAGAAATTGACGAATACAATGAAATTTCT
This sequence comes from Endomychus coccineus, assembly GCA_958510875.1. Taxonomy (NCBI): domain Eukaryota; kingdom Metazoa; phylum Arthropoda; class Insecta; order Coleoptera; family Endomychidae; genus Endomychus; species Endomychus coccineus. The sequence continues at coordinate 47,551,618 of OY294070.1, forward strand.
TGTAATCATACGGAATATGCTAACAATTTTGAAGAACCAATGGATATTGAATATCCATCGGAAATCGAGAATATTCAAACCGAAAATCTTAACTCTTTACGTTTAGATCATATGAATGCCGAGGAAAAACAAGCAATACAAGAACTTTGCGAAGAATATAAAGATATATTCTATTGTGAAAAAATACCTTTATCCTTTACCAACAAAGTAAAACACAAATTACGCTTAACTGACGAAAACCCCATATTTGTAAAATCATACAGGTTACCTCACGTCCATCAAGCAGAAGTACGTAATCAAATCGATACGTTACTTAAACAAGACATCATACAACCTTCATGTTCGCCATGGAGTTGCCCTGTATTGATAGTGCCAAAGAAGACAGACTCCAGCGGTAAAAAGAAATGGCGCATGGCCATTGACTATCGGAAAATTAATGAAAAACTCGTGGAAGATAAATACCCACTTCCAAATATCACAGATATACTGGACAAACTTGGCAAAAGTCAGTATTTCACTACTTTGGACCTTGCCTCTGGCTACCACCAGGTAGAAATGGCACCGGAAGACATCGAAAAAACAGCGTTTAGCACGGAAAATGGCCATTACGAGTTCAAACGTATGCCATTTGGGCTACGTAATGCACCAGCGACGTTTCAACGCATTATGGATAACATCCTCAGAGGAATCCAAAATGAGAAGTGTTTTGTCTATTTAGATGACATAATAATATTCTCAACTTCGTTACAGGAACATTTGACACGTTTGAAAGAAGTATTTGAACGACTACGGAACGCAAATCTAAAGATACAATTAGATAAAAGCGAGTTCCTCAGCAAAGAAGTCGCTTATCTTGGACACGTCATAACATCGGATGGAGTTCAACCAAATCCAGACAAAATTAAGGCTGTAGTACAATATCCACTACCTAAGACCACAAAGGAAATTAAAGGCTTTCTTGGTTTAGTCGGATACTACCGAAAGTTCATGAAGGACTTCGCTAAGCTCACAAAACCCATGACAAGATGCCTAAAGAAAAATGCGAAAATCGAGCAGACTCCAGAGTTCATCGATGCATTTGAAAAATGTAAACAAATTTTGACGAACTATCCAATTTTGCAATACCCGAACTTTGACCAACCGTTTATTCTTACGACGGATGCGTCAAATGTAGCATTAGGTGCTGTGCTTTCCCAAGGAAACATAGGCAGCGATAAACCTGTGTGCTATGCATCGAGAACCCTCAACGAAACGGAACAACGTTATTCAACTATTGAAAAAGAACTCCTAGCAATAGTTTGGGCAACGAAATATTTTCGTCCCTATCTATTCGGCCGAAAGTTCTATGTATATACCGATCACCGCCCGCTTGTGTGGCTGATGAAATTGAAAGAGCCCAATTCCAAGCTTGTACGATGGCGACTAAAACTAGAAGAATTCAACTATGAAATAATATATAAGAAGGGTCGTTATAACACAAACGCTGATTCTCTTTCACGAATATTAATAAATGCTATGACTAAATCTAACCCAAATGACAATGACAAAGACTCAATTATGCCAAATCTCGATGAAGATGAAAATCTATTATCGGAAATAGCAACACTTTCACCCGGTACATTAGACAGAATTCTAGAACAACCCGATTTTGTAATTGATGATACAAGTCTACCTATATCATTATCTGAAATCCCAATGTTAGACACCATTTCCGATAGTTCTCATTCAAATATAAATATCGAACCAAAAAATGGTATCCCAATTTCGGAAGATGCAATTGAAGCAAAACCAAACCAATATTTCATAACAACAGTTTCAATGAATCCTAGAGACGTAAAACATGTCAAAGTAGGTAAAAACAATAAATACTTTATACAGATTTCAAGGAATAATAATGAGGACGAAATTATAAAATTCTTAAAAAATTATACTGCAGCTAATAAAACTTATTATTTTAATTTTGATCAAGAGAAAATGTATAAAGATTTTAGTTCTATATACATAAGATTATTTAATAATAATGCACCTAAAATTATTAGTTGTAAGAAGCATAAGATACCACTTATAGATGACGAAGAAATAACAAATGTTATAAGCAACTATCATACTGGTAAAACCAATCACCGAGGTATCACTGAAACTCTCAAACAAATTACGAACAAATATTACTTTCCTGATATGAAAATTAAAATAGCCACCTTTATAAATAAATGCGAAAAATGCCAAAAGGCAAAATATGACAGGAATCCTCCAAAAATCCCTATAATGTTAACGGAGACGCCAAACAAACCTTTCCAAATTATACATGCTGATACATTCACTATCGAAGGACAAAACTATGTAACTTTAGTAGATGCATTTTCAAAACTAGGACAAGCAATTCCTATAACTTCAAAAAATTCTATCGAGACAGTTAATTCATTTATTACTTACTTTACCTATTATGGCGTACCTGAAACCATAGTAATGGATAACGGATCTGAGTTTAATTCCGAAACAGTTCAACAATTACTAGAGTTACATAAAATAAACATCCACTTCATTACCCCTCGAAATCCACCTTCGAATGGAATAGTTGAGAGATTCCATTGTACTATTATTGAACATATCAGATTAATGCGACAAGAAAAGAATAAAGATCCTATTAAGCAACTAATAAGTTATGCTCTCATAGCATATAATAATACGATACACTCATCGACAGGTTATACACCAATGGAACTTACAATCGGACATGCACAAAACAAAGACATTTATGACTTAGACGATCAAAAGAAATTATTACAGGAGTACATTCAATCCCACAGAAAAAAGATAGCATTAACTTATGACAAAGTCAAAGAGGAAATTGAACAAGAAAAAATTAGAATCCAAACTAAACGTAATACTAATACGAATGAATCGCAGTTTACTAATGTAGATCAAGTTTATTCTAAATTAGATCGCCGAGGTAAAACTACTCAAAGGTACGAAGGTCCTTTTGACGTGATTAATATAAATGATAAAAATGTAGCTACTTGTTCAAAAGAAGCTAAAACCCGAAAAATACATTTAAGAAATCTGAAACGACCTGTTCTTGTTCCAGATGGCTCGCCATCCTTACAACAGAACACACCTACGGACAAGAAATCGAATTCTCCAAAATAACCGAAAATCCGGGACTACTACCTATAAAATTAGGTAATGTCCAAAACACTATTGATTATTGGACTTTAATTAAGATAGTAGATTTAGAACCATTAGAGAATAGTTTTAATTATCTATATGAACAAACTCGTAGAGTAGAAAATATTATGAATGAAACACAACATGGGCCAACGTACAGAAAAGAAATAAATAATTATCAGCACCTATTAGAATATCAAGTAACGGAAACTAGCAAAAAGCTTACTCAACTCATTCCTTCAGATAATAAAAGAATTAAACGAGGACTCATAAACGGTTTAGGATCGGTTTTCAAAGCAATTACCGGTAATTTAGATCAAGAAGATGCAAGAAGGTATGACAACGCAATTGAACAACTTACAAATTCCCAAATTAAAATGAAAACATTAGTTGAAGAACAAATCAGTATCGCTCAAAGCGCTATGCAGAAATTTGAAGAGGCTACAAATAAAATTATTATCAATCAGGTTAAATTAGACCAACAATTTCAGTACGTAACATCATGTATGGAACAGATGCAATTACAAGTAGATAAGCTCGAGGACGCACTAGTATTTCAAATGCTTATTGTTCAAATGATATCCGCAATAAATGCTATTAATGACATATTAGAAACTATAGTGAATGCCGTAACGTTTTCAAAACTTAAAACATTTCACCCTTCCATATTGGAAACGGAAGACTTACTTTACGAATTAACCGAAATCTCAAATTCACAACAAAAGCTTAAATTACCTTACGAAGTTAGTTCTGATACGATTCAATTGTATGAAAAAATTGTGACAGTAAAAAGTTACTATCAAGAGAGACAAATAATCTTTATAATTGAGATACCAATTGTAGAAAACATTCCGTATAACTATTACCACCTCTACTCACTTCCTACAAAAACATCCTCACTTAATTATCATGTAATAATTCCTCAACATAAATACCTATCCATCAATGAGAAATATTACGCTTTATCTAATGAAAAATGCATTGAAGCTACCACTAATGAATTCCTGTGTGAAGCCCAAAATATCAACGAAATCAGCAGCCATAGCCCCTGTGAAATTCAACTACTTCAATTCACTAACCACTATAGCGATTGTAAACAACATGAGGTCGAGATAAATCAGGAAAAACTACAAAAAATTGGAACAAATCAATGGTTAGCAGTATTTCCAAACGAAACTACAGTTGCCAGCTTGTGTAACCACAACAGAGACAAGAAGACCGTCCTTGGAAATTATATTATCAAAATACCAGAAAACTGTCAATTACTAGTACGAGAGAGAATCTTCAAAACATACCAAAATACTATAAAAATTATAAAACCAATAGAGTTGCCTAACATCGAAATTCCTGATCTTCAATTAAATCACGATCATCAAGCATTACCACCACTTCGACTCGAATCCATCAATCTAGATGAAATACAACCACTAGTGAATCAATTGGAACATACCAAACAAAAACTTAAAGAAATGGAAATTCCACAATTCCATACTACCACCAGTGTCTGGACAATCATACTGTATATTATTCTTATATTATTCATTACATTCACATGCTGGAAATATCGAGCTAAGAAGAAATTCAAAGAAATCTGCTCCAGTAGAGATTCCGTTACACGAGATAACATTGAAAAATTAGAAGCACCCAATTTTTCCACTTAAGATGGGAGGTGTTACATCGCCTACAAGTGATGATTCTCCGTAATACGATAGACTTTATCATTGCTGACATTACTTTTATATGCCAACACATAATGTACTTTAATATAATAATTCATTCTATTTCTCTACTTCGCCTTGTGTAGATGTTTTAGTTTCACACATTAATAATTTTGTATTAATTCAAATAAAGTTTTTTTAAAAAGCTTTTCGTTATATCACGACATATAACTCGCGAACAAATCGGTCCCAACTAAATACATAAGCTTTTTTTAAATAATGTGGCTTGTCACAGATTTGCACTTGAGCATGCTAATGTAAAAAATTAGTAGCTTGTTATACTATTGCATTTATATTCTAGGAGTCTGATGTAAATGATGTGGCAAGTGAAGATAGTGAGGGCCCAACTACGACAAAAAGACCTAAACCTAATTCCCCTAAACGAACTCCCAAAAGCAGGTGGAGACAAGAGAATGTAGAATGTTATTCCAGACAAAAAAGAAAATGTAGAAGGAATCTTGGGCAAGAATATGTTAGCGACAAGACAAAGCAAAAGGTTGGCGCTCGAGAACTTGGGCCACCTTGTGGATGTAAGAAAAATTGCAGAGAAAAGCTGGGGGCTCCGAAAACGAGATTTTCAATAAGTTCTGGGATTTGGGTTCTTGGGAGCTCCAAACTAGTTATATTTTTGGTTGTATTGAAATCGTTAACAAGAAGAGATTTTACCCAAAAAAACGGAAGCGGCAGCAGTCTAGCAGATTGTCAAATGCAATCTACTCGGTTAACATTAATGGAATAAAAATATGTGTCCGCAAAAAAGAGTTTTTGAATATTCATGGTTTGCAAACATCAAAGGGTAGATTGAATAATATTGTTTCCAGAAAGATTCAAGGTATGGCAGTTCCTAAAAAAGACAATCGTGGGAAACATAAAAATAGACCAAATAAAATAAAGGACCATCAGAGGCAAAGCGTCCAGGACCACATAGAATCGATCCCTAAATATCAGAGCCACTACAGCCGGAACCAAAATATGAGTAAAGTGTATCTAGATTGCGACATGAGTATATCGAGACTTTACAAAGAAAAATATGTGCCTTGGTGTCAAGAAAAGGGCATCGAACCAGTTTTAGAACATACATATAGGATTATTTTTTCCACAAAGTACAACATTGGTTTCAAGTTACCCAAATCTGGCACATGTAAAATATGTGACGAGGTTACTATCAAAATAGAAACTGCAAAGTTAGCAAATAATGAACCTGAAGCGACAAGATTGAGAGCAGAACTCAATTTACATAAAGCCAAAGCAAAAGGAATGCAAGTTCGTCTCAAAGAAGAAACAGATTATTCTAAAAACAATAACAAAAGATGCGTGATTTCGTTTGATTTGCAACAGGGCAGGGCGCCTATTCCAAAGCTTACAACAGGACCGGCGTTCTATTGTAGAAAAGTATGGATGTACAATCTTGGAGAACATGATTGTACTGAAGGCAAGGGGCATATGTTTGTATGGACGGAGGACGTAGCAAAAAGAGGCAGTAATGAAGTGGACTCCGTTGTTCTAAAAATTTTTGTCTAAAAAATCTGGTGTTGAAGATTTGGTTATTTTTACGGACAACTGTCCAGGACAAAATAAAAACTGGCTAGTTATGTCTCTGTGGTTGCAACTTGTTAAGGAAAAAAGATTCAAGAGTATTACAGATCACTTTCTTGTCACTGGGCATACGCATCTGCCTTCGGACAGAGATTTTGCTCTCATCGAAAAGCGCCACAGAAAGTATGCCCCACTTATCTACTCCCCAAGGGATTGGCACCAAGTTATAAGAGAATCGAATATAAAACAGCCCTTTAACTTGACTATTATGAATCAAAGTGATTTCCTGAATTTCCAACCCATCCTAACTAACATCAAAAAAAAATCTGCGTACGGAAGACAACGAAAACCTTAATTTCTGTAGTGCATTTTCCTTTCATTTTAAATCTGATAACAGTAAAGTAATTTAAGTGAAATATGCCGTCAATGACAATTACAAAACAGTCTCTATCACTAAAATAGGACGTCCCACCCAGACATTCATTTCTGAATTACGCCCAAAATACTTGGAACCAATAAAAATATCAAAAAAGGAACTAGATAATGTCAAATCATTACTACCTTATGTGCCTCCTGTTCATCATGAATTTTTTTCTTCCTTACAATGCTCATCTAATGAAAACCCTGAAACTGAAGGCGCTGACGAATTCGAAATAGTTGAGTGATGGAAGTCCCTTCAAACCTAATTTTTCGTACTTTTAACCAAAGTGGTTTTTAAGTTTTTAATGTTTTGTTTTAAAACAATAATGTAACAAGCCTCATTTTTTTAATAAAATATTTTTTTCTGCACACATTTCATTTTTTTTATTCTGAGGAATATCAGAATTTGAATACCAGTACTAGTCTTAACAAAGTATATAACATTAGTTAACCAAAAATCTCCGATTGATTTTTAATATTTTTTAAAAACTTTAAATTCGTTTTCCCAACAATTTACCTTATCATTATTTCACATTAAGGCCTTCAATTACTAAAATTGGATGTTGATTTTAACATAGTCTTGATTGTAGTAAGAGTTATTAATTATATCTTTGAAGATGTCTTCTATTTGAATAAATGAGTTAAGATCCACTTTTTATAGCCAAATAATGTACATTTGAGATAATTGCATCATTTTAAAGACTATCTGTGGTTAATGTAATTATACAGGTGCAAACCTTTTAGTTCTTAGCATATATAGGGTTAACCAAACATTTTGTCAAATGTTCCTCTAATACATGCTTAATCTAGAAAATTTAGATTTAGTATCTTCTGCTTATGGAAGTTCAGCTTATAGTTATTTTAAATGTCTCCATGCCTGATTAAAACGAACAACTCTTGCATTACTTCTTCAAACTGTTTATGCTACAAAAAATAGGGGAAGCCGGGGTTCAAAGTGCCGGGGGTAAGTTGTTCCGATCCGAATAACTCCACGAAGAAAAGAGATAGCTATAGGTGTGAAGTGCATCGCGAAAAGTAGCTAGTATTAGCTACATCCACCGCGGAAGTGGTCCGCCATTGCTGATTGTAGAGATAAGGAGTTGTGCTGTGATTGTATAGTATGTTTGGGGAGGGGGCGTGGCTTGTGTGTGATTGGTTGTTGGAGTTGTATGTGGATGGGTGTGGTTTGTTATGATTGGTTGTGATAAGAGAGAGATTGGATAGGATGATGGAGTGGGCTTGTGTGTGATTGGTTGTTGGAGTTGTATTGTACGTGGATGGGTGTGGCTTATTGTGATTGGTTGTGATAAGAGAAAGAGGGATTGGATGGAAGATGGGGGCTGTTGCGCTATGACAGAGATGACAGTAGCGCCATCTGTGGACGGTGGGGTTGTTCTATGATCAGTAGTAACGCTAGCGCCATCTGTCTACTGAACTGTTGGAACAGATGTTTAAGCACAACTTATCTGATTAATTAGATGTCAGTAGCGGCATCTGTGGACAGCGGTCGTTCAGTGAACAGTGGCAGCCTCTGATAGCAGAACCGTGTTATCAGCTGATCTGATGTTTCAAACAGATCTGTTAACAGAACAGTTCGAACATATACAGGTGTCTGTTGTGTCAAACAGATCAAACCTGTAATAGGAAACTGATAAATCTGAATATAGATGGTCTGTGTAGGTGTAGACAGACATCATTCAATAAAAAAAACACACACACACTATATTATAACATTCTTTTATTTTTAGATTAATAATAATATATTAGGCATAGTATTAATCATATATGGTTATCATGTACTTCATCTCATCTCCATTGGAACATATACTTATACTTACTTTCAGACAACTACGGAAAGAAAAGGAAAAAGTAAAATTAGTATAACCAATATAAAAACTGAAAAATGCACATACCTCTACGATTAAGGCCACCAAATCCTTACTCGTGGCATAAATAGATAATTCCTTCAAATCCTCCTCCTCCTCATTATGGGGGACTTGTGGGGGTGTTGAAGGTGGTGGTGGAGATGATGAGGGTGGTGGTGGTGGTAGGGCGCTGGAGGTTGTTGCCATTTGATCTCTATAAGCATTGAAAAAAGATGTTCAAAGAACTTTGATTCTAATCATATTACTCACATTATTATTTCATCATCATCGATTATTTGAATCGAGTTTATAGGAGGTTCGGTCGTACGTCTCTTCCTCAATATATTGGGTCTTGTCCTACGTTCACTAAAATTATAAAAAATAAAACAATATCGAAAACAACATAATGAAATGGAGGAAATACTCACTTTTTATTTTTAATTCTTTTCAAGGGCTTCTTAGTGAAGCTGTTATTATCGTTACATCTAAAAGAAATTTATTATTAGTTCCCAACTAAAATTGGTAATATTTTTCAATGAACTTACACATTGCCAAAAGATTCATTGATGAGAACCTCTGTCCCATCCTCCAACATACATTTTTCGATTTCTGGTGCGACGTTCCCACCAGATAAAAATGTGCTCACTATGGTGGCATCAGACGGTATCATCCCGTTTATAACGAGTTCTGTTCCATCCATGAGAGAACATTTCCCTATTCTTCCATTTTTCATATCAAATTTACTGTAAATAAATTATAATTAATATCCCCAAAACAATTTATGGAATTGATGAATGACATACCCTCTAATTGAATTATCTTCATTGAGAACTATTATTGTGTTATCCTCCCCCACAAGATCATTATTGTATTTGATCATGCTGCCATCATTTTTTCGTATGAATACGATATACCCACTACAAAATTAGTTTAAAACATATAATCTATCGCTAGATATTCCTCAATAAAACTTACTTTGCAGATAGATATTCAGAAGGATCAACTGGAGGTGTGAATCTATTAGTTAATTCTTCCATAGTTAAACCCTTTTCCATTATTAAGACACTTGAAGAGAACGTTTTGCGACTCGCTTGAACTTTGAGATGCAACTAACAAGAAAACGTTATTTTGAAGCGAAAACTAATGTGTTTACTAATTGTAATATCAACATTTAATTAGAACTAACTAGATTAGTATACTCATATCAATCTAGTTTTCCTGTTCCTGTTGACCTATGTGAAAGGAAACTGATTAGTTTTTCCTGATGATATATGAAAAGGAAGCGGATAAGTTTAATTGGTACTAATCGAAAATAGGTTTTTCCTGTTCATGAAGGATTAGAAAAAGCGATAGAGGTTCATCAAATCGTTGTTCCTGTTGAAAAGGAAACCTGATTATTTTCAATCCATGTAAGCCAGTTGATAACAGATTTCCCGTTGTTTTGTTTATCAATGTATACGATTGTGAAATAATTAGGCCGTCATGATTTTGATATTGAAACTTCATCATTCATTCAATATTCATTCTTCAAACGAGTCACCACGACCAAATTTGTGTGCTATACACGTTTATTGAAACTTTGTATATTATTTTCTTAGGTAAGTTCATCCCAATCTAAATCATATTTCCAACAGTCTAAAGTCGATGTGGGGGTTTTTCAGATATTATGGATTTATCTCAACTTAACGAAATTTCTCTTTTAGAGAATAAGGACGTTTGCAAGGCATCCAACCTCGTCCTCGGCAAGCCCTATATAATCTATAAGGCAAAAATAGTCAGAACTGCTTTCGGACCTACTATTTTAGTGGATCTGGGGGACTTCGTTTGCTTCATTCCGAAGAGAATAAACAGTATCTTGATGGAACACGTTGAAGAATTCAACGACGGCACATATTCTATCATTTATAGAGGACGAAAGGAAGTGGGGAAAGCTAATTCTGCCATCAAATTGGAGTTCATTAAGACAAGTGAAGAAAAGGAGAATATCGAACCTTCAAACCAAGCTGTCAATCAAACATCATCATCATCTAAGAAACCACGCAAAGCAAAATAATTTCATCATTGAACCTCCTCCTCCTCCCCCCATTTTAGGTAACGTAACAAACAATTATTTTATTTTGCTCAGAAAATATCTATATCTAAATAGTTTTATACATAATCCTCAAAATGGGTGATATATCAAATATTAGTAAAGAAGTAGTAAAGATAATTCATGAAGCTTATGATAATTTCAGAAATATAACATTCACAGAATTAGAGAGACATAAATGGGTTAATTTTTGCAATAATCATTTAAGGAAATTTAATCATCATTTAATGAACTCTGCTATGAGTTTAGGACATGTGAATCAACTTCAAACAAATATTTCTCACATCAAAAGGTTAAAGGTGCTATTTCAAAATTTAAATCTTCATCGAGGGATGGGGCTTGATAATCCTATGAGAGAGAATCGATCAGACCGTATTCGATGGGAAGATCTTAAATCTGCATTTTCCACTAAAATAAGATGTGGTACTATAATTGATTTGAAACATTTAGATCCTCACACATTTTTAGAAGATGCTTATCATCTGTTTAAATCTAGAATATCTAGAATAATTGTTGATTATCATATAGTTAAAGTAAATCCAATCTTTTGCGGTGAATGTATTAAAAACAATATTAATCTAGATTTAATTGAAACAGATTTCAAATATTTCAATACTAACACTGCGAAGATTGATTCTACCGACAATCTACGGGAGTGGTTTGAAAATAATATAATTCATCCTATATTGAATAAACTTGATGAATTTAAAGAAATAGATTCGGGATGGATGTTGCGGAATGTTATCAATCTTCAAATAGATATAAATAAAGTTGAACTGCTCAATGCGGGGTATGATGGCTCATCTTATATACGATTACCAGAAGAAATTGTAAATAAGAATGCCGTAATCAATGTTAAGAATGAGGATGAGTATTGTTTTGCTTGGGCCGTTATTTCAGCTCTTCACCCTATTCAAAATTATCCACATTTTTCTAATATATTGAAATTACAAAATTTAACCTTTCCTCTATATATCAATCAAGTTGCGATATTCGAAAAAAATAATAATATTTCTTTAAATGTGTATACTTTGAAATTGGTAAGAAAAAAGAAAAATGGGAATTATGAGGTGCTTCCCACATACATAACAAGAACAAAATTATCTGAACACATCAATTTATTACTAATCCAAAATCAATATTCTTTGAATGGAGAACATGATGATGAGAATGTAAGATATCATTATTGTTGGATTAAAAATTTATCTAGATTGATCAGTGCTCAAGTTTCGAAAAAACATACAATCTATATATGTGATAGATGTTTAAATTATTTTCATGTTCAACAAAAATTAGATGAACATTTAATATTTTGTAGAGATAATAATTTTTGCAAGGTGAGTTTTCCAAATGAGAAAATATTAAAATTCAAAAATTTTGTTCATAAAGAACCTACACCCTTCATAATTTATTTTGATTTTGAGGCCTTGCTTATACCTATTCAACAATGTACACCAGATCCTACATTATCGAGTACCAATAAAATTCAAATACATGAAGCATACAGTGTAGGATTTTATATAAAATGTTCATATGATGACTCTTTATCTATTTATAAATATTACTCAATGTACTAAATGGTTGTCAGAACAATTAGATATAGTTGGAGAACAAATAGGATTATTATTGAAATATATCGAACCTATGAAGAAGTTAACCACGAATCAAAATATTGAATTCAGAACGCAAGAGCATTGTCACATATGTAGTTCAAAGTTCTCTCAAACAGATATTCGTGTAAGGGATCACTGTCACTTCACAGGAGTGTACCGTGGTGTGACTCATCAAAGTTGTGATTTTAATTTTAAAAAAAAATTCATTGTACCTGTGGTTGCACATAATTCTTCAAATTATGATACACATCTCTTGATAAAAGACTTATTACGAAATTCTCCTGGATCAATTCAATTATTACCCATCAATAAAGAAAAATATATATCATTCACTAAAGGTGGATTTAAATCAACTGTCAAATTTCGATTTATAGATTCATGTCGTTTTTTAAGTTCACCTCTGAACAAATTAGTATCATACTTGGAAAGAGATGATTTCAAAATTTTAACGAAAGAATTTTCAGAGCTATCAAATGAGAAACTTGAACTGCTAATGAGGAAAGGTGTTTTTCCCTATGAATATCTTGATTCGTGGAAAAAATTGGATGATATAAATCTACCATCTATTGATCACTTCTATGATAAATTAAACGATGAACCAATCAAGGAAGTCGAATATACCCATGCATGTAATGTGTGGTCAACTTTCAATATCCCATCGTTAGGTGAATATAGTGACCTTTATCTGAAAACAGATGTACTATTATTGGCAGATGTTTTCGAAAATTTTCGTTCAAAATCTCTTAGCATATATAATCTTGATCCAGGATTTTACTATACTTCTCCAGGATATACTTGGGATTGTATGTTAAAATATACAGGAATTTCCCTAGAATATATTTAAGATGTAGATATGTTGATGTTTATGGAAGGTGGTATACGAGGAGGTATCAGTCAATGTTGTAATAGATATGCAAAAGCAAATAATAAATACATGATGGACTTCAATCCAGATGAAGAGAACAGTTTTTTAATGTGTTTCGATGTATGTAATCTTTACGGTTGGGCCATGAGTCAATATCTACCTTATGGAGGTTTTAAATGGGTTGAGAATTTTGAAGAATTTCAAGTTCAAAACGTTTCAGATGAATCTGATATAGGTTATATGTTTGAAGTTCATTTAGATTATCCTGAAATATTACACGATTTACATAAAGATTTACCTCTTACACACATGTGTCCACCTCATTCCAAATTAAAAAAGCTACTAACCACCCTTATTCCAAATATCGATATATAGTACATTATAGAAATTGGAAACAATGTTTAAAATTAGGAGTAAGATTAACTAAAATTCATAGAATATTACAATTCAATCAAGCTCCTTGCTTAAAACCATATATTGAGTTGAATACAAAAAGGAGAATGAATTCTAAAAATGCATTCGAAGTAGCTCTCTTCAAATTGTTTGTCAACGCTTGTTTTGGTAAATTCATGGAAAATGTTAGGAAGCATCGTGATATCAAATTAGTATCAAGGTGGGAGGGTAAATGTGGAGCAAGATCATATATTGCGAAACCAAACTTCAATAGCAGCCAAATATTTGATGAAAATCTTGTAGCAATAGAACTTAATAAAACTGAGATAGTCTTCAATAAACCTCTATATGTTGGTATGTGTGTGTTAGATATTTCGAAAGTATGCGTTTATGACTTTCATTATAATTATATGATGAAAGTATTCCCTCATCCGAATGCACTATCTTTATTATACACTGATACGGATAGTTTAATTTATCATATCAAATGTTGTAGGTCTCATGAAAGATGAATACTGTGGGGAAATAATAACGGAATTTGTAGGTTTAAGATCAAAAATGTATGCCGTTAGAGTTCAAGGGAAATCTGAAACTAAGAAAGTTAAAGGTACTAAATATAATATAGTTCAAAATGGTATCAACTTTGAGGATTATGTCACTTGCTTGCGAAATCAGTCTGAGATAATGCGAACCCAAAAATTAATTAGATCTCATAATCATAATATTTATACTATTGGGCAAAATAAAATTGTTTTAAGCGCTCGCGACAATAAACGTTATATTATCGAAAATTATAAAACGTTACCTTGGGGGCATTATTCTATTCCAGAGGTGGAGGAGGAAGAAAACGATTAGTGTTATAAATATTATATATTATATATTACTTATAAATATGATGTACATTTTTATTATAATAAATATTTTATATAACATATATTTGGTTTTCTTATTTACTTATTTTCAGATAATTAAACGTATGAGTTATATGATTGTAATCTATGTAATGTATAATTGGATGCGTTTTAAGAAAATTCAAATTATTTATATGATCATCCAATTTCTTCTTGAATATCATTCTTCATAATGCAGGTTGAATTAATTTTGCTTCCAGCACACAATTTGATAATTTAGTTTTTGTTCGATGCAGCTCTTGGTAACAGCTCATATAATTCTACTCTAAATTTTTTATTGAAATATTTGACTGTTCAGATAGGACATGTTCAGGTAGAACATCACTTCTATCTTTGCCAACTGTAGTCAAACTGGATGATTTCGGTTTATTACATTCATAATATTTAGATGCCCAAGTATCCGATTCAAATTTCAATCCGAGATTGTTTGCAACACATGTAGATAAATCCGATCTACACTCTTGCAGAAGATTATTAGCGGGGACATCTATGGTTGTAGAAATGGTGGTAGTGGCGGTAGGAGAACTTTCACAGGCGCGTAGGAGCCGGGGGGGCAGAGGGGTCAGTTGCCCCCCCACATTTTATACTGGGGGGGCAAAGACTGCATTTTGCCCCCCCAAGATTCAGTTGTAATTTTTTTTAATTTACACGCAAAATGAATATTCTAATTGTTTTAAGGTGAAATATTATATATTGTTACCAAAATGGTTTTGAATTGCTCAACAATATTCTCCCACTATGAGAAAATTGAGTGATCTTTGTATAAGACTTCAGTGAACCGTTTGAGTGTATTATTCGCAAAATCCCTAATCTAGTAACAATCGAATGACATTAGTGGACGTGTGAACGAGCGCGTAGCGACATCTACCGTGATCAGTGCTGACTAAGTTGGTCGTTGTGATTCCATCGAGTTTTGTCGTACGAAAATCAAAGTATCAAAGTAACGAACTCTAATGTCCACACCGTACATCAATCCGGCTGAAGGTAAGAAGGTATTTATATTTCAAGTTAATTAATTAGACTATTTAGCATGATACTGCACCCATCAATTTTACACAATTTGTCCTAACCTATTCACTACGCGAACAAACGGGCAGCGCCGTTCTTCGAATCCTCCAGAAACTATTCAACCGCTTTTAAACATAAACATGGTATGATTACATGGTTTTATTTGTGCGGTAGTATGTTTATTATTATTGCCATAATTATGACGAATTACTATGTTAAAACGAAATTACTATGTATGTTTTCTTTTAATGTGACTAAAATATGATAGAAGTATATTATTTTTGATAAATCTCGTTGAATTCTTATTAAAAATACTGCATTTATTAGGTAATTAATTGATAATTGAAAGATACTTTACAGTGGACATAAAATCACAGGTTTATTTGAATGAATTTTTCTATAGATGGATATATTTTACTGCAAAAAACAGACATTTTAATAATTCTCGCTCAGGTTTTCATTATTTACATGTTGACGTAATAAATTTTCTTTTGTAGGATCTGATAGACAAGATGGCACAGACACGTATTAAAGACTTCTTTTCTGCTCGAAATAAGGCATCATCATCAACTAGAACTTCAACGACAGCCCAAAATGCATCAACTGCACCCCCAGCGACCGCTGATATTGCATCAACTGCGCCGCCAACGACCGCTGATATTGCATCAACTGCACCCCCAGCGAAAGCTAATATTGCATCAACTGCACTTGGAGATACCGAGCCTAACGAGGAACTGGATTGTATGACGTCTCGACAAGAAGGTAACTTTATTTTGTAAATATATGTACTATTTATATTATTACCTCATAATATTGATCAGATTTTTAATCATTCATTTACAGACACATATTAATAAATATAATTCTTTAAAATAAATATCAGTAACGAGAAAAATATGATTCTCAACTACAGGTAATTTTATTTAATAATTTCAGATGTTCCTGCAAGCAAAACACAATGCTCAGACGTGCCTAAAATTCATGTACAGAATCGGCCGCCTAAGTTATTCGCATTCCCTCAAACCAACGGCAGAAAGGTGAACCATGATTGGTTTAACAAGTACCAGTGGCTACACTATGATCCGGAACGAGACTCCCTGCTCTGTTACAAGTGTGTTCGAGCATGTAACATGACTGACGATAAGTCATGGATGAAAGATGCAGAGATGTCTTTTTTATCCGAGGGGTTTCGAAATTGGAAGAAAGCCTCAGACAAGTTGGCGACCCATCAGAACAGCAAATTCCACAAGAAGTGTGTGGCGTTAATTTTTAATAGAGAGCAAGGGGTTCCCGTGAATGCCCAGTTGGTAGAAGCACAGCGTAAAGAACAAGAAGTAGCCAAAAGCGCCATGCTTACTGTCATTAGTTCCATTCGATTCTTGATGCGCTCTGGGAATGCTGTACGCGGGCATGCACAAGACGAAGGAAATTTAATGATGTTACTGGAAGAAAGAACACGAGATAATACTGGTCTTAAAGACTGGTTGGCCCGACGTGGACGTGATGCCTACTTAAGCCCACAAATTCAAAACGAAATTATTGAAATCATGGCTCTTATGGTTCTCCGAGAAAGGATAGCAGCCATACAGTCGTCTCCATGGTTTTCAATCATCGCTGACGGGACAAATGACGTAGCAGCCATGGAACAGTTTTCGATGTGCGTTCGAGTCGTCGATCCGGAGTCTTTTGAGGCAAATGAAATCTTCGTGGGGATGTATAACGCTCCTGATTCGAAGGGACAGACCCTTGCAACGGTTATTACGGACATCTTATTAAGATTGAATTTGCCGATTGAGAAGCTTCGCGGACACTGTTTTGATGGCGCAGCTAATATGTCTGGGTGCAAGAAGGGAGTGAAGACACTGTTGACAGAAGAACAACCGAAGTCATTATACGTACACTGCGCTAATCACTCCGCAGATTTGGCGCTTCAAGAGGTGTCCCGCAGCTCAGATCAGCTGTGCGATTTGCTGTGTTTGGTGAAAGATTCTGCCAACTGCATTTTAGAATCTTCAAAGCGGAAGACAGTTTACAAAAACATCGTTCTGCCACCCGGGACTGATAACACCGTTTCAGGTCCTTCAGGGCAACTTATAGCTCTATGTCCCACAAGATGGAGTGTGAGAGTGAAGTCTCTTGCACGGTACCAGGCGGAGTATCTGCGAGTTCGTGAAACCCTTCAAGAGTTGGTCGACGATAAGAGTGCCACTTCAAACGAACGACGAGCCGCCATTCGAGGGTGGCTTAAGCAGTTGGAGAAGTTTCAAACTGCGCTATTCCTGAAAATTGGCATTGAAGTGTTCAGCCCATGCGAACAGTTGGCGCGCGCATTGCAGAAACCTGGTCTGACCGCCACTGGTGCTAAACAAGCAGCAGAATTGGTCATCCAAAGACTGGAGAGTATGCGCACGGAGGAACATTTCGACGAGATTTTTGCCGAAGTGGAAAAAACGGCAAAGAGTTTGGACCTGAAGCAACCAGAACCAGAACAGCCCAGGCAGAGGAAGGTACCACGACGACTGGAGCAGACAACCACCCCTTCGACCCCAGTGCACCTTCACCCTAAGGACAAATTTCGCAAGGAATATTACGAGATATTGGATATCTTAACGACAGCCTTGAAGGATCGATTCGACCAACAGGGCCTCCACACGTTATCGATGCTAGAAGACATCCTTATTCACGCACTCCAAGGACGTGTTCACCGCGTTGACGTTCTCGAGGAACGTTTGGGCATCTTTGCCGACGACTTTGATGTTCCTGATCTCCACACCCAGCTCCAGCTGTTGAAGAATTTGCCGGGAGAAGTTCCAACCTCGTGCGCTGCTTTTGCGGAGAAACTTAGCAAAGAATCTGCTACCACGAAGGCTCTTCTTCAGCAAGTCATCATGCTCCTGATCCTCGTCATGACAGTTCCCGCTTCTGCTGCATCATCAGAGCGTTCTTTCAGCGCACTTCGTCGCCTGAAAACTTATTTAAGATCGACCATGTCCCAGAAGCGATTGACTCACATCCTGATTCTCCACATCCACCAAACGCAGACAGCTGATTTAAATCTGCGTGATGTGTTGAGAGAGTTTGTCGCCAGAAGTGAAGAAAGATTTCAAGTTTAGAACTTTCCCGGCCCCAACGGTGGCCCCAACGGCGGCCCCAATGGCGGACCCAGCCCGCCACGACTGGCCCTAGCCCGGCAGGACCAGCCCCAGCCTGGCACGATCGGCCCCAGCCCGGCTCCAATGCAGCTCCAGCGTGGCGTGGCCAGTAGCTCCTTATTGTACATATCACTGCAGTCCACATAACAGAATATTACAATAAATGTTGTATTGATTTGTTTAAATAATATTATTTGTTTATCTGTTCATATTATACGTATTTGCAATACAAAGTGTAATTTCTTCGTATGTTTTGAATAATGCTTACCCCCTCCCCCACCCCTCCCCTCCCCACGCCTCTCAATTTTAGCCCCCCCAAAAAAAATTTGGTTCCTACGCCTCTGAACTTTCACAATATTTTTCGATATATATACGTTCTAATATATATTTACTATTCACATCCAATAATTCCAAGGTTAAATTTTTCAATCTACTTTCACAAGTTGCGAGTTGAACATTTATAAAAGATATACGATGTTCATAATCATTTCTCACTTCTTCTCTGGAAAGAGGTTCAGGGTGGGTAGAAACTCTATGATGTGGAGAATGATTTTTCCTCGATCCGAAAATAGTAAAGGTAGGTCTTTGTTGATTTAAATTTTCATATTCTAAATGAATGGAATCACTCCGATTCAAATTATGATTGAATGATGCACTTCCATTGTCAGAATTAAATGTAGACTCATATAATATTATATTCTATGAGAAAGTTCCAAGAAGTAAGGTTAGAGTTAACACAAACTGTACAAGTAACATACTATATGAATACATTTTTCATAATGATATATTTCTAACACCACATCTATTTAATTATCCAGGACAAGAGTAGGGATGGAACACAATACCACGATAGTTATCTATAGATATTTTCGATATTATTTTTCTCTTATCAGCACACTCAAAGCAGTATATAATCTTCAAATTGAATATACACTCTGAACAATACAATCTATGTTTACAAGGGATAAAACTTGTATTAATCTCTTTTTTATTACAAATTCCACAAAGCTTCATCATTTTGTCTCTCGTATGAGTTCAGGATATAGATTGAGGAAAATAAAAATCAATTTATTATTTATATCATTTATTATCATCGGTTTACAATGGTAGTAAATGTATAAGATAATTATGAATATGTAAGCTATTATTCACAGCACAGTAACAATTATTTGAAGTATGATTGTTCAAACAAAGAGGTTCACCCATTATCAGTTTTGAACAGTTGACATCATTTTCTAAATCTATAAGAACTATCGATCCTCCATTAATTTCTTACAAAAGTTGTCTTATGGCTAACGATTTTTCTTTTCCTCTAACATATATACGATTGATATTCATCTCAACTGTATGTTTTTTTTAAATATTCTTCAATTCCCTATTATTGATAAACCCGCTAACATATGGAATACAATGATGATTCCTCTCGAGATATCGAATTTGTCTCTTACAGTTTTCATCTAACTCGCTATATGGTTTGGGATAATTGAATAGGTAGTGACTTGATTGTTTTCCATTCATAATACACATTTCTTTTATTCTAAATTCCGGCACTTTGAAGCCTTGTACATCTATTACGATGAACCTCATATTGGTGAATGTTGAATATTGAAGAGAGAGATTAAACTTATCAAATCAAATTACGGATATTTCCGGTCATTGCCGAATATTCAATAATCTTATCATTTATTATTACACAGTAAGCTCTTGTTTTATCTGGGAAATTGATGTGACTCTCAAATTCCAATTTCACATCAACTGTTGAAGATTTAATCGAATCGTTTTGTTTTGAACAATCGATAACGAAGAGAGATTTTTTCTGGAACGATGTATAATCTATAATAGGTTCTGAAAAAGTTTTATTGAGAAAACTTTTCTGGAAATCTGTATACATTTGATACGCTTCGGTATATTGAAGATTCGGGAAATCCATCTTTGAAGCTTCATAAGGATAACATTCAGAGTTTAGGTATAATTTCACATTAATTATCCGTTTGGAATGCTAAAATTACATATCTAGGACGTTCTAAATTTGTAGCAGTTTTCACTGTCCATATATCTTTATTACTTGTTCTCAATGAAGGATTCTCATAGATTTCCCAACTTCGAAAACTTATCAGTATGGGTTTGTTGATACTCAAATCTTCCAACATTTTTAATTTGATTTCATCGTTAGGAAAAACATGTTTCACTTTCAGTGCTATAGTCTTAACAATTATTGTACCCTTCTTTGTATCAGTGCTGTGATAACAACGTTCATCATTTCTGGATCGAATCAAACGTAGCTTATGTTTTCCACTCAACACTCTTCTATAATCGTAAAATACACCTAATAAGAAATTTAGTGGTATTCGTAGAACAAATGACTTATTTGTAGGGTTGAATGTAGAAAGCGCTGCTTATAATTCCAACCAGATGTATTCAATGCTGTACATTCGTTATCGTTATAAAGTAAGTATGATCTGATCGTACTAACAATTCCAGGATCTCGCACTTTATCAATTTCCTTTCCGTTAAGTTCATAACTTATAGATTCAAAAAGAAATTCAGCTTCTATATATAATGCGGCACTAAATAGATCAACCAAGATGTCTTGTTGATTTATGAAAATTTCAATTTCATCATTATTTCCAAACGAATTGGTATGTGAGTAGTATGTATGGGTTTCTTCCTTTATTATTTCTTCATCGAACGTTGGCTCGTTGAATATTTGAAGTTTGTTTGACATTGTAACCCAATGATTTTAAGAATGAAATATTTGAATTTGATAATGATGCAGCAGCAACAACCTTTCCAGGCTCTTGTTTCAGATATACTGATTGCACTGGACGTAAATTCTGACTTAAGTATTGATTTGAAGATTTTTCAGAATTATGAAACGTTAAACCCATTTCTTTTCAGCTCCAAACGAATCACTATTTGCTGTCCTCTAAAATTGACCGCTTCACCGTCCTGATCTTGAATATTCATGGTAATATTATCAATTGACTTTTTATTGATAATCGGTAGATAAATTAGATTTCTCGGTTCTATGTCTATAGTAAATCCAGGGTCAACTAATCGGGAAAATTCGTATATGGTGTGTGATAACTTATTATCGTAGTACGATCCTGCTGTTATATTACACTCTATCCGTATGGTAACTACTTTGATGATATTCACAGGTAGAACCGATTGATGTAATTCGTTAGCCTTCAATACTTTTTTGGAAAATCCTAAAAGTGAACCTAAACTGTCTGGAGGGGAAAAGTCTATTTCATATACGCTTTTCAACTCGGACCTTAGAGTATTATTATTGATCGTCGTATTTAACAATGGCGACTGAATGTGATGTAAACCGTGAGCTCCTACTAAACGAGCTAAATAAATTGAATAAAAGAGTGATTATTGATATTCTTGTGGCACAGTCGTTGCCAAAAGACTTAAACAGTGATGTGTTAAAAAATTTCTTCGGTTTTCTTTTTAAAACAGACAAAAATGGTGAAAATTGTTGTGATGTCGACGCAGGACCGGTATTCAATGACAAATTTGAATTAGTTGTAAATTCTATGAAAAATGAACTTGACGCTATCAAGTCCTTAAACCATCACTTAGAAGCACGTATAGGCGACCAAATGGAAATTATTTCTATGCTAAAAAACACTTCTAAGGGTATAAATTTATTAAAAATGCCTACAAACTGCGACCTTGCCTCTGCGGATAATGGACTCGCCCATGGCAACTGCAGTCGCAGTCGAAACAGCCAGCCGGTGGAAAGAAGAGAGAGAGACACGTTCGGTGGCGCATATCAGACACGGACAGAGTAATGAATGCTCGCTGTCACTAAATCAAATGGGAAACGGAATTTCAGTAAATGCTCTAAATCAAAACATTCAAAACATAAACAATGACCTAGTAACAAATGCAAATAATCAGCAAATGGAAGTACCCGAATTAAACACTCGAGTCACAGATATTAGTGGAAAATTAAAATCCTATGCAGGTGCTGCTCGTAATAATAAGATTAAAAACGCAGTTACGAAAGGCACAAAGGACCTAAATACACTTAAATCAGTCCCTAAGATGTATTTTATACATGCTTACCCCTTTGATCCGTCAACAAAAGAACAAGACTTGATAAATGAACTAAAGTCTGATTTAAAAATTCATGCATGCGAGAAAATGCAGTCCAGAAATTCGGATCTATACGCTTCTTTTAAGATTAGTGTGGATGCAGAGGACGTGAACACGGCCCTATCTCCAGATACATGGCCAACGGGCGTGCACGTTAGAAAGTTTTTTACCAGAAAGACGACAACCGAGAGGTAGCAACAGTAAAAAACATTCAAAATGTATACAGTAATGGGAAAAATGTGCATGTATTTGAAAATTATTTAAATAGTAAGTGCATCGGTAAACAGGGATGTACAAACCATATCAGAATAATACACCAGAATGTTAGGTCCTTATGCAGCTCCTACAACCAACTTGAGGTGTTTCTTGGCGAAGCAGGGGGCTGTCAAGTTCTGGCCGTCACAGAGACCTGGCTAAGCTCACAGCAAATTGAGCTATTCGCTTTTAAAGGGCTAAACCTAGCCTCACATTTCTCCAGAGAAGTTGGTCAGCATGGAGGATGTGCCCTGTTCGTCAGCCCCAATCTCAAGTACAAAGAAAGGACAGACTTCACTTCAATGTCAAGTGCCTATGTGTTTGAGTGTTCAGCTATTGAGTGCCTAATAAGTGGAGTATGTTGTGTCATTCTATGTATTTATAAGCCCCCAGAGGGGAGTGTCGACGTATTCCTTAGCAATCTAGAGGTGATGTGTTCTCAAATATTATCAGAAAAAAAGTACCCCATAATAGTAGGGGACTGGAATATAGATTTTTCTAGCAATAGCAAAGAAAAACAAGATCTGGTAAGTCTTTTAACTTCTTTTAACTTAGTAACTTTGATCCACGAGCACACTAGAGTAACTCCTACTAGCCAAACTCTTCTGGATAATATAGCCACAAACCTCCCTCTGGATTGCAAGGCAGGCGTCTTGAGGACATTATTTACAGATCACTATGCGCAGATTCTGGAGGTATGTGATAAAAATAAAAATATTACCCCATCAACGTACACATATAAACGTAGCTTTAACCAAAAAAATGTTGAAAAATTTAAGTCGCTATTAAAAAAAGTAAATTGGGACATGCTAGCTCCAGACAATCAAAAAAATAATGAAAATACTCTCGATCAAACGGTAGATAATTTTATGAACGTATTAAACACAAATTTTACTAAATGCTTCCCAATTAAAAAATATAAAAACAACAAAAATAGAAATTCTTTTAAAACCCCTTGGAAAAGTCAGAAACTAAAACTAATGACTGAGCATCTTAAGTTAATGCATGATTTGTACATACATAATAGAATAACTAAACTGCAGTTTAACGAATTTCATTCGATCTATAAATATAAATTAGACTCTGAAAAAGTAAATTACTATACCTCCAAAATTAACGCATCGGCGAATAAGGGCAAATGTATGTGGTCTCTTGTACATGACTCTTTAGGTAAACCTTTGAAACAAAAAAGTAAGGAAGGGACAGCAGTGATCCCTGACAATATTGACCTTGAAAATTTACCGGATAAATTTAATAATATTTTTACTGAATTATCCCATTTATTGAATAAAGTGAACAAAGGAAAAGTTAACGCACAAAGCGAAATATCCGAAAAATCTATGTTTTTCATTGACATTTCTGAAGCTGAAATTGCCGCTGTGGTGCAAAAATTAAAAAATAAAAATAGTGCAGGGTGGGATGGATTATCGCCATGTATTGTCAAACAAATACTGTCAGAGATCAGGCAGCCTCTTCTAAAATTGTTCAACAGCTGTGTAAAGCAGGGGGTCTTTCCGAACGCCTGGAAGATCGCCCTCGTCATCCCAATTTACAAAAAGGGTGACAAAAATGATCTCAACAATTACAAGCCTATAAGCTTAATTCCGACAATTGCAAAAATTTTTGAAACTATTCTAGCCAATCGCCTATCAAGTTTTTTTAAAAGTACACATTTCTTCAACAATTTTCAGCATGGTTTTCTAAAAGGAAGGTCCACACACACGCCTTTGTTTGCCTTTGTTCAGCAAATTTACAATGCCCTAGACAAGGGAAACATAGTGGTTGGCCTTTTTGTCGATTTATCGAAAGCGTTCGATGTCATTAACCGGAAAATTTTATTACAAAAATTGCACGCAGCAGGCATCAGATCAAATGTGCACGATTTATGTGTAAGTTACCTTTCCAACAGAGGTCAAAAAGTTATTATCAAAAATGACAACGAATGCTATGAATCGGAAATAAAGGATATGCTGACTGGCGTGCCACAGGGCAGCGTGCTTGGACCATTATTTTTCCTAGTGTATATAAACAATCTATCCTCAAACAACTCCACAAACTTTAATATTGTAAACTATGCCGATGATAGTAACGTTTCAATAAAAGCCAAAGAAATCGCTGATATTACAAGCCACGGGAATGACTGGGACAATGTCAAGGATTGGTTTAATTCTAATCAATTAATTCTGAACGAGTCTAAATCATCATGTGTAATCTTTAAAACACGACAATCAAATGTAGAATCTCCACCTACCTTGACACTGTCTCAGACGGACCTGGAGGTTTGCAAAAAAACAAAAATGTTAGGTGTCACGTTAGATGAGCACTTAAGTTGGGATGACGAGGTTGCTTCTCTAGGCTCTAGGTTGAACAAGACATGCTACGCACTCAGAGTGCTAAGAAATAATTTTAATTTAGACATACTAAAAACTATATACTATGCGAATTTCTTTTCTGTCATGAAATATAGTATTTTACTATGGGGAGGAACTTCCCATATTGAAGAAATCTTCAAAATCCAAAAACGAGCTGTCAGAATAATGACACGTCAAAAACATGACGAAACTTGCAGGGGTACTTTCAAAAAGCTTAACCTTCTCACGGTGTATGGGGCTTACATTTTTGAATGTCTTATGTTTTTAAAAGTACATGATAAATCTTCTTTTGCAAACGATAAAATAGTACATCGATATGAAACAAGAAACGTAAACAAAAGTTACAGATATCCCTCTCACAATCTTAACTTGACTGAATGTGGGACACATTATGGAGCAATTAAATTTTTTAACGTGCTTCCCGCTGAGTTTCGCGAAGGATCCCTTGCCATAGCTAAATTTAGAAATGGCATTCTAAAAATGTTGTGTGAGTGCGAACCATACTCTCTTCTAGAATATGATGGCTACGCACGCAACATGTAAAATTATGTATCTTATCTTTTTTTTATTTAATTAGTTCTTACTTATAATATAAAATATGTACTAGTAATGATGTATGCATGACTTTTATACACTTGTCATAATGCATGCACATTTTTCCCTTCCCTTTGACTGTATCTCTAATACAAAAATGTTTGTTTTCTTTTCTTTTAAACTACATATTGTATCTTTTGAGATCAATAAACTAAACTAAACTAAACTAAACTATTCGGTTTCAAAGATAACAGAGTTTTGCTATCTCTCTTCTGCTTATCAGTTGGTGATAAAGATTTCTGTAGAAAACTTTCAATGTCTGCTATCCCATAAGAACCAGTGGGAATCTGAATAATATTCTTGCTTTTATCCGATTTATAATAGAACCTATTATTTCTACCTTCTTCTATATCAGGCACACTATTATATGTATGGAATCCAACTAATGCTAAAGAATATTCACTATTAGGATCTAGTTCAATTGGAGGATAAAAGTCTGCAGCAATTTACTACTCGTACCTTTTAATGTGAACGTGTTCGACATGACTGAGTTGCTATGAATAAGAAACGTTGTTATATAGAAACTGAAGACATAAGTGCCCACAATTGTAAGTATTATATTTTTGAAACGAATCATGATTGTATAGTATCATACAATTTTTAAAGTAGGATATCAGTTCTCGAGGTGGTCTTAAAATACCAAAACTATCTAAATACAAAATTGTATCTTTCTTCTTTATGAAAGCTACCCAGTGACTTCCTCTATGATCTTTCGAATCTAGATTAACAATAGCACACTCATTTTGGAGTGGACCAGAGATCGGTAGCTCATCTCGCATGAATACATCACGAAAATGTGGAATATTCAATATCTTAACGAATTTCTTAAGATCAATATGCGATAAAGGTCTTCTGGGTAGCTTTAATGGTAGTTTTTTTGTTTCTGAAGATATAGTCCAAGACCTTTTTGATGTTTTCTCAAGTATAGACTGGACCCTTGTTTTCCAAGCGCTATAGCTTCCATCGATTTGTTATGACGCTGTGCCTCTTCTAAATCTCTTCGAGCTTGTTTTGATTTATTAACCGCATTAACTATGGCCGTTGCCCCACCAGTTAGAGCACCTGCAGCTGATAGCCCCGCGAACAGAGGTATGAGGAAAGGAAGGAATCCACCTGTTTTAGGTAGGGGATTACTATTGGTAAATTTACTTTCTTCTTCCCTCCCACTCTTTTGATTTCATTTTTAGCAACGTTCAAAGCGAATCGTGAGGATTTTTTCAAATCAGCGTAATCGGTTTTATTCATTTTCTTACGAATACCTTTGACTATACTATTATGAAATCCTACTCGTTTCTGACGTTTCTTAATACCTCTACCAGATTTCCTTCTACTCTTTTTTCGTTTCTTCATACCCATACCTAATTTCCTTCTAGCCTTCATCGTTTTATTCACTAACCAAGCTGCAATCTTCTCACGGAAATTTTCGCTTTTTGATTGCAATGTGTTATAATCTTTTTCTTCTAATTCACGATCGGCCTTATGCCTAGTATCTAAATCGTTCTCACTTCGAGAGTAAGCTATATCGTGCTGACGACAAGCTTTATCTAACTCATTTATACCAGGATCTCCACGATTCAGGCGCTTCTTCAGTTTAGTACCAGGACCACAATACTGATAACCTGGTATGTGTACTTCGAACGGTAGATTATTTATTAGCGAGTTAACAACACCCTCACCGTAATGCATCAGGTTCGAGACTGTAACATTTTTTCTATGAGCCTCTATTATAAATAGATTCCAGTTGGAAGATGAGCCGCAGTACACAATGAAAGTTGTGAAACAGAAGATCACTCTTGATATAATGAATCTTGATGATGAACCAGATGTTATAGCAAACCGTGATAGACATGGTTCTTTATTCCCGAATACTTTGAGAACAATAATCTGCGGCCCTAGTAATTGTGAAAAAACTAATGTAATGTTATCTCTGTTGTTAGTTCAAAATGGTTTGCGTTTTGAAAATGTATATGTGTACTCGAAATCGTTACATCAGCCAAAGTATCAACTTCTTCAGGACACGTTAGCTAAGATTCGGGGATTGGAATATCATCCATTCTCTGAAAATGATGATGTAATCGATCCTCTACAGGCCAAACCCAATTCCGTTATCATATTTGACGATGTAATGTACGATAAGCAAGATAAGATCAGAGCGTACTTTTCAAGAGGTAGACATAATTAAATTGACAGTTTCTATCTGTGTCAGTCATTTGAAAAATGTCCAAAACATGGAATACGTGATAACACTAATACTATGATAATTTTCAAACAAGATGATCTTAATCTTCGACATATATACGATGATCATGTAACTAGTGATATGCCATTTGAGAAATTTAAAAATATGTGTTGTCAGTGTTGGAAAGAGAAATATGGTTTTATCATGATAGACAAAGACAGTGATTTACATAATGGGAGATATAGGAAAAAATTTGATTCACTTATATATCTATGATGTGTCAATGTGAAATCATTGATCGGTTGGAAACGGCTGTGTGAAGATTATCATGACTCCTCCGAATGAAATAAAAACTCGAAAAGTGAAGAAGAAGATTAACAACCTTGCTAATATAATCAGAAAAAAGTATATGTCCATTAAATGAGGTAAAGCTGAACAAGATGAGGCTGTAGAGAAAATATTCAGCACTGTATCTAAACCTTTGAGTGATATTTCAAAACATACTAGTGAAATTGAACGGAAAGTATCATCATTGAAGCATGCTCAAACATCGATCCCCCAAATTAAAGTGGAACCCCCATCCAAAGTTGATTTCACACCGGTTGAAAAAGAAGAAGTATTTGAAAGTCAACCGGAAGAAGAAGCAGAAGAGGGATTTTCAGGTGATGTGAGTCTTCGAGAACTACGTAAGGAATTTCATAGTTATAAAAAGAAGCATGAAAAACAAATCGAAATTTATTTCGAGCAGTATCCTCCTTTAATTCGCTATTATATTGAAGGAATGTTATTGGATGATGATATAAAGAAATATGATTCTGTATATGGCCCTCATGTAGATTCAACTACACATAAATGGATATTAGGAGATGAGATATTAGATATACACCCTAAGGAGGATATTATTAGTATTGGTGATTATAAATTTAAAGGAACTCAAGGTATTTATGAGTTGATATTTATGAATAATCCTACCCCTAAAGTCTCTGAAGAAGATTCTAAGAACTATAAAAAAATCTTGGACTTAACGAATGCGGCTAGACGGAAGAATGATCCGTCTAAACAGATAAGAGGTAGTAGATCATATAAATATAAGTTTGTCATCGAGCCACTGATGGAGGTTGTTGGGAAACAGCATCAACGTAGTAAATCTTACAGTGGTGCTGGTATCGATATGATGAGTTATAATGAAAAGCCTATTCAATATATCTATTGGGATGATATAAACGAGATCGTAGATAGATTACGTCTCTTGATCTCATCCGCATCTGCAGGCAATAACAATCATTCGAATGAAATTATTTCTATATTTGAGGAATTATGTTATTGAATAATAAGTATTAGCCATATCAATATTTATGTTTAGTATCAAGATGAGTATCGATAAGTTCGGTCGTTCGTCTATTTCATCTCAAGCTACGGCTTTGAAACGTTATCATCCTTGTGAATTACAACTCACTTCGGACGGAAATTATGATATGAAAAACCGCATATTGTGTAACTTGAAGGAACCTGTTAATCGAACTGATGCTACTAATAAACGTTACGTAGAGAATTCGATCTCTGTTAATAGGCGTCAATTGGAAATAGAACTGAGAAACAATCTTAACAATTTTGAGAGGGATTATGCAAAAAAAATTGTTCTTAAAACTAATAAAACTCATTCTGAAGTAGAAGGATTACGAATTAGATCGGAAGATAAGTTTAAAATTTTTGATGCAAACATACAAGAGTTAAAAAGCAAAATTCTTTCCGATATAAAACAATTATAGATTCAGCTGGAGATAGGTATGAAGGAGATAAAAAATAAACTAGAAATTTATGATGATAGTTTGAAAACGATTCCCCTCACAAGCCTACAAGAGATTAATAAAGTTATTAAGAATTTACAGAGTGCTGACAAATTTAATAGTGCAAAATTATTAAAACTGGAAGAAGACTTGGTCAAGTTCATACACCTAGTAAACCAAAAACAAAATATAATATAAACAAGAGCAAGCAGATTATAATACCATTGATCTGTATTCATCCAAAGCTGTCTAATCTATATGATACAATTTTCCGTCTCTGGCTGATTATAGATATGTATAGTAAAGGAGAGGTTCAAATAGTTCGTGAGTTACATAAGCCTGCATTGAAAAATTACAACCGTCGGAGAACAATTATTAAAGGAATTGACGATCTATGGCAGGTTGATCTTGCTGATATGAATAGCTACGTTCGGGATAATGCCGGATACAAATATATATTGGTTGTGATAGATTGTTTCTCCAAATATGTGTGGACGAGACCGTTGAAAACGAAAACAGCTGGAGAAGTACGAGATGCATTCAACAAAATTTTAAGTGATTCTAAAAATAGAATTCCTAAGAATCTTCAATCTGATAATGGGACGGAATTCTCTAACAAATTGTTCTCTGAACTGATGCAGAAATATCATATCAATCATTATAGTTCTTTTTCTATTATGAAAGCTTCTATGCTGAGAGGGTGATAAGAACTTTGAAAGAGAAAATCTATCAGTCATTCAGCTTGCGTGGAAAATATTAATGGATTGATGTTTTAGATAAGATTGTATTAGATTATAATAAGCGTAAACATCGAACTATTGGCATGGCACCTTGTAAGGTTACAAAGAGCAATGAAAAATCGGTTCTAAATAGATCATATTCACACATGAAAAGAGCATTACCCCATAAATTCAGTGTTGGCGATATAGTTAGAATAAGCAAAACAAAATGCTTATTTGAGAAAGGATATACGCCCAGCTGGTCTACGGAGCTCTTTAAAATTTCTCGAGTTCATTTTACCAACCCCATTACATATTTATTAGAAGATATGTTCGGAAAACCAATATCTGGAGGATTCTATGAATCGGAAATTCAGAAGACTAAGCAACCAGATGTATATCTAGTTGAAAAAATTCTACGTAGGAGGGGACAAAAATTATATGTTAAATGGCTAGGATTGGGGTCTGAACATAACAGCTGGATTCCAAAGAAAGATGTACTATGATTGATCAGTTGTTCGTCGTTGTTGAAACGAACAAGTTGTGTGTTGTGTGAAAGATGAGCTCCGATAGTGCTATTGATTTGTTGCTATATCAAACTGAAATGGATTATACGCAACTTGAATATGAAAAACGCATCTCTCAAGAATCGAGACTAATTTGTGAAGTGACATATACTTTATATAACCTGAATTCAATATCAGTTGGATTAGGTGCTGCACGAGGATATATTCCAGTCGTTAAATTGACAAATGAATTATACCACAAGATTTCTTTTATGCCATTCGAATGGAATATATTCATCAATCGAAAAAACGAAATTACGGAATACTTTGACAATGATAATAACACTCCATTACAATTCTCTACGAACTCAGATAATGATATTGTGGAAGGTGTGAAAATTCTGAATACAAAACTGCTAAAATAAATCATTTTGGATCCTGTGTTCTGTTAGATGGGAAATGTTTCAAACTAATCATCATTTTACAAGATCTAATCAACTATAGACTCCGTTATCTGGAACAGTTGAATTTTGCAAGCTATTATCAAACAACATTAATATCGGCTGCACAAATACCAGAGCTGGACAATTTGAAGAAGATTGAGAGAATTATGTCAATTCCCAATTCGGCTAATGGATATTGTTTGTTGGAAGCTATCAATTTTACCCCCGAAAGAGTTCTAAAAGATTATGAACATTTCACATTCTACAATGTATAAAAACTTTGAACATAGTATAATTAATTCAGTTCTATCAAGATGGCTTTCCTGAGCGTAAGTTTCGCCATCCTTCAGAATCATATTATTTACATCAATCAGTCTCCAGATGTTATCGAAAGTTTCATCTGTTTCAATGTTAATAACACGTTTGAAGATGATTGGCCTAAATATTGATTTAGAATGGATGTAGATTACTTCTATGGAAAAGGCTTACCAGGATTTAAATACGATTTCGAGAACATAACATTTGGAAATTTGGAATTATTGAGGAACCCTTCATCCTCATCGTTATCATCTTTACAAATAATCTACTATAAACTTAGATTGGTTTTCTTCAATCGGACATTTGGTGACACTAGTTGGAAACCTCTTATGATTGAAGCGAGTGGTGAAGAGATAACAACAACAATAACAAATGTCAAATTTAAAAATTCAACAAAAATCGTTGATGAAGAGTCTAGTAGTAATTTTAATAATTATCTTATTATTATCTCTTCTATAATTATATTGTTAATGATATCAGTAATATCTTGTCTATTATACCATGTATGGAATAAGTATTATGCAATAAAATTATGAATATAGAAACCACATTGTTTTATTAATAATATCAGATTAGTTGTTGTATTTGAAGATGCCTGTTTCGTTGCTTCTGTTTCAACAGTTCTGTTAGACGATCGAACAGCTCTGATAACAGATGTCGCTAACAGATCTACTTGAAGATGCCTGTATCTGTTCTCACAGCTCTGTTAGCAGATGGTGCTACTGTTCAGTGTACCAAAGCCTACAGATGACAATACTGATGTAGTATAATCTACGCATGTTTTGAAGGTATAGGTTCAACTAAGTTGAATAATCAATCAGTTTGTGATAATGTCTCCTCAATTATACAACAGTTTTATTCATAGTGTGCTAACCACCGTGTACGATGCAAAGAAATTCGTAAGAAGCGTATGTCCTCCAAATTTGATGAAAATCCTAGAACAATTACAATTACCATCCAAAAATTGGATAATCGCTGCGGAATTCGTAACTTTCCTTGTGGGGGCCTCAACCGATTGGGCGTATGCTGATATTTTCTATTTCGGAGGAGATTTCGATCCACCTCCAGAAGATTGGAAGATAATCGATATGAATATAGAAGGTCAGTTCAAATATAAACATAGGAGAATGAGAAAAATCATATTGCATCAAGTTTCGGGTATCGTTCCGAAACCAGGATCGTATATACTTGATTCTTTTAGAGTGCTACATGATATTGATGTTGATTTTTATCGGATCGCACTTCTACCATACCGATGTGAGATAATGGACATGCGCAGCATCCGAAGAGATACTTCCAATTCTTATACCTTTAAGATGTTTCAAATGTTATAGCGGGTGAAGTCGACGTCAACTAAGAATAAGTCCACCATCACTACAAATTTTGTGCTTCGACGTCCTCTTTCGAAATTTTTATAATATCAAAGAAATATGCTGCTGATGATGGGTGATCTAGACATTAATTCAATGCCAAAGAACTGTCTATCTATGTTTACAGAATAAGTATACAATAAAATTATGAATATAGAAACCATTGTTTCATTAATTAATCAGATCAGTTGTGCTTAAACATCTGTTTCTGTTCCAACAGTTCAGTAGACAGATGGCGCTAGCGTTACTACTGATCATAGAACAACCCCACCGTCCACAGAAGGCGCTACTGTCATCTCTGTCATAGCGCAACAGCCGCCATCTTCCATCCAATCCCTTTCTCTTATCACAACCAATCACAATAAGCCACACCCATCCACGTACAATACAACTCCAACAACCATTCACACACAAGCCCACTCCATCATCCCATCCAATCTCTCTCTTATCACAACCAATCATAACAAACCACACCCATCCACATACAACTCCAACAACCAATCACACACAAGCCACGCCCCCTCCCCAAACATACTATACAATCACAGCACAACTCCTTATCTCTACAATCAGCAATGCCGGACCACTTCCGCGGTGGATGTAGCTAATACTAGCTACTGCGAAACATCACGCTATTGCATCAGCCATTTTAGTTGCGCTCTGTCTGCGTATGACAGTGATAACCGATAAGTGACACATTAACATCACGTAAGTAAATTTTTTCATCATTTAAGTTTTTGGCCTATATCAATCAACTTGCTAGTTGTTTGTGAGTTACTTGCTATTATCAGTTGGGCGAACTATAGTGATTATTTTTCAATATCATTGTAGGCTTTTTATAACCTATTCTATTATACTTGGAGGTCACTTTGAAAATGGGATTTGGGGTTCATAGTTCCTCTAGTGTGGGGCTAGTTGTTCCGCAGAACAACGTGCCCCGTAATGAAACACGTGAATAATAAAATTGATACTTTGTTTTAGGATGAGAAACTATAAACGGAAAATCGAACGGGGCAACGTTTCGATAGACCTTTTGCAGCGGGCAGCTGATGCTGTCATTAAAGACGGTCGTAAGCTTAAGACGGTAGCTCGGGAACAAGAGATATGTCATATGACATTATTCCGCTACGTCAAAATGTTGAAGGCCGGTTTAACACCAACTGTGGGTTACTATTCTAGACAGGTGTTCAACCACGACCAGGAGAAGACATTGGCAGATTATTTGTTAAAATGTCTCTTGGCAGAAGAAGTGAGGAAGTTAGCATATACTTGTGCTGTTAAATTTGACATGCCTAACATTCCAGTCTCTTGGCATAGAAATAAAGAAGCTGGAGCTGATTGGTTCACGGGTTTTCTGAAAAGAAATCCGTCTTTATCCATAAGATCTCCGGAAGCCACAAGTGCAGGTCGCGCATCATCTTTTAACCGATACAATGTTAATACATTTTTTAACAAGCTCGCAGATGTCATATTGAAATATAAATTGCTACCATCTAGAATATGGAACTTGGACGAAACAGGAGTCACCACTGTATTAAAACCAAAGAAAATAGTAGCTGCAAAGGGCGTTAAGCAAGTAGGTGCCATAGTATCAGCAGAGCGAGGAACTTTAGTTACCGTCAAATTAGCAGCGAATGCAGTTGGAAACACTATACCACCTATGTTTGTTTTCCTCGCCTTAAGTATAAAGACCTATTTATTCGTGATGGACCCCCAGAAAGTATTGGAGCGGGAAATAGCTCGGGATGGATGACAGTTGAAGAATTCCTCATCTTTATGGACCATTTTATAAAACACACAAAGCCCACTCCCGAGGACCCAGTATTGTTATTGCTCGATAACCATCAATCACATGTTGACATTGATGTTGTTGAAAAGGCAAAGGCCAATTCGGTTATAATGTTGTCTTTCCCCCCACACTGTACGCATAATTTGCAACCACTAGACGTTGGCGTTAATGGACCGTTTAAAACGTATTGTGCCAAAGCTCAAGAAAAATGGTTACGTAATAATCCGGGCAAGACAATGTCTATTTATGATATACCTGGAATTGTAAAACATGCATGGCCTCTAGCAGCGACCCCAAATAACATTATGAATGCATTTAAAAAGGCAGGCATAAGTCCATACAACCCTGAAATATTTACAGATGAAGATTTTGCTCCGTCTTTCGTTACAGACCGAACTATTCCCGACACTAATATTTCAAACATGGAATCACAGCTCCAAGAAATAGCAGACCCTGAAGAGCCTCAGGTGGATCATAATATGGAAGCCATCCCAGGTAGCGAACCACTTCCAGCAGCAACAGGATCAGCAACCAACGAACCTCAACCAGGACCCTCGAATATTGCTAACTTGCCATTTATCATTCAAGCCACAACTAGCACATTTTCCCCTGTAGCTGTTAAACCCTTACCTAGAGCACCACCGAGATCATCTGTACCGAATAAGCGACGAATAAGAAGATCAGCAATACTGACAGATACGCCTGAAAAGAACGCTTTGGCTGAAGAAAAAGCAAGAAGAGGAAAGAGCAATAGTAAAATAAAGGAGAAGAAAATTTAAAAAAGAGTTGGAAAGAAAAAGGCAACCGGTGAAAACAAGCGAAATTGTAAAGTGACACGTAAATCCGCGAATGGTAAAGAAAATGCGAAACGGAAAGTCCTGCAAGATGATCATGGAAATGATAGTGAAGAAGACAGCCTGGAATGGTATTGTTTAATATGTTGCGACTCATACTCTAATTCACAACCAGCTGAACAATGGATTGAATGCGTCATGTGTAAGAATTGGGCTCATTTAAAATGCCTGAAATCTAAAGATGTTCACTTCTATGTTTGTCCGAATTGTAATTCTGACGACGAATCCTCTGAATAATTATTTTTCAAGTTCTGCGAGACTGAAATAAAACTATAACTTAAGTGAACCTTTAATTAGATTATTTGATCTCAATTAAGTGAATGCTATGAGACTGAATAAAGAAACTTTAGTTCGAAATGTTCAAATTTGTTGATTTTTCTTTTTGTTTTAATTAAAATAAATAGTTTTGTTTTTTTGACAAAAGCATTTGCCAAAGTTGATTAATATTATAGATGTTTATTAGTCATAAGCCCTAATTAATAGGTTGTATTACATTATTAGTAATAATGCTTGCTACTATTTTGTTTATAGTTTTGTTTTCATTAAAACCTGTTTGTTGAAAATATTTCAAACACATTAAAATTTTGTACTTTACTTTATTCATATTGTAAATGAAACTTTCATAAATATTCAGTAAATGTGCCTTAATTATTTTATACATACCTTTCCACATAATATTACCTTATTAATGATTGGAGTTGACAGCGGAACAACTTACCTCAACTGAGGAACAACCAGCCCCTTTGTGGGGCGAGTTGTTCCTTGTCGACTTGCTACAGAAAAAATATCCTGACCCAAAATGTATTATTATTTCAATGAATTTGACTATAAAATTTGAAACTAGGATAAAATCTGCATATATTTATACAGGAATTATGGATTATAAATTTTTCTATTACATTCATATTGCGTCCTACCCAAAAATCGGAACTTCGAACCCCGGCCTCCCCTAACTAATTTGATTTAGAAACACGAGTTTCCATTTTTTTGAAAATGTACTAGTTATCGAGGAAAAATTGATTTTGTTAGTACCACAAGTGAAAAAATATTTATATTGTGAAAAACCATTTAACATTCCGAGTAAAAATCTATTGAACTGAGATTCTCGTAGTTATTGTTTTTTTATTAATATTTTCGTTACTAGGAGTCACTGAAACCAATTTTAATTTTTTTCAATGTGTTTAACAAAAATTAAAAAGTTGGTTGATTGGTTATATGAAAAATTTATTTCGTTTTTAGACATACAAAAAAGTTTAGTAAAAATGCAAGAGGAATTGTCGTTTCAACAAGATCAACTAATAAATTTTTAGGTTCAGAAAAAAACTACCATTCAATGCAAAGTCAGGCAATCCAGGTACATCTCAATGTTTCGACATATATAAATTGAAACTGGCTATCACTTTAACTTCTCATATTTGTGAGATTCACATTAGATGGGAACATTTTGAGAGGATATTCTAAAAGTGATCTTAGAGGAAACGTTTCATATAAAATCAATACCTGTGAATTATCTAATGAAAACATTTTCAGAAAATATTCTAAAAGTGATCTTAAAGGAAAACTTTTTTATAGTCTTAATCCCTTCCTATGATCTATCTTAAGGATGAGAAACGTACATGTTTCTACATGTACCTGGATTGTCTGACTTTGCATTGAATGGGAGGTTTTATATTTTGCCCGCACCACACTGGTAAAGCATCAGTAGTGTATTTGATAGTTTTCCTATTTTTTATGTCAGAACTTGCACCTTTTTTGTATACGGTAGATAAATGTTCTATTTTACACCAAGGAAAATAATGAAAGCATTAAAATTTTTGTTTCTCTATTCTAATATGGTGATATTGTTTTTTATGAACGAATTATTCAATTATTCTACTGCAGTTCTTGTAAAAATGCTTGTTTGTGAGAGATTATTATAATTCTTCAGATGGGGTCCAAAATAGACTTTATTAATAATAATTTTAATTTGATTAGACATGATACTAGAGCGTCTATATCGCGTCTATTGTCACCTTGGTGGTATAGGAACACGTCATCTTACGAATACATAGTTACGCGAATCGTTGTACTTCTACATTGACTATACAGAACTTTTATGTATGTTTCATACTCACTGTACTGGTTAACTTTTATTGCCATGTAAATTATGTTGATAGATGACAAATAACTGGATATTCCGTAATGGTTTTTCCCTATTCTCTATTCTAGGTTAATCATTAACATTACAAACTGATAGTTTTGGGCAGCTGTTTCGCTCCCTCCAGTTAAGAAATTGCAAATAAGAAAATGCAATAAAATTTTTCGCTTCATCCATTCCTAAGTAAGGCTCTTTTTCATTGGTAATTACGTTAATAGTATTCAAAGTCTCATGTACATCTTGATTGGAGAGTATATTTTGCATTATCATTTTTCTATTGTTATAAATGTTTTGCCTTATGCGCCACATCGTCTACAGACAATGTTTCATAATCCTGTTTCTGTAACCTTCGATTCAATAATTTCTTAGTTTTTCAGAAATATCTGCACATCTTTAGGCAAGTTGGGAAATGCAAAAAGAGTGACTCTTTTCACTCCGAATCAACACTATTCGTTTTGTAAAGACGTGAGAGTGGACGTGGAGTATAACGGGATCGTAAAAACGTCCCTTCGGAATGGCATGACGGAGTGAGAAGAGTTTCCTCTTTCTACGCCACTTCATTAGGAGGAGGAAAGAGTGCAACCCTTAAAAGCGACATTGGAGATGTCATTTTATGTGTATAGCCTTATAGGTTAAATTTTTTTAACCGTGAATGAATATAAACAATACATATTTGTAAACATGTCATCGCAAAAAGCTAAGATACTTGTGAACAACATTGAATTTAACTTCGAGTTAGAAGATCCGGGATATGAACTCCTCTCAGGTACGTGCAATTTGTAAAAGCAATTAATACAAGTAAGGAAGTAACATACTATTTATACCTTTTCAGATCAACAATTTTTGTGGGATTGCATATGTGGTAAAATCAGCTCTGGCGAAATAGGAAATGTAAGTTCGCCAGAAGATATAGAGACCAATGATATAAGATCAATAGTCGATAATGAGCTAGAAACACCACAGATGATTCAACATACAGCTCAAAGCTGTGACGGTATGTATTGTTCAAATGTGTTAGGTAAGGTTCTACTACTTATTACTACTACTATTTACTGTTTTTTTTTTGTCATCAGACTCAGATTCAGAAGTAGACAATGAAAAGATAGAACCCATTCATAATAAATTGTGGAACAGTGACAAAATTTTAGCATTAGTGTTTCAAAGTCAACGAGAAAGCCTTTGACACAGGTATGAAGAAAGTTGTTTGGGATAAAATAGCAAGAAAGTTAAATAAAGACTTCAATACACTTCAGTTTAATGGTAAGAATGTTGAAAGCAAATGGAAAACAATGAAACGAACCTACAAGAGCTTAAAACTGAAAAATAGCAAATCAGGAAATGCTACCCATAGATGGTAATACTACTCAATCATGGATCAACTTTTCCACAAAAGGCCAGAAATTTCTCCACCTGCTGTTTGTACAGCTACCTCTTTAATGACATCAGATATGCAACAGATGCATACCAATGAGGCCACCCCTTCGACTTCTGCATCAGAACCTTCAGAGGACAACAGGCAGGTCAAAAAAAGACATATTCCAAATGTGAATGACAGACACAAAGATAAAATGGCCAGGATGGATAGATTCTTAGATAGCTTTGACAAACTAATTGAAAAACTATAACTCTGTAGTATAAATATTTATTAATGTTTAAAGACTACTGTTACTGTTCATTAATAATTGTTTCTAAACCTAGCATTTAAATATAAAGTGTTCATTATGTCACGTCTTTTCACTTGCGCTCTAACATTTTCGTCCTGTGGCACATTAATATCTAAACGGTTATTAAGAGTGTTCTGCATTTCATTTTGTCTTTCAGCTTCTAAGTTTATATCTGGTACATTATCAGGAAAGTCTCCAGCTAGTATACATATATTGTGCAATGAGCAAGCCGCTACTACCAAAAGGCAGGTTAAATCTGGCTTCACAGTCTCCATGTATTTAAGGCGACGGAATCTACCTTTTAAAATAGCAAAAGTGTTTTCTATCGTCACTCTTGCTTTTGATAGGGCATAATTAAACTTTTTTCTCTGAGTGGCAAACGGCCATTATTTTTAAAACCAACCAGCATTCGTTCAGTCAGCTTGTATGCTAAATCACCTATAAGATGACTATCATCTGGAAAGCTCTTAGCTCCTCTATTTGACACTTCAGACCTTCCAAACATTGTATAGTCATGAATCGATCCCACTTCGCCTGCATAAACGTCTATAAAAAGTTTTTTATGATCACAAACCCCTTGTAATAAAATAGAGTGATAACCCTTGCGATTAATATATGATGCTGGAAACTTTTTTGGCCGAACAATCCTAATATGGCTTCCATCAAGAACTCGAATGATACCTAAAACTTATGCATTATTACATGTTCATTATTTATCAACAATTATGGTGTTTGTTAACCCATTTACCTGGAATGTGATACTTTTTTTTAAAGTAAGCGGATATTTCAGTTGACCTTGTCGTAGATGGCCATCTGAGAAATCCATGTCTCCTGTTTATTTCTAACAACATCCTACACACTCGGTAACAAGCTTGCCATGCTGTAGATTTGCTGACACTAAATCGGGCAGCTACACCTCTGAAAAATGTTTGGTTAATAGTACTTTTCTAGTTTATATGTGTATTTTATACCAAACTCAACTAAAACTTTCCATGTTGCCTATGTACCAAATCGTAATGAATGTTAACTTTTCCAAAGTTATTTCAGGATGGAATATTAATCTGATGCAATTGTGACAATAAATGTTCAAAAGTATCAGGATTCATCCGAAAATTTTGTTGAAATTGATTTGAAGTTATTCTATGGACACGCATTTCTACATAATGTAGATCAGCCTGAGGGTTTTCATTCTCTGTTTCATCCATATAAAACGAACAAATAAAACCTACTCTCACTACAGTGAGAGTTCTCGTTCTCACATTGACATCCATTATCCTGCGAAACACACTTCCCTTTCGCATTTGTCAAAGAAAAAAGTGCTTTTCCACCAGGACAACGCTCCGGCGCACAGGTCCGCAGTCGCAATGGCAAAATTGCATAAATTGCATTGCGAATTGGCTCGTCATCCGCCATATTCTTCAGATTTGGCCCTCTGCGATTTTTAATTATTTCCGAACATGAAAAAATGGCTCGGCGGAAAGAGATTTGGCTTCAACGATGACGTCATCGCTGAAACAAACGCCTATTTTGAAGGATTGCAGAAATCTTATTATTTGAAAGGAATCGAAAAATTAGGGAAACGTTGGACGAAGTGTATTGGACTACAATGAGATTATATTGAGAGATAAAATAAGTTTTGACCAAATAAATCATTTCTTGTTTCTTTTCAGGGACTTCTTACCTTGCCCTAGTATATATTCAGGTAAAGGGTTTCTTATAATTTCTCCATTAAGCGGAGGAAACTGTATCTGCCCCCTGAAGCTAATCCCCTTGATACCAGAGATGCATCCAGATTTGTATGTGGTAGATAAATGTTCTATTTCACACCAAGGAAAATAATGAAAGCAATAATTTATGTTTCTCTATTGTAATATAGTGATATTGTTTTTTATGAATACAGTATTAAATTGTTCTATTGCAGTTCTGGTAAAAATGCCTGTTGCGAAACGTGAGAGATCATAGTTTCTTTGTAGTCTTCGGATTAGGTCCCAAATAGACTTATAATTTTAATTTGATTAGACATATTACTAGAGCGTCTATATCGCGTCTCTTGCCACCTTGATGGTATATGAACACGCCATCTTACAAATACATAGTTATATGAATCGTTGTACTTTTATATTGACTATACAGAACTTTTATGTATGTTTCATACACATTGTATTGGTTAACTTTTATTGCCATGTAAATTATTTTGAGAAATAACTGGATATTCCTCATTGGTTTTTCCCTTATAACGGTGGTAAGGTTTCTCTCTTCTATATTGATTATTAACATTACAAACTAATAATTTCGGGAAGGTGTTTCGCTCCCTCTAGTTCCTCAGCGGAACGATAAAGTAATTTTACTTGAACGATCTTTCTGTCGAGGATATAATTAACCCGACTATAAGAATGCTAGAGAGAACTAAAATATCTAATTGCATCTGCCTCGTGCATTTCTCGAACTTTACAAAAGTTATGAAGAATATCAGAATACATTAGTGCCAAATGGTGATACCGAATCAATGTAACAATTAAGGAATAAAGGGATATTTCTTGACTTCTGCCAGATAACTGACATGGTTTCTCTGGTCTAGATCAATCAGTGACATTACAAATACAAACCAGATTTTTGAAATTCTGTTTCACCCCCGGGGTTATTGCCGGAAGGAGAAAGTTTGCAATGTTACTGACCGATCATTCTGAACATAATGCGAGAGTATCAAAATATCCAACTAATAATAATTATTGACCCAGGTAAGAATTATATATAAATTCTAGGGAAATAGATCACACTAACACATGCTTATTATCCACGTCTTTACGCGCGTTTCGGTCTCACGACCTGAGTTGGTCAAAACGTACGTAGAGACGAAAATAATGAAATAATGATATGTGTTAAGTGTGACCTATTTCTCGAGAATTTATATATATATCATATTGTCACGTTTCCGATTTTACCAAATTAGATTATTACCAATCTTTATTTTTCTTCAATATTGTAAATCATTTTTATTCCTATTATAATCTTTCAGATATTTTATTTCAATTTATTTTATTACAAAACTTACTTCAAACCATTTCCTGTCAGTCGGTGTTAATTTCATTCTCAGATACTTTCATATTGCAAATAATAAGTAAAACTGTAATGTCAGCATTAGGGTTCATTATTCTGCCGGACAAGTTCATTTACCGTGCGAATCCTGAATTTCATCAATAAAGTTTATATAAGTCACCGACATAGGAAAAGTGGGATATTCGAACTTTCTTCTCGCGTGTGTTCGCATCGATGTTAATAATGTTTTTTTTTCATTAACATTAAATGGAGAATTATTAATTTAATTAAACTGTTTCCAAAACTATCCATTATCATGTCTTTTGAATTAACTAAGCTAATTTTCAAACTATTTATCATTGTATTTCATTAATCAATTTATTTAACGTAATCATTTTACATAGTGTCGTCTTTTATTTTTATTTGTTAATTTGTTTTAATAAATTCTATTGAGTTAGTTTTACTAATGTTGTTTATTTCAAATTACATTTAGAATATCTCAAACAAGAATCCTCAGGGATACGCCATGCCTCTCGCCCCCAAACCAATATTCATTTAAAAACATTCAGCTCTACCAAAAAACTGGCGCGTGGCATGTGGTGGAGGCGCCGTTCTTTTCTTTTTGGCATATTTAGATATGTTAAGGAGAAAGTTCCCTGTATGATTTTAATCAAAATCATTAAACTAAACTAAATACACATAATTCACTAATTGAAAAATGCTTAATAAATATTTTTATTATTTATTATCTAATCATCCCTGGGATATGATTCTTGTATAATACCTAATTAAAATTAATTCTCCATTCATTAATTTTTATGTTATACATATTCTGGTCACTTTTTCATTTTCTACGTACATATATACAGTATAAT
This sequence comes from Endomychus coccineus, assembly GCA_958510875.1. Taxonomy (NCBI): domain Eukaryota; kingdom Metazoa; phylum Arthropoda; class Insecta; order Coleoptera; family Endomychidae; genus Endomychus; species Endomychus coccineus. The sequence goes on from OY294070.1 coordinate 47,595,361, forward strand.
TTACCTTTCTACTATTATCGTTGTTACACATAAGTGAAACATTATTATTTAATTTTGATTTTCTTTACATTTTAAAAATGAAGAAGGCATTGCAAATAATCTTAAACAAACTGAAACTGATATTCATAATGCAGAAAATTTCATAAATAATGAAAGAATTACTTATAACAAAATTACAGCAAAACAAGATGAGCTTATATTTTCAAGTTTTTCTTATAAATTTTCAAATCTCAAAAAAATATATATATATATATACATATTCAAGTCACTGGAGCAATTAAAAGTCAGAGCATAATTAATTCATCTAGACAATGTCAAACACCTGTAATCATTTTAGTAGAGCCTGTCACTTTACAACACGATTTACTATTATTGGAAAAACAGAAATTGTTTGCCTTAGGGCTGGCCATCCCGAAAACAAACATTTCTAGTTACTATCAACTAACAATTTGCGACTGTACATTTCTACAAGAGACAGTCTTAATCCATTTGAAAAAATTCCAATTTCACAAGAAAATGTAACAAGGCAATTTTTTGAATTAATTACCGCTCCTTTGTTCACGCTGACGAGTAGTAGCAAATCTGAAACACAAAATATCCAAGTTAAAAATAACAATTCAGAAATGCATAGTTTACTTTCTGTTGGGTAACTTCAATTCCCCAAAATGAGCAATACGTATTAAATGTTGAAGGAATTGATAGCATCTTATCACTGTCTGAAGGTAAAACCTTACCTAATACAAACCTACACACCGGGTCTGGATGAAGCTGAGAGCTTCATATAACCAATACAATTAGTAAATGAAGCTACGTTCTAGTGCAATACCCACGGAAATGTAGTGATTCCCGGTCGCGTAAAGGCAAAAGCCTGTACAGTACAGAGCGCCAGGTCCGCGCGACGCTCTGGATCACTCGTGGCTTTGTTTATAAATACGCTGCGTTGCGTCTGACAAATCGCAGTACGATACAGAGAACCGTCAAAATTTCTCGCCTTGCTGACTTGGAGTCGTAATAATGTTGAGCAGTTACTATAGTTGCATAGTACACGTTCACGTTCTTATAGGTTATAATTTCTATTTTGTCTTGATTTTATCACGTGCACCATGGATGAAGCAACCTTAAAAAGTTTGTTCGGGCGTTTGGGCGAAAATGTAAATATTCTTAATTTAACCGTTGTGGACAATAACGAACAGTTCAGTACTTTAGTACAGTGTAAGCTTTCAGGAGAGGGCACAGTGGATGAAAAATGTGACAACTGGGTAAAAGATTTTTCATACTCGACCAATACAAACTGGATAACGTCAAGACGTTATCCTAATGCAACTCGCTATGAATTTCGAAAGTTATACGTGTGTCAACATTCATCATTGAATAAAGTAGCTGAACGAAAACGGCAGTCGTGTAAAGTTAGGAACAAAAATTGCAAAGCACAAATAGACATTAAATTTAAGAAAATTAATAGAAACACAATAAAAAATGATGTCCTATTAAAAGACAGAATTAACGTAGTGATAAAAATAAATTTTGAACATTCCCATAGGGTAAATGTGGCAGAAGCTTTTCGATACTTACGTGTGAACAAGACAGTACAAGAAATTTTTGAGTCATACTTTGTTTCAGGAATGACTCCGTCAGCTGCCAGATTTTATCATGAAATGAAAATAATTGAATCTGGTTCTGAAGAAACGCAGGAAGTACAGAATGTGAGAACAGCATATCTTCTTGCTAATGCTAGAGAAAATCCTACTGACAGGCAGATAAAGTATTTATATGATAAGTGGCGTTTCTCTCAATACGGTAGTCGAGAAGAAAAAAGCATGATAGAAGTTCTCAAGAACAGACAGTCCTTGTTGCAGAAATCCGGCGGTGGACTAGTCATCAAAGAAAATCCTTTTATCGCAATTGTTGTTACTCCAATAATGCGACGCGCATTTCTTCAAGATCTTTCCACTGAAATGGTTTTCGTGGACTCCAGCGGATCTTGCGATCAGACAAATACTTGTGTCACGTTTCTATTTACTTCAAACAAAACAGGGGCCGTTCCTATCGCGTGCGTTCTTCACACAGCCCAAACTGAAGCGAATTATACTTTAGCTTTTGCGTCTGCCACTGAAGCTATCGAAGTAGAAAATAAAAAGTTCGATCCAAAAGTGTTTATGACCGATGACAGTGCATCTGAGCGCAATGCGTTATCAGCCGTATTTCCGAACTCCATGTTACTTTTGTGTACATTCCATCTTTGTCAAGCTTTATGGAGATGGCTCTGGCAAACTGACCATAACGTAAAAAAGGAGGACAGAAGAACAGTGATGGAAATGTTTAGGAACATTCTTTACGCTCCAACATTAGAAGATTCAGAAGAGAATTATGATTTCTTGATGAGTAATAATATAGTACAAAGTAACAAAGCATTATATGATCATCTGGAAAAATTGTGGGTCCGTAGAAAAGAATGGTGTATTTCGTACAGAAATAATATAATAACAAGAGGTAACAACACTAATAATTACACTGAAGCTTCAATTAGGATTTTTAAAGATATAGTTTTGCAAAGGTGCAAGGTTTTTAACTCTTGTGCACTGGTTGATTTTATTATCAATGTCTTCGAAAACTACTATAAGCGAAAATTGTTGGAATTTGCAAATTCAAGAAGATCTAAGCCCCAAATTGATTATAGAAACATGTGTTTTAGAGCAAAAGAAATTAATATTATTTATCAAAGGGACAATACAATTTTCCATGTTGCATCTGAAAAAGACTCTAATTTATTTTATACAGTGAATGCTAAAATTGCTTTTTGTGATTGTCCATCAGGCACAGGTGGCAAATTCTGTAAGCACCTATGCGCAATAGAACAAAAATTTGGTATATTATTTAAAACATCTCCAGTTCTAAGCGTTCGAGATAGAATACAGTTAGCCAAATTAGCTGTTGGGTATTCAGCACCAGAGGAATTTTATGAAAACATGGATTCAACCACAACTGATCTTGAAAACTCAGTCCTGTCAACTCATTCTGCTCCTGCTGAAGTAGACTTAGCAACAGCAATGGATTTACAAGTTAACGCCGAAGAAAATGAGAGCCGATTTAAAAAAGAAATTATAAGAATGCGCTGTGAATTTGATCGCATAACAAGTACGCTCGAAGCCAATCAAAGCCCAGAAGCTACTTTATCCATCATTAAGTTTAATACAGTAATGAACAACCTGAAAACCCCTTCTCAAATTTTAAACTTTTTGGAAGCTAAAAGTCGAATATGCGGCAGAAAATCTAGAAAAATTCGAGTCCAGCCAACGTCAATTTCGCGACGTAAAAACAAAGCATTGCCTCAATCTGGGAGAATTCAAGCTGGCAGGCCTTCCAAAATTGAAAAACTAAAACGGAAGCACAGCCTTGGAAGCAACATTTCCCATAATCTACCAAATGCTAAGTTACATTGAACCTAATTCTGTATTTCGTTGTTTAATAAAAATAATATATAATCCATGCATATATGATTTTTATTGTAAGAATATCGACCATTCATCAGGAAAGTGTAGATAGGAATGATTAGATTTTAAAATTTACGAAACAAACCTATACCTACTGTTTAATTGGGTATTTCGCCACACGGTTTTCAATTAAATAAAAAATAATTTGAATTCAGAATTATGTCATATGCCAAATTATTGAAAATAATATGAAAATGCAAATAGTGTGGCGAAATACCTAATTAAACACGTATAAATATGAAGACGCCACAAAGACATATATTTTATTGGCGCTCTGTATTACACTGGGATTTATCTTCTGCCACGCACCGTAATCATAAGCAAAGCCACGAGCGACCCAGAGCGTCGCGCGGACCTGGCGCTCTGTACTGTACAGGCTTTTGCCTTTACGCTTCCCGGTCTTCATTTACTCCAGAATATACCTACCAGCATTTAACGAATAATGTTAATGCATGATAACCCAGGAGTTCCTTTAGTATATTGACGTACTTTGATATTAAGTTAGAAATCAATATTGTGCACAAATCTTATTTTGACTTCTAATCGAATAGCATCGTAATTAAATAAATACTAATTAAATATATTTATCTTTCAAAATATATTTGGGTAATCTAACCTACCACTAACCAATTTACCGATACCTACCTACTTATAATTACAATTTATTTTAAATACATAGACAGAGGTATTAAATTTGGATAAGAACGCTAACATCATCTCCTACTACTAATCAACATAATAAATAACACTTACTTTTAGAATAACTAATAATTAATGGTTACTAATTATTTTACATGTTTTGCACTAACAGTGACTAAACATATTAATATAATAACTAATCAAAGAAAAATATTCAAATATTTTTTTCGTTCAGTGATAAACATATTTTGTATATTTTATAGATAGTATTATCAACCTATTAGAATAGATCGATAATATTTATCATTTTTTTTATCTGAACTGAACTACTTTTAATTAGATTTTTAGAAGGAACATATTAAGTTAGATTATTATCATGTTTTGCTAAAATATTAAATTTAGTTATATTATTTTTCCATTTAATAATAATTATTTACCACTACAAATAATCCAGAAATAGTAAAATACATTCATGATTACATCGCTATTTCTCTTATATAAATAAGTCTGCAGAATATTGTTAAAACCTTTATATATACAATACTTACTTTTATTTTTATTTTTACATGTAACCATGCATTCGAGTCGAAACAATGGAAGCAACAGAACAGTTCCATATAAACACCCAACCACACGTTGCAGCTCTGATACCAACGACAACATCCAAGAGCAATACATCCAAAATCTCCGCCATAGTACTGGTTCTGTCCTACAACAAAAATCACAACAATGCAAAAAGCAACTGTCATTCCGTTCTCTCAAGGTCATCGAAGTTTAGAGGTCAACAAATCTATCATCTAAATGGTATACCTCACACTACAAGAATTATTGTCCTGATGATTGAAGACACACACAATTGAATTAATTCAACTTTAGAAGATTTAAAATTGGAGCAATTATTCCACAAATTATACTCACCGAAAACATGGTTGCCATGGTGGAATGCTGATTATCCAGTCAATTTACTCCATTATACCACAAACAAACGTAAAACGAACTTCACTACACTATTTGGACAACAATTTCAACACGCGATCGTAATTTGAAAAAATCAAGAAAAACAAGATCATGGACCACGCGGTCAAGAAGACGTTATGATACACCTACACGCACGCCGAAGTTTACAAGGTCACGGAATGAAACATATTACTACTACCTAGGATTTTGCTTAATGTGCAATGTGTGTCTACACATCGAAAATGGGCTGGACTACAACAAATCGAAAATGGGTTGATATGGAATCACTTCTGTTCGCACAAATTATATCATTTTATTGTATGTTGTAAACTTGTATCATTAATTCTCCATTGATATATTTAATTTTTATTTAAAAATATTGACAGAAGTCCACCTACAATTTTTCTCATACTTACACTATACACCAGAGGTCTGGTGCTTAATCTGAAGGGGGGGACATGTCACGTTTCCGATTTTACCAAATTCGATTATTACCAATCTTTATTTTTCTTCAATATTGTAAATCATTTTTATTCCTATTATAATCTTTCAGATATTTTATTTCAATTTATTTTATTACAAAACTTACTTCAAACCATTTCCTGTCAGTCGGTGTTAATTTCATTCTCAGATACTTTTATATTGCAAATAATAAGTAAAACTGTAATGTCAGCATTAGGGTTCATTATTCTGCCAGACAAGTTCATTTACCGTGCGAATCCTGAATTGCTGAATTTCATCAATAAAGTTTATATAAGTCACCGATATAGGAAAAGTGGGATATTCGAACTTTCTTCTCGCGTTTGTACGCATCGATGTTAATAATGTAAGTAATGTTTTTTTTTCATTAACATTAAATGGAGAATTATTGATTTGATTAAACTGTTTCCAAAACTATCCATTATCATGTCTTTTGAATTAACTAAGCTAATTTTCAAACTATTTATCATTGTATTTCATTAATCAATTTATTTAACGTAATCATTTTACATAGTGTCGTCTTTTATTTTTATTTGTTAATTTGTTTTAATAAATTCTATTGAGTTAGTTTTACCAATGTTGTTTATTTCAAATTACATTTAAAATATCTCAAACAAGAATCCTCAGGGATACGCCATGCCTCTCGCCCCTAAACCAATATTCATTTAAAAACATTCAGCTCTACCAAAAAACTGGCGCGTGGCAATATCTAACGTCATCTATCTAAGAGTAGATGGCCCACTAAGAAATACAGAATGTTGGACTACTTGAGCGCCAGATGGCGACACCGAACCAATATAACAATTAAGAAATACATGAATATTTTTTATTGGCTTATAGTTAGGTTTCTTCAGTCTAGATCGATCTAGCAACACAAATACAAACTAATAGTTCCGGATAGCTATACCGCTTACTCGATCACATTAGTGAAACAAGAAAATTTGCAATGTTGTTGAACCATCATTCTGCCGAGGATATAAATATCGCGACTTAGGGCCGGTTTTACAAACACAGTATAAACGCGGTTGTCCCCTCCTAGGAGTCATAACACCTTGTCGTTGGTGGAGGGGTTGAGTACCTGTGATCTCAGAGGCTATACCGGTAGGTTACCATGCCGGACCGTCCAGGAAGTGATCAGGGAAACTAAGAAATGACTCGTTCTCCTAGGAAAAGCATCGTAAAGAACGCTACGGGGTTGGCGACCCGTGGAGCCGAACTCCCTAGCTGCGGACGGAAGCTTGCCAACCATTCGCTCATCACCGAAGATCTGGATTTCAGTTCGAACCGCTAGATGGCGAGCCAGAGAGGATTGTTCTGAACATCTGGAATCGGGGAGCTTGCCTTAGCTGGTCGGCTCGCGAGGACTGGAACCTCTATAAAAAAGTCGACAGCGAAGTCGCAAAAACCTGTGGTGAGAGGCGATTTACCATATACACAGTCTTCCTCCTGCATGCGGGGTACTGTGAGGGGATATTTCGAATATTTCCCTTGCTAATCGTGGGACTCATCATGAATCATCGAAAAACAAACACCGATACCGAAGATGGAAGGATTCCTTCCAAATACGATCAAATAATGACAACCGAGCATGGATACCTGACTGATACAGATTTCAATACATCCATCTCCCTAAAGAGTAAGGGAGAATGGAAATCCAAGAGTACCCTAATCTCAACAAATAAGATTAAAAAGCAAAACGTTTATAGGTCAAACACCTGCGAAGAGTCAACTGATGACAAAGAAGTAAGGATAGAAGATTCAGACTCTTCTCCATCATCTGAAAAATTCTTTTCTCCTCAAATAATCAGAGTGAGCAAAAACACAACGGAAGGATTAAACTCGCCAAGGACCGAGAAAATCAAATTAACTCCAAAGTCGAAGAAAGTTCCTCCAAGAATTACCGGGCGAAATAATAACCGTTTCGACATAGGAAACAGTACTAGAAGTATCCAAACGCAGTCGAGGAATATTCACTTCGCTTTCCTGGATAATGCCAAGGAAAACGATTCCCCAATCTCAGGTATCCTATATACCGCTATGTCAAAAATCATGGAGATTTCGGTTTCTCAGGATAAGAAATATCTCGTACTACCCAACATGAATAACTATGGGAAGGAGATAGTTAGGAAAACTGCTTAATATATATTCAGAGGTTCAGGCATTTCCCTGGAAATCTACGAGAATAAGAAGAACGTGACATTTGCCGAAAGGGCAAGTAAGACAGGTGCTACGACTAGTACAACGTCAAGCACAACGACAGCAGCTAAAACCGTTCAAGCAGCAAAGAAGAGGCAGTATAACACCGATTCCATCATAATAAAGGCTAACGGAATATGTAACAGAGACTTGGTGAACAAAGTCAAGCAGGAGATTAATCCCGCAGGTTTGGTCGTACAAATTTCATCAATGCACAAAACGAAAGACGGTAACTTACTACTGCAAGTAGCCAACGGCAAAGCTAAAGCTGTTAGCCTCAGCGAAGAAATGAACAAGAAGTGTGACGGCCATCAAGCCTCCACTATGTATAAGGAACGTACAGTGGTACACATAAAGAGATTGGAAATCTCTACTACCAAAAAAGAACTAGCGGAGGTATCAAGCCAACTACTTTCCTCCACTGTAACAGAAAAAGATGTAACTTCATTGAGACCGGCCTTTGGAGAAGATAGAGAGAATATCCTGCAAAAATTGTCTAAGAACTGGCCATACAGAAGCCACATGTAGAGATCAAGATAGAACGGATCTATGCCTCAACTGCACCAAAGTTGGCCTTTTACTTCAAATGCAAGACGGAGGGCCACAAAGCTTACGAGAAGAAGTGCAAAGGGAAGAAATTGAACTTCTCTCGTATGATCGCCGATGACAGTTCTCCAATTAAATGTTAATAGGAGCGCAAGGATTCCCATGATCTGTTACAAGAAACCGCCATGACATACAAGGCGGAAATAATACTAATTAGTGAACACAACATTAGAATAAAAAGAACATGGGCTCTTTCACCGATAAATTAATGAATGCCTCTATTATTGTGAATGACAGAACTATGGTCATCTATAAATCGGGATCGGGGGATAGAGACTCTTGGATAGAGACGAAAGACAAAAGAATATTTAGCGTATATTTCTCTCCAAATGAAGCCCTCAATGATTTCGAAACAGCAATGTTGAATCTATCCAGACATATCAAGTCTACAAATGAAGAAACCCTCGTAGGAGGCGATTTCAACACAAAATCCACGGATTGGTGAACACGAAGAACAGATCCTAGAGGACTCCTAGTGGATGGAACAATGCAATATGTTATTGATAAACAAAGGCACAAGACCAACTTTCGAAAGACACGACTCTAAATCTATTTTAGACTTGACCTTTGCTTCGCTAAGTCTGTTGTCCTTGATTGCAGAGTGGAAATTTTTAGAGGTTGAAACTCTGAGCGACCACAATGCGATATTCCATGAGATATGCAACCCAATACAGCAATATACTACTCCAATTATGAAAGGTTGAAACACCAACAAATTAGACAAAAATCAGCTTATTTCGGTACTGAAAAAATCACTTCCTCGGATAAATGATGCAGACGATCTTACTGATACGTTGAGCAAGGCTTGCAATGCCTCGATGCCATGCAAATCAACCTTTAATAAATTTAGACCTGTATATTGGTGGAGGCAGAACATCGCGGACATTAGGAAGGAGTGCATATCTAGAAGGAGAAGGGTTTCCAGACTTAACACGAACAATGCGTCTCAGGAAACTAAAGACCAAGCCATGGAATCCTATAAAGCTCTCAAGAAATCCCTTACGCTATGTCCAGCGTGACATACTGTGGAATAAAAGAAATCCACGATACAAAGACCGGCACTTGGTTGATAAGGAATGGAATATGGTGGCAAGAAATACAGGATTTACAAGTAAGTACTTAAAGTCTATATTTGTTATATATATTTATTTATATTATTTGTTTACAACTGTATAATGTTAGTAGTCATCACTTTTATATTGAAATATACTCTCTAAAGAGGATTAGCAGAAAAATATCGTGTAAAGATTAGTCGAGTTTCTACTGCTTCCCTTGCTGGGCGATTATTAGATCTAGATCCGTATAAATTACGCATGTTTCCGATATTACTATTCATCTCCGACGCATTGATAAATAATTCCTTTTCCATTTTTATAATAATGTTATGCAAAAGACATACTGCTTTTACAATATGAACTGCGTTTGCCTCTTCAGTTTCAATAGATTTTAGTAAAATTCTGAATCGTGCTGCAGTTATGCCGAACGCACATTCTACTGTCATTCTGGCTCGCGACAAGCGATAGTTGAAGTTTCTGGCCTGATCATTGTTTTGCGCCTGGCGCCAAGGATAGGCCTCATTAAATATGTTCGTAATGGAAACGCTTCATCACCCACAAAAACGAATGGAGCTTTAACATTCTGATTTGGAAATTCCTTTTCATTTGGTAAATTAATAGTACCGTTTGTAATACCCCGATAAATAGATGAATTCGCAAAAACTCCTGCATCACTGTCTTTGCCATAAGCACCAACGTCAATCATTATGTAACTATACTTTGCATCCACAACAGCCATAAGAGAAATTGAAAAAAACTGTTTATAGTTTTGCAGACTTCTATTACAATTGAAGCTACAGATGACTTTGACATTCTGAACGAAAAAGCTAGTTGCCTAAATGCAATTCCAGTTGATAAGTACCTGAAAAATAAAGAAACCTGTAATAATTATTATCGTTTTTAGGTGATGAAGCTAGAAAAAAATGGAGAAATCTACGAGATCAATTTGGCAAGGAACTGAAAAAAATTCCGAAAACTAAATCAGGTGATTCACAGGACTCAGTCCCGAAATATCCTGGTAAATGGCAATACTTTAATATGCTGCTGTTTCTAAGGGATAATTGTCCCAGTCGCCAGAAACCACGAGGAACTAATAGAAAACGTCAATGGAGCAATCAGGAATATTGGCTCGAAGAAAAAGGATTATCTCTAGCAGCAAGTAAAACAGAGGCAGTGGTGTTATCAACGAAGAGGGTCATCCCACCGATATCCTTTATGGTTAAAGAAGAAATTATACTTCCTCAAAACTCCATTAAATATTTAGGAGTTTGGTCCACATGAAATATACAGTGGAAAAAATCTCTAAAGTTGTAGCAGCTTTAAAAAATCTGATGCCGAATGTTGGAGGTTCATCCAGCAGTAAGAGAAAACTGATAAGCTCAGTGGCTATATCTACGGCCCTATACGCTGCTCCAATCTGGTTTCAAGTTACTAGGTTCAACTACATAAGGAACAACCTAAATTCACTAGGTAGAAGATTGAACTTGAGGACATGTAGTGCTTACCGCACTACTTCCAGTGAAGCTTTAGAAGTATTAGCAGATTCTCCTCCCTTACATTTAATAGCTTCGGAACGCAAAGAAATGAATGAAGGGACTTCCAAGAACGAAGCAAAAGGCAATCTCTTAAGCAGATGGCAAGAAAGATGTAACAACACTTCAAAAGCGGAACACACAAGAAACCTTATCCCATCTATGGAAAAATGGATAAGTCGAAAGCCCGGACAAGTCAACTATTACACCACACAAATGTTGACAGGACACGGATGCTTCAGGAAATACCTATGTCCTGCAACAAAATTGCTGCTTAATTTAAGATTTTTTGCCTCTGGATCAATGCTTCTTGCTGTGGGTGATTTTGTAGGAATTAACAAGGCTTCAGCGTGTGTAGCAGTGAAGCAAGTGAGCCAAGCAATAGCCAGTTTAGCGCAAGACAATATATCAAAATGCCAAGATCACTAGAAGAGAAACAGTTCAAGAACAATTTTACAAAATTTCCCGTTTCCCATGTGTAATTGGAGGAATTGATTGTACACATATTAGACTACAATCACCCGGAGGCAACACAGCAGAATAGTATAGGAACAGAAAAGGGTTCGTCTCTTGGAATGTACAGGTTGTTTATGATGCCAAATTGCAAATAAAGGATATTGTAGCAAGGTGGCCAAAATGTACACACGATCAACACATTTTCAGTAATAGTGCTCTGAAAGCAAGAATTGAATCTGGTGAGATGGGTAATTCTGTTTTATTGGGAGTGGTTATGCAAACACCAATTACTTGTTGGTTCCTCTAGCGGAGATAAATCCAGATCAACCTGAACAGAATTTATACAATGAGTCACATACGTACAAGAAATGTGGTTGAACGGTGTTTTGGCGTCTGGAAAAGAAGATTTCCCATACTATCTTTAGGAATGCGTGTCTCATTGAATACCTTCCAAACTATAATTGTAGCTGCTGCAGTTCTGCACAATTTAGCAAATGAAGAAAGCAATAGTCTCCCTCCAAATGAAATTGACCCATAATGCAGCAAGACTGACCATAGTAACATTAACAATAATGTACGCAGAGCATTAATACGAAATAATTTTTCCAATCTATTATAAGATAATTTTTTTTTTGTGCAAGCATGGATACATCTGAGTGCATAAATTATACTTAAACAACTTGGCTAATTTTTTCTTCTATTTACACAACTCCAACTTATTTTTGATTCCAGATATTTCATTTCCAGTACATGTTTTTCTCGGTTCCTTTTCTCCCTTTCTTCATGTTCTTTTCGTAATAAATTGATTTGTAATTCTACATACTCCAATTTTCGTTGCAGAAGTAAATTATGATTTCCTGATTTTGTGGCATTTTCAGTCTGTCGTTTCCTTCAGCATGGGAGTGCTCAAGAATTCAGTGCTCCTATGAAAATTGTACAGCATTCGTCAGATACTACACAGAACTCCGAGAACATTTGACAAATGGACATGACATTGAAAAAAAACTTGAGCAGCACCATTTTGAATCACAATCAGGTTTGAACACTAGCACTAATAAATTTTAATATCTTTGATTTGATTTTACGTCTCAATAGAATTCAATAAATGGAAAGACAGGGTGAAGGAAAAATCTTTATCGTTTTATAGCCTTGATACTTCTGCAAAAGTGTTATCAGATGGCAGTAAAAGGGAATACTATAATTGTCATCCATCTTATAAGTATATCCCGAAAGGGAACATTAAAAAGCGCAGGCACAAACAAAATTGTAAGGGTGTCCATCAAGAATGGAAGTCTTACTAAAGGAAGATGAATCAGTTACAATAAGTTTCTGGAAAACTCATGTTGGACACACCAATGAGATCGGTCGAGTATTTTTAAATAAGCATATTAAAGCAGAAATTGCAGGTATGAGAATTTGAAATATCTTTTTAAATTATTTCGTTCTACGGTTTATGTATTTCAGGAAAACTAAAGGAAGGTGTAATATTCCAACAAGAAGATTCACAGAGAATTCTAGTGTTAGAAAAAAAAAGAAATGCATAATATTGTGAGAGATTTTGATATTGATTTTGGTACAAAACGTCATCAAAATGATGCGATTAGTATACAGCTGTGGGTAGACGAGATGAAAAACTTTGGTAATGATTGTGCAGTGCTATATTATAAAGGGCAAGGCGTAGAAAGTGAGCCAGAAACTTCAAAAATTCTTGATGTTACAGATTTTGCATTAAATATAATGACTTCATTTCAATGTCAACATTTGCAAAAGTTTGGACAGCTGCTATGCTCACGGCATGTTGACAGAAATTAGCGTAAGAATTTGTCAAAAATTAATGGAGGGCCTGAAAAAAAAATATAAGTATATAAATCTCTCCGAGTTCCGTTGCAGTGTATGTCTGTTCATGAATTTAATGGAAGTTTAAATCAAGTTTTACACGATCTTTATACTGACAGTGTTAGAGTATCATCTGGTCAATATTTTGAAAGTTAGGACGTGTTGCTATCGATTGGGTTTGGGAATGAACACAAATATGTACCTTGAATCTTTGCACAAAATTCTAAAGTATGTGTATTTGGAGGGTCGAGAAGTAAAAAGACTAGACAAAACTGTTAATGCTGTAATGAAAATTGCCAGGGACAGCCTATTCAAGCGTTTTATTAAATTGGCTGAGAATACTTCTACTGAAAGAAATTACCTTAAATTTTATGAAACGCCTTGAAAATGAAAAGGAATTTTTGGTCACTTCATCAAGTCGTACTTCTCAACTGCACTTTTGTCAGCGGCTAGCGAAGCTGGCCCGGGCCAGCTTTGGCAGCAGGCAGCGCACCATTTTTAGGTCACGTGACCCCCCCGACCCGCTGGCGCTCGCCGGCAGCGCAGTCAGACCACCTCAGTGTAGCGTACCAGCGGCGAGTAAAGTAACACGTGGTTTGGTTTTTACGTCTTTGATCTGTAGTGTCAAGTGAAAATGTCTGAGTGGTCGGGGAAGGAGGTGATTCAGTTTCGGAATATATTTCAAAACTATCCTTGCTTGTGGGGCGTTTCGTCCAAAGGATACCTCGATCGGAATGTAGCCTACAACAAACTGATAGAAAACCTTAAAGATGCTGGGATGCCAGGGTCACTTGAAGCAGTGAAAAAGAAGATCAAAAGTTTACGAGACACGTATAGAAAAGAGCTGTGTAAGATTAAAAAATCAAAGAAGAGTGATGCTGCTGCAAGCAAAGTGTAGAAGCCAAAGCTTATGTGGTTTTCATCGGCTGAAGTATTCTGGCATGGAGTTGTCAGTGGCAGAGAATCTTCTTCTAATATGGTAAGTAGGTACAGTAATTTACAAACAAGGTCATAATAGTGCAATAGTGTTTTTTTGCCACGAGCATACATACCAGTTATACATAACTTTGAAAACAACCATAAATATAATAACTACTGACACTGATTACTTTCAAACCTCTATTTGCTATAAATGTAAATCAAGACAAGTTAATTTATAGATGAGGCACTCTTGTTAACTTATTTCAACATACTGTTGAACACTGTTGTGCTCCGTTTCGATTCAGATTTCTTCTGAACTGTTTGGTTCCATACCAATTGACTTCATCTGCCATGGAACAGAAAAACGTGTCATGAACTGGTGCATGTACCAATGGCGTACCTGCTCCCCAGCACGACCACTATAATTTGATGAATAGAGGCGGTCTACTGCAACCATCAAAGTCAGTACTTCCCGCCAAGTTCCGGGAGTTATCACTCCAGGGTTTAGGTGTTCATCATCAACAGAGCCTGTAGGGAAATATGTTCTAGAAGCGGTTTGCCTGAGCCAGTTGTGAATAGCGCAAGCTGATTTCACTAGGGTTTCTGTTGTGTCCACGTTCAATGATATAGGCGTGTTAAAAACGCGAAACCTACTGACCAAAATGCCAAAGGCATTTTCAGCAACACGCCTTGCTCTCGATAGGCGATAATTAAATACTCTCTCTTCTACTGTTAGGCCTCTGTTTGAAAATGGTTTCAGACAATATGGTGACAGGCAGAATGCATCATCTCCTACGCAAATTCCTCTGTCTGGCCAATTGAGAAGGTTTTGTTCGAGTGCTATTTTTAGAGTAGTTCTGAAATACTGTACTGTCATTGGCTCTACCATCATGTCCTACATCGATATACGTGAAACAGTAGTCAGCATCTACCATAGCAAACAGAACAATACTGTAGGTTCCCTTGTAGTTGAAAAATATCGATGTTGAATTGGGAGGCCGTTTGATTCTAATATAATTCCCATCTAAAGCACCGCAGCAGTTAGGAAAGTTCCATTTTGACTCGAATCCCTTTTGAATCTCTTTCCGCTGGCACGTTGTGTCGGGTACCTGGAACAGAAGTATAACATAAATTAATATTGAAAATTATAAATATATAAATCATAATATTGAAAAAAAAATCAAGTTCAAATGGATGAAGACTTAACCTTAATTTTTAAAAACATTATGAACTACTTTAAGAATTTTTTAAATGACAACCATTTACCGGCTAAATTTAAAATTTCCTTTTTAGAAACCCCCCTTTTTATGCTGTTTTTGTATTTGAGTCTAAAATCTAAGACTTCATTAATTTGTTTTGGAAATTATAATAGGTGGGTCTTATTTCCAGGATATACTGCAGCCATCAGCATCTCATGAGTCGTCCAACAGCAGTGACACTGAGAAAACATCGGACCAAGGAGCGTCACAGATCGAACCGCCAGCAACATCAGGTCCCACAACACTTAGTTCTGCTACACCTAGTTCTACTACAAAGCGTCCATCCGCAATGAAACCACCACAACGCTCCGAGGTTATCAAACAACCACCAATCAAAAAGCCAAAACCAACCAGATTCGAAAATGCGGTGAACAAACTACATGCTATAGCAGAGCTGAGTCACCAAGACAATACGACCGAATTGCACAACATATTGCGTCCCAGATGCGAGAGCTCCCACTCAAAAGTTTTATCATACTTCAAAGTAAATTTCAAAACCTTATATCAGAAGAGAGACTTGCATCGATACAGATAAGGGAGCTCACAAAGTATTTTGAGTTACAACTTTGAGGACACTATTCACACAGACACTTCAAACAACGAATTGGAAGATGTGTTTTCCGAAACGTCAGACAGCACATGCTTCGATCAAGAAGAACCTGCACGTGGTTTAGATCCATTGTCACGGGCGTTGGTTGGCATTTGCCCTATAAATACTGATTCTCCATAAACCCATTAGTTGTCCCAATAACTTTTCATTTTTTATTTTACTACATATGTATAGAAAATAAATTATATCATTTAAAAAAGTACGTGGTATATCTTTATTAAATACCCAACAGGGCCCTATTTCATTAAGACTATTTTACGTTACTGTCCAGCATGGCCATTGAATTGAATATAAAAGTTGCTTACCTTGATAAATGGTTGGAGAACTTCAAAAATAGCAGCAAGAACTTCAGGTAAAAACACCGAGATTGAATTTTGCGGTACAACAACAACGCCAAGGACCTAAAACTGTAACCAGTTGCGAGATATCTTAAGGTAATTTCCAACTTGGTTTTACATTGAATAGCATTTCTCAATTTGGTTTCTTGTTTTTCTATCAATGGTTCAACTAGTTCAAGCAATTCTTGAAATTTTGGAAATGACATTCGCAAGACGTTCTTGTATGTTTCTGGGTCCTCTTCTTTTAACTCTTGAAGAAGTCTTGAAGATGCTCCTGACTCTTCCCTTCTTTGAATCCAAGGCCTAGTCCACCATCGTCTCTTCTTGCGATTACGCATTTCCAAACAAAGCTCCGGCACAGCAATCCCTAGTAACCGCCTAATTTCACGTTTACGTGGACCCACAGACGACATGCTACTGAAAAAAAAACAGGCGATAATGTGACCGGGTCGCCAGCCGCTGCCTGCTGGTGCTACGCCAGCCGCTGATCACCAGCGGCTGGCAACCAGCCTAGTGAGACCCGTGCTTTAGTGTACATGTATTGACAATATGATTGAACTCTATCTGTAAGCAAATACATGCTTGTGTAATTCATTTTTATAATCAACTCCCTTGCAAATCAGTGATATTAATGAACTCTTAGCAGCAATATTTTACGGGAACTTGAATCTTTACAAAATGAAGCAATTAAAAAAGGGGCCGAATTAGTAATAAGCCTTTGTGAAATAAATCAAAATTTATTAATCTCGAAACTGCTGAAGAGAGTAATAGTGAAAAAAACCATCAGGTGCGTCTGTTTTCAACAAAAAAGAAATGTGAAAGAGTGAGTGATATCAAGAAACCTACCCTAGTAGAAGAAATTTTGATTAGAAATGGTTTACTAAATAATTCCAACAATAATAATACACAAAAGGTTTGATCACACTTACATTTAATATTAAGGATATAAATAAACTATTGATGCTCTTACAATCCAATTAATCCGCTTTGATGTATTAATTGATTATGAGCTGGGTATTTATTGATTTTAAGATATTTATGTGCATTCTGTATTCCTTGTATATTATTATGATATGTGTTATTCTATACAAAAATAATTTATTCATGATTAGGTCTTAAGATTGCATTACTTGATTTTTGTCTATATGTGTTCATATTACTAACTAGTAATTACTACTTATAAGTTTGAAATATATTGTATTTCAATATTATACACTTAGGTACTTAAGTTTGTATATAAGGATTTCCTATTTTGTAATTCATATATGTAAATTTATTACTTCTAATGTTAAGGTGCGTAATCAAAATGATAATTATTTCAGGTGAATCATCAATATGGGGTATTGTTATTATATGTATTTAACTGTTGTCAATAAATATAACTATGCATACTTAATTATGTGTACTTTTCTTTAGTCCTCATTTATATGTTTCAATAATCCATCACGGTAGGCCGTACATTTAGCTATGAAGGGTTTTTATCTTTCTATTTTTAGCGCCATGCAAACAAGCAGTACTAAATATGACAGCATCGCTATCATAGTTCATAAGTTAAATCCACGGTCGTATAGACAGGTCTGGAAACTCGAGGCTGTTTCCTATCTGAGCAGTGAGTCGCTTACGCGTCCAAGTGCGCGTAGTACCAAAAGTCGTCACGTAAGAGTATCATCTTGATCTCTATGAAGAGTATTCTGTGACATTTGACAGTTAACTTGTAAACAGAAGGAATACCTGCGTTTTTAGCAAAAATGAAACAGTGCATTGTGCCGAAATGCAAAACGGAGTACAAAAGTGCAAAACAAAAAACTTCTGTTTTTAAAGTGCCGAAAGATGCAGAAATGCGAAAAAAGTGGATGCCTGCGATTCCGGGAAGAAATCGTTTCAACTCGGTATAAGGAACATTTTGCCCATATAAAGAAAAATAATAGTGAAACATAAGCGATAGCAGAACATATTTTAAATACAGGTCACACCATTTCTCAAGAAAGTTTATCACTTTTAAAACACAGTACAGACAAATTTCTAGGTAATTTGGAAGGGATGGAAATGTATAAACAAAAAAGCAATTTACTAAATTTCGATTTATCTCCAGCTGACGGTAACCTTTGTTTACATTATTATCCCCAAATAGTATTTAAATAGGCACATTTTGATTTATAATTTAGTTTACTCTAATGATGGCTACTTGGTAGCCGAAAGGTCCTCAGTACTTTACCAGTATTTTTAGTGGATAAGGATGATTATTCCTTATTTATAATGTTATAATATATCCACAGTGTGAACTCTTTTATAGTTTATTAGTATACATGTATTATGATTGTTATCCTAATTTAATTAATAAAATGTTCATATGCGATCGATTATTTTCATACATTTCCTTTTTAAATTACTACCAAAAAAACCTTAGATAATAAGTACACACTCCGGAAAGAAATCGTTTTAACGAGGTCTTTTCTGTGTACGAAAAAGGGGAAGTTATTTTTAAGGTGAGTAATACATTTTGACAAGAGTAACAGTTCTATTCCTCTCTCAAATCAGAATAATAAATACAAGAACACATTTAATTGATAATTATTTTAATAATTTATAAAAATATATGAATGTACACATCAGTTTGGTTGAATTTTATTAAAAATTCACTAGTGGCAATGAGAACAAGTCGTAAATTAAAAAAATGCAGTGATCCAACATACCTATGAAATAAGAAATATATATATATATATATATATATATATATATATATATATATATATATATATATATATATATATATATATACATCCCGCTATATTCTGAGCGTCCGTACATTGCCTGTTTACTATTCTCTCGGCGTCCATCTTCTACTGAGCGTCCGTATGTGGACGCCGAGGGGTATCCCCATCGAAATTTTTTCAGTGGGCTCGTATGGTGTCATAGAAGCGTTTGCCGAAAATCGACTAGGACGCTCAGATTATAGTGAAACGTATAATTTGTATATAACGTTGTATATAATAGTTCAATCAGTTTGCAGTCAGAGGCGCAGCGAGCGCCGCCGTATGTACGATGTATATCCGTGATTTATTTCAACCATGCCTCGGCGTCCTTCTTGGATATTCCAGCTTTTACTTCACGGATTCCTCGGCGTCCGTAATTGGCAACATTGTATGAACTCAACGTTTCGCGAGGAATATGAGCCTTGTGAACACCATTAACGGTACAATAGCTGCTGCGAACGCCCCGCTGTTTTATTTTGAATATTATCACAATTTGTTGGAATTACGGAGTGTTGTACAATTTGTTCTTTGATTAATTTATGCAGATTTTACGATTGAAGCTAACCTTTATTTCTTTTCGTTGCGTTTGGATGTATTTTTACTTGAATAATACATGTTAATTGTAGAGTTGTAGGTAGTTAAATATTTCACATTGTATAAAACAAAATAGTTATTCAAATTGTTTTGTCAATGTTGTTATGGAACAGGGTTGAAAATTCATTGGATTAATAGTATCGGCTTTCATCTTTCAATGTTCTAGTTTGAATTTAGTTTACCAATTGACGATACAATAGATCTGTTGAAAATGATTACACTCCAGTCATTAATTATTAATAAGAAGCTGGGATTCTACCATTACAGTAGAATATTTAACAAAGATGTAAAATGTTGTGTTGGGTAGTTTTTGAATTTCAAGATGAATTTTAGATTCAGGATGATGAATTTATTCTATATATGTATAGATATATATCTTTGCGAGCTCTAATCAGGCAATTATAGAAACTAGATGTGATTAAAATCTCGAATTTTGTATCATAACGTTTCCGGTTATGCCCAAATGATCCAAAATATTCAGAGCTTACATCCACTTCCAATTATAATAAATCGCTATGTTTATTATGACATATTACGATGAAGCGGCCCTTGAGGATTCTTGCAATATAAAGTTCTGCTACCTTATTCTAAGTGTTTCACCAGATATGGCTATTTTTATCACGAAATAGGGTCAAATTCAACGCGCCCCTTATCTTATTGTTGATGGAAAATAAAACTTCCTTCTTATTACTTTACTTTTCTGATATTATTATCTCTAATTCAATATACACATTTCTTGGATGAAGTGATTATTTCTGTAGGTACTTGGTAATTCGAAACACATATATAAAAATTTCTCAACTTTTTCAAATGACTCACCTGTATATTTCAACGAAATTAGAACGATCGCTCACTGTTTTTGTTTGATTGACCATTCCTTATACCTATAATACCGAGCGGTTTTTGAAATATCCAGCTTACAAAGTACAGATTATGGAATTCTATTATTTGATGCAGTGTCTTGGAAAACACATTCTTATAAATGAGAGACACTACTGTCAAGCTGAGATTTGATTAATATTCAAGTTTCGTGTTTTCCATGGCACTCTACATCAGATATATTAAAAATCCATAGCCGGGACTTTTTGTTTAATAAAACTTGAAAGAACAGTGGAAGATCTTTCTAATTTCGTTATAACATACAGGATGATATACGTTTGAAAAATTTGCTTAATCTTTACATTAGTTTTGAATCATTCTGTTTTTAATCGTTTAACCCAAGAAATATATAAATTAAATGGAAATACGCAGTATTATTAGGCTAAGATAATAAAAAAGAAGTATTAATGCCTATGTAATCAATAGTTTAGATACTTTGAATTTATTCAGGGTTTTGAATTGTATCATCTTTCGTGATAGAAATGGCTCGTTAATAGCTCAGAGTAAGGTATTAGAACAGAATATCCAAGGGCCGCTCCATCGAAATACGTCATAATATATATACTGAGTGTTTTATTCAAATAAGAGTCTATTTCCAGTTAATATTTTAGATCAACTGGACACACCACAAATTTTGAGACATTAATTACAACTAGTGTATTTGAAACGTCTAATTCGAACTTGAAAGCAATCACCCTGTATGTATAATTATATAAGGCAAATACTAGTGACTGACTGACATTTCAGAATATCTATGATATGAGAACACATAACTCATCAACAAGACAGGCAACGTTTACAGACAGACGGCGACTATCTATAATAATTACATAACTTTTTTTTACATGACAGTAGCTCATTCATCGATGGCTGATTACCGTACAAACTATCCACAGATTGCCCCATAACCAGAATACTTTTACTCGAAAGACAGCTCACACATTGAAAGTGTCAATTCAAATGAGTTTTCACATAACGTAGTATATGATTTGACATTTTCCCATGACCTTTGCTGTTTTTAATAATTTTCAATATGTATTTATGTCTTGAAACTCGGGAGAATAACATCGCAGCCGTGGATCCGACGCTTTTATTTGTAACTATGGGTGTAAACTGTGCCTGCAGGCATAGCTCGCGGACAACAAGTAGCTTATCATATTTTCAATTATATAAAAATATGTATTCCGGACAGAGTATACAGATGTTCATACCTTACCTTGCATTTGAAATTAAATTTGCAATGAATGATACCAGGAAACTAGGCTAATTTTCCCAACTAACCGATTCTACATTTATAGTAACTTTCTAGATTTCTATTGGTCATATTGAGTTTTTCCACCCTGCATATTATGGTTTTACCTCATTCTGTATAAATACAGCAAAGAAATTGTAATTCAAATAAAGGCAAAAAATGTATAGTAAGTAAATGCATTTGCAATAGAACGTGGTATGATGGTGAGGTAGCGATATGAGACTACTAGTCATCTTTCTCTGTGTTCACGTTCGTTGAACGCCAGCCCGCGTAGCCTAAGCTGCGTGAAGATAGTTGTTTCATAGTGAATTCCCGTTTGAACATTGAATGGCGTCCACAACTGACAGAACTGAACTCGAACAAATTAATAAAACAATGAATACCTTCCGATTCCCAGAAGAATATGTAAGTACTTATGTTCTTAAGGTTATATGTATCATTAATTTAGTTGCATTTTAGTATAACTGTACAGTAGCTAATTCTGTCAAAAAGACGAACAGGTGGTTTTGTAATAGTCCATTATCACCGACAAATATACAAAATCAAACTGTGAGCTCCTCCGACGATTCAGTTAGTAAATCGCTAGTGAAAGATGAAACTGACTTCTTGGTGAGTATATATTACATTAATATCAAAGATTCTTTTAATCAGAATGATTCGGAAATATTCATTGTTCAGTTTCCAATTTTCTTTCATTATCTCCGGATTCTAGTAACTTCTTCCTGTATGAAAAATGTAGCAGTGGATGGTGGATGGAAGTTTCTAATTTTGTTGAATGACATATAAATTACTCCATAAAAGATTGGCTCAAAGAATCGTTCGCAAAATCATGCTGGACGCCCAGCGGATAGGAAATCGTTCAGTTATTGTATATATTTTCATTTAACTACATAGAAACATGTAATTATGAAATAAGTATGTATATCTTCTGAAAGTAGCATAAATGTTGAAGCTACAATTGATTCAATCAACAATAATGAATTATTTAGGTACTAAATTACCGAATTACATTTATGTTTTAAATTTGTTTTTAAGGTATTGAAATCGCAAATGTCACTTTAGCACAAGATAT
Organism: Endomychus coccineus; assembly: GCA_958510875.1. Taxonomy (NCBI): domain Eukaryota; kingdom Metazoa; phylum Arthropoda; class Insecta; order Coleoptera; family Endomychidae; genus Endomychus; species Endomychus coccineus. Next base: position 47,618,287 of record OY294070.1, read on the forward strand.
TTTTCTTATAAAATGTAATAAGGTGTTTATTCATTGCATAGAAAGTTAATAGATATCATTTGTCAGGATAATGAGGACGACACCGATTTGGATCCAGACTATAGTCCCGGTAAAGATGAATTACAACTGGATAGCATTGAAGATATAGATCATGATAGCTCTGACAGAAATGAAATGGTGAGTTACGACAAACAATTAATCATAAAGTGTATCTCAAAATTTAGTATACTTAATTCGAGAACACTAAATTACTCCATAAAAGATTGGCTTGAAGAATTATTCGCAAAATCATGCTGGACGCCCAGCGAATAGGAAATCGTTCAGTTATTGTATATATTTTCATTTAGCTACCTACATAGAAACATGTAATTATGAAATAAGTATGTATATCTTCTGAAAGTAGTATAAATGTTGAAGCTACAATTGTTTCAATTAACAATAATGAATTATTTAGGTACTAAATTGCCGAATAATTACATTTATTTTTTGTAGTTGTTATTTTTTGTAGTTTGTCGCAAATGTCATTTTAGCACAAGATATTTTTCTTATAAAATACAAACACATAAATACGGCTACAATATTCTCGAAGCCACTTCATAAAATCATGTTGATCATTCTGTTTCTAATAAATCAAAACGGCTCTGTTTTAAGAAGCGGGTGATGAGCCTATAAAGCTTCCTTAATTTATCCTCTCACTACTGTGGCAGTAGTTTTCTTAATTTATAAGGTGTTTATTCATTGTATAGAAAGTAAATAGATATCATTTGTCAGGATAATGAGGACGACACCGATTTGGATCCAGACTATAGTCCCGGTAAAGATGAATTACAACTGGATAGCATTGAAGATATAGATCATGATAGCTCTGAAAGAAATGAAATGGTGAGTTACGACAAACAATTAATCATAAACTGTATCTCAAAATTTAGTATACTCAATTCAAGAACACTATAATACTCGCATGAAATCTTAATCGATAATCTCAAAGTTTTTTTTTTTTGGATACTTATACTCTTTTCAAATAAGAATAATACTTTGGGTTACATATAGGGACCTAAGCTGATCAAAAGGAAAATTATACTGATCCGAATTTGTAAGAATGAATAACATTTGTGAAATTCTAGGGCTCAAGGTTGACCAAACAGTTTATTTTCACTGGCATAGAGAATTATTGTGAAAGTATGATTATAAAAAATAATTGAGGGTTTAACTGTCCACCCTGCGATGTTCTTACTTTAGCTTTCACAGTGCAACCACCAGTCAATTTGAAGATAAGTGGAAAACGATAAGTTTTGGTATGACGAGTATAATCAAAATATGCAACAACACATTCGTTGGAAATAGATGTTGATGTTGCGGTATAATATAATATCCGGTTTAACCTCAAGTGTTACAGGGCACAATTCGATCATTATTTTGTTTAAAGAGAGCATAGGTACCCAAAAGTCTTGTGTTCAAATCTTCTTTGTTTCAAGTGTTCTTCGCGATATCTTATCTGAGTTGCTTGCCATCAGAAGATACCTGGGTAGTTTTCGTTGTTTACCATTATCAGAAGGTATTTACTTAACTGTCATAAACTAATAATGATTCTTGACCCAGGTTTGAATTATATGTAAATATCTGGAAATAGATCACACTAAGACATATGTTTACTATATCTTCGTCTTTATGTACGTTTCGGTCTTTCGACTATCATCATAGGACGTTTGGAAACTAATTCACGTAACTAAAGCCCAAGATTCCTTAACTATTTGCTCTGAGCGTCTTAATCACATTAATTTCAATTAAAAAGGTATATGTCTCAACAACGAACGAAACACGAATATTTGAAATGTAACACAATGTGAAAAATATATAAACACGTATTAAAAAACCACCAAAAATTGTTTCTATAGTTGAAGACGACATATGTCAAGGAAGAGGCGAAACGATCTGACCAACTCTAACCTGACGGCAAACATCCCTCCGCTCCAAATAGGTACATTGTTAAACAGATGTGTTAAACATTTTATGACTACAATAGAAAAAATCTTTGCAATATTAATGATTTATTGTATCAGCTTTCTACAAGTTTAAACATAAATGTGAAGACGAAAATATCGTTAATTTATAATTGTGACCTATTTCCTCAGAATTTACATATCGCACACCGGCAGGAAGACTGTTACATCTAAAAAAAATCGATTTTGGGTTATATATATCGTTGGAATCAGCTCAACGAGTACTTTCCAGCAAGAATAGTGTTGTAACTTCAACTCAAAAATATTCCGCTAGAAAGTGCTAGTAACAGTCTGCCTTTAAAGCTGTAGAGGGAGAAGTCGGGCAAGAAGAGTGTTACAATCTACTTGACACATTTAGTACAGTGTAAGCAGGTGTCGTGGGCTCATCCTCGCGCGGGAAGACCGCTACAACAGGAGATGCAACAGTCTTCCTGCTTGAAGGTAAGCTTTCTTTTTATTCTACATCCACGAGTTATTCCGTTTACGATGTGCATCATTTTAAAATAGTGTCCTATAATTATAGTGATAATAATATTTGTCTAATTATAATTATTATTATATACAGTATAAATTATGGATATTTATTATTCATATATAAATTATATGTATGTAACTATATTATATTATAATATTGTAGATCCTATTATTACTATTGCTAGTTTTTTTAAGCCTTTAGTTTTTTTTTCTTAATTTCTTTTCTATGTACTAACCAGGGCCGGCGACAAGATATCCCCGACGGGTGGACACCGCTCCCCCGACAGGGGGGCAAAAAAAATTAACCAAACAAAAAACGTTTAAACAAAAATATACCTAACTATTAGGTATTTATAAATTTAAAAAAATTGCTGACAAGTAGTTTTTAGAAGATATTTTTTTTTCTTGGTTTCAGATGTCATTACCTACTAGTTCACGGGGCCTAAAAATTATAAACTTAGCATTAGCTGGACAATCAACAAAAGTTAATCAGATCCAACCATTAGAAGAGAAAGGGTATTCACACAAGTCTCAAACCTTGCAAAGGTTTGGTCCCAAAAAGGAAGAGGATGTATTTTCTATGCTTCCCTTTGAAACCGACACTTTTTTTAAGACTGTGACTGAGGAAAATATAGGAGCTCTTAAAAACTCAATTCTGAAAACTAACTTGAATCATTGTACAGATCAACCGTCTTCTCCAACAGAAATTATTCAAGAAATAGAAGAAATACTAAATATATCCAAAGAAATTAATGAACAAGAAAATAATCAACCTCAAGTTGACCAAGGTTATTGTGTTGAACAAAACATTTTTTCTGTAGTTGAAAATGTTGTGTTTGAAGTTGATAGTGACATCATTTTGCAACCAAATTGTGAAGTACAAGTCTCTACAGATAATGTACAAGATTTCAGCAATGATAATGAAAGAACGTCAACTACTGCGACTGTTCTATACAAAGAACCCGAACAGGGAGGTGACGCTGAGCCGCAAAATACAGAAAGCAACGACACTTCACCCATCAATTCTGCGATTCATGCATCCTGTTCATTGTCTCCATCCTCAGATACGAATGAAGCCCGATCTAGAAAAAGAAAGCGAAAAGCTCAAGACTGGATAGCAAATAGAGCTAAAAAACTTCGGAACTTAGGTCAACAGTATATTTCAAAAGATAGTCTTAAAGTGAGATCGGCCAAAGCTGTGAAGCAACCGTGTGCTGGATGCTCCTATCGTTGTACAGAAAAATTTAGCGCCGCAGAAAGAAAAGATATATTTATCCGTTATTGGTCTCTGGGAGATGTGACCCGACAACGAGAATTCATACTTCGTAATATGGTTGAAATTATTACTGTTGAACCAAATGAAGAGGACGCAGAAGAAGAACAGGAAAATAAAGAAGAACAGGGGATTTTGAATGATGAAGAAGAAAATGCAGAAGAAAAAACTAAGAACCAAGAGGAAAACAAAATAAGCAAACAGAGGAAAGTAGAATCTAAAAGAAAAGCAAACTGTGCCTACTACTTTCCAGACAGTAAGTCTGAAGGTAATAAAAGAAGAGTGTGTAAACCTTTTTTCATGTCAACTTTAGACATAAGTCATCGAGTGATACAAACTACTCGAAAAAAATTTAAAGCAGGTTTTATAGAAGGCGAATTAAGAGGGAAGCATACATCATCCTAAAGTTTCTGAAGAAATTAAGGAAGGAATTCGAAACCATATTAAATTAATACCTCACATTGAAAGTCACTATTTAAGGGCTCAAACAACAAGACAATTCATCGACGGAGGAAGAACAATTGCTGGGATTCATCGAGACTACACTGACAAATGCAAATTAGACTCTCAACCTTTTGGAAATCTCACATTATTTAGCAAGATTTTCAACAACGAATTTAACTTAGCATTTTATGTTCCTAAAAAGGATCAGTGCGATTTCTGCGTTGCAAACGAAAATTCCGACAACATCAATGACGAGTCAGTTTCTAAAATATATGCTGCACATCTTGAGGACAAGAATCTTTCAAGGATCGAGAAAGAAAATGACAAGTCTAATTCGCCCAATAAAGTTATAGTTTGTTCGTTTGATCTCCAAGCAGCTTTACCCACCCCAAACGGAGACGTTTCCAGCTTTTATTACAAGAGCAAACTTGCTACTTATAATTTAACGATTTATGAGCTTAAAACAAATATTGGAGTGTGTAATGTCTGGTATGAAGGTACCGCGGCAAGAGGCGCAAACGAGATCTCTACGTTTGTGTTCAATTATATTGAAAACAAATCTCTCGAAAATGAAACAAAATTTGATTTGATATTTTACTCGGATAATTGTAGTGGGCAAAATAAAAATAAAATTATTTTGGCAATGTATATGTACGCCTTGCATAAATTTCAAAACATAAATACCATTACTCATAAATTTTTGATCAGGGGCCACACCCAAAATGAGGGAGATTCAATGCATTCTTGCATTGAGAAAGAAATTAGAAGGGCCAGAAGATCCGGTCCAATATTCGTTCCTGCTCAGTATGCTCAACTTATTAGGACATCTAAGAAAAAACCACCATACTACAGGGTTAACGAATTTGATCACACAGATATTTTAGATTTCAAGGCATTATCTTCTAATTTGGGAAAAAATAATTTTACTATAAATTCTGATTACGAAAACTTCTATTTCACAGACATAAAAGTAATAAAGGTGTGTGGAGAAGAACCACTTAAATTTTATTACAAAACATCGTATTCAGAAGAGTTTAAGACTGTTGATTGCTGCCAGACAAAAAAGACCTCAAAGGTTACAAGAAAAAGCTCGCAAAGTAATTGTTCAATCACAGTTGATGGGAAACTTCAATACTTTGAATCATGGGGTGAGAAAAAAGCATACATCCAGCCCTGCGGAATATCTGAAAAGAAGAAAAAGGATTTGCTAAGTCTGGTCAATATGAAACACATTCCTTCAAGTCATTCATCATTTTATGAAAATTTAAGAATTAGTAACGCATCTGTGATTGATGATAACTAGTGTTTACCAAAAGGCTGAATTTAATATTTAATTTTAGCTAGAACTTTATTATTATTTCATAATAATATTAATAATATTCATTACAATAATATTTTAACCTAGGAAAGGAAGGTTTTGAATACAGGGTATATAAAAAGCTGTCAACATTTTTTTATTGAGAAAATTCGAAAAACTCTAAATTTTTCGAATTATGGGTCACCTTAAATTTGAATTAAAAATGTTTCAAGAGTGAAAATAATGGAGTAGCTAGTGATTATTTTTGACGAAATGAAGACTGAGATTTAAATACTCCTACTTACTTGCTCTTTTAATTTTAGCTACTTCTTTTGAATTCTTAAAGTTTATGCTAAAATTTTCCGTTCTGTTTCAAATTTTCGCTGTAATAGTATTATGTGCTAATAGCAAATATTGGTAAAGTCAAAAAAGCAACACTTATTTTTCACAACAATGTTCTCTTTATTTTAATGTTATTATAAATTTAGCTTACCTACCAACTACAAAGTTTTTAAGAAGATTCCTTATTATTATCTTTTATGTTTCCTTTTTTACATTATTTTATTTGTATTTTTACAATATTATATTTTTCAAAAAAAATGTTCCTGTGAATAATATTGGAGTGATATTTTCGAAAAACTTTTATTTTAATAACTATTGTAGTAGGTTTTATTTTATTCTTAGACACACAATCCTAAGTGTTTCTGAAAAATAATTTTCATGTTAATTCTGGAATCAGATTGTAAAATTTCATTTTGTACCAATGTTAAAAAAAATTAAAAATTGCTTAAAAAAAATTCCAAATTTTTTTTTTGTGTTGTTCAATAAGTAAACATAATAATTAACTAATAATTGATTATTTGATCGATTATTATTAATTTTAAATGTTAATTATTATTAGTAATTAATTATAATTAACATGCTAAAGTGAAGGGGCAATGGGAAATTATGCATCATTTGAAGCAAGAAGACTGTTACAACTCAATACACTTTTAGAAAATCAAATAAAAAAAACATAGAGGTTTTCAATTATAAACAATTAATTATGATTATTTTAGTCAGATAACGTATGAACAGAATGAACCTATAGAATGAGCAGTATAATACGTTTGAAATATACTTTTATGCTGTCAAACATTCAACTTTGATTATCTCAGAACTATGTTTTTTGAGATGTAACAGTCTTCCTGCCGGTGTGCGATATAACTATTATATTATGAATACTCTCGTAGTTATTTTACGATTTCTATATTTAAGCCACTTGAAACTTCATCAGATTTCGATTTTGAATTGAATATTAATTCATAAAATCACTGTCGATTATTTTTCTGGCTATTTAATTTTATTTATATTGCTAGGCTGTAGTAGATATCTGATGATAGTCGAAATGTACATACATCCTTCTAGATGGAAACATTGGCATTTCATTGTAATCGGTTCGGCATTATGTAATCATTTTTTCGTGAGAACTCCACAACTAAAAAAATATTTTCAGAAGTTAAGGCGATATCTTGAAAATTATAATAAAGGCAGCATAATAATGAAACAATAAAGCGCACAAAAAGGGACTGTGCAAATTCTCAAATTCTTCTCTAAAGTGTAAGAAATAAAGGAAGCAAAGTGTGCACTCAATTCTTTTTACATTATTTACAGTTACTGGAAGTTATAAATTGTTATTATTCTTTTTCAGAATGACCTGAATAGTTCTCCAAAGAGCGTTCAACAGGCACCCATACTTCCTCCAATACCACCTAATACTAATTCAGGATCAGGAACAAACAAAAACAGTTCTAATAGAACTAAATTTGGGGAGTACAAGGAAAATGGTGATATTCGGAAAGGCAATAAAATGAAGGATTTTTGCTACTTTTGTGAAACTAGTGTGCTAAATTTCGCTAGACATATAAAACGTAATCACTCCATAGAGAAAGACGTTCAGAAAATATTCTCTTACCAGGCAAATACCAAAGAAAGGAAACAACTCCTAGAATCGATTCGCAAAAAAGGAAATTATTTGAACAGTTTAGCTGCATGTAAACCTATGCAAAAATCTCATCATCCTATAGAAAACAAACTTCTACCTTGTCCAAACTGTCTGGGCTTCTACACAGCCAATCTACTGTGGAAGCATAGCAAACGATGTAGCGGTAACACCAAAAAAGCATCTCAAGCTCTAGCTCAAACTTTCTTGCTAAAAGGAATAAAAGTTGACGTTCAATTGAAAAACACAGTGTTTCCAAGGATGAGGGCCGATGAAATTTCCCTGGCAGCTCAAAAAGATCCAATCATATGTGCCTTTGGTGCAAGATATATAAAAGTTCATCGTCAGCAACACTTTATTAACGTTGCGTCACGAAAGATGCGAGAAGTTGCAAGGTTACTTATCGAATTAAAAAAAAAAGAATCATCAATAACGTGTTTGTTTGATGCTTTGAAACCGATACACTTCGACTTGCTAGTAAATCTACTAAAATAATAGCGAAATATAATCCCGATAAGGATTTATATGAATCACCAACACTGGCTCTGAATATGGGAACTACATTAAAGCAGTGTGCTGAAATAGCTATTGTGGTTGCTCTTAAAACGAAACATGTAGCTGAAACAGTTGCTAGCGCGGAGAAAGAAGCAGATCTCAAAACGTTTATCCAGATAATTAGTTCTCAATGGAGATATGATGTAGCCAGTCAAGCAGCAGATGATCTCAATATCAATAAATGGAACAAGGTAACTATCGTTCCGTTGGCTACAGATCTCAAGATTTTGAAAGAATTCCTGGTTTACAAAGCTAACATGGCCATGGAGGCTCTCAAACAAAAAAGCAATATGCTGGAGTACGTTGTTTTGCTTGAAACTATATTTTGTAGGGTAATATTATTGAACAGAAGGCGGCCAGGAGAACTGCAGAGGATTACTCTCGATCTCTATGAAAAATCTGCTGAAATGGGAACATCAACATATGAGGAGCTCCAAGATGTAGTCTCTGCTTCAGAAAGAGTTCTCTTGAGAACATTCAGAAGGGTTGTAATTAGAGGTAAGAGATGCCGCGGTGTGCCAGTCTATTTAGTGCTGATATACAAGAGCACATTAAAGTATTATTATTTCATAGAAGGGAGTTTGTAAAAGATAATAACTTCTACCTATTTGCTAACGTTTGTTCCAATCAACCAATATGTGGGTACAAAGTACTACAGAAATATGCAAAATCATGTGGAGCAAAAAATCCAACAGCAATTAGTTCTACAAGGCTAAGAAAGCACTTAGCTACCTTGAGCCAAATATTTGCCATGTCAGATAATGACTTGGAACAGCTTGCAAATTTCATGGGACACACTGTAGGGGTTCATAAAGGAAACTATCGCCTCCCGGACGATATTTACCAAACAGCCAAAGTGTCCAAACTGCTTTTATTAATGGAAAAAGGGGAAGCGTCAGAATTCAAAGGTCAAGCCTTAGATGAAATAAACATAAATTTGGAAGATAATCTGATTGAAAATGCTGATCAATCAGAAGAGGAAGATTCTGAGATCAATTCTCCAATTGCAACAGTTTCCTGTCAAATACCACACTTGCCTGTAAAAGTGCGTTCCGGAAAAATTAAAAAAGTTCGTTGGTCAGATGATCAAAGGAAGGTAGTGATAAATTTTTTTGCTGATCATATTTTAAAACGGAAGCCTCCTAAACAATCTGAATGTATGATTTTGAAAGAAAAATATCAAGAGCTACTCAGCAACAAGGACTGGTTGAAGATCAAAGTTTACATCCAAAACGAATATTCCAAAAAAAAACAAAAATGAAGAATTTTAGTTAATTGCTCAATATTTTTGTGAAGCTATTACAAAATATACAAATAAATAAATCTTTCTTGTAATCTTTATTATGGTCTTCTTTGAATAATGTTGTTAACTGGTACTTCATTCATCCCACACACAATTCATTTATTTCAATCACAAAATTCGATTTCACTTGACGAATGGTTCTAATTCTACTTTGATGCTGACCTGGAACGAGAAAATAATGAATTATGAAAGATGATAATCAACTACCTCTAACCTATTATTTGTCGCTGATTCAACTAAAAGAAATAAGTACTTACTATTATATTTTCGAATAAACCTACTTATAATATTATAATAGCCGTTAACATTAATTTTGATAGAAAATTACAAATATGTAGCTTCATCAAGTTAAAATTTATGAGGAAATGTATTAGAATTCTCTGCTCGTATTGAGACCATACGAAAATGATTTAAGTCATTATCATGGTACATATCGATATTTTGACTGAAAATAAGACTTCTTCCATGAAATTTTACCAAAAAACTTATAGGTATTTCCAAATTCATAAGCATTTGAAAATCGATCAATTAGTTACTTGCAGAGTGAATTTACAGATTTTTCCAATGATTAAAAATATAAAAATTTTAATGGAATATAAGTTATTGAGAAAAAATTCGATAAAATGAAAACAAACCATTCAAAATATGTATATGGCGGCCGAGCCCAGCTGTGATTTTACTCGCCCTCGAATCGGAAACAGGTTCTCAATTCGAAATAACTCGTCCAAATACTATACCTGATCACGTGACAAGTACACGTAATATAGCGGAATGAAGTTCGTAGACAGTTATTTTGTTGTTTATCGAAAAAAATATCACAAAAAGCGTCAACAAGTTGACGAAAATTTGAAAAATAATGAATTTACCTGAATTTGTATGACCCTGTAAATTGGTTACATTCAAATCAATATTCAAAGAAATTTCCAGAAAATATAAAAATATTGATCGAATGTAAGTGTCTTATAAAAAGAATATCGATAAAATTAAAAAACAATAATTTTCAAATGCTTATAGTTTCAGAAATAATAATTGTTTCGAAAAATTTCGAAGCTTATAATAATACCTCCATTGGCAATGTTCTCAACCTTAGAAACAGCAAATATAGAGCCGACAGGAACAATACGAAAAAAGTCATAATTTCGATACATACCATGATAAAATTACGAACAGAGGGTATATTTCGGGTCTAAACTCTGGATTTTCAAAATTTTCCAACTGATTCATTAACCAGTGAGCAAAAAACAAAAAAAAAATAAAATTCCGTAAGAATCGAACAGATAGAACGCGATTTATCGTAATTTCCCTGGATGCTGCCCAATTTCGAATATTCGCTGAAAAATCGTCACTATCTAGAAAACTGCGTTTTTGGAATAACTTTCAAGAATAAAAAATATGCATTCGGGATCATTCTATGCGCTCGAATTTTAAGGACATTTTAAAAACATCCCTGGCTACTTTCTCACCCCTCGGACTAATGTTTTTTTTTGGAATAGTTTGGGAAATATTCATCGTGAAGAAAACTTATGATACCAAAATTTTTTTTTTAAATAAACAATTTCCAATCAAAAAATTTCAATTGTTTCATTATTGACCGATTTTTGTTTTGACCGCCCTCATTTTCGAAATATCACAATCGTAAAAAAGGTGCTCAAAAAATACGAAAATATCATTTGTTTCCAATTTCAAACCTTTTTTGATCGTTATTTTTGCAGGGGCATGTATTTGCCCCTAAAGAGACAGCTGTTTGAAAGCGGCTATCCAAACTGACGACAAACCGTATGGGACATGACCTGAACCTAAACACCAAGTTTCGTAAATATAGGAGCACATTCAGAAAAATCCGTGGGTAAAAACCTTCATTTACTGGACTATTAGTGACATTTTGAACATTAAATTTCATCAAATAAGTCATTCGCCTCAATATCTAATTCTTGACATGCTTCATCTTCCTAATGTGATTATAAATTTTCAGAAGATTTCCTGGAATCCCTCTATATGAATTTTTCGGGTAATTCCATTTCCTCACCTGACGGTGTTCTTTTTCAGTTAGAAATCTTGCATCTGCAGATTTAATCATTAAATGACCATTCTCCAGAGTCATCATATAGTATGGTGGAAAGTACATTAGCTGGAACGTTTTCAGGAATAAATTAGAAACATCTAGGGCGAGCATGATCAGCAATCTCAGAAAAAACATTTGTTTCTGATGGCTCCAAATATTTTTTGGAGGAATCGGCTTTTTTTCTTATCTTTCATTACCAGCTGCTTTTGTGCCTGTACCTGTAAATCGTTTTCTTTTTCTGTCTTTGAAATATGAAATTCCATATTGTTTGAAATCTTGTCTTACGAATATTCACAGACATATTAGGATCCTGGTTATATTTTTTTAATGTTAAAACAGCAAGTTGGTAATATAGACGCTTTCTATCAAAGATAAGGAAGTAAAAGAAAGATAAATTCTGAAACTTTTCAAAATTATGCTAAAAATCAAAGTTGTATCATTGTTTTATATGTACCTACCCTTTTTTATGATGAATTCACTTTCGAATCATTATCTTTCACACTACCAAACTGAAAAATGGAGACGAGATGAACTGAACTACTAACTAATCTTGTTCAAAGAACAAATGTGAAATGATTCTTTTATTTCAAAAGAAGTCAAATTTATTATATTATTTATCATATTTAATATTTGTGCGTCACAAAAAGATAAACAGTCAGCTTCAACTAGTCGGGTACCATAGGAGTTGTAAGTGTCTGTCTAACGGTTTCACCGCTCGTGTCTATGGCACATATGCATCAAAGAGGGCCTGAATATTTCTACTTTGATTCCACTCGATACTGATGCTGAAGCATAAGCGCGGCAACGCAGCAGGACGCTCAGACATCTGCCATGTAAACAGTTTTTAAACGTGGGGACGCCCAGGAATCTGTAATGTGAAAGCTTCGTATATGTTGTGGACGCCAAGATGCGTTTTCATGAAAGGACGCTGAGAATATAGTGAAGTGTATATGACCTCATAGAATTTGCTGGAATTTGGTGAGGCGACATCTGTTTATGATACATTGAGTATAAACGCAAAAATATATAAATCCCTGTTACAAAATTGGACAGGACGCTGAGAGTCGCGTTTTCGTAAGGACGCCAAGAATATAGTGAGATGTATATATATATATATATAAACAAGTTTAAAGTTTCTTTGCCTAATTGGCCACTATCGTGTATGTAACTTAAGAGATATAGAATTAAATTTTCTGAATTATGAAGATAACTTAGATAATTTAACATAGGATTATAAAGATGAATAAACGTAAAAGATTGAACCATAGGTGGGATTCGAACCCACATTTCTGGATTTCTAGTCCAGGGTGTTTACCAATTACACCACTTCGGTCCTGTTAGATTTTCATATTTTTGTAAATATAAACCTCTGAAAGGATAGTAGATCATTGATAAACACAATGCGATTCGATGCCCTACCATAGATCAACTATTCACGCACATTCATCTGAAGTTCAGTCGTTTTTTGAAGTAAGGATTGTAGGTTAGTACTGCTATGGTTGGCAGTTACTTGACAGTTCTTATTCAAATGACAGCATCCCGGTTCTTATATATTTCAATAGAACTGACTGAGAATTGTTCTGGTTAATTATAAACAAGTTTAAAGTTTCTTTGCCTAATTGGCCACTATCGTGTATGTAACTTAAGAGATATAGAATTAAATTTTCTGAATTATGAAGATAACTTAGATAATTATATATATATATATATATATATATATATATATATATATATATATATATATATATATATATATATATATATATATATATATATATATTACAAATCAACACTACAATGTAGTGTTCATTTGTAACATAATGGATTTCCATTCCAACAAGTAAAGATCCTTTACAATCTAAAAAAAATAGAGTAAAAACATTGACAAATTACATATTCTTACTACTTCTAATTAAGAATTATAAAATTACTGTTTTGCTTTCAAATTAACAAGTGTTTGTTTCTTTATCTCTAAATCTAAGAGCTGGGCTTCCCTCATGAGTTTCAAGCTGCCATTTCACATCATTTTGACTTTTTTTTAATTCCATGTCTGCAATGGCCAATCTTTTGTCCAGGAGGGAATCATATTTCTCTACGATTGTCGAGGATGTCAATTCCCGAGAAACTAAAGCTCTTCTCCTACTGGAAGTTGCATTTGCCAAGATAGTTGGCTTTCGAGTTCTCAACATGCTGCTCTTGAATTCGCTCAGTCCCCAGCCTAATGTTGGTTGATTCTGTCATAAAAAATATTATGTTTCTACGATATATTTATGTTTTCCAAAATACCTTACCATATCAGTAGTTTTGATTTCATCGTTAGAATTACCAGGTTCGTCACAATTATCAGGTTCCATTGGCACATTGATTGAATCCTGTGAATAATAGATTTTTAATGAAGAAAATAAATTGAGCTACAACTTCCCGCACATCCATTTTCTGTTGATGTACAATTTTTCAAGTGAATGCACCTCTCTATACCACGATTCTGAACATGAAGAATTGAATTCATTGGCTACAGCTCTCCAGGCCTTGTTCTTCTCATCAACACTGACACCGTCAGTGTTCTTGCATTCAATAATGTGCTTATATTTATGCAGAAGGCTTAAAAGCAGTTGCTTCTCAGTTTCAGAAAAATTAGGGATACGGGTCTTCTTTACAATATTTCTCTACGAAAATAACAGTTTTCAGTAGAATTCACTACGATAATTGTGTATTATATTACCTTATTACTTTCCATTTCAACGGTGCAAATGGGCATTAGTAACACTGCTGGTGATTCCAGGAAGAAATCGTTTTACCCATAGATAACTCTACTACCGTACTACCTAGTACAGTTATCTATGGTTTTACATCCCTCGTGATCCAAGCGCTAGCTGGTGGCTGAGCGAGGGACTACGACCGTGGGGACCCGTAAGCGACTCAACTCAACCATAGAGTTTCCGGACCTGTGTATACGACCGTGGTTAAATCTAATAATTCTATGATCGCTGCCAAGATCATTAAGGAGCGGATAAATATGATACCAAATACCGACGTTGCCAAATTTCAAGAAAGTGACATTTAACCAATGTGGAGAATAAAAATGAGGTTAAGTGTTAAGTGTTTATTTTTGTTCTCTCGAACTTATAATTTTCAGAGAAGTTCAGTGTTTCCAGTTATTATTATTCTTGAAAACTTGATAATTATTATGGCAGTGTTTTGTACTGAATGTGAAAAGGTTTTTTCAAATCAAAGTTCTTTAAATCGTCACCGACGAGAAGTGCATAAAATGAATAGTAGTATTGTAAGTTATAAAGCAGACGAAAGTAATAACAAATTTTTATGCGGAAAACAAAACTGTAATACCTCATTTATTAACGCTAAGAATTTGAGACAGCATCTTTTTCATGTGCATGGCATCAATACACTTACAGTAAATGAGAAGAACTTCCCATCTAAAAAAGGTAAGGTTCATTCCCTGGAAATATGTCACTATCTAGAAAACTGCGTTTTTGGAATAACTTTCAAGAATAAAAAATATGCATTCGGGATCATTCTATGCGCTCGAATTTTAAGGACATTTTAAAAACATCCCTGGCTACTTTCTCACCCCTCGGACTAATGTTTTTTTTTGGAATAGTTTGGGAAATATTCATCGTGAAGAAAACTTATGATACCAAAATTTTTTTTTTAAATAAACAATTTCCAATCAAAAAATTTCAATTGTTTCATTATTGACCGATTTTTGTTTTGACCGCCCTCATTTTCGAAATATCACAATCGTAAAAAAGGTGCTCAAAAAATACGAAAATATCATTTGTTTCCAATTTCAAACCTTTTTTGATCGTTATTTTTGCAGGGGCATGTATTTGCCCCTAAAGAGACAGCTGTTTGAAAGCGGCTATCCAAACTGACGACAAACCGTATGGGACATGACCTGAACCTAAACACCAAGTTTCGTAAATATAGGAGCACATTCAGAAAAATCCGTGGGTAAAAACCTTCATTTACTGGACTATTAGTGACATTTTGAACATTAAATTTCATCAAATAAGTCATTCGCCTCAATATCTAATTCTTGACATGCTTCATCTTCCTAATGTGATTATAAATTTTCAGAAGATTTCCTGGAATCCCTCTATATGAATTTTTCGGGTAATTCCATTTCCTCACCTGACGGTGTTCTTTTTCAGTTAGAAATCTTGCATCTGCAGATTTAATCATTAAATGACCATTCTCCAGAGTCATCATATAGTATGGTGGAAAGTACATTAGCTGGAACGTTTTCAGGAATAAATTAGAAACATCTAGGGCGAGCATGATCAGCAATCTCAGAAAAAACATTTGTTTCTGATGGCTCCAAATATTTTTTGGAGGAATCGGCTTTTCTTCTTATCTTTCATTACCAGCTGCTTTTGTGCCTGTACCTGTAAATCGTTTTCTTTTTCTGTCTTTGAAATATGAAATTCCATATTGTTTGAAATCTTGTCTTACGAATATTCACAGACATATTAGGATCCTGGTTATATTTTTTTAATGTTAAAACAGCAAGTTGGTAATATAGACGCTTTCTATCAAAGATAAGGAAGTAAAAGAAAGATAAATTCTGAAACTTTTCAAAATTATGCTAAAAATCAAAGTTGTATCATTGTTTTATATGTACCTACCCTTTTTTATGATGAATTCACTTTCGAATCATTATCTTTCACACTACCAAACTGAAAAATGGAGACGAGATGAACTGAACTACTAACTAATCTTGTTCAAAGAACAAATGTGAAATGATTCTTTTATTTCAAAAGAAGTCAAATTTATTATATTATTTATCATATTTAATATTTGTGCGTCACAAAAAGATAAACAGTCAGCTTCAACTAGTCGGGTACCATAGGAGTTGTAAGTGTCTGTCTAATGGTTTCACCGCTCGTGTCTATGGCACATATGCATCAAAGAGGGCCTGAATATTTCTACTTTGATTCCACTCGATACTGATGCTGAAGCATAAGCGCGGCAACGCAGCAGGACGCTCAGACATCTGCCATGTAAACAGTTTTTAAACGTGGGGACGCCCAGGAATCTGTAATGTGAAAGCTTCGTATATGTTGTGGACGCCAAGATGCGTTTTCATGAAAGGACGCTGAGAATATAGTGAAGTGTATATGACCTCATAGAATTTGCTGGAATTTGGTGAGGCGACATCTGTTTATGATACATTGAGTATAAACGCAAAAATATATAAATCCCTGTTACAAAATTGGACAGGACGCTGAGAGTCGCGTTTTCGTAAGGACGCCAAGAATATAGTGAGATGTATATATATATATATATATAAACAAGTTTAAAGTTTCTTTGCCTAATTGGCCACTATCGTGTATGTAACTTAAGAGATATAGAATTAAATTTTCTGAATTATGAAGATAACTTAGATAATTTAACATAGGATTATAAAGATGAATAAACGTAAAAGATTGAACCATAGGTGGGATTCGAACCCACATTTCTGGATTTCTAGTCCAGGGTGTTTACCAATTACACCACTTCGGTCCTGTTAGATTTTCATATTTTTGTAAATATAAACCTCTGAAAGGATAGTAGATCATTGATAAACACAATGCGATTCGATGCCCTACCATAGATCAACTATTCACGCACATTCATCTGAAGTTCAGTCGTTTTTTGAAGTAAGGATTGTAGGTTAGTACTGCTATGGTTGGCAGTTACTTGACAGTTCTTATTCAAATGACAGCATCCCGGTTCTTATATATTTCAATAGAACTGACTGAGAATTGTTCTGGTTAATTATAAACAAGTTTAAAGTTTCTTTGCCTAATTGGCCACTATCGTGTATGTAACTTAAGAGATATAGAATTAAATTTTCTGAATTATGAAGATAACTTAGATAATTATATATATATATATATATATATATATATATATATATATATATATATATATATATATATATATATATATATATATATATATATATATATATATATATATATATATATTACAAATCAACACTACAATGTAGTGTTCATTTGTAACATAATGGATTTCCATTCCAACAAGTAAAGATCCTTTACAATCTAAAAAAAATAGAGTAAAAACATTGACAAATTACATATTCTTACTACTTCTAATTAAGAATTATAAAATTACTGTTTTGCTTTCAAATTAACAAGTGTTTGTTTCTTTATCTCTAAATCTAAGAGCTGGGCTTCCCTCATGAGTTTCAAGCTGCCATTTCACATCATTTTGACTTTTTTTTAATTCCATGTCTGCAATGGCCAATCTTTTGTCCAGGAGGGAATCATATTTCTCTGCGATTGTCGAGGATGTCAATTCCCGAGAAACTAAAGCTCTTCTCCTACTGGAAGTTGCATTTGCCAAGATAGTTGGCTTTCGAGTTCTCAACATGCTGCTCTTGAATTCGCTCAGTCCCCAGCCTAATGTTGGTTGATTCTGTCATAAAAAATATTATGTTTCTACGATATATTTATGTTTTCCAAAATACCTTACCATATCAGTAGTTTTGATTTCATCGTTAGAATTACCAGGTTCGTCACAATTATCAGGTTCCATTGGCACATTGATTGAATCCTGTGAATAATAGATTTTTAATGAAGAAAATAAATTGAGCTACAACTTCCCGCACATCCATTTTCTGTTGATGTACAATTTTTCAAGTGAATGCACCTCTCTATACCACGATTCTGAACATGAAGAATTGAATTCATTGGCTACAGCTCTCCAGGCCTTGTTCTTCTCATCAACACTGACACCGTCAGTGTTCTTGCATTCAATAATGTGCTTATATTTATGCAGAAGGCTTAAAAGCAGTTGCTTCTCAGTTTCAGAAAAATTAGGGATACGGGTCTTCTTTACAATATTTCTCTACGAAAATAACAGTTTTCAGTAGAATTCACTACGATAATTGTGTATTATATTACCTTATTACTTTCCATTTCAACGGTGCAAATGGGCATTAGTAACACTGCTGGTGATTCCAGGAAGAAATCGTTTTACCCATAGATAACTCTACTACCGTACTACCTAGTACAGTTATCTATGGTTTTACATCCCTCGTGATCCAAGCGCTAGCTGGTGGCTGAGCGAGGGACTACGACCGTGGGGACCCGTAAGCGACTCAACTCAACCATAGAGTTTCCGGACCTGTGTATACGACCGTGGTTAAATCTAATAATTCTATGATCGCTGCCAAGATCATTAAGGAGCGGATAAATATGATACCAAATACCGACGTTGCCAAATTTCAAGAAAGTGACATTTAACCAATGTGGAGAATAAAAATGAGGTTAAGTGTTAAGTGTTTATTTTTGTTCTCTCGAACTTATAATTTTCAGAGAAGTTCAGTGTTTCCAGTTATTATTATTCTTGAAAACTTGATAATTATTATGGCAGTGTTTTGTACTGAATGTGAAAAGGTTTTTTCAAATCAAAGTTCTTTAAATCGTCACCGACGAGAAGTGCATAAAATGAATAGTAGTATTGTAAGTTATAAAGCAGACGAAAGTAATAACAAATTTTTATGCGGAAAACAAAACTGTAATACCTCATTTATTAACGCTAAGAATTTGAGACAGCATCTTTTTCATGTGCATGGCATCAATACACTTACAGTAAATGAGAAGAACTTCCCATCTAAAAAAGGTAAGGTTCATTCCCTGGAAATATGTTCAACAATTATAATTTAAATATTTTTCAGAATTTGAGAGCTGGTTCACTTTCGAACAGAGAAACAGTAATACAAGTTATTATTTGTCAACAATTAAGAAAGGTCATGATGAAGAAACCTCTTATTACTACTGCAATAGATCTGGTATGTTTGTTACATTATATATATTGTGCTTTAAAGTTTGTTACTTAATGTGCAATTTGGAATTTTATTTGTACATATTATTATGTTCAACAGGAAAATCACAGATAAAACCAGTAGAAACTAGGAAACGTAGCATAAAAAGTCAAGGTTCTTGCAAAATTAATAAATATTGTACCAGTCAATTGATACTTCGAAGAAATATTCTGAGTGATGAATGCATTATCCAGTATTTTAGCAAACATTATGGTCACAACATTGAAGTACAGCATATACGAATTCACAAATCTGATAGAGAGTTGATAGCATCAAAATTGATTGCAGGAGTATCAGCATCCAAGTGAGTTACTTTTAAAAACAGAATAGTCTATTTGTTGACAGTTACAGCATTAAATAAACATTGTTGAACATTTTAACAGGTTTATTCACAATTTATAACTAATTGGAATTGGTACAAATACAAAATTTTAGAATGTAGTAAACAACGCAGACTGTTCTTTTTTTAGTTGCCGCCATGATGCTTCCTCTTTCTGAACTGGCGACGTTGTCAAACTTAACGTTGCACAGAAGAGTCGATAGCAAATGTTGCACAGATGAGTCGATAGCACATGTTGCACAGATGAGAAAGCCGCGCCAACATGCCCCCGGCCTTGAAATCACTGGGAATTTCAAGCATTAACTGGTAGAGGAGCCAAGCGATTACAACTTCGCTTAATTTCTCCATTAACTGTTTTAATGAGAGCAATGCGAGCAATACCATCTGGACCTCGTATAAGTTGGGTGACACGACCTAGTTTCCAATCAGTTGGTCTGGTTTGATCTTCCTTTATCAAAACTAAGGAATCTAGCTTGAGTTCGTTTCTTGAATCCCGCCATTTCGACCTAATTTGTAGTTCTGTTAAATAGTCGGATTGCCAACGTTGCCAAAAATGCTGACTGAGACGTTGCACTAGTTGAAAGCGATCTAGACGATTCATCTTCAAATCCATCACATTTTCATCTGGTATGGTTACTAATGGTCTTCCAATTAGGAAGTGAGCAGGGGAGAAGGAGAGGAAGTCATTGGGATCGGACGAAAGTGGACACAAAGGACGTGAATTAACTACAGCCTCTACCTGTGCTAGCGTTGTAGCAAACTCCTCAAATGTAAGGTGTGCATTTGCTAGGACTCGTTTCAAATGATGTTTTATACTTGTTATACCAGCCTCCCATAGTCCCCCTGGACTATAGGGTGGTATAAACTGCCAATCAATGTTCTCCGTTATTGAGGTGGAAGTAAGACTATTGCTACTAGATTTTAGGAAATTAAACAACTCTCGTTGGGCACCGAAAAAGTTAGTCCCATTATCGGAAAATATCTTGGAGGGTTTTCCCCTTCTAGAAACAAATCGACGCAGAGCTTGTATGAATGCGTCAGTTGACAAACTTGATATTAACTCCAAATGAATGCATTTTGTGGAAAAACATATAAATAAACCGACCCAGCATTTAGAAATTCTATTACCGCGACCCTTTCTATCACTTATTAAAAATGGTCCAGCATAATCGAGACCAGAAATACTAAAAGGACTGGAAGGCATGACTCTATCGCGAGGTAGATCTCCCATAACAGGTTGTACAAATTGCGGATTAAACCTAAAACATCGAACACAATTTTTAACTGTGAATCTAGCAAGATTGCGACCGTCTATCGGCCAATATAGTTGACGTACGGTATATAGTAGTAGCTGAGGACCGCAGTGCAACATAACTTTATGAAGATATTGAAACAATAATTTTGTAAAGATATGTCTAGACGGTAAAATAATAGGGTGTTTTCTCTCTAGAGGATAGTCTGAGTTTCTTAGACGTCCTCCTACTCGTATAATTTGCTGGTTGTCAAGAAATGAACTAAGCATTTGTAACTTGCTTTGTTTGCCTAATGGTATTTTACGTAGTAAATTTTGATACTCCTTGGAAAAAGAATTCTGCTGGACTATCTTAACCATATGAATAGTAGCCTGGTTCAATTCTTTCAAGGTTAAACTGCTAGATTGCCTTTCAGTTCGAGGTTTTAAACAATTCTGACTAAACCTTAATATGTAAGCCATAACTCGCTGCATTCGAGAATAACTAGAAAATCTATGAAACGGAAATTGGAAACTAGCATCTTGAACCGCAAAACTTTTATGATTTTTGGATTTTAGTTCTGGAATACTGTCTAGGGCATAGTTAAGTTGAGGCCAATGACTAGGGTCTAGCTTTAACCATGAAGGACCCTGCCACCAGCACTCACTAGTAAGAATTTGACTAGGGTACAACCTTCTCGATACATGATCCGCTGGATTGTCATGTGTTGGGACATATCTCCAGTGATGATTCTCAGTTAAATTCTGGATTTCTGATACCCGGTTGGCCACAAATATTTTAAGAAGATTGGGACTAGTATTTATCCAAGCAATAGCAATTGTTGAATCGGACCAAAACACGTACTTGTTGAACTCTATATTTAATGACCTTTTGACCTTGTTAATCAAGCGAGCTAATAATAGTGCAGCAGATAGTTCCAGCTTAGGTATAGTAAGCAAAGTTTTTATAGGAGCCACTTTACTTTTGCTACACACCAAGTTGACAAATACATCCCCATTTTTGTTGGTGCTACGTATATAGACGCATGCGCCATAGGCACGTTGCGATGCATCTGCAAATCCATGTAATTCAATACAGGCCAAATCCTTACATGACACATGTCTTTTAACTGAAAGGCCATTCGCATTTTGAAGTTCTTCTTTTATCCCATGAAAACAAAAAATGATCTGGTATACTAGAATCCCAAGATACGCCCTCCATCCAAAGTTTTTGCATCAGGATTTTAGCTATAATTATACAAGGGCTTAGCAATCCCAAAGGATCAAAAACTCTAGCGATTATTGACAAAACACCACGTTTCGTTGAAGGAGCATCTGAAGGAACTTTGATAGAGTAAATGAGAGAGTCAGTTTTGCAACACCAAGTTATACCCAGCGTTTTGGATTTTTCCTCAGGAGCAAACTCTAGAATTTCGCCACTGGAATCACCTGCAAGGCTTTCTAGAATCTCAGTTTCATTGGACTTCCACTTTCTTAGATTGAAGCAACCCTTTTTCAAAATTTGAGATATTTCCTTGCAAATCGATTGAGCTTCTTCTATAGTACTTGCACCTGTTAACAGATCGTCAACATACATATCGTGTTTGATTATATTGGACACAACTGGATTTGCCTCGTTACACTCTTCTGCTAAAGCGAAAAGGCAACGAATAGCTAGAAAGCTTGAAGAAGTCTGGCCGTACGTGACAGTATTCAACACGTAAGCTTTTAATTCCTCAGTGGAATTTTCGCGCCAAAATATTTTTTGTAGATTTCGATGTTCTGGAGCCATGAGAACCATACGGTACATCTTGGCCACATCTGCAGAAAACACAAAGTTGTGAATTCTGAAACGAAGTATGATAGATAGTAAATCGTCCTGCAAGACAGGACCGACCCGTTGAATATTGTTTAAAGACAAGCCGTTACTTGTAGGAGACGAACAATTGAAAACAACTATAAGTTTGCTAGTTAAACTATCTTCACGAAGAACTCCATGATGAGTCATGAAATATTCGACCTGAGAAGAGTTAGAAGAATTTTTAACTTCAGACATATGGTTGAGTGCTAGATATTCACTCATGAAGTCCACATATAGTTCTCTCAGAGACTCGTTCTTACTAAGTCTACGCTCTAGGGAATAGAATGCTTTTTTAGCACTATTCATTGAAGTTCCTAAGCACTGAGGAGGTTTTTTAAGAGGCATAGTGACGATGAAACGACCCTCGTTATCCCTTGTGGTTGTATCCAAGAAAATTTGCTCGCATTCGGATTCTTCCCTAGAGTATGGTTTTACGACATCACATTCCTCTAATTCCCAAAATTTGGTTAAAGTAGTATTTATGTTTTGAGACTCTTGAACACTCAAATTGCAAACAGAATTAATTTGAGGAGGTGGAGTTCCGCATTTACCGGACACGACCCAACCCAATTGCGTTTCTTGTAAAATTGGTTTGTTCTTACCACAAGATTGTGATCCAGAACAAATCAGCGACCAAAATAGTTCAGCACCCACTAGAATTTGTATTGAACTAGGCTTATATAAATTTGGATCTGCTAATTGAATGCTAGGAGGTATATTGAAACTAGAAATATCGACCTCGAAACCAGGCAAAGTGCTAGTTATTTGATCCAAAATAAAGCAAGATAACTTGACTCTAAATGGGCTAAACATTGACTGAATTTGAACGTCACATTTGTTTTGAATACTAGATAGTGAATTAGAGATACCTGTAATAGAAACATTGGCTTTTTTCTTTTCTAGACCTAACCTAGAACACAGTTCAGCTGTAATGAATGAGCTTTGAGAACCTGAATCTAAAAGCAGGCGTGCATTGAAAACCGAACCATTTTTAGAGAAAACCTTGACTATAGCCGTGGACAAGAAAACATGACCCTGTCCAATCGATAAAACCACTGTTACAAGTTAGAACAGCTTCATTTGGTCCTCTAGAATTTTGTTCCTCAAAATGCAGAAGAGTATTGTGAAATGATTTGCATTTTTTGCAAGGACCTAGTTTGCATTGCTTGACAAGCCACTTGTCATAGTTTCCCCTAAATGCTGGGAGCGATACGGTAGGCAATTGTATAACCTCCTGTTTTTGTACCGAACTCGAGACTATATTCGCATCATCGGATTTTGCAGGTGTATTGTTTATTTTAAATTTATGAATTATTGACTTGGCCTTTGCCATCCAATGATGGAAGACATTTTCAATTGTAACTCGTTCTTCGTATTGTGCCTCAACATCCTTTGCTTCAACTTTTGCCTCGATCTCAGTCTGTATCTCATCGAATTCAATTAGAGACCGCTCCAATCTTGTAAGTCTATCCTCTACCTCAATAATGTTATCATCGTTAATATATTCCCTTGCTGGTAAATTCTCAATAAATTTCTTGAAATTCGTGAGGGTGGCTTTTATACCTCCTCTTTTCCGATTTAAAGTTTCACCTGCCATTGTTTCAGGCATTAACTAGATTCAATTAAACAAATTATTGACTTGCAAAATCAAATAAAAATATAGAACGATAGCACAAATATATAGATATAGTTATATAGAAGGAATAACCTTTGTTTACAGGATAGGCAAATATGGACAAATTTTAGAAAAGGATAAGCTCACTTATTTCCTTGTTGGCTTCAATTTGTTTTTCTTGTACCAAATAACTTGCTTGTATTGTTGCAATCAGTGTCGAATAGGTTGTTTCTGTTGATATGGTACACTGTACTGCGTTTGACTGTATGCGCGTCGATATTGCTTAGATGCACCCAACACACAGGTTTTCTTGGTTTTTTCACTGGCTTTTATTGTCTCTATCCGGCTCGAAGGACCACTTGTTGACAGTTACAGCATTAAATAAACATTGTTGAACATTTTAACAGGTTTATTCACAATTTATAACTAATTGGAATTGGTACAAATACAAAATTTTAGAATGTAGTAAACAACGCAGACTGTTCTTTTTTTAGTTGCCGCCATGATGCTTCCTCTTTCTGAACTAGCGACGTTGTCAAACTTAACGTTGCACAGAAGAGTCGATAGCAAATGTTGCACAGATGAGTCGATAGCACATGTTGCACAGATGAGAAAGCCGCGCCAACACTATTCATATTAAGATTGTTTTATTTATACTGATGTTTTTTTTAATTTCAGTGTTTTAAACAAAACAAGAAGTGAAGTGGGTGTTGAAGAAACCCTTAAGCGTGTAGATCTTTTAGTGCGTAAAGATATTAATAATATAAAGAATGCCTATGATATAAATATCATTGATGGGTGCAGACATAAAAATGATTCAACTAGTGTCCAGCTTTTTGTTTTAGAGTGTGAGAAGAATGAATTTAACCCAGTTGCATTCTATAAAGCTCAAGGCGTTCAGACCACTCAATATAATTTAAAAGAAAATGATTTTTGCATCATAATAATCACCGAGTTGCAATTACAAATGTTGATAAAATTTGGAAGCAATATTATTACTATAGATGCTACACATGGGCTTAACTCCTATCATTTCGAAATGTCAACACTCATGGTGATTGACGAATATGGAGAAGGCTTTCCCGCTGCATGCATGTACACAAATCGTAAAGATACATACATTTATGAAGTTTTCTTTTCTGTGTTGAAGGCCAAAGTGGGTCATATAAATGCAAAAGTATTTATGAGTGACATTGCACCTGCATTTTATAATCGCTGGTGTAAAGTTATGAGTCCTGTGGAACATCGACTTTTGTGTGCATGGCATGTTGACCGTTGCTGGAGAAATAATCTTCAAAAAATAAAGGACACAGATCAACGATATAGTGTATACAAAACACTGAGTATCTTCTTGATGAAGACATATTTGAATGTGAAATGAACAAATTTATTTCATATTTAAATGATACCTCGTTATTAGATTTTAAAACATATTTTTTGGATAACTATTTTAATATTAAGCATCAGTGGGCTTATGCTTACAGAAAACAAAGTAATGTTAATACAAACATGCACTTAGAAAGTATGCATAAAGCATTGAAGTATATATACTTTGATGGTAAAAAAATTAAACGTCTTGATAAAAGTATCAACGTTTTATTAAAATTTATTCGGGACAAAACAGTAGAAAGACTGATTAAAGCTACCAAAGGAAAAACAACGAGCCAGCAAACTCAAATACACGCAAGGCACAAAGCTGCTGTATGCTCTTCTGAATATAAATTAGAATCTTGCACTCAGAATAAAGGTATTGTTAAAAATACAAAAACCAGTGAAGTGTATTTAATAGAAATTCAGTCTCTATCAGCATGTTGTGAAATAAAATGTTCATTCTGCCATATTTGTGTACACTCATGTTCCTGCACTTGTATTGACTTTGTAATTCGATCAACAATATGTAAACATATTCATTTCTATTTACTTAATAGCAAAACTGTCAAGGATTTGACTAGACAACGGTCCGGTATAAATATTGAAACAGATATTGAGAATACAACTATAGTGAAATCAATTAATAATAAATCAATATTAACTTTAAAAGACGAAATACATTTAAATGCACTTGATATAGCAAAAAAAATCAAAAGCCATGCATACACTTCAGAACAAGTTACTGTAATTTCAAAGCATATTAAAATCATTGCTGCAATTGAATCATTACCAATTGAAGATTCAAATGCCAAAAAATTAAAACTTATACCCACCAAAGATACAGTTGGTGAATCTTCAAACAAAAACATTAAAAAACAGATATCCTACTTTTCAACTAAAAAGAAATCTAAAAAAAGTTACAGGAAGTACAGGAAACCAAATTTGGATGAAAAATTAGCTATTAGAGGCATTTTAAATGATCACAATTATAATTAAATTTTCGTTGCCGATACTAGATAGGTTTCAAATTTTGTGGGGAATGCGGCAATGTAAATAAAGTATACTCTTTTTAGTTGATTCTGAGCTTTCGGTTTATTATTCTAACCATTTTCAAAGAAAACTAATTGACATTTTAATATATTTTCATTCATATTCATAAAACATTTTTTTACAAATGATTATTTTCTCCATTGGTACAATTTATAGATATTATAATAATCTCAATTAGTTTTCTTTGAAAATGTTTAGAATAATAAACCGAAAGCTCAGAATCAACTAAAAAGAGTATGTTAAGCACTCGAAATTCATATAGAAATATAAATCTCTGCGCGACTTAACTATGATACTGTGTAAACGGGGTCGCCGCAGGCAATCTGTTCCTTCCGGGTGTAAACAGTGCCAACCCTCTCCAGTCGTGTTTTCTGGAGAGACAAAGTGAACTCGGCGCAAACAATGACATCAGCGCGCCACCGCGCCAGTGTTGATTCAGCTATTGTGTAGTAAATATCGAGAACAATAATTGAAATTCATTCGCCCACACTTGTTCACCTGTATAACACGTTTAATGCTCCCGGCCGGTTCTAGTGGTTTATGGTTTAACATTAAATACGTTTGAAGTTATCCGGTGTATTACTTACAGTCCACCTCAAGTTATTTTCTAGTGCAAACCTTGAAAAGCCAAGTTACCGGCTCAAGGAAAGCAATTGTGTAAACCTAACAAAGCAAAGAAAAAGTGTTTTACATAATAAAACTTGGTCCATTCGAATCCGGATAGTTCATCAGTACGGGTTTAGTGAATAAATCTTCGACAATCGTGTCGACGAACATTTCCAGTATAATCATTGGCTTGTCAGATTTCGCGGTAACAGAAGCGTGGACTCTGGCAACAGACAACAAAGAGGCGATCCAGACAGAGACGGAGCACGATTCCTGCGCAGCAAAAAGCAGTACATTCTAGAAGAAACAGTTTGAGTATATCAGCGAATGTCAGTAAGTCAGTTGCATGCCTTTTTAATTGGTAGATCTGATCCATAATTCCTGTCCAAAAATTACCATTTTCTGTCTGAGCAATTCAGTCGTGTACATTTACATTTAATTAAATCATGCCGGGTATAATCGAACAACGAGCACTCCTCATCAGAAAGAGAGGTGCAATAAAATCTAGTTTTACGCGACTTGCCAAATTCTTCAATGACTTAACAAATAACGATGAACAAATTATTAGTCAAGCAAAAATTCTAGAACTAGAAACGCGCCTAGCAACAGCTGAATCGGAATTATTGTGCAGGTTCAATGAGATTCAGTTTGAACTAGAAGAAATCGATTTTGAAAACTTTGACAAATCGGAAACAGAAAATTTCGAAAGAGCCTGTTATTCATTATTCGGAGAAATAAAATCAGTTTTGTTGACGGCAAGGACTCCGGTGCGAAGTAGTAATGCTCAAGGCAACCCATCAGGGTCCTCAAATATTAGAAATTGTTCAAAAGTAGGTGTGAAATATCCGATAATAGAGTTGCCAAAGTTCACCGGCATATACGAGAAATGGTTAGAGTTCAAAGAATTGTATCTGGCGCTAATTCATAAAAATGATGAGCTAAACTTGGAGGGATCCGCAGCTCAGTGCATTCAATCCATTGATTTTACTGCTGACAATTATTCAACAGCATGGGATGCACTGAATAGTCGATTTGACAATAAACAATTAATAGTTCATAAGCATATAAAAAACTTATTTAATATACACGAAGTCAAACCAGAATCACCGGCATCCTTTAGACATTTGATTGACACAATGTCAAATAATTTGAAATCGTTACAATCGTTAGGAATAGACACGGATTCTTGGGACCCCTTAATAAATTATCTAGTCACGAGTAAGCTGGATATGGAGACCTTAAGTAAATGGGAACAGCAGGAGTTCGAAGGAGATCTTCCGACCATCGAAGAGTTGAAAACTTTTCTGTCTGATCGGGCTGACTTTCTAGATAAATTAAACATGCACAAAACAAAGAATCCAAAGTTAGCTGAGAAAAATCAAGTCAAACAAAAATCATTCTTGTCTAAGTCGTTCAGTAAAAATACGGAAAAAAGCAATAAATTTTCTTGCTACTATTGTAAATCACATTCAATCTATAAATGTGGCGAATTTTTAGCCTTGTCTTCAAACCAAAAATATGACAAAATAGTTGAACTCAAACTTTGCATAAACTGTTTGCAAGGTGGCCATCAAGTCGAAACGTGTAAATATGGCAACTGTAGATTGTGTCAGCAGAAACATAACTCACTGCTGCATCCAGGTAAGTCCAATAGTAATGTTGCAATGACACGTTCTACAGGAAAAATAGATTCAGCAGAATCTAATTTCGACACGATTGTGCAGCAAGGGCAGGAATCTACTTGTTGTAACTTGTCGTCAGGGAATCAGGTGCTATTAGCCACTGCGCAAGTATCCGTTTTGGATAGTAGGGGAAATGAACACACTTGTAAAGCTTTGCTTGATAACGGTTCCATGTCAAATTTCATCTCTCAAGACCCAATAGACAAATTGGGACTTGCACAAGAAAAAATTAATTTTTCTGTTCTCGGCATTGGGCAATGCCAATCAAGATTAAATACTTCATGCAATGTAATGTTGAAATCTTTACTATCTGATTATCAAACAACTCTTCATTGTCTTGTCATTCCAGCAATCACTGATAAGCTTCCAAGCTTCGGTTTCAACCCAAATTCTCTAAATATTCCATCGAACATTGAGTTGTCAGATCGAACCTTTTTCCAACCCAACAAAATAGACATGTTGATAGGGGCCGACACTTATTGGTCATTGATAGAGAAGGGTAACATTCAGTTAGGTAAAGGAAATCCAGTACTACAGAAGACCAAACTTGGTTGGGTAGTTTCAGGACCCTTAGGCTCTGCACGCAGGGTTGTCACGTCTTGTCATTTTTCAAAAAATTCCGACTTACAGAACCAACTTGCCAAGTTCTGGGAAATCGAAGAAATTTCGAATGAGTCCAATCTGTCAACCGAAGAGAATTTTGCAGAAACTCACTTTTCCAAGACCTTCAGGCGTACGCCTGAAGGAAGATTTATGGTTTCAATCCCCCTCAAGGAACCTGTAACCAAACTAGGTGATTCAAAGGAGCTCGCTGTACGCCAGTTCTTTGGGCTTGAGCGTAAACTTGCAGTGAATCCCAAACAAAGGGAAATGTACTGCGATTTCATGAATGAGTACAAACATTCTGACCACATGACCCTTTTCAACGCAAGTCCAAATCAAGTGACTTATTTTTCTCCTCACCATGGCGTTTTACGTGAAGAGAGCATCACTACAAAATTAAGGGTAGTGTTCTGCAGAGTCATCATCAGGGTATTCTTACAATTCAATTCAAGTTGCTGGCCCTACGGTTCAGGAAGACCTCTTTTCAATCCTTGTACGGTTCAGGCAGCATGCCTTTGTCGTTTCAGCAGACATAAGTAAAATGTATCGACAGATAGAGATTGCAGATGAATTCAGACCTCTTCAATTAATCGTGTGGCGTGAAAGTCCTGAGGATGAACTTCAGACTTATTCTATAAATCGAGTAGCCTAAGGTACAACTAGTGCACCATTCTTGGCAACTCGTTGTCTTCTTCAATTAGCGATTGAACACGAAAATTCTCACCCTCAAGCAGCTCAAGCTATCAAACGAGACATTTATGTAGATGATCTCCTATCTGGTGCCGACTCCAAGGAAGATCTTAATTCTTTGGCCCAACAAGTTTCATCTATTCTTCAATCAGGCTGTTTTGAACTAAGAAAATGGAAGAGCAACAATCCTCTGGTACTCGAAGGTCTCAAGCCAGTAAGTTCTTCTACTGATTCTTTTTTCTTTGCACCCTCTGATACAAGCAAAACTCTAGGAATGGGTTGGTCTTGTGTGGAAGACACCTTTTCCTTTCAACTTAGGCCTTTTACCCAAAAAAGGAGAGTCACGAAAAGAAGCATTTTGTCCGAAACAGCAAGCATATTTGATCCTCTTGGACTCATCAGTCCAATAACCATTTGTGCCAAAATAATGATGCAATCATTGTGGTCACTCAAGCTTTCATGGGACCAAGAAGTCCCTAAAGATATCTCAGATCAATGGAAGGAGTTCAAAAAAAAATATTTTGGAACTCAATGATCTGAGAATTCCAAGACATATTTCTTGTTTAGATCCAATATCTATTCAAATTCACGGATTCTCGGATAGTTGCCAAAAAGCGTATGAGGCAGCCTTATATCTTCGGATAGAAACCCAAGAAAATGAAGTTTTTGTGAATTTGATCACTTCAAAAACCAGGGTAGCGCCTCTCCAACCATTAAGTATCCCTAGACTAGAACTGTGTGCCGCCTTATTGTTGACACAGTTATTGGAGAAAACCACCAAGTCATTAACTCTCAGGTATGATGGTAAATACTTGTGGTCCGATTCCACAGTAGCATTAGCTTGGATTCGTTCCCCCCCTAAGATTTTGCAACCTTTCGTTGGGAATCGCGTGGCAGACATACAACGGTTGTCTGAAATGTCAAATTGGCGATATGTGCCTACCAATTCAAATCCTGCAGACATCCTGTCAAGAGGTATGTCGCCAAGAAATTTAATTAGTTCGGCCAAATGGTTTCACGGTCCTTCATGGTTAAAACATTCAGAGGAAACTTGGCCTGAAGATATTTCCTTATCAATTCCAGTGAATGAATTACCTGAAGTTAGAAACCAGACAAAAACATTTGTTCAAACCAACCACGAACTATTTCCCTTTAATCGATTTTCCTCTTTATGTCGGCTCAAACGTGTTTTTGCCTTTTGTTTAAGATTTATAAACAACTGCCAAAAGAAAAATGAGAAATTGTCTGGTTTTCTCAGTGTTGACGAACTCAGAAATGCTATGCATTTGCTTTGTCAAATTTCTCAACGTGAAACATTCGGTCAAGAAATGTTTGACCTGAATCACCATAAAGAAGTTGGTACGAAAAGCAAAATTCTGAGTTTGACTCCATTTATGCGAGATGGTGTCATTCGTGTAGGAGGAATATTAAAAAACTCTTCATATTGTTTTGATAAAAACACCCCATTGTTTTGTCATCAAAGCATCCATTGACTTATTTGATTTGCCGAGCAGAACATTTCAAGCTCTTACATTGCGGGCCTCAAATGCTACTGGCATCTATTCGGGAAAACTACTGGCCTATTTCAGGCAAGAATCTTGCCAAGCGTATAATTCGAGAATGTGTGGTATGCTTCAGGTTCAAACCTAAAATTCAAATACCATTAATGGGAAATTTGCCTGAAGCACGAATTTCTCCAAGGTTGCCATTTTCTGATACCGGTGTGGACTATGCTGGTCCATTTTCGGTTAAGGATCGCAAAGGTCGAGGTTGCAAGGTCAGCAAATGTTACCTCGCTTTATTTATCTGTTTGACCACAAAGGCAGTTCACTTGGAACTTGTTTCAGAACTAAGTACCTTATCATTTTTAGAAACATTTCAGCGCTTTATTGCTCGTCGCGGAAAACCATTTCACGTATATTCCGATAACGGTAGCAACTTCGTAGGAGCAAATAATCAGTTAAAGGAATTTGGACAATTTTTAAAGGAAAATAACAATACCATTCAGGATGAGTTATCAAACGATTTTGACGTTAAATGGTCTTTTATACCAGCTTATTCCCCTCATCAGGGTGGGGTTTGGGAAGCTGGAGTGAAATCCGATAAACACCACTTAAAAAGGATTGTGAAAAATTCGTTGCTAACCTTTGAAAGTTTGTACACGATTGTTGTTCACATAGAGGGAATCCTGAATTCAAGACCTTTGACCCCGCTGTCCGTTGACCCCAATGATTTACATGCATTGACTCCTGCCCATTTCTTAATTGGTCGTTCCTTAAGTTCCCTTCCCCATTCAGATCTCCAAGGGGTAGCAACAAATAGACTTTCTCATTACGAACAATTGGAGGCTATGAAACAAGGGTTTTGGTCCCGATGGTCTAAGGAGTACATTGCCCAGCTGCAAGAAAGGACGAAGTGGAAGACGAGCCAAGGGGTTCTTACGATTGGGACTATGGTGCTGATCGTCGATGAAAATGCGCCGCCTTATAGTTGGCGACTGGGTCGTGTAGTGTCGGTTCACCCAGGCTCAGATGGTGTAGTGCGGGTGGTGTCCATCAAAACTTCGAGTGGCGTTATCAAGCGCTCGGTTGTAAAGGTATGCCCGTTACCGATATCCGCGGAGAAAGACAATTATGTACTAGGTTAAGTCTCGGTGTAACCCAGAGGCCTTGTGCCCATGTAGTTAGGCTAAGTATTCTGTACCCTGTATTATTTTCAGCGTTTTGGGCCGGGAGTATGTTAAGCACTCGAAATTCATATAGAAATATGAATCTCTGCGCGACTTAACTATGATACTGTGTAAACGGGGTCGCCGCAGGCAATCTGTTCCTTCCGGGTGTAAACAGTGCCAACCCTCTCCAGTCGTGTTTTCTGGAGAGACAAAGTGAACTCGGCGCAAACAATGACATCAGCGCGCCACCGCGCCAGTGTTGATTCAGCTATTGTGTAGTAAATATCGAGAACAATAATTGAAATTCATTCGCCCACACTTGTTCACCTGTATAACACGTTTAATGCTCCCGGCCGGTTCTAGTGGTTTATGGTTTAGCATTAAATACGTTTGAAGTTATCGGGTGTATTACTTACAGTCCACCTCAAGTTATTTTCTAGTGCAAACCTTGAAAAGCCAAGTTACCGGCTCAAGGAAAGCAATTGTGTAAACCTAACAAAGCAAAGAAAAAGTGTTTTACAGAGTATACTTTATTTTCATTGCCGCATTCCCCACAAAATTTGAAACATATATATATATATATTCATTAATGATTTAACTTCTTCAGTATTTCATATACAAATGCCCAGTATAATATGTTATAATGTAGTATTACAAATATTGATTTTGGTGAGTCTCTGGAGTTAATTTTTTGTATGTATTTGTTTATTTACACCTATTTACCTTATACTGATGACTTATATCAATTGTTTACTGATTTTACTATTGTAATACAAGCTATAAATTTAATTTTGAGTTTTTGTTTTATTTTGTGTAAGCAGAAACAGTAATGTTTTCTATGTTATATGAAAACTATGGGCGTCAATGAATAAATATAAATGATTGCCAATGAAACTTTTAAATAAAATGATGGAAAAAATAATGTAGGTTCTTGCCTAACTGTTTCAGATCCCAGGACTTTGTTATCAGCTATATGTTAAGAAAGACAAAATTTAAGGAAAACTACAGAGAAAGGTATTTAGAGCGCCATTAGTTTTTTTTGATGATTCTTGAGATTAATAAATAAAATAAATAGTGTTTCATTTAATAAAATCCAATTTAGTCAAAGTGTACATGTAAGTTTAAATGTTACCGCCAACTTCGTAAGTGTCACTTTCTTGAAATTTGGCAACGTCGGTATTTGGTATCATATTTATCCGCTCCTAGATCATTACTGGCGTGAGACGCTCGTTACATATCAATATATCGGATACATCGTACATCGATGTATTAACGGGAACATCGAACTCTGTTCCAATGATCACCACAGATTTCAACTGACGTATTTCCAGATTTCTTTGCTCACTACATAGAGGCTTACTAAGTTACTAATTCTGTCAGCAGACAACTTTTTGTCTAAGTCATTGAAGATTGTGTTCGTATTCTATGTATTTTTTTATAGTACCGTAGTACCGGACTTCCCGGTTCACCAAAGTAAAACGTTGTAACATATTCATACAACATACATACAATACAACATAGTCAGCCTCAGCGTTGGCATACCAAGTTATTATAGCATTGCTAGCACAGTACAAGGTGGTGGTGGTTTGTGAAATTGTGATTATTAGGCTAACTTAAAGATGCCTCCAAAGAGGCATAAGAATCAAGCCAGATGTAAGGTGTGTAGGAAAATTATAAAAAACATCGGGTAATACCACGAATTTAATAGGACACTTTAAAATCCATACTGCCGGCAACAGAAGTGAAGATATTTCGACCTTGACGGTGAGTCTTGATATAACTTTTAGTTATATAAAAAATTCTCGGGAATTAGGTCACATTAACACTCTGTTATAAATGTTCGTCTTTACGTACGTTTCGGTCTCACGACCATCATCAGAAGACTTATTTTGTTAAAAAGGGGTTAACTAAAACTAATTAGCACAAGCGTCCATATCGCACAATCTTCAATCAAAAAGATCACGCCGTCGAAACGAACAGAACCACGAATAATCGAAAATTGTATCGTTAATATTAAAGTATAGATTTTTTTGTAACAAGAAACCACTGTTAAGTAATATTCTCATAATGTACAAACGCATATTGCTATGGTCTCAAAGCAACTGAAGTTCTAAGCTATTTGTTTGTAATAACACGACCCAGATGTAGATTTATGACGTACTTGAAAAGGTTTTAGACCTGCATTGGAATTTGGTTTACTTTAAGCGTTCTTCCTAAAATATACTTTTAACATTATAAAGACGTATGTAGGAATTTGCAAGAGTTTTAATTAATCAAGTTAGTATAAATCTGACTCAATCCTTGAATATCATTCCCATGATTTACAGAATTTGAATCCCTTTTTATGTGAATCATCTCCAGGATAGATCTTTTATAATAATTGGTTTCTTTAGTTAAAATATTAACATTTTTGTAATCAAATTGATGGTTATAATCAAAACAGTGCTTAGCAAGGGCGGTGGAATTTTCTAAGTTATTATTTCTTGTGCTATACTTATGGCCGTACATTCTTTTTTGTAAATATTGTTTAGAGATTCCAGTATAAGTTCCATCACAATCTAAACAATTCAATTTATATACTGTGTGGGTTTGTTTATCTTTAGGTATTACAGGTTTTAGATTTGAGAAATATTTCCCAACACAGTTAGTAGGTTTATGCGCAACATTTATATCGTACTTTTTCAAACATTTCATAATTTTTTCTGAGGTCTCCGGAATGTATGGTAAAGTTATTGTATAATTGTCTGTATTACCTGTTATGGTATTTTTATAAGAAGAACCATTATAGATTTTGTTTATTCTCTCTTTAATGATAGGATTCTAGAAAGTTTTTGGGTAGCCATTCATTTCCAATGCATTACGAACATTTTAAATTTTTGGGACGGTCCTCTGCGTGGGATAATTTTACCGCGCGGTCTGTGAGGCTGTTTATGACACTTTTTTTATAACAAGCTGGTGCAACGGAATTGAAATGAAGATAACGTTGAGACCAGACTTCTTTAGTAAACCAAGAAGTTTTTATTTTTCCATCTGCATCATGCCTAATGGTCATATCTAGAAAATTAATGTTATTGTTTATTTCTATTTCACAAGTGTATTGAAGTTAACAATGGAAATTGTTAAATTTATTAATCACATATTGAATTTTATCGTTGGGAACACACATAAGGCAATCATCTACATACCGTTTAAAGAATACAGGCTGAAAATCTAATGAATTTATAACAGATTCCTCTAGGCATTCCATAACGAGGTTAGCAATGGTAGCTGAAATAGGAGATCCCATTGCTGTGCCGAAAATTTGTCCAAAATATTGCTCACCGTACTGAAAATAAGTGCATTCTAAACAAAACTTTACCGCATTTATAAAATCCGATTGATCAAGAGGTGTGTGGTTTTTAATCTCTGGCCAACGTTTTTTGATGCAATTTAATGCCAAAACGACAGGTATATTTGTAAATGAAGAAACAACATCCAAGGAAATTAGTTGATGGTTTACTGGTACAGATTGATTTTTTATAAATTCATTAAAATGCCATGAGTCTTTCACATAAAATTCATTTTTTCCTATTATATTATTGATGGATTTTGATAGAAATTTTGATAAATTGTAAGTAGGCGCTCCAATATTACTTACAATGGGTCTTAGGGGTATATCATTTTTATGTAATTTAGGAAGCCCATAGATATAAGGTGTAAGCCCATTATGGCAAATTAATTTATTTTTTAATTCAATAGGGATTATCTTATTTTTATGCCATTTATTTATCAATTCATTCATGTTATTTTGTACTGATGAAGTAGGGTCAGATTTTAATTTTTTATAAGTTGTTTCATTATTTAAAAGGTTTCCCATTTTGTTTTCATAGTCATTTTTATGCATTATGACGGTTTTATTACATTTATCCGCGTTTAAAACTAAAATTTGAGGGTTAGCATCTAAGAACTCTTTTGTTATTTTTGTATGATAGTTAAAACGATTCTTTGCAATACCAATTTCTGCTTTCTGTTTGTTCTTTTTGTTTGTCAAGATGTTACAAACTTTGTTTCTAATTTCATTTTTTTCTTCTAAATTTTTATTCCTGATTCCGCATTCTAAATTTGCAATAATATTATCGATAGGCAGTTTATTATTGTTATTAGGCAATGCAAACTTCGGACCTAAGCTTAACGTGTGCTGTACCTCATTCGGAATTTTTGTGTCAGTTAGATTTTTCAACCATTGTTCATTGATATTTTGTTTTTCATAAGCTACACCTTTCATCAAATTATTTATCTTTTTAGATTGAATGGCTTTGATTTTGTTGAAATTTTTTTCGAAATTGTTTTGCTGATTTTGAAAAAATTGCGATATAAAGTTGTTATCATAATTTTGGTAACAGGTTTGTTTAACGAGTTTAATTTTGTTTTCAACCTCTGCTAGATTTGCACATGCTTCTTTAATGCAAACAATTTTTATGTAGAGAATTTAATAATTTTGCGTACGCCTTCTTATTTTGCACCTTGCTAAACATATTCTCCTTTGATTTAGATATAACGAAATTTGGAAAAACTTGCAAGTTCCTACATCTTACCAGATAAATTCTACGATTCTTCTCTCTTGCCAATATCTTCATTTACTTTCCGTATTCCTTCAAAACTCTAGGATAGGTGGTTGTTCCTTCCATATTAAGGCTTATATCCCAGCCGAAATAGTAATATAATAAGATTCTTGACCCAGTATGAATTATATAAAAAATTCTCGGGAATTAGGTCACATTAACACTCTGTTATAAATGTTCGTCTTTACGTACGTTTCGGTCTCACGACCATCATCAGAAGACTTATTTTGTTAAAAAGGGGTTAACTAAAACTAATTAGCACAAGCGTCCATATCGCACAATCTTCAATCAAAAAGCTCACGCCGTCGAAACGAACAGAACCACGAATAATCGAAAATTGTATCGTTAATATTGGAGTATAGATTTTTTGTAACAAGAAACCACTGTTAAGTAATATTCTCATAATGTACAAACGCATATTGCATCTCACATAAAAAGGGATTCAAATTCTGTAAATCATAGGAATGATATTCAAGGATTGAGTCAGATTTATACTAACTTGATTAATTAAAATTCTTGCAAATTCCTACATACGTCTTTATAATGTTAAAAGTATATTTTAGGAAGAACGCTTAAAGTAAACCAAATTCCAATGCAGGTCTAAAACCTTTTCAAGTACGTCATAAATCTACATCTGGGTCGTGTTATTACAAACAAATAGCTTAGAACTTCAGTTGCTTTGAGACCATAGCAATATGCGTTTGTACATTATGAGAATATTACTTAACAGTGGTTTCTTGTTACAAAAAAATCTATACTTCAATATTAACGATGGTCGTGAGACCGAAACGTACGTAAAGACGAACATTTATAACAGAGTGTTAATGTGACCTAATTCCCGAGAATTTTTTATATAATTCATACTGGGTCAAGAATCTTATTATATTACTATAACTTTTAGTAAAATAATTTTATAAAAATAGCGAAACTAAAATTCTTGCAGGTCATCAGTAAATTTCCTAAGATTATGCATGGTGTCAATAAGAACGTGCAAGTATTTTTGATATTATTCACAATATTTTTTTAGTCTCATTAATGTTTTTTCATACTTCAAATAATTTTTTCCATAAAAAAGACACCCAAGCACATTTGAATGAACCTGACTTTGGAATCCACATCTACTTCTAAAAATAGCTTTAATCAGCAGAACTGGTGAACGAGGAGGACAAGGATGACGACATGGAAACCTTATCAGTTTCTTCTGGTCAATCACAATCAGTAGCCCACATTATCTGATACATTTGCGGTAAATTATTGTAATCAATTTTGAATTGTTTCATTGAATGATACCTTATTTTTTGGTAATAGTTCTTGATTAATGCCAGCAAATTCACACTGACATTCTGTTACAGTTATAGTACTGCTCAAGAATTATTACATAATAATTACACATTTATATTAATTTAAATTTTATTTCCGGCAATTTTACTTCCACGGCTTCCATCTTCTAACTCTAACAACAAACATTTAAGGACGTTCCATACAGTTAGCGGCGGGAAATGCTAGAGGGGAAGAGGGACGGTCGCGGCAAGAGAATAGTTTGACAACGTCGCGCGAGCCTTCGATGTATTTACATATACACATACGTTTGTTGTCGTCTGCATTCGCCGGTTCGTGGCGTGTGTTGTATTTATAATATTGACATATTTAATTTAATGGTAATTATTATTCATTATTAATTGTTTTATAAAATGAAAACACAAATATTTTTTAAAAAATATCTACAAACTAAAAGTATATTAAATAGTAATTAAAATTATATTTGAATACTATTGTTATATTTGTAGATTTTTGTTTATAAAAACGGCCGAGACCAAAAAAAATTGGAACCTCCAAATAACACAAAATGAAGAAGGGACGGAAATTATTCGATTTAAAGGAAAATTGAGAAAAAAATATAAAGTTGAACAGCATTTACGAGGTAAGATGCTGAGCAAATTGAAAAAAGAAAAAAATGTTGCTGTTATTGAAAAAAAAGATATTCCTGTTGATGGTGAAAGTTGATAACTCCTCGCTTTGATAATGCCACAGTGTGGTGAAACAATTTGTCAGCATTTTTAAATTAAATGTTAAAAGTTTTGTGTAAAATTTGAGTTTTAATCTCTAACTTCCGAAGGATGGTGAAAGGGTTACTGATCTAAAAGCTATGGCCAAGAAAATGTTTTGCGATAAATTAGGTTTGTGTGATATCGAAAAAGAATGTGTCCAAGGATTAGGAACAATTTTTGACGTTAAATGTTCCAAATGCAATTATGTAAAAAAAGTTCACTCAAGTGAAACATATCTCAATCCTGTGACAAAAGGAAGTTTATTTTCAATAAATAGTAAAGTCGCACTAGGTAAGTGTGTATCACTTAATTTTTGAAGAAAAAAAGTTACATTTGTTTATTTTTTTAGGAGCATTGAATTCTGGATTAGGACCGACAAAAACAAATAAATTCCTAAAAACATTAGGATTGCCAGGGGTTAGCCAAAATACTTTCAAAATACATGAGCGTTCAGTGGGACCAGTCATCGAACAAGTTGCAAGAGAGTCTTGCTTAGAAGCCGTTGCTCTTGAAAAGACGTTGACTGAAAAAAATATACATACACACATATGAAAGTGTATCCATAAAATCATATACACATGCATATACTTTCAATCTTTACACAACAGACAAAAATTTGAATGCTATTTTGAATTTTCGCGCCAATTGCGACGTTGTCAAATTTTTTTTTTCAAACTTTCTTCAATTTATTTTTTATTGAACAAATCAGAGGATGATTACGAAATTTGGTATGTACTTTATTAGTAACATTTCATTTAATTAAAAAAAAAAAAATCAAAATTCATCGAGCCAATTTTGTTTAAATGGAATTTTCAGCTACTCTCCCATAAGAGTATGTGTTAAAATCACAATATTTTAAAATTCATTATTTCGAAAACGGAACAGAGAATCGATCTGAAATTTCTACCAGAGTTTTGAAATAACAATATCTAAACCTGGTTAAAATTTCAAAAAATTTCATCATGAAAATCTATCTCTATGGAACGTCCTCAACTACACAAACTACTATAAAAGCAAAAAAGTTGCGCCACTTTTTAAAGTATCTACGCGAAATACAATCAAGATCAAAAATTTTTAATATCTGTTCAGAAATATATCTGGCAACTATGTATCAGCAACTGTATCATGGGAATAATTATGTTCTGTGAACGGATCCATCGAACAATAGGTATCGTACCAATAATAAAGAAACCAGCGATACATGTTAATGAATTTTAGTCTACAATTATTTACAGTCCACTGAAAATATTATGATACAAGAACAATTACAATTAAAACAATATCTATGATGTACTAATGGAAACATTCAAATAGACAATTGTAGATGCCGTAGACATTACTATCACTTTGGATATTTGGACTGAAACGATGAGTATGAAAAGTTTTTTGGGTGTTACGATTCACTTTTTGCATGGGGTTAATTTAGTATCTACATGTCTTGAGACTTTTGAGTTATGTGAATCACATACTGCCCAATATGTGGCAGATAATTTAATAAATATATTCAAAAAATGGGGAATTGATCAAAATAATGCATTGAACTCTATATCAACACCCTTTGGGATGAATAAGCATTGATTATTATCGGTTGAATATCCACTACCTACCCACTTTTATGACATTTCGTATTTAGTTTCATACATATTTTTAATGGAATCTGATGAAAGTGTTTCAAATTGATGGATGTATCGGCTTCGGAGCAGTATTTTAGGGTAAGGTAGATTTGGCTTTGAATACCTAACTACATTTACTATGAATACATTCTTGAATAGTGTGTCTTATTTTACCTTTCCGTCTATAGGATTACAGATAACTTATCATTATCGTCCTCAATGCCAATTACACTAAGTCCATAATGTTCAATTATGAAATTTTAATTTAATATTTATTCAATCGTACCAGCGAGTTCATGGAAGACTACCAAATTGTAGATATCACTACAATGTACTCTACCCTACATACAATAAAGCCAATTATAAGAACTAATCTACTATCATTACTCTTGAACCCACTACAACAGTTTACATGTATAAACGCTTGAATTGAATACTTTACACTTCTTGAAAACATT
This sequence comes from Endomychus coccineus, assembly GCA_958510875.1. NCBI lineage: Eukaryota > Metazoa > Arthropoda > Insecta > Coleoptera > Endomychidae > Endomychus > Endomychus coccineus. The sequence continues at coordinate 47,659,971 of OY294070.1, forward strand.
GGCTTTTGAAATTGCTTATCTAACTATAAAATGGTCCAAAATGAGATTTTCTTAAATCGTTTATTGAATATAAAAGATAAAATTGAGTAAACATACAAAAACTCGTATTTTGTTCAATCTTAAAGAAAATACCTAATTAACAGAAAATCTGACGATTATAACCAGTTAAATAGGAGGAAATGTTTATATCATCCTAATCATTTGACAGTTATGTTGAACCCTAATATGTTTAATATATTTTAATGTTCAATGTTATTATAGGTCTCTAGTTACGCTTTTGTAGAAAGTATCAAGTACTCTCTCTCCCATAACATTGTTTATATGGACATTTCTATAAATATAAATCAGCTACTTCAGCAGTGAGCTGTTGATGTTGCGTTAAAGAACGCAAGGAAGCTCATATCATCGTTGAAATGAATATAAAATATACAATAATATACTCTCTCAAGCGCAGCGCACCAGTTGTTGTGGCGCAAGGCTGAATTAAAGAATACAAAATCAAACAAATTAAGAATATGACGAAACACATGATTTAGCACAGGAGGACTATTATTCGCAGTTTTGTTGCTAGATATATAATAGAAGTTAAAAAAAACTGAAACCTGAAATAAATATGTTATTTGAAGCACTAAGGTCAATTTATTATGATACATATTCAATTGCTACTAATACAGTTGCAAAGTAGGATTCAGAAAAACCTATGCTATTAATATGAGAACGAAGTTGAAACAATGTTGCGATATCGCTATCTTACAAATTTTAAAACGTAAGAATATGTTTGGTACTTCATCACCTGCCTCTTCAGAAGAAGAGCTTTAGACGTTAATCAAATTACAAGATAATTGGAAGTTTGACATATCTACTCAAGCTAGCAACGACTTAAATGTTTAAAAATGGAACAAAGTTGTTCGGTTCCTCTAGCAAGTGATTTGAAGCTTCAAAAAATTACCTAATTAAAAAAGCGAAAGAATTCATTGATCTCTTGAGCTTAAATAATGCTGATAAAGATGCGTATTTGATTTTATTAGAGACTATATTTTGTCGTAAAATACTTTTGAATAGAAAACGTCCTGGCGAGTTGCAGAGACTACAATTACGAACTTAGGAATCTTCAAGGGTGGATAATTCTTCAGAAACATACGAAGAATTTTCCGAGGCTGTATCTAATGTTGTGAAGTTTTTGATGAGAAACTTCAAACCCATCTTTATTCGTGGCGAAAGAGGAAGAGAGTTCCAGTATTATTCACAAAAGACTTTCAAGAACTTATGTTTAGGCCTAATGCCTCCTTTTTATTATTATATAATTAGTCACTAGATTGTAAGATTTGTAATTGCAACCGTGGCAGCATTGTTTTGCTCGACGGCTTGTGATAGTTGTTGATATATAGCAGCACAGGGAGTTGTTATGTTGAGGGAGATAAAAAAACTTTGTTTTGTATAATTTGTTCGAAAATGAAAACATAAAAAAGTATTTTATATGGAACCAATGTCCAACAACGGAACAGAAATGCAGTCCCCTTACAATAAGTTAGTCCTTAACAACATATATGTTGTTTGTTGGAGTTGAGACCTAATTTTATGAAAAAGCCTAGCTTGTTTTTATTTGGCAATCGTAATACGAGTGAACCCATATATGGCTATGAAGTGATATGCCTTCAATCAAATAAATCGAAGGAATAATAAGTCAATATTATATAAATAATGTTGTTATTTGAAGTTTGTGTGTTATTTGAACTTTGAAAAATTTGTTGTTAAGTTCAGTTCAAGAATTCCTTATTAGTTATTTTTCGAAAAACATTCTTTCAAAAGGATTTTATATTCAAAAAATTGTTCAATTTTTATGTTTTCATTTTGTTTGTTTCACAGAAGTAGAGCTATATTTCCAACATTTTTGTAATTACCATTCTCATTCCACATTGTATTAAAGAAATTCCTTGTACAGACTGTGACAAAACATATATCCGACAAACAAAACAAAACATAAACGAACGAATCAAAGGTCGTAAATATCAAAAAAACTCAACAGCTTTAAAAAAGCATGAGACAAATACCAAACATAAATTCAATTTTGAGCAGTTCGATATAATAGAAAGAGAACGTAATGAAAAGAGTCGAATATTTTTTGTAATGACGCACATCAAAAAAATATTTCACAAAAATATAATATAATTATTTAAACAAACTAAATCAGATAAGTCCAGTCAAATAGAAACATAATACAAGAGCCACATTAGCAATTAAATTTTAATGCAAACAGGCACTGATTTTTACCAAGTGCAACAAATGGTCAATCGGCATGGTACATTACCCTTACATTTAGAACGAAAACATATTCTGAAAACTGATTTCAGTCTGAATTTCAAAGTCAAGATGAGTGTGTGCGCCCGTAAAATCAACTCACGTAAGTAAATAAAACATACTATTCACCAATATTGTTTGAATTAGGCCCGGTACTTTCACTTTCATATAGATTTCCGCTATCTGGCAAATAACAATTTGTCAGACAATTAAATCAGCATTTGCAATCTGGAGGATAACTTATTTAGGTACTTTCAGGTAAAGATATCCGACAAATAACAATTCATAGATAGTAGCGGTAGACAGTGTCATACGTGAGTACTGCCAACCGAAAGTTATAAAATAAAGAGTATAGGCTCATTTAGAGCTCCCGCAGACTGCAGACTTTTTATCGGCCGATAGTTTGGTCGGCTTCTTAATCAGTATGGAGAGGAATGCATATGCGCACACTACAGCGATTCAGTATCGGCCGATAAAAAAGTTTGATGGGCTACCCGATTACATTCAAACTAATCTGTCGGCCAACTATCGGCCGACTGTTTAATCAGTATTGGCGCATACACGCCTGCGCATACATGACGATTGTTTAGTCGGCCGATAGTTCAGTTCGCTCTGTGATTTGCCGTCGTGTGCGTGTATTTTGAATATGGCGTCGCCCAAATCACAATTGTTGATTGTAGAAAGTTCCGTCGAAAAGTTGATTGAAGAGGTCGAGAAAAGACCTGCGCTTAAAAAAAAAGTTTAAAAGAGTACTCCGACGCGAATGTGAAGAAAAAACTGTGGGAGGAAGTTTGCGAAGCAGTTGTTGTTGATTGGAATCGGCTTAGCGCCCAGGAAAAAACAAACAAAGGTAGGAACGTAAAAATAATAATATTAGAGTATTCATGTGAATTTTTATTTATTTATTTATTTATCTATTTACAATTATTACACTTTGTTATATTGACACGGAATCGCGCCTCCGGGAGAAATAAAGTATGACGACATATACTGTCGCACGTTATTCATATTATTTCTTCCTCGGTTGTCTTCATTTATAGTTAAGTTATTCATGGGACAATTGTAGAGTTTCTGTGAAATTTATTCCATCTTTGATTCTTACATACTTATGCAGGACACAGCAAGCTTTAATTATTTGGACACAAAAATTGATATTGACATCCATTGGTCGGTGAAATATACGCCATTTGTTAGCAAGAATCCCAAAAGTACACTCAACCATTCGTGGAGCTCTTGTATGTCTATAGTTGAAAATTCGTTTGGTGTAGTTTAAATTTCTTTTTGCATAAGGACGTAGTATATGATTGCCAAGTCCAAACGCTTCATCCCCTACGACAGAGAATGGAATAACATCTCCGACATTATCATTAGGCTTCCGGAGGGAATATTTAATCGGTTTTGGGACAGCCGTTTACCCATTTCTGATGATTTAAATATTTCCGAATCACTAGCTGTTCCATAAGAACCAACGTCTATATATGCAAATTTATAATCTGCGTCTGTCCAAGCCATTAACACGCACGAAAAAACTTTTTGTAGTTAAAATATGATGAACCGGAATGTTCTGGCTGTATCATCCGTATATGTTTGCCATCAATTGCTCCAATGATGTTTGGAAAGTTTGTGCGACTATAGAATTCGTCTGCGATTTTAATCCAGTCGCCTTCTTCTTTGGTTGAAATATACAATGGTTGAAGTATATTCCATATTTGCTCACATGTAGTTTTAGTAATATCTCGTATTGTAGAAGCTCCCATCAGATAATCAAAAGATAATGTATTGAAACTAGCTCCTGTAGCCAGATATCTGTAAAAAAATAAAAATTAATTATATTTCAATACCTGTAAAAAAATAAAAATTAATTAAATTTCAATATTTTTCAGGTCGTGATGTGCAAAAAAATGGGCTAATTTAAGGACTTGCTTTCGTCGCGAATTAAACGCTCAAAAGAACACTAAGTCGGGGCAAGCTGCGAATAAAAGGCGTAAATATGTCTACTTTGAACAGTTATTATTTTTACTTCCATGCATGGAAAACCGACTTACTGAAGGTATCCTGGAAGAGGACAATTCTCTATCAAATGATGAGGATGATGATCAAGCTGATTCATCCACTCCCACCCCTATTCGTCAGCGGAAAAAGAGACCTAATGTACCGAAGCAGACGGACGTGGATGAAGCATTATTAAAGGCATTTAATGAGCCTAATAATACTGATGAAGATGTGAACTTTGCTTTGTCACTGGTCCCTTCACTCCAAAATTTAACCGCAGAAGAAAAACTTGATGCTAAAATAAGTATTCTTAACGTTTTTAAACAGATAAGATTAGGTAGGTGCGTTCAGTCTACTTCAACATGTACAACATCTACGCCAACATGTACATACAACAGAGTACAGCAACCCTTGTACTCTTTTCCAATTTCGCAACCGACAACCATTCAAAACATTTCATCACCTGGCAACTCCAACGATACAGCCCAGTCTTATTATTCAAATTTTTCAGATGAATCGCAAATATATGACTTGTAAATAACTTAATTTCTCAAAACGCCGAATTTTGTAATATTAAAAATTAATTTGTAATAAATAATAATATAATAATAATAATTTGTAATAATAATTGAAGGGCTTAGAATACAAAGGGTACAAGTACATTTTTCTGTCAAAATGAGGTAAGTCCAAGTGAGAAAAGTAGACAAATATTTGTCGGAATACAAAGAATCTAAGTGAGTTTTGTGACTTTGAGCGCCATCTCATAGCTACCAAAAAAAATATGTGAATTGTAATGTAGTTTTCTTCGGCATACAATGGGTGTAAGTACACTTGTACCCTTTGTATTCTCACTGTGGATAATTTTCAACAGGTGGTCTTATATTATTGCAAACGTAAATAATACTATTATTTAAGCAGTTATTTGTGGCAAATAGCTATGGAAAGTGACGAAGGTGAGTTGAGTTTATCTTTGTTTTCATAGAATAGTAATAATACATTGGTATTACCTTCTACAAGTTCAATTTGCCTGAGCCATTGAGGTTATGATAATATTTTGGTTCCAGATCCATACCATACCGATGAAGACGACGTGTATATTCCTTCATCGGGTAGTTCTGATTCGGACGATAGTAATGTTCCCGAGACCAACTCAACTCAAATGAATGATGCTATTCCTTCGGTGAGCGGTGTGACTCCTAGGAAAAGTAGGAAACGACAAAGGAATGAGTCCACGTGGAAAGTTAAAAGAAGGCAAAATCTACGAACACACGGGCACGAATATGAATGTCGTAAGAAGAAATTACGTAAAGGTAAATGTTTGGTCGCGTATCCACATAACTGTCGATATAAGTGTACTGACAATATTTCCGAAAATGAAAGATAACAGTTATTTACTGCGTTTTATGACCTACCTTCGTACGATCATCAGACATCATTTTTGTCTTCATGCATACGAAAAGTAAGTGTTAGAAATAGAAAAATGAATAGAACAAAAAGCAAGAATTTCAGTACTCAAACTTTTTTACTTCAGAAACGCGTGTGCAAGCCATTTTTTCTCAGAACGTTTGATATCTCAAATAAAAGATTTGCATTTGTTTGCCAGAAAACTAATGAACTTGGCATAGTTGAACCAGATAAAAGAGGCAAAGGACCAAGTAAGAGAAAACTCAATAATAATAATAACGTTTATTGAGCATATCAGTTATAAGTATAAGTATAAGTGTATTTAAAGAAGTATATATAAAATTTAATACAGATCAAGAGTATAGCTTCAATAAACCACAAAAACTCACTAAGGCAAATTGCCTGTGCGTGAGTTGTTAAGATTTATTTAGTTTATTTGGTATGCTAAGTTATTTGCTTATTTAGTACAATTTTTTATTATAAATATAACTATGTTATGTTAATACTGATATTATGTTAATAAATGTAATCTGAGTTTTGCTCCTCGAATATAATATATATAAAATGTAAAGTAGGTGAAGATAAAATTTCTATAAAAAGTGTATTAATACTAGGTATATGAATAAAATACATAAATGAGCAAATAAATAAATCTTCATATATGGATAGAGTAAGTATAATTTTAATGCATAAAGAAAACGTGTATGAATGGAAGGTGTATTGACAAATGTCATACAATACAAGATAAGAATGTAATAGTTCAGCAATCACGAGCACTTAGTTTGCATATCTATTATTTTGATGAGTTCATTTCTCGGGTATTCTCTAATGAATTCATTCAATTTTTTCTTGAAGTGGCGTAGATTATAGAGTTCTGTAAGATTGTTGGGTAGGATCTGATACATTCTCGGTGCTAAATAAGTAAAGTTGCGTTGGCCGACTGTTTTTGTTGAAAATGGAGTTTTGTAGCAAGTATTGTGTTTCCTCGTATTATATTGATGTGTGAGTGGTTGTAGATTTGATTTGTTTTTGAATTGATATACTACAATGGAACGATAAAATAATTGTTTTATGTCAAAGATCTGTGCTTCTATATAAAGATTATCGGACGGATAGGTATGAGGTTTTCTTAGGATTATTTTCAAGATTTTCTTTTGTATTATACTAATTTTTTTTAGGTGTGTATTCATTGCTCCTCCCCACCCTATGATACCATAGTTCAATCGGGAACCTACTAATGCATGATAGACCATTTTGAGTTTGGTAGTGTCTAGAATGGTTCTCAGAAGTTTAAATTTATAGATTAAACATCTGAGATTTTTGCTGATGTTTTCTATATGTTTATCCCATCTCAAGTGTTTATCTATAGTTATTCCTAAATATTTGATATGATCGGTCCTTTTAATCACATAGTTATCATCAATTTTCAAAGTTTCATAATTTAGTAAGTTCCTATTTAGGCATGTGAATGTGATATATTTAGTTTTTTCGAAATTAATTGTCAATAAATTATAATCCATCCAGTCTTTGATAGTTTTCATGTCGTTTTCGGCTAGTTCTCCGAGTTCTTTCCAGCTATCAGCTTGATATATAATGGCTGTATCGTCTGCGAAACTAATTATTATTCCACGGCTATTCAATTCAAGGAGATTATTTATATAAATAGTGAATAATATCGGCCCCAGTACGGTTCCTTGTGGAACACCAAACTTAACTTCAAAAGCGTCACTAATACAGTTTTTTATTTTGACGTATTGTTGCCTGTTAGATATGTAACTTTCCATCAAATTAAGCACATTGCCTCTTAACCCAATATCCTCCAAGGCCTCTAATAATTGTAGGTGACTTACCGTATCAAAGGCCCTTGCTAAGTCTAAAAAAACGCACAGAGTTGGTTTACTCCTATCTAAAGCCTCATAAATGTTTGAAACAAGCAGAGAAATCGCATCTTCAGTGGATTTGTTTGGTTGAAATCCAAACTGTCTATTTGATATAATTTTTTTATCAATCACATATTTCTCCAACCTCTGCTTGATAATTTTTTCGAAAATCTTTGCTATATTTGATATTATTGATACGGGTCTGTAGTTCACCATTTTAGTCTTATCTCCGTTTTTGAACAGGGGCTTTATTATGGTTTCTTTGAGGCTTTTGGGCCATTCTCCCATTGAGATGGTTTTATTGATCAGGAAAGCAAGTGGTTCAGAGATGTAGCAAGAGATACATTTCAAGGTTTCGGCCGTCAATCCATCTCGCCCAGGTGTTTTATTGTTTTTTAATGTTTTTATGATTGTCTCTACTTCATGTTTATTTGTTGGTTCCATGAACATTGTATTTTGATTGATATGCCGTAGTGGGTGCGTCGAGGGTTTTGTGATTTTGTTAGCGAGATTCCCCCCTACATTTCCATAATATTTATTGAATTCATTACTCATAATGACGGGGTCCGTTACTACCGTATTTTCTTCCAGTTTTATCTCGTTAATTATAGTTTGTTTCTTTTCATTATTACTCATTTCATTTATAACGTTCCATAGTTGTTTCGAGTTACCCTCACATTGCACAACTTTGTTACTGTAGTACTGTTTTTTCGCTGTTCTGAGTAGGACTCTTAGTTTGTTTCTGTAGCTGATAAATTTGGATTTCAAAGCTTCATTTTGCTGATCCTTTTGTGAAAGTGTATAGAGCCTTTCTTTTTCTCTTATACTTTTAATTAATGCACTAGAAATCCACATTTGTCTTTTTTTTTCTTTGTGACAAATTTTTTTTGTGATACTACTTTCTTCTATTGCTTCATTCAGTTGATTCACAAAGTAATCAACTCCTACATTCACGTTTTGGGCTTCGTATATAGGTGTCCAGCTAGTTTTTTTAATTTTTTCACATAGTTTTGCACTATCTGTGTATTTTTTAAAAATATCAAGAGAACCGGGTCTTTCTGAGGAGTTTTTCTTAAAGGGGATTTTCAGTATTATTGGGAAATGATCAGTTATGTACGTCTTAACAACTATAGGAATGCATTCTTCAATGTTTTGTTTTGTTTTCAGGAATATATGGTCTATGCAAGATTTTGAATTGTTACATATTCTTGTATATGAGTTAATCATAGATATAAAATCAAACTCTCCCATTAGGTCAAGGTATTCGTTGGTTATTTCATTGTCGATTCTTATATTTATGTTAAAGTCTCCAACAAAAAGGTTATAATCGAAATTCCCTGTTCCATATACGTTCATATAGTTCCTAAGACCATACAGGAAGTTTATTTTTGATGTTGACGGTGGTCTGTATAACGATGTAATCAAGAATGATTTTTTGTTCATATATATTTCTGTTTGTACTATTTTGCATTCATCTATGTTTATAACTTTATATTTGTGGTTGAGCGAGTCTCGAGTATAAATAACTAGACCATCGTTTTGATTTATGTAGCCATAGTTATAAAATAAATCAAAACCTTCTAAATTATATAACGAAATGTTACCAACGTTCCATGTTTCCGATAGTATAATACAGTCAAATTTCGTACTGAATTGTTCAAGGAATACTTTCAACTCATCAAAATTTTTAGCTATGCTTCTAATGTTCATATGGATTATATTTATAGATTCGAACTCATGTGTATTAATGGAGTCTAACTCGCCAGAGTAAATTTCTTTGGTATTTATTGGTATATGATTTATGTCTCTAAGGTATTGATCCATTATCAAATGCTATATAACAAAAATTAATTGGGTTTAAATTGAGTAGGAATAATAAGAAGTACAAATATAAAACAGAATACTACTTTCCGGTTATACTGCGTGTACTCATCTTCCGTTTTTCTCCTGCTTCTTTCGATAATCCCTCAGTGGGTCCTGTTAAGGTGTTGGTTTTTTGCTGTGTGCTTCTGATTGTTTGTTGAGGGTTTGTTACTTGTTTTGGGTTTTTATACGTTGCTGTTCTTGGTGTACTTGGGGTACTTTGCGGTTTTTCTATGTTATTATTTCCAATTTCTTCTTGATTCTCCAACTCTTCCGCTGTGTATATTTTACCATCCACGTGTAGCCGGTTTCCTCTTATATAACAATTATTTTCTTTGTTTCCCTTTGCTAGGTTTAGATGTTTCCTTAGAATGTTGTTTTCTTGTCTTTGCTTGATTGTTAGGTCACTAGCGATGAAGATACTAGTGCCTCTCAAGTTTCTTGTGTTTTTTAGTATTGCGGCTTTTTTTAGAAATGATGTGAATTCGATTTTAATAGGTGGATTGACTGTTTTTCCGAGTGGATAAAAGTTGTTGAGGTCACTTTCAACGATGTTCACATCAACCAATTCTTTTATTTCCCTTCTGATGTAGTCTACAGTAATTTCTTCTGGCTTTGTGTTTAGTCCGAAAATGATAATGTTATTTTCCTTGGTTTTTCTTTCTAGGTTCTCGATTTTATTAATTATTTGCTCGTTTTGTATTTCTAATTTATTAGTTCTTCTATTTAAATCTTCTATTTTCAATGTTAATCTCACCTCTGCAGCTTCTACTATGGCTTTCAGTTCTTGTCTGCTTTTGATTATTTCTTCAAGGATAATTTCATTCGTAATGGACATCTTCACTTCTGTTCTCTAGTATATATTTATGGTAGTGTGTGCTTATCTTTAGAATGTGGAATTCCCTTAGTATTTCTTAGCACCAACAAAAAAAGCTATATATTTGTCGTTTGTTTGTCGATTCCATTCATTCAGCACTTGCCTTCCTTTTTTGTTATGGAAAGATTTTTGTCCTTTCAGGTTATTTTACGTGGGATAAATATATCAACAGGTAATTGCACAGAAACCATGCGAACTTCACAATGTTTGATTTTACATTTGGGTAGAGTATTCTCTAAGCTTCCTTTTGATATCAAAAACGAATTTTAAAATCACTTTGTACCATTTGTTATCACGATTAACTAGGAGATCAATTCACTACACGACTTCTTTCACATCTCACAATGAAGTTGATAGAAATTTTGTAACTGATCATATTAAACAATTTCCTAGATACAGAAGTCACTATTCTAGAAAAGATAATGCAGCCACTCGGTATTTGTCCTCAGATTTGAATGTACAGATTATGTATAATCTATATAAAGATATTTGTGTCGAAAAACATAGGACCCCAGTAAAGTTATCCTATTATAGATACATTTTCAACAATGAGTTCAATTTACGATTTCATAGACCACATTCTGATACATGTTCAAGATGTGATAAGTATCAAAATACCATCAAGCACTCGACAGATCAAACGCAAGTGAACAAAAGTAAAGTGGAATTAGAGATTCACCTCCGAAAAGCTGAAGTAGCTAGTGGAACTAAAAAAAAAGATATAGCGACATATACAAGTTCTACAGATACCCTAGTTGTATGTTTTGATCTCCAACAAACATTACCAACTCCACTAATAACAACATCCAAGGTGTTTTATTTACGACAACTGTGGACTTACAATTTTTGCATTTACGATTTAGTACAAAACCACGCGCATATGTTTGTATGGTCTGAGAATATGGCTTCGAGGGGATCGCAGTCAATAGGATCGTGTTTGTTGCATTTCATCAAGTCTCTGCCGTCAACAGTAACCAAACTCATTGCCTACAGTGATTCCTGTGGAGGGCAAAATAAAAATAAAAACCTATGTAAGTTGTTCATGTTTATAGTCCAATCTACTCACATAGAAGAAATTCACCATAAGTTTTTGGAACCCGGACACACTTATATGGAATGCGATCGTGCATTCGCACTTATTGAACAATCGAAAAGAAAACATCCACAAGTTTTCATCCCAGAACATTGGACTTCCGTCATAAAAGCATCTGCTAGAAGTTTTATTGTGCAACAAATGACACAGGAAATGTTTGTTTCTTTTGAAAAATTGGATCCCTTAATAAACAATCCGAAATTGGACGTGAATAAAAAACCCCCACGTTTTAGAGAGATAAACCACTTCAAATATATCAAAGATTTCATTTGAATTTAAACACACTCTTCAGGAAGACTTTCCTTTTTCGAGATGGGTATCCGTTTTACCAAGAGGTCGACCTTCCCTTAAATTGGACAATATATTGCCAACAAATACTGGTGCTATACCGATTACCACTGCTAAGTGGAAGGACCTTCAATCATTATTAGACTATATGCCACCCATCTTTCATCAGTTTTATAATAATCTGGCGCACGGAGAACGAAAAACGAAAGAAACGAAGGCAAAAAAAAACAAAAATCAGGAGTCCAATACAGCTTCAACGTCTAGGGTTGAACATGAATCCGATTCAGACAACGATATGGATGATAGTGCCATAATTGATTCTGATTATGAAAATATAAATTGAATTGTTTGTCACTGAGTCAATAAAGCATATAACACAAGAGTGATTTTTTTAAATTAATTTTTTTTTAAATGCGTCGCGATACAAAGGGGACAAGTGATTTTTTCTGGATTTTTTGTGAAAAACTTTACAATTTTCATCTTACTCACGATATTCACATGTAATCTTCCTTGTACAAACTTTCTGAATAAAAATTTCAACCTTATGTCATTTATAGATTTTATTTTGGCCAGTTAAGTTTAAACTCAATTTACTCGAAATTGTTAAATGATTACTTATACCCTTTGTATTCTAAGCCCTTCAATTAATAATAAAAAATTTGTAATATTAAATTTTAATTCTAATAAAAATAGTTGAAAAGTATTTGTGGTTTATCTTACCTTATCGTAACGCTCAATCTCTCCTCCACAGGTATAGAAAGTCTTAAATTTGTATCCTCCTTCGCTATTGCTGGTCCAATTAGCTTGACAAGTTCATTGAAGCTGGTAATGCTCATTCGATAATAGGCGAAAACTTTTTTCGGGTAATCAAGTAATTTGGAATGCATAGTGTAAAATTTTCGACTAACTAATCTATCACTGAGAATGGGATGCACCCAATACTCTCGGAATCTCTTCTTGATTACCCTCCTCCGGAGTATGATGAGAGCAATAATTTTTCTGGACAATATTTTCATTGTGCGACCGCTTCAACAGTCAGTTACAAACTAGTTCGAGAATAGTCGGCCGGCTGTTGGATAGTCTGCGCCCTGTTCACCAACCAAACTGTTTAGTTGGCTCGGTGTGCGCACTTTCAGCCCAACCCGACTAAACTATCGGCCGATAAAAAGTCTGCAGTCTGCGGGGGCCCTTTAGACATGCCAGTGTACTCGGCAGAGTATTCTACTAGCAAGCCACTAGCATGAAAATAATATGTGTGAACAGTCACTGGTGCGAGTGCACTGGCATGCCGAGTGTACTCGGACAAGCTCAACTTTTTCGTGCTAGTAAAGAGTGGGGGTTCGAAAGCACCAGTTGTACTGGCAAATGTAAACAATTACTAACACGTTTCGTGTGTTTTGCGGGTAAAATAAAATGAGTGGACAACACAAGTGGAGTCAAAATGAAACGATTACGTTCATTGAAATGTACATAAACGAAGAATGTTTGTGGGATATGAAAATTGAAGAATATAAAAATAAACAGAAGCGAGACGCTGCATATTGCCGATTGCGGGATGCTGTCAATGTTCACAACCGAAGCTTAACTATACAAGATGTGAAAAATAAAATTAAAAATATTAGATCGACTTATTATCAGGAAGTAAAAAAAGTTAAAGATTCCATGGGCACCTGCATGGGGGCAGACGACGTGATTCGACACATTACATGCAGTAATGCAGATGGTAGCGCCTACCAGACAAAGCACTACAAATGATTCACAGGTAAGTAATTACATGCTGTATTAATTAACCGTTAGGCTCATTTATTTTTATGGAATATTCTGTAGAAATTGAAGTATATTACAAAACAAATCTTTGAGGTAATTATGTATTCTCACATTTAAAATTCTTCTACACTGTGAATTTGTTTCGCCAGGTGACACTTCCGTTACCATTGAAATAGTCAAGGTAGAAGCGTCTGATAGCTTCTGCCTGACGGGTATAATTATTACCGCCTCTGAACGAGACAGATTTTAATTCCTTATTCAATTCTGATCGCCATCCCCCAAGAGTTAAGTCCCCCGTCATAATATCTTCTGAATCAACACAGTCGCTGGTAATGTAGTTTTTGCTAGTTTTTCGCAGCCAATTATGTATGCTGCATGCAGCAAGCACTATCACATCAACTGTAGGTGGTTGTTGTGCAATATGTTTTGCAAATATTCGAAATCGTGAAACAAGTATCCCGAAGACATTTTCGACAATCCTCCGTGCTCTCGATAAGCGGTAATTAAAAATCCTCTTGCGTTTGTCCACTTCGCCTCGAAACGGATAGGATCTCATCAAGAATGGCGTCAGTCCAAACCCTTCATCCCCTACTACGACCGCATCCTTGGGTATGTTGTTAGTCTTATTTTTCAATATATTGAACAGAGAAAAATTCGTAAAAACACCCCCATCAGACGCTCTTCAATTAGATCCAACGTCAACGTAGGAAAAACAGTAATCATCGTCAACTAGAGCTAATAGTACTATACTATTACAGCCCTTATAGTTGACAGGGCTTTAATATTCACGTGTTTTCATCTATGGCCCCGATACACCCTGGAAAGTTCCACTTTGTTCTGAAACCTTCTTCGATTCTTCCCCACTGCTGTTGTGGAAGGTACCTGAAATTATTTTTACTCAAGTATCAATGTCAACAAGTGTCATTAAACTTTGTCTGCCTCACTACGGCACTTGCAACTGTAAAGAATTGTCCTTACAACTTGTTTTGAGCTAATACGTTGAAACGGTTGTCGGGCTATAAATAAAACATACAGGTCCCTATTTAGCAAAAACTATAGTGTTCAAGTAAGACAGACAAAACTTGGTAACGACAAATTCAGCCAAAACTAAAAGTATTGCCTACTCCGCGTAGATAGCATTCTAAGGTAGTTTTATTTTCAGGACAATACAGAAAGTGAACAAGAGGATGCTGAAGAGACGAATGATGTTACGGCCGTTACTCCAACACCTACCACTGAAACACCTCGTCGTGCACAACTTGTTCCAAAAAAACGAAAACAAGATCAGCGAATTGCAGCAGTATCCAGTGCAATTCACGAACTGAAACAATTAAAAAGTGCCCCTGCTCAAGGTGACGATGAATTTGCTTTTTTTGGAAGAAATATAGCTCCCCAATTACGGCAAATGCCGCTCGTAAATTCTCTTAGGGTACAAACAAAAATACAGGGTTTGTTAGCAGACGAACGTATTTCTTTGGTGCCACAAACCAATATGCAAGAAGATTCATGGGATTTTCCGGTAACCTCACCTACTCCCAGTAACGTATCTGGCCATACATCTAATTACAGTAGTAATCCTTCGAAGGCCTCAACTTCGAATGAGGCAAGTACTAGATGTTATAGAGATATACTATCAGAAGCTGTTCGTTCCCTAGGTTCAGTTGCAGACTCTGACGATGAGACCTTTTTACATTTATATATTGTATTCTACACCAAATATACATAAATAAAGATGTAAAATAGTGTTAAAAATTATTTACTTACTACTTACCTGAATATAGCTTTTCAGAGCATCCCCGATTGCCTTACAAACGTCTGGAATAAACTCACACATTGTTGAACGTGGAATTCTGTACAGAAATTCCAATGACCCATAACTGTCTCCAGTAGAAGAAATCGTAACTTAACTTCCAGTTTTGTCCTAGCAGGAATTGCCATTCTCATGTGGATATCTTGTCGCTGAATATCGTTTGATACTTTCAAAAGTAACTCGTCAAATGTATCTACTCCCATTCGAAGATGATTTCTGTAAGCAGGAATATCTTCAGCTCGAAGTTCCTGCAGAAGGGTGCTAGAGGCTCCCAGATATGAACGCCGTGCGATCCAATTTCTGACCCGCACTCGCTTTCTTCTACCGTTTGGCTTCTGTTCACGCACTATGTCCTCCAATATTTCTTCTAATTCATCAATGACAACTGTTGTTAGATTGTCTATACAAGACTTTATAACAGGATTACTCATATTGTTCAAATTAATACCCTAGGGACGATCCATTCAAAGACTTCCGTATACCCGACTGAACTCGCATGCCAAAGAGCATGCCAGTATACTGGCATGTGTAAATACAAAATCTTCTGCGAGTGATGCGTGCGCAGGTTACTCGGCCGAGTCCACTGGCATGTCTAAATGAGCCTTATAGGCATCTCAGAAATCCTATCTGTTAGACTGAAATAGAGCACAATCTTAACCTTATTCTTGTACGACGAACGTTAAATAAAGTGGTCAATGAAATTATTGTTTTACATTTTATAGTTTATAGTACTTTATCCATTTTTTGAACAATTATACGTTTTGTGTTTGTGTGTGAGTTGTCTAAGCATGTCGATGTCGATGGAAAAGAAGAAACGGGTTCGAGCAGCTAATTTCACTGCTGAAGAGGTCCGTTTATTAATCCGTTTGGCCTTAAAAGAAAAACACGTTCTAGAAAACAAACAAACGGATTCAGAAGTTTGGAAACTAAAAACCAAAACGTGGGAAAAAATTGCAGAGCTTTTTAATGCATCTTCAGGTATTTTTTTGTGGAATTTTAATACATCATTCGCCCTACAATTATTGTTTTTTAATACACCGCTCATGTAGGTACCAATCTATTTTAAATAATTGAAATGTTATTTTAGGACAAACATTTAGGTCAACAGAAACATTAAAACAAAAGTACGATGGCATAAAAAAAGAATTAAAAAAAAAAGTTAATAGGAATAAGGCAGAAATTATGAAAACTGGGGACGGAAACCCTGATTACATCGTTATAGATGGACCTGAGAAGGAATTACTGGAAGTTCTCAGTCTTTCGGTACATGGTTTACCTTCAGCCATTGACTCTGACATTGCCCTTCCCCAAACTAGTGTCAAACTGGAAAATTATTAATATTACACAATCCATTAATGAAACAAATACTTTCTTAACATTATAATAATCTATTTTCCGTTTTAGCAGTCAGTGGTGAAAAAAATGTTTTAGAGGACATACCAATAATTACCGATGAGGAAATTGAATTGTATGACCTGCAACCTGTGGTAATTAAATAATTAGGCTTTACATATTATGTTCCAAAGCACTTTAAGTAAATTTATCTGAATTCAAAAATAAACCACTTTTAATAATAACATGAAAACGCTACCTACTATAGTTTCAATAGCGAAGTGCCATTATCAAACAGTATAAAATTATCATAATTTTGTATCAGTTTGATAATGCCACTTCGGTGTTGAAAGTATACTAAAGTAACATGTTATTATTAAAAGTGGTATTATTAAAACAAAGTAATTGTTCTTTCATTTAATCATCAATAATGATCTAACACTAATATTTTCAGGTTCAGGTTATTGAAGTTGGTGATGTTAGCTGTCCTGGGGATCCGGTTGAAGATCCTGAGTTGCATCCAGCATCTGGGAGTGTTGTGGAAAATATTGAAGTAAGCAAACAGGATACCACCAGTATTTATTATTTATTTTAATTTAGTTTACTTGGCTGTTACTTGTTGGAAATCTGTTTCTAATTAAAGTCTTGGTAAGTTATAAATACATGTAGGTACTTTAATTTCCACAATTTGTTAATAAAAACTTGTCAACTGGGTAATAATGACGATAGGTATGTTCTTATTTTATGGGATAATATAATACATGTAGCACTATAAATAAGTAATAATAATCATTATTCACTAAATACTGTTCAAGTACTGAGGACCTTTCGGTCTTTTATAGTTTATTAATACACATAGGTTTTTCTGAAATAAGTCTATCTGAAATAGATTTAAGGAGAATTGCTTAGGTGTAATTAATCATTATTAAGAAATTGTGCATATTATGGCATATTTGTAACTCACCATGTCTTTAGTAAGTGAAATTTAAACTATGTATATATATATTGTGATAAATGTAGTAGTGGAACAAAACAGTTTGGTAACTTTTTATTATTTCAGGATAAAAAGCCAAAGAAAATTGCCAGTGGAGCATGGAAAGATTGGTCACCTGGTGCCTTGAAATCGAAAAAACATCCACTTCTAACTCCAAGAAGGAAAAAGAGCGAAGACAGGAATAAAAAGATTGATAATCTATTACAGCTGAGGGAAGAATTGGTAAGACAGCAGATACACCACTTAAAACCGGAAGAGAAGCGTGCTCAAGAAAAACATAAGAAGGAGATGAAGCTGCTGGAACTAGAGATTAATATTAAAGAAAATATTTTATAATTTTATGTTGTGGTACATATGTTTTATTAAATATATACATAAAAATTTATGAATTCTAATTACTGTTTCGATCATTTAATAAGTTTTGAAAATAATTTATGAAAGTTACATGAGCACCGTGATCTTCATTTATCTCTTCATGAATATCATTTTCATGGAAGTCCTCAAAATTATCTTCTATTTCAAAAATTTCTTCATTTTGTTCAATTGCTACATTATGTAAGATGGCACAAGCTCCAATAATCATTTGAGCTAATTCCAGTTTACATCTTATTCCTACTGATAATATCGGAAATCTCCTCTTCCATATTCCAAACAGACGTTCTATAGCATTTCTTGTTCTAATTTGTGATTCATTATACAAAGTCTGTGCATCATTTTGAGGGTTATCTAATGGGGTAAGGATATAAGGTTTAACTGCATACCCTCGATCAGCAACTAAGACACCATTTCCCATTTCCTGGTTTTGTAGTCTCATTTTTAAAGCAGAATTTTCAAAATGTGACTATCATTTGCAGAGCCAGGCCAACGACTTACCAAATCAATTATTTTTAATTGTGCATTGCAAACGACCTGACAATTCAAAGAAAAAAAGCCTTTTCGACTACGATATACCTCTGCATTTTCTCCCCCACGAGACTGAATCTTTATATGGGTACAATCTATTGCTCCTATAACTCTAGGAAAATATATATATTATAGAAATCTCTTTTTCCTGCTTCTTGCTCTTCTTGTGTTCGTGGGAGGTAAATGTATTGAGGAAATAGGTTACAAATAGCAATAATTCCTTGCTTAATTATCCGTCCTGCTGTAGCTTTGTGAACTCCTACAAAGTCTCCCATGGATATATAAAAATCTCCAGTAGCCAGAAACCTCTGTGTGAGTAGTAGTTTATCTATTGTAGTAACAGCACGATTTAAATTCCTGAAATTGAGATATTAATAAATGTGTATAATAAATACTAGCACCTATGTACCATTCAGTTCGATTTTGAAGATCTCTTTCAATTTGTTGTAAAATTAATGCAACTGTAGCTTTTGAAAGACGAAATCTATTGTAGAATTCACTATCATTCCAATTGGCCTTATATCATACCCTCGTTCTGGAATTATATCATCAATCAGCTCAATGTCAGGATCATTCAGAAGCTCTAAATCCTCAAATATATCCATTCTGAAATCTAGTCAAATATAAAGAATTTATTTATTATTGTATATTGCGCAATTCAAATTATTGGCATGTTTTAATATGCTCCATGAACATTTATATCAGCATACCTGCCAAAAACTACTGCAGATATCTTCCGTAAAAAGCACAAAACAAACCACCAAACGTGAAAAGTAAATAAAAGTACAAACAAAAATAACATACAACAGACATGCGCTAGTTTCTTTATCTGTCAGATAAATCCCTATCTATGAATATGAACTATGAATAAGTTATCCGGCGGATAAGGGTAATTTATCTGAGGAATAACACTATCTGTAAGTGGAAAGATATCATTTTTACTTATCCTGTAGGTAAGATTTATTCTGCAGAATAAATTTGACTATTTGTATGTGAAAGTACCGGGCCTTAAAGAAATAAAAAACTAATCAGTAAAGGCCTAAACTCCAACATAAGCAAACGAAACTAGTTGGTATTCAATTACGTAATAAGTATATTCAAAATTCAAATATTTCATGAGAAATTAATTTATTTTGTACATAATCATCGAATTAAGTTAGTTATATAAATACACATAATTTTTGGAATATAAAACTTAAGTTCAATGCTCATAAAAAAAAGAAAATTTTGTCATAAATTCACATTGTACATACATCTATTTAATAAGAAAAATTTTGTTAAATTCCAGTTCAAATGTAAACAAAAAATACATTTCTGAAGAGGGCGAAAGCCGACACGCTTCAAATGAGAAGATTGTTTCATTAACAAACTTAAGAAAGCCCACAACTTACTTTAAATAAATCACCAAAAGAAAACCACGACGAATAGAATAGAAACTTCCCAGGTGAAAGTGGAATGGAAGACATCTCAATTACCAGTTTTCTCCATACCAACAAACTATCGAAGGAACAAAACACAATTTTGGCAATGATATACATCAACAAATATCACATATGAATAAATTACCAAATAAATTAAACAGAAGAATATACATATTAGCCTATTACAATGCAGAAATCGAAAGATCAAACCTAAATTTATTCAATTTAAAACAACTATTAAGCAGACATAGGGATGCACCCACCCGCTACCCAAAGACTACCCGAACAGAGCTTTGGCTAAGACAGGCAGTTAAAACGTATTTATGTTAGTTTGTGTTGGCTAATATAGTTATTAGTAAAACATGCCTTGTTTTATTTTTTCGTCGATGAACAAGTGAAAAGCCGACATGAAAACACATTCAATTTCTAGCAAAAAATCTACAGGACAGTTTTACAAACTATACAGAAAAATTTCAAGTTAAAACTTTAAATTTACTCATCAGTGATTCCAACATGCAATTTACTGTTGAAGCGATTAAAACCGAAATTGGGAATAATCCAATATCTGTTGAGACGACTGATGTTAAAGGACGGTATATTGCAAATTTGGTTATAGGAAGTTCAAACGGGAGTGAGTATAGCATCGGATATTTAGTTTCCGTTAAGGAGTTGCAAAAAACCATCAATACAACTATTTATAGATTTGTGAATGAATCTCTTAGTAACTTTTTTTTACCTGAGCCGATACCACCAGAAAAAATTTTGTTATTATTAAGTGATGCTGCGCCATATATGATCAAAGCTGGACAAAATTTAAAAATATTTTTTCCGAATTTAATACATGTTACTTGTTTAGCACACGCTTTAAATAGAGTAGCAGAAGTTGTAAGAACAGAATTTCCAATGGTCAATAGTCTTGTATCAAATATAAAAAAAATTGTTTTATCCCTTCTGCGAGTACAGATGTATAGAGATCGTTTACCTAATGTGCCTTGAACACCTGAACTTGTGATAACTAGATGGGGAACGTGGTTAAATTCTGTGAATTTTATAACCGATAATTTTGAGGGAATTAGAGACGTCATTAGTAGTTTCGATGTAGATAGCTCAGATGAAAAATGTGTGGAAGTTTTAAAAAATCTATTATTAAAGTCATTTGGCACATATCCAAATCAATTTTGTAAATATTGCTGAATCAATTACGAAATTTGAAAAGCGAAACATTTCGTTGGACCGAAGCATTGAAATTGTCAATTCAATAAATAAAAAAAATTTAACACCTTGGGGAAACCAACGAAGTGTATCGAACATTCTGCACGGTGTTAAAGAAAAATGAGGGCTATCGAAAAATATTTTGAATAATAATATTACTTTAATGGGAAATTGTGAAGATAATTTTATTTTACTGGTAGAACCCTCAATTATACATTATTTTAAGTTTGCTCCCTCAAGTTCATGTGAAGTAGAAAGAAGTTTTCCCGCGTACAAACAATTATTATCAGATAGACGGCGGCACAGTTTTTCTCTGGAAAATTTATAAAAACATTTAATAATATATAGTTTTAACTGTAATAATAATAATGATGAATTAATGAATATAATGATGATTGATGATAATATTGATAATGAATAAATAAAATAAATCTACATGGTATAAGTTATAATATGTTGAGTGGTAATAGAAAATAAGCAATAATAAGTAATAACTAGGTACCTAGCTCTTAATAATAATGTTGATTAATATTTCTTGTCACTTAAGCATATAATAAATAAAATACCTTCAATACAAACATTACTGCGCTTTTTATAAATGCATTTTTGGATGCGTAAAAGCATATTTTAGTGCATTCAACTGGTTTTGTGCATATTTGCATGCATATTTTAGGGTTTTTTAAGTCCATATTTCCCGAACTCTACTCATCACAGATACGACTAAAACAATTTGCAGAATAGAGAAAGAAATCAAATTATACTTGAAAAACAATACTAATGAACAACATTTACAACCCTTCATGAATTATTTCGGTCAAATGAATGAACAACAAAAATTAAAATCAGGCAAATAGATAAAATTAAGTTGTAAAAATACCACGACCATGAATACAAAGTGAAAATAAATGGGTTGAAAATTTATCTGATACCGAAATCCCGGACAACGTATTTAATATTCTAAATTTATGTTCAAATTTCGCAGTACAATAAGACCGACAAGATAGCTGTGAAAAAATATAATTGCTAACATTGAAGCACAAATAAATGACCGTCCTAACAGCTCAAAACAAGAAATTCAAACCATAGTCACACAATGAATTTATAATTTTGAAATATCACAAATTTCCGGAATTAATATTAATAATAAAAATATTGAAAAACAATATAAACAAAGCAATACAATTCATCAAAATCAACCCGCAAATAACAATATTGAAACCAGATAAAATCAATAAAACCATAATCATCATTACCATTGACTTTGAAAACAAAATGACTCAACTTTTAGATGACATCTCCACGTACAAAAAATTCCAAAAAATAATAACGATTTGATTAAGAAATGGGAAGGCCCTAATATTTTGAAAAAACACATGAGTTACAAATTAAAAATTAATAAAACCACCCAAAATGTATAGTTTACACAAAATACACAAGCCGATCATTTCATGTATACAAAGTCCATTTAACAACTTATCTAAATATGCAGCCGATTGGTTATCACCAATTCTAGGGAAAACAACACTATATCAAAGACTCATGGGGTTTTAAAAGATTCATCGATACCGTCACATTATGAAATAATCAAAATCTAGTTTCGTTAGACGTGTAATCACTATACACCACCATACCAATTGATATTGCTGAACAAATTATCGCAAAAAAAAAATGGAAAGAAATAGAGATGCCTTTACCATTAAATGAATTGATAAATGCAATCAAATTAACACTGAGATCCACATATTTTCAGTACAAGAATAACTTTTATTCTTAAGTATCTGGATGTGCAATGGGTCAACCCATATCTTCAGTAATAGCCCAATTACTCATGAAAGACCTAGCAATGAATGTTATCAAAAATTTGAATTTTCAACTACCTTTCTTCAAAAAGTATGTCGATGACCACAAGCACAGTTCAAAAATTTACTTAACGCGTTCAATAACTATCATTCGAAACTACAATTTACTATAGAAACTGAAAACAACAAATAAATTAACTTCCTTGACCTCTAATGACTGCTCTAATAAATAACAACAACTAAATTTCCACATCATAGTATTCTAAACCAACCTGGTCAGGCCGATATATAAATTATAAAGCAATAGTACCGAACAATCATAAAAGAAATGTTCTATCGAGCAATCCTTTTAAGCAATCCCGAATATCGCGATTCTGCAATAACCAAAGCAAAAGCTATCCTTAGTAATTATCCACAAATATTCATAAACAAAATTTTTAAAAGCCAAATCCACAAGTACTACAACGAAAACAATAAAACCATGAACCACGAAAACTGAGAAATATATAAGACAACATCTATCAGAAAAACTCACCATTATTCGAAGAGAATTTACAATAGCACATAAGAATGATAATCTAAAACATTCATATTCTAAACTCAAAAGCAAAATCCCAAAAATAAGATTTCACATTGTATCTACAAAATTCAGCCTGTGACAACATATACAGGGTGTCCCAATATTGCTGGGACACAGAGCTACCACGTATTCTAGAGGTCAAAATAAGTCGATTGAGCCCAATTTACCTGTATACCAAAATGTACCGTTTGTCCGTGAGAAGAGTTCAAAGTTTACTAAAAAAAATACATTTTTGTATGTTGTTCCGAAGTGCTTTATACAAATTTAATGAAATTTGGTAAATGTGTATTCTAGATGATTAGCTTACTTTTAGTAATCAAAAAAACCCAAAGAAAATTGTAGAGGGGTTGGAACCACCCTCACCCCTTGGCATTTTTTCCCCCATTTTTGTAGGGGTGGGAATACGGTTTTAAGACTTTTTTATCTGGAAGGCCTACTCATTATCTTCATTTTCTTACTCATGTAAAAACTCCGTATTTTGCGTAGTTTTCAAGAAAAAAAATGTTTTCGCAAACACTGATAACCGATTTTCGGGTATAGGTTTAATAAAATTATTAGACACAAATTACACAATACATTTACACAAGACAAACAAAAATTTTTATAACAAGTGTTCAATGTGACCTCCACCTTCATTAATACAGAGGTCAATTCGACGTAAAAAATTTAAATGCACTCTTCTTAAAACATCGTCATTTTCTCGTAGCGCATTTACAGCATTTTGAATTCTATTCCACAGTTGTTCGATGTTATTTATTTGAACCTCGTACACTTGTCTTTTTAATTCTCCCCAGATGAAGAAGTCACAAGGGTTTAAATCTGGAGACCGCGGAGGCCATTGAATGGGTGCTTCTTGTCCCCTACCTATCCACCTGCCACCAAATTGTTCACCAAGATATTCTCTTACTGCACGTGCAAAATGAGGTGGTGCACCATCATGCATGAAGAACGTATTTCTACGCAAGTTAAGAGGCAAGTCTTCTAATAATTCTGGCAAATTTTGTTGAAGGAAACGGAGGTAACTATCGCCATTCAGACGATCAGGTAATCGTAACGGTCCGACTATAAATTCGCCAATAATTCCGACCCAGACATTAATTTTAAATTCACGTTGATAATGTCTACTTTTAATGGCATGTGGATTTTCATCTGCATAAACATGATCGTTGTGTAGGTTTGTCATACTGCGACGTGTAAAACAAGACTCATCAGTAAACAAGATCTTAGTATGGAATCCGTTGTCGACTACTCTGCGCTCCCGAATAGTTTGTAAAAAACTTAAACGTAATTCGTAGTCAGGTGGCAACAATTCTTGCACTGGCTGGATGTGAAATGGCCGAATTAATTGATCTCTAATGATTCGACTTACAGTGCTTTTTGGAATTCCAGCTTCTCGTTGCAATCTTCTAGTACTGGTATTAGGATTGTTATCAATCATTTGAAGAACAGCTTCTTCCGCAATAGGTGTTCGAGCTTGTCGAGGTCTTCCAGCGTTAACTCTTACTGGGGTCAACCTCCCCGTTTCTCGAAGACGTCTTTCGATTCGGGCAAAAGTTTTATGGTTTGGAATTCTCCGGTTTGGATACCTCTCTTGATACACGCGAACACTTTCGCGGCAGTTACCTTGACAATATCCAAGAACTAATAACATGTCGGTCTGTTCATTAAAAGGAAAATTCATAATTGTGGGACGTCAAAGGAACAGCAACAACAGCAATAACAATTAAACAAAAACAGTGATGACAATAAGAAATAATAAAAAAACAAGCAAAAGAGAACAAATAACTGACACATTTACTGTTAACAATAAACTATGTTTCCTGTCAAAATCATAACATTTGGTTTTGTCTTTGTGTCCGCGGCCAACTAAATTTTGTATTACAATTTTATTAAACCTATACCCGAAAATCGGTTATCAGTGTTTGCGAAAACATTTTTTTTCTTGAAAACTACGCAAAATACGGAGTTTTTACAAGAGTAAGAAAATGAAGATAATGAGTAGGCCTTCCAGATAAAAAAGTCTTAAAACCGTATTCCCACCCCTACAAAAATGGGGGAAAAAATGCCAAGGGGTGAGGGTGGTTCCAACCCCTCTACAATTTTCTTTGGGTTTTTTTGATTACTAAAAGTAAGCTAATCATCTAGAATACACATTTACCAAATTTCATTAAATTTGTATAAAGCACTTCGGAACAACATACAAAAATGTATTTTTTTTAGTAAACTTTGAACTCTTCTCACGGACAAACGGTACATTTTGGTATACAGGTAAATTGGGCTCAATCGACTTATTTTGACCTCTAGAATACGTGGTAGCTCTGTGTCCCAGCAATATTGGGACACCCTGTATATCAAACAAACAAAACAAATATCAAAAAACTCAACAGCTTTAAAAAAGCATGAGACAAATAACAAACATAACTTCAATTTCGAGCAGTTCGATATAATAGAAAAAGAACATAATGAAAAGAGTCGTATATTTTTAGAAATGGTATCGAAAAAAAATCGAAACTGCGTAAATGATAAGACCAATATGAATAATCTTTCAGAAATATATAATATAATTCTTTGAAGTAACTAAATCAGAAAAGTTCAGTCCAATAGAAACATAGTACAAGAGCCCCATGTTAGCAATTAAATTGTATTGCCCACAAGCACTAATTTCTAACATGTACAACAAATGGTCAATCAGCAGGGTACATTACCCTTACTTTCAGAACAAAAACCTATTCTGCAAACTGATGACAGTCTGAATTTCAAAGCCAAGATGAGTGTGTGATCCCGTAAAATAAACTCACGTAAGTAAATAAATACTAGTCACCAATATTGTTTGAATTAAAGTGATAAAAAACTAATCAGCAAAGGCATAAACTCCAACATACGCAAACAAAATCAGTTGGTATTCAATTACGTATAAGTATATTCGAAATTCAAATATTTCATGATAAATCAATTTATTTTTACATAATCACCGAAATAAGTTAGTTATATGAATACACATAATTTTTTAAATATGAAACTTAAGTTCAATGCTCATAAAAAACAGAAAATTTTATCACAAATACACATTGTACATGCATCTAATTAATATATGTGTAGTTAAACTCTACTTCAAATGTAAACAATAGCAACATTTCTGAAGAGGGCGAAAGAAGAAACGCGTCACATGAGAAGATTGTAGCATTAAGATACATCGTTTATATAGCATGGTAAATTGAAAACACGGATAATCCGCATACGCATAGTATAGTATGTTATTAAGGGAAAAGCAGTTGTAAGCAAATGAAACATTCGTATTTATTTATCTATATAAAAGGTCTTTGCCCACTAGAACGTACCATACTAGGACCGTAAAGCCCGCCGCAAATTGAACCCAGCCCATGCACATCCCAAGCGCAGCACACGCCCAGTCCAAGTACACGTTTTTAAAATAGTACCGCATATTGAACACAGCCCACACCCATGACTAACCCAAATCACATATACTGTGCCCAATCTCCATCTTTTCCTATGCAAGATGACAACAAGCGAGCAACTTCTTCTGGATTTATTAGAATCTGAATCTGAGGATGAAGAAAGATTCATCATGTTGCACCTACTTAACCAAAAAAGGAAAAGAGGTAAAACGAATGAGTATTTACGGAAAAGAGAGACTCATGGAGAATTCAACTTATCCAGTGAAATTCCAGATACTGTGTTTAAAGAGTCGTTTCGGTTAAACAGAAGACAGTTTAGTGAGGTTCATGCATTAATTAAAAACGATATCACTGGTCGAGAGTGTAATGCACAAAAGCCTATTGGAAGTGAAGACAAACTAGCAGTATGTCTAAGGTAAATATTTAAAAAATTAAATATTGATAGAAAAATATATGTTTTTTAATATTTATTCAGTATATGTCATTACAAATTAAAAAATGTTCTTGAAGACTCGTCGCAGCTTCTTTCATTTGTGTCTACTGAGCTCAGCGATGTTGAATTCGATGGAGAAAAGAATTCAGGGAATTCTTGCGTTATGGCACAAGAAAATACACTAGTAGGCTGGGTAGTTGATGAAATAGGACGTTTTCTGTTCATCTGAGGATTGTGCTCTACCTCACATTTGTCTGCGATTTCATCCTCAGCTTTATCTTCGGCATCAGAAACCGCTTGAAACAATTTTCTTCTGACTTCTTTTTGGTATTTCATTGAAAGACCTTTAGTTATGTTGTACATAGACATAAAAAACTGATACAAAGCATCATTTTGTAAGTCCTCTTGTTTTTGCGTTTGTACAACAAGGTTTTTACGTAATTCATCCCTCTTTGATGCTCTCTTGTCACTGTCCTCAATGAACTTTCGCATAACGGGATCAGTAATTATTGTGGATTTTTTAGATCTCTTATTAGGGGTGACGTTCTCAGAAGGTTCGGTTGGTTCGCTATCATTTGTTGTTTCAAGTCTGGGTGTATCAGATAGCGTAATATCATCCTCTTCCAACTGACTTTCTTTAAGGGGTGAAGAGGGATATCCAACAGTATTTCTGTTTTTCATAAATGGTTGGAGAAATTCCATTTGTTTTTGATATGTCCATAGCCTAATTTGTGTAGCCTCTTGACCACTTTTTTTTTGTTGCCTTCGAAGAGCTTCTCGATGACGTTCTCTCAGCTTTCGCCATTGTTCCTTAGCAGCTTGGGCTGTAATAAAAAAAAACAATTAATAAAATGAAATAAAAAATCAGTCTAAAGATGGTATGTAATTGATTTCATATTTTTTCAGGTATTTGGCCACTGGTGACATGTTTAAGACTATAGCACTAAGCTATAGATTGGGGGAAAGAACCGTATCGAATATTGTATCTGAAGTATGTGCAGCTCTATGGAGACGTTTACAACCCATTTACATGCCAGAACCAACAGTGGAAACTTGGAGAAATATTGCCTTGAATTATGAGAGAAAATGGCAATTTTATAACTGTTTAGGTGCTGTTGATGGCAAACATATCACCATTCGGAAACCACTTCTTAGTGGGTCTTCTTTCTACAACTATAAACAAT
This sequence comes from Endomychus coccineus, assembly GCA_958510875.1. Lineage (NCBI taxonomy): Eukaryota > Metazoa > Arthropoda > Insecta > Coleoptera > Endomychidae > Endomychus > Endomychus coccineus. The sequence continues at coordinate 47,688,517 of OY294070.1, forward strand.
ATTTTTCCATTGTTTTGATGGCGACTGTAGATGCAAATTATCGTTTTACAACTGCTAACGTGGGTTCCATGGGTAGGTTTAGTGATGGAAATATTTTCGCCAATTCCTCGTTAGGGCAAATGCTAAACCGTAGGTCTTTACAATTGCCCGAACGAAAACCGCTACCTGGGAAAAATACAAACACACCGTATGTCTTTATCGGAGATGAAGCATTTCCTCTATTGCCAAATTTAATGCGTCCATATCCTAAAGCGAGAGTGACTGGCAATTATCAAAATAAGGTTTTTAATTATCGATTATCCCGAGCAAGACAAACAGTAGAATGTAGCTTTGGAATATTAGCAGCTAGATTTCGGGTATACAAAAGACCTTTTGAATGCAAATTGGATACCATAGATATAATAGTGTTGGCCACAATTGTGCTTCATAATTATTTGAGAACTGATATTCTCTCAAATGTCAGTACACAGGAAGGCGAAGATGACGAAATAGCAAACAATTTTAGTGAAGGTAACTTTACTTCTTTAGCACCATATCGAAATAGAAGTTCTAATGAAGCATTTTCTATTCGGCAAAATTTCACCGAATATTTTAATTCTCACGAGGGATCTGTTGACTGGCAACGTAGGGCAGTAGAAAGGGGACAGTTTTGAACACAAAACTATTTAGGAGTGCTGTTGATACAATATAAAATGTAATGTACTAGTACTACGATTAAATATTACAAATAAAATCACTCACCATCAGTATAGTTTAATTCTTTGGCTATCTTCTCCCACAACTCATCCTTCAGTTTTGTTCTCATGTAATCTTCGTGAGAAGTATCATATAACACAGGAAATCTTCTAACCAATTCAATGAATTTTTCCATTTCAGTACACTAGACAAGACCCACGATCCACGAAACTGTGTTGCAAGCACAACTCGATCCACGAGACACAACGGTCGAACTGTACTGGCCGTGGGATGGGTTCAATATGCGCCACTACGTCTCAAACCACGGTCTACAAAATAGTCCACGCGTGTGCTGCGCGTGGGATGTGCATGGGCTGGGTTCAATTTGCGCCGGGCCTAACGCTATGTCCAGCGTGAATACGATACGGGCGATGCGTGCTTTGCTTGAAATACAAACCAGTTTGGTTTTTCACGCAAAAGACGTACGATGGAAGCGTTAATTTCAGAGGTTCAAAAACGTGACATACTGTGGAATAAAAGAAATCCACGATACAAAGACCGGCACGTGGTTGATAAGGAATGGAATATGGTGGCAAGAAATACAGGATTTACAAGTAAGTACTAAAGTCTATATTTGTTATATATATTTATTTATATTATTTGTTTACAACTGTATAATGTTAGTAGTCATGACTTTTGTATTGAAATATTCTCTCTAAAGAGGATTAGCAGAAAAATATGTAAAGATTTGTCGAGTTTCTACTGCTTCCCTTGCTGGGAGATTATTAGCTCTAGATCCATATAAAAGAGCAGCACGCATAGTCAAATGTTCTGTATTCTCCTTGTGAAAGTTGAACAGATATCTTTACAAATAATTAAATTATCAATCAACAGCATAGAAGAGAAGAGAAGGGTAGTAACCTTTAGCTTTTGTGAATGTGGTGAAGCATATCCTGACCCTGTTAGGAGAACTAATTCAGAATACCTTGTATTCATTGAACGGTATAATATACCGGTAATAAACATAGTTGAGATAGTTGAGAATAATACTGTGAGTATTAATAAAGTTGTGGATAAGATAGTTGAGCTAGGCATTATAGAATCAGTTATAGCACACCACACTTTTTCTAAAATCTTTAAATTAAGCAATTATCACAATGGCAGCTCACTTAGTTACTCTTCAGAGTGCTCTTCAGTCCCTTAAGCTAGACCCCACAAATTCAGATAACACTACTAGCTACACCACTGCTGGTACATCTCCAGCATCTCTATTATCTCATCATGTAAAAAAAGAGTTTATCATATTAGGTCAAACTCCTGAAGATTTTATCAAGCACCATGGTTCTTCTAGCTTTGACTTTCAAGACATTAGGGAACATTTTGGCAAAATCTGTGAGGATTTTGAAGATGAGTTAGAGATGGATGTTGCATCTAAGGCAAATGAGTTTTGCTCAAAAATAATATATGAGGTTGGACCTGATGCCAGACAGGTGAAGAAGAAGGATGGAGACAAAACCTGAAAGTTTGTGTTTATGTATAACAATAAGGACAAACTAGTAACAAAAGTGGCATTTGTCAGTACTTACAAAGCTGACAATGCTAATTACACTCCAGAGTGGGCAGACAATAAGATAGTCCTATCGGTTAAAACTGCAAGCTTGTTAGCAGTTTTAGTGCTTAACAAGCTTAATGAGCTGTCAATGTCATTAAACCCACCGATTATTCTTTTATCTCCACTTGCTGGATCAGTCTTTTCCAAAGATGATGTGGAGACTATTGCTAATGCAGTTGGATCATCACCTATGACTGTTGTGAAGAGGATGAACTCTAGCTGTCAGAGTGGTGGACAATACTAAGAAGACAGTAGGATGCATGTTGCAGCTGTTGCATCTATTGTGGCCACAAGAAATGTTAAAGATAAAAAAAATGAAAGATGGCATCATAGGCAAGACGCTAAAGCAGTATATGACTGCAAAAAAGAAGTGGCACTTACAATTCTTTGAAAATTATGCTGAATTTGGTCATGGAGGTGTCCCAGCTAGCATATCACCTGAGAATCTGATAGCCTTATTTGACTCTATTCAAAAGACCTCTCCACTACAAGCAGCAATTGCTTCTCAACAGACAACTATAAGTGGCAAGATAATAGTCCCTGTAAGCAAACCCCCAGCAAGCAAATCGCATGTTTCCGATATTACTATTCATCTCCGACGCATTGATAAATAATTCCTTTTCCATTTTTATAATAATGTTATGCAAAAGACAAACTGCTTTTACAATATGAACTGCGTTTGCCTCTTCAGTTCCAATAGATTTTAGTAAAATTCTAAATCGACAAGCGATAGTTGAAGTTTCTGGCCTGATCATTGTTTTGCGCCTGGCGCCAAGGATACGGCCTCATTAAATATGTTCGTAATGGAAACGCTTCATCACCCACAAAAACGAATGGAGCTTTAACATTCTGATTTGGAAATTCCTTGTCATTTGGTAAATTAATAGTACCGTTTGTAATACCCCGATAAATAGATGAATTCGCAAAAACTCCCGCATCACTGTCTTTGCCATAAGCACCAACGTCAATCATTATGTAACTATACTTTGCATCCACAACAGCCATAAGAAATTGAAAAAAACTGTTTATAGTTGTAAAACATACTACCAGAATTGTCGGGTCGACGAATTCCAATGTGTTTCCCATCAATGCTTCCGATACAGTTCGGAAAATTCCATGATTGAAAAAAGTCCCTGGCAATGTCTTCAAAATGTTGTGCTGTAGGTGTTGGCATGTAACGAGTTTGAAGACATTTCCAAATTTCTTTGCAGACTTCTATTACAATTGAAGCTACAGATGACTTTGACATTCTGAACGAAAAAGCTAGTTGCCTAAATGCAATTCCAGTTGATAAGTACCTGAAAAATAAAGAAACCTGTAATAATTATTATCGTTTTTAGGTGATGAAGCTAGAAAAAAATGGAGAAATCTACGAGATCAATTTGGCAAGGAACTGAAAAAAATTCCGAAAACTAAATCAGGTGATTCACAGGACTCAGTCCCGAAATATCCTGGTAAATGGCAATACTTCAATATGCTGCTGTTTCTAAGGGATATATTAACACCTAGAGCTACCGAAGGCAATATTTCTGAAGTAGATACGCAGTCATTGGAAGCTAACCACGAAGACTCGGATGAAGAGGAATTAAGTAATCCTCCAGTAACTGATGTAGATGATGAAACGTTTAATACCGATACCCCTAACTTCCAATTGTCATCAACTTCACAAGTTATTTCGCAAGGGGCTAAGACATTCTCCGAACAATCCATTTCTGCAACACCTTCAAAACTTCGTACTACAACATTAACAGAGTCTGTAGGGGAGGGTGCTGTACCTTGGACAGGTATGTACCTTGAGCCACTTTGATTTTTGCCAGCAGCAGTATGTAGTAAACTACACAAACTAGAATGAAATTAAGCAATTAAAAATAGATGGCGCCCTAAGTTCATAAAATGCAGTTTAGAAGCATTTCTGTTGTTAGTTGGGTTTACGAAAGTTTTCAAGTATTTAAAGTAAATATATTGTTGGTAAGTATGAACTTAATATTATCTATATTAAAATTTCGGCTACATTTTCGAATAATGTAAAGTATAGTAAAATGTATTGTGGTTGTAATTGAGTGATTAGGTTGAATGCATGTCTAACCTCAAAATTAATTTTACCATTTATTTTTCAACCTGTTGCTCGCAGTACCTTGATCCACAACTTATTGCTGTACCTTGGGCCGGTTCAAGGTACAGCGTTTGGCTCAAGGTACAACATTTTTGAATATATTGAACACAATTGTAATCCAAAAATCAAAATATTTATTATAAAAAGTAGATTACCATATTAAATTCTTTTCAGAAAAATGCCTCGCAGTAAAATAGGGGTTAAGAGACCACATATTAATAAAAATGAATTTGAAGCTGCAGTTAGGGATGTTTTGGATAATAATTTATCAGTTAGGCAGGCAGCCAAGGATCACGATATTCCTAGAGCAACACTAATGAGAGATATTAAAAAATTTAAAAATTGTAATGAAGTCATTTGAGTACAGTGTCTGTTACGATATTCACAGAGTTTTTTCCAAACACGAAGAACTACAGCTCGTTGCCTACCTACAAAAAGCTGCTCGATTACATTATGGTTTAACCTTGCCTGAAGTTCGAACGCTAGCATACCAGTTTGCAAGTTCAAACAATAAAAAGTATCCAGACAAATGGAACAAAAATAAACAAGCTGGAAAATAGTGGTTACGAGGATTTCGCAATACATATAACAAAGAATTGTCTTTGCGTAAACCAGAAGCCACTAGTCTTGCAAGGTCTACGGGTTTCAATAAAATAACTGTAGCAAAGTTTTTTGAGAATTATAAGAACGTGCTGAAACGAAAACAATTCGCCGAATCCAGAATATGGAATTGTGATGAAACTGGAATCAGTACAGTCCATAACCCACCCAAAGTGCTTGCTCCAAAAGGAGTTAAACAAATTGGTAGTATGACTTCAGAAATGTTTATTTAGTTTATTAAGTTTATATCTAAAGCTAATTTTTTATTTTAATTGTTGACTTGTTAAGTTTATTTGACTTGACTATATCTATGTTTCTGTGCATAGTAGTAAACAGAATGTTTCTGTGTAATTTTTCATAAAATATCTTAAGCTACTTGTTTATTTTTGTTGTACCTAATTTCGTACCAAATAGGCCCCACCAAAGTTTTCTACAAGTCGGCGCCCCTGCCGATTGGGGTTTGTTTTGGGCTTATAATTACGTTTTTACAACGACTGAAACCAATCAAAGGTAAGTGTCACAGCCATGTTTGTTTAGTTACGTCATAAGGGGCAAAGCGGGTTAGTTGATTGGGGCAAAGTGGAGAAGTACCCCACTAGGCCCCATATTTGCTGTATTTTGTTTTACTTATGGGAGTATGTACTTTCTTTAATTTGTAGGGAAAATATAGCATGATATTTAAGTTATTATATTCATGCTGAATATGTATATATTATTTAGAACAATTATTATTGATACACTAAGCAGTACGTCACCCGTGACAAGAGGGGCGAACGTTACCTTTCAGGTGACACTTACATTGATAGATATAGATGTCTCGATATGCTACCAAGAACGACATGGTACAATCCTGTCACGGGTACTATTGACTTAGTGATGTTTCTTATTGTGTATCAGTGAATAAACCACCTTACCACAACGTCATCTTTTATTCTGCGGTGTCCACGCAGATATCCCAACCTCATATAATCAAAAACCACCAAATGGCGATCCTGCAAACTGCTTCGTGATGCGGAATTAGGCCGGAAACTGGAGGCAAGTTCTGTGAAGCTAGGAGAATCTTCGAGTAAGGAAATGTACTAATATACTTAACAAAATGGGTGGTTCTCAATCCAAAACGACGGAAGTTGTTATCAATTCAGCGGACTATCCCGGAATTATAGCCTTTGTTGGAGTAATCCTCATACTTGCAATATTGGGATATGAAAGGTGCAAGAAAAGGATACAGGCTAAACAACCAAGAAAGATTCATAGAAGTATGGCACTTCTTGATGCAACAGGCACATCGGAACGTGTTTAAGAATCAGTGACGGTCCAGCTGAGATTGGGAAGGACGAAAGGAAGCATTCTCGGACGAGGTCTAGGACGTCAGCAGTTCGCCGACCCGACCCAAGATTGAGCGCGATGGTTCAACGCCACGAAAGTCCCGAATCAGCAGAAAGTATCAACCGGTATGTTCACCATTTAATGAATAATGTTTAATTGTTTCATAATTTTGATGACATTGATATTCGTAATTAGAATAGAAATTGTAGCAATGTTTCGCAAATTTGTGCCATGAAAAACAATTTAAGTTCAATGAATTAACAAAATGTTGTATTTAATAGGTCACTTTATATAATAATTTATATATATTTATTATCTAACCTCTACTCATAGGCACTAGAAAAATTATTCATGTAATTACCTAAATATTTTATTTCATTGGGACCTATATTTCATTGGCTATCGGTTTATGTATTAATTTTTTTGGGTTTGGTATTTGGTTTATTTATTCACATATGTTTATCAAATTGAGGTAAATGCCGCTATTGCCGGAAGTTGCTCAAATAAGGGTACAACTAGGCGAGATCAGAGCCGTAATTGTTAAATGTAACATAGAAAGGCGAGTAAATCATAATAAGGCAGTTGAAGCTAAATTATATTATCAAACTATAAAGGAATTTGAGGATAAGGTACGAAAAGGTGAGATTATTGTTAAAAAGGAAGATATTCCGATTTTCCAAGAGTCTTTGGAGGCAATTGATAAATTGTATTTGGAAATTGTTAATTTAACGAAGAAAGGGAAAGTGGAAACTGATACCGAAATTACAGATCAGTTTTTAATTAAGATGTCGCGGTTCGATTATAGAACAGCAGTAGAGTTATTACCAAAATTTGATGGTAAAGATGAGACGACAGAGCAACTCATCAACGCAATTGAGTTTTACGAACAAGATTTGACTCAAGCTGTGGACAAACAACGGCTGATCGATTTTGTCTTAAAAACAAGATTGACCACCAGCGCGTTGGCACAGATTAACAGACAATATAATGTTGTGGGGGTTTTGGTGCGTGATATGCGTATGCATTTAATACCTAAAAAATCACACGCGGCTTTGGAAGAGAAGTTGTCAAGAACAAAACAAGGATCCAGGACAGTTGAAGAATTTGGAAAAGACGTACAGGAACTCTTCCGCAACTTGACAATCTCCCAGGCCAATGACGACGACAATGCATATGCGATCTTGCAGCCACTCAATGAGAAAACTGCAATAAGGAAATTTACTTCGGGCTTGAATAACCAGTCCTTAAGTATAATTCTAGCTGCAAGAAATCCAACATCCCTAAAAGAAGCGATAAAAGTAGCGCAAGATAATGAAAGTCTAACGAAAACGCCTGAAATAAATGCCATGGGAAAAAGCCGTAACGACAATGATGGAGGATATCATAAATATAGAGGCGAAATTTCGAATAGGAGAGAATTCAGAAATAATTATAGAGGCCGTTCTAACAGAGGAATATATCAAAATCAAAATTACCGAAATAACTACAACCACAACTACGGGAATAATTATACAAAACAAGCTAATAATTACAACCAAGGGAGTAAGAACTGTAGTAATTATAAACGTGAACAGTATAGGGGTTACAATAACCACGGTCGAGGACAGTTTAAGAATTTAGCTCGAAATACGCAAAATAGACGGTATCAAGGCAATGTGTATTGTGCGCAAGGAGATGAAAGTAAGAATGTTGAGGATGAAAGTTCACTGCAGCAGTTTTTTCGAGAGAACTGAGCGTGATTGTATATATGAATGTATTGGTATGAATCGAGTGTATTTCAATGTAAATGGAAAGAATGTAACATTTTTAGTGGATACAGGTGCATCCTTGTGTGCTTTAAAGTATGAAAGATTACCAAAAGACGTGTGTATGACAGAGAATAAATTGAAAATTAAAGGAATAGGAGGTATGTTAGTAGCAGAAGGATGTGTTGATTTAAATTTAGAAGCGAATGCACAAATGATTAATGAACGATTTTATGTGTTTAAAAATTTAGCATGCGATGCTGACGGAATAATCGGTCAGAATTTTTTAATTAAGTATTGTGGATTAATAAATTTTGAACTTAGTACACTCAGTTTGAAAAACGAAGTTGGATCAACAAAATTAAGTTTATATACATCTGGTAACAGCCAGTTGATGATTATTCCGCCTAGGTGTGAAAGAATTCAATATGTAGAGACAAAGTTAAGGGATGACTGTGTAATAATAGCGAGAGAGTTATGTGAGGGAGTTTTTATGGCAGGATTGATTGTGAAGCCAAAAAACGGAATGATTCCAGTGAGAATTTTAAATACAAGAGATGAGTCAGTAAGTTTAGAAAGTTGTATTCCAGAAATACACAGTACAAATGAATATGATTGTTTCGAATTTGAGAAAGTGGACAAAAATGTAGAACGAGTGAAAAGAATGTTTGCGGAAATTGATTGGAAGGATATGATATTAGAAGAGAAGATCCCTATTGAGAACATCTGCGCCAAATACGCAGATATCTTTCACATACCAGGAGATAAGCTGACAACTACAAATCTAGGTCAACAAGAGATTAAAATTAAACCTGAAGCCAAGCCAGTTTATAAAAAACCATATCGTATACCGCACGCTCAAAAGGCAGAGATAGAGAAACAAATAGGAGAAATGCTGGAAAATGACATCATTGAGGAAGCCGAAAGTGCTTGGTCATCACCGTTGTTGATTGTTCCCAAGAAAATAGGTCAAGACGGAAAGAAACGATGGCGTGTCGTAATTGATTATCGTCACCTGAACCTTAATATTGTCGATTATAAATTCCCATTACCAAATATAACTGAAATTCTAGAATCAGTGTCAGGCTCAATGTATTTCACACATTTGGACCTTGCTCAAGGGTACTATCAGGTCGAACTAGAACCAGGAAGTAGGCCGTGTACCGCTTTTACATCAGGTCGCGGAATGTTTCAAATGAAGAGGCTACCAATGGGCCTAAAGATTAGCCCTCCAAGTTTTTCTCGAATAATGACAATAGCCATGGCAGGTCTCAATTATGAAAGATGTTTTGTATATTTAGACGATCTGCTTGTGTTTGGAAGAAATCTGACAGATCACAATGCTAATCTGATCAAAGTGTTTGAGAGGTTAAGGAAAGTCAACTTGAAACTGAATCCTTCAAAGTGCGAATTTTTAAAAAAGGATATCTTATATTTGGGGCATGTTATAACATCAGAGGGCATCCTACCTGATTCGAGCAAAATAGCAGCCTTGCATAATTATCCGGAGCCAAAGTCGGCGGATGAGGTTAAGAGGTTTGTTGCGTTCGCTAACTATTATAGAAAATTTATCCCAAATTTCGCGGAGCGAACTTGGTGTTTAACTCAACTGACCCGGAAAAACGCAGCATTTATTTGGACGAATAATTGCCAAATATCATTTGAAACAATAAAAAAGGCTTTGATGTCCCCACCAGTACTAGATTTTCCAGAATTTTCTGCTGAGAACCAGTTCATAGTACACACTGATGCGTCAGGAAAAGCTTTGGGTGCAGTACTATCTAATGGAAATGGAAAACCGATTGCCTATGCCAGTAGAACACTTAACAAGGCAGAAAGTAACTATGCCACAATAGAAAAAGAGTTACTAGCGATAGTATGGGCAACACGACATTTTCGGCCGTATTTATTTGGTAAGCGATTCAAGATCATGACAGATCACAGGCCGTTGATTTTTCTTTTCACACACAACAATCCCTCAAGCCGTCTGACAAAGTTTAGGTTATGCTTAGAGGAATACGATTTCGACATTGAATACATTAAAGGTTCTGACAACGTAATAGCTGATGCCTTGTCACGAATTTCGATTGAAGAGCTTAAGAGCATAAATCAACACAGCATAGCAGTTGTCACAAGGGCACAAATAATAACTAAAGAGAAAGAGGAAATAGAAACTAAAGTAAGGGATAATAATCAGGTTATCGAACGAAATTCGGGTGCGCAACCGAAAATCGTTGAGATCCTTAAAAAACCCAAACAATTTACGCAACTAACAATTATGAATAAGAAATTGAAGAATAAACTAATGAAAAACGATGATAGAGTAGCTACTGAAGATGAAAAATTAATATACATGCCCTCTATGAAAACGATCTTTATCGATCCAGATGATCTGGCAGCAAAACCGCTACGCAGTTTGTTGGGACATTTGGAAACATTGTGTGATGAAATCGACATAGAAGAGGTAGTAATAATGAAAGAAGATAGCAATATTGCATTTTTGAAATCGTTGGTCAACGAACTTAATAAAAATGAATATAAAAATTATGATATACCTAGGATATGCATCGTTAATAAAAGAAAAGTTATTCTAAATGATTTCCATCTATTGCCGTCGAGTGGACATGCAGGTATTAGGAGAATGACAAAAAAAAATACAGAAATATTATTTTTGGCCAGGTATGACTAACGACATTTACAAATATGTAGCGAGGTGTGACCAATGTCAGCGGAATAAACACGATAGACATACAAGACAACCTCAAGTAGTCACAACAACTGCGGATCGAGCATTTAGAAAAGTATTTCTAGACATTGTTGGACCACTAGACAAAGACAATGATGATTTTACATACATACTGACGTTGCAGTGTGATTTAACTAAATTCATAGAGGTTTATCCACTTAAATCAAAGGAGGCCAATGTTGTAGCTAGAACATTTGTGGAGGATTTCATCCTAAGATATGGGACGCCTACGGAAATTTGTACTGATCGTGGGACAGAGTTCATGTCAACAGTTATGTGTGATGCAGCGAGGCTCCTGAATATCAACAAATTAAACAGTACAGCATATCACCATGAAACAATTGGGGCGCTGGAAAACACCCATAAACATTTGAAAGCTTTCTTACGTATAATGACGGGGAATCAACCTGAAAATTGGAGCTCGTGGCTTCGATATTGGTGTTTCGTGTTTAATACTACAGTTCATACTGAGACTGGTTACACCCCGTTTGAGCTAGTTTTTGGTTTTCTGGCAGCATTGCCATCTAATTTGATAAACATTGAAAAAACTGATCCCATTTATAATCATGATAATTATCTAAGCGAATTGAAATATAGGTTGCAACGAGCATGGTTGGATGCTCATCAGAATTTGGTGTCGAGCAAGGTAAAACGTAAGGAACACTACGATAAGAATTGTTATCCTAGGTCTTACAACAAAGATGATTTGATATTAGTTAAGAGTGAAACGGGAAATAAACTTACCGAAGTGTACGAAGGTCCTTATGTTGTGATCGCGGAACGCGAACCGAATGTTCTGTTTCTAAAAGAAGGAAAAACTATTGAAGTGCACAAAAATAGAACAAAGACCTATCGGATTTAAGTGCGCGACGATTTAATTCAAAAATGCTGAACTATGCACAAAACGGGATGTGTTCGAGAATGCATCGCAACAACCTTGAATTACATAATTTTAGTAGAGCATTGATGTTTTTATAAGTAGCTGTGAACTTGACACTTATTTTATGTTTACTATATTATAGAGCTTACCTTGAAAAAAAAAAACAATCGACATCAAATATTTCATTTTATTATAAGAATTTGTAAATTATTATATTTATTGGTATTATGTATTGTATTACACTTACTCATATTAGCACCGATGCTGGAGAGAAAAGAAAGATTTTAGAATCCAAATTTATGATAGGAGTGTTATTGTTGTTTTGACGAATTTATTCACTTTAGACATAGCAAATAAATTCTTTTCTCTGCAGGGAAGGTGTAGGGAAAATATAGCATGATATTTAAGTTATTATATTCATGCTGAATATGTATATATTATTTAGAACAATTATTATTGATACACTAAGCAGTACGTCACCCGTGACAAGAGGGGCGAACGTTACCTTTCAGGTGACACTTACATTGATAGATATAGATGTCTCGATATGCTACCAAGAACGACATGGTACAATCCTGTCACGGGTACTATTGACTTAGTGATGTTTCTTATTGTGTATCAGTGAATAAACCACCTTACCACAACGTCATCTTTTATTCTGCGGTGTCCACGCAGATATCCCAACCTCATATAATCAAAAACCACCAAAAATTACAGAAAGATGGTTCGAACGTATAAGAGAAAACCAGAAGCAACGTCAGCGGCTAGAGCCATGGGATTTAACAGAGTTGCAGTTGGTAACTTTTTTAATCTACTTGGAGAGGCCTTTGATAAATATAAAATTACGTCGCAGCGCACTTACAACGTTGACGAAACCGGTGTCTCGACAGTTCCGAAAAGCCATTCCAAAATTTTAGCTCTAACGGTTAAACGCCAGGTCGGGACTCTGAGATCCGCAGAAAGAGGCAAATTAATGACGACTATTGTCTGCTTCAGTGCTGCCGGAAGTTATATGCCTCCCATGTTTATTTTTCCCCGAAAGAGAATGAGGCCTGAATTACTAGATGGGGCATCGGTTGGTTCTTGGGGTGAATGCCATGAATCTGGATGGATACAAGGTCATTTGTTCGTCTTGTGGTTAAAAAGATTTATAGAATGGTCGCATGCAAGCAAAGAAGACCCGGTACTTTTGTTACTCGATGGGCACGCTACTCATGTTAAAAGCATTGAAGTTATTGATATAGCAAATGGTGTTGTCCTACTGTGCTTCCCACCACACTGCACACACCGCCTTCAACCCCTGGATGTTGGATGTATGAAACCCTTGAGCACCTACTACAGTAATGAGGTCAAGAAATGGTTGCGAGTGGTTACCCAATTTCAGACTGCTAGATTGTTTGGACAGGCGTTTATCGCTGCTGCCAATATGACAACTGCTGTAAATTCATTCAGGTCGACAGGAATTTGGCCTCTCGAACCAAATATTTTTACGGATGCAGATTTTGCACCGGCGGAAACAACAAATGTTCCAGAAAATCCGGTGGCAACGGTTCAATCGCGGCAAAAGTCTCCAGAGCCAACTCGTGGACCAGACTCTCCGCAACCTGAATGTTCAGAAAAAAAATAACAGCAACGACTCCTGAACCAACCCTTCCATCAAACTCTGGATGTTCAGAAATAAATAAGAATAAACTACGAGACATGCAGATGACCCCTGAACCCACTCTTCGACCAACCTCTCCACAACCTGGATGTTCAGGTATTAACAATACAGCGAAATGGTCTGCCTTTGGATTGTCGCCTGAACTCATATTTCCCTTACCTAAAGAAGTACGAACAACAAAGCGAGTTACAAAGCGCCGTGGGAAAACAGCGATAATTACGGAATCACCTTACAAAAATGAACTTGTTGAACAACAAAACACGCAAAGAAAAAAGGCCTGCAAATTGAATATAACGAAGAGTTCAGAAGGTAAATCGGATAAGGTTACAACAAAGAAAATAAAAAAAGCTAAAGTTACTCTAAGGAAAGTTGGAAGTGCGTCCTCGGACGATGACGAAGACGCTGAGTGTCTGTATTGCGGATACCTATCGTCTCAATCTAGTGAAGGATGGATGCCGAAGATGATGAAGCTACGCATCTTTGTTCCAAGTGTACCTAAGTTGAAGCTAATCAATAAACCATGTTTTTACAACCAGTTGTATGATTTTAATTAATAAACAGCCTATACACCCACGTTGCCCCACTAAGTACCCTACTTTGCCCCCTATGGCGGGGCATAGCGGGGCAAACGGCTGTAAATGAAAATATTATTCTTTTTCCATTATTTAAGGCTGTAACAATAAAACCGTCATGGCAAATGATTGACAACATGCCAAGTAAGCAATCTTAATTATTAAACTAGATTTTTTCATAATATAATTCCGCATTTCTAGCTGATGGAGCTTAAATACCCCACTATGCCCCGGTCTCCCCTACTAATGTAGTTTATTATTAGTTTGCAAAACTAGCGTTAATATAGAGTGTTTTGATGGACCGGTTTGTGCTTCCATGTGTGTGTGAGGTTAGAAATAAGGCTGTGTTTGCCGAGAGTCACAGTTGCCTAAATCGTATCTCTAAGAGCCCCCGCAGACTGCAGACTTTTTATCGGCCAATAGTTTGGTCGGCTTCTTAATCAGTATGGAGAGGAATGCATATGCGCACACTACAGCGATTCAGTATCGGCCGATAAAAAAGTTTGATGGGCTACCCGATTACATTCAAACTAATCTGTCGGCCAACTATCGGCCGACTGTTTAATCAGTATTGGCGCATACATGCCTGCGCATACATGACGATTGTTTAGTCGGCCGATAGTTCGGTTCGCTCTGTGATTTGGCGTCGTGTGCGTGTATTTTGAATATGGCGTCGCCCAAATCACAATTGTTGATTGTAGAAAGTTCGGTCGAAAAGTTGATTGAAGAGGTCGAGAAAAGACCTGCGCTTTATAAAAAAAGTTTAAAAGAGTACTCCGACGCGAATGTGAAGAAAAAACTGTGGGAGGAAGTTTGCGAAGCAGTTGTTGTTGATTGGAATCGGCTTAGCGCCCAGGAAAAAACAAACAAAGGTAGGAACGTAAAAATAAAAATATTAGAGTATTCATGTGAATTTTTATTTATTTATTTATTTATCTATTTACAATTATTACACTTTGTTATATTGACACGGAATCGCGCCTCCGGGAGAAATAAAGTATGACGACATGTACTGTCGCACGTTATTCATATTATTTCTTCCTCGGTTGTCTTCATTTATAGTTAAGTTATTCATGGGACAATTGTAGAGAGTTTCTGTGAAATTTATTCCATCTTTGATTCTTACATAATTATGCAGGACACAGCAAGCTTTAATTATTTGGACACAAAAATTGATATTGACATCCATTGGTCGGTGAAATATACGCCATTTGTTAGCAAGAATCCCAAAAGTACACTCAACCATTCGTCGACTTGAAAATTCGTTTGGTGTAGTTTAAATTTCTTTTTGCATAAGGACGTAGTATATGATTGCCAAGTCCAAACGCTTCATCCCCTACGACAGAGAATGGAATAACATCTCCGACATTATCATTAGGCAAATGCCTTCCGGAGGGAATATTTAATCGGTTTTGGGACAGCCATTTACCCATTTCTGATGATTTAAATATTTCCGAATCACTAGATGTTCCATAAGAACCAACGTCTATATATATACAAATTTATAATCTGCGTCTGTCCAAGCCATTAACACGCACGAAAAAAACTTTTTGTAGTTAAAATATGATGAACCGGAATGTTCTGGCTGTATCATCCGTATATGTTTGCCATCAATTGCTCCAATGATGTTTGGAAAGTTTGTGCGACTATAGAATTCGTCTGCGATTTTAATCCAGTCGCCTTCTTCTTTGGTTGACATATACAATGGTTGAAGTATATTCCATATTTGCTCACATGTCGTTTTAGTAATATCTCGTATTGTAGAAGCTCCCATCAGATAATCAAAAGATAATGTATTGAAACTAGCTCCTGTAGCCAGTTAAATTTCAATATTTTTCAGGTCGTGATGTGCAAAAAAAATGGGCTAATTTAAGGACTTGCTTTCGTCGCGAATTAAACGCTCAAAAGAACACTAAGTCGGGGCAAGCTGCGAATAAAAGGCGTAAATATGTCTACTTTGAACAGTTAATATTTTTACTTCCATGCATGGAAAACCGACTTACTGAAGGTAACCTGGAAGAGGACAATTCTCTATCAAATGATGAGGATGATGATCAAGCTGGTTCATCCACTCCCACCCCTATTCGTCAGCGGAAAAAGAGACCTAATGTACCGAAGCAGACGGACGTGGATGAAGCATTATTAAAGGCATTAAATGAGCCTAATAATACTGATGAAGATGTGAACTTTGCTTTGTCACTGGTCCCTTCACTCCAAAATTTAACCGCAGAAGAAAAACTTGATGCTAAAATAAGTATTCTTAACGTTTTTAAACAGATAAGATTAGGTAGGTGCGTTCAGTCTACTTCAACATGTACAACATCTACGCCAACATGTACATACAACAGAGTACAGCAACCCTTGTACTCTTTTCCAATTTCGCAACCGACAACCATTCAAAACATTTCATCGCCTGGCAACTCCAACGATACAGCCCAGTCTTATTATTCAAATTTTTCAGATGAATCGCAATATATATGACTTGTAAATAACTTAATTTCTCAAAACGCCGAATTTTGTAATATTAAAAATTAATTTGTAATAAATAATAATATAATAATAATAATTTGTAATAATAATTAATAATAAAAAATTTGTAATATTAAATTTTAATTCTAATAAAAATAGTTGAAGAGTATTTGTGGTTTATCTTACCTTATCGTAACGCTCAATCTCTCCTCCACAGGTATAGAAAGTCTTAAATTTGTATCCTCCTTCGCTATTGCTGGTCCAATTAGCTTGACAAGTTCATTGAAGCTGGTAATGCTCATTCGGTAATAGGCGAAAAATTTCTTCGGGTAATCAAGTAATTTGGAATGCATAGTGTAAAATTTTCGACTAACTAATCTATCACTGAGAATGGGATGCACCCAATACTCTCGGAATCTCTTCTTGATTACCCTCCTCCGGAGTATGATGAGAGCAATAATTTTTCTGGACAATATTTTCATTGTGCGACCGCTTCAACAGTCAGTTACAAACTAGTTCGAGAATAGTCGGCCGGCTGTTGGATAGTCTGCGCCCTGTTCACCAACCAAACTGTTTAGTTGGCTCGGTGTGCGCACTTTCAGCCCAACCCGACTAAACTATCGGCCGATAAAAAGTCTGCAGTCTGCGGGGGCCCTTAACATCGGCAGGCGAAAATATTTTGCATGTGCCTGTCTGCTCACTAACCGATGTGCGCATGCGGCCAACCGCGTTTCACTCTATTCCTAGTAGTTTTTTGCCTTTGAAGAAGTAATATCTATCTGCGTTCATATTGATTCGTGTCGAAATATGGATGATGAACAACTTATAGAATGTATTCGCACTTATGAATTAATTTATTATTAACAACATCCAAAATATATGGACACCGTCAAGAAAGAAGTCGCATGGAAGCAAATTTCAGATCACATGAAACAACCTGGTAATATTATTTGCGTTTATTTTGCTTTTTACAAACATAGACAAACTTTTTAAAACTTTTAACAAAGACTTTTAACTTATTTTTCGTATTTACAAACAATTTCAAATATTACAATCTCAGTCTACTTGACCCTGAGTGTTTGGAAAAAGCCCGCTAACTAATTGCGTACTTCAAAAGCGGAAGAGACAGCATTGCCTCCATGGTGTCGTAAATCGGCAAACTATACAGGAGCAGTTGCTTCTATAATGTCAACATTTTCTCCGCGTCTTATGAAGTTGTACAAAATGCAAGTGCTTAAAACAATTTTTCCGCAAATTTTCAAAGTTCAAAGTTTCAAATGCAAACGTCTATTATAAATATGACACTTTTGACTTGAAATGCCAAAAGCATCCTCAACGACACATCTTGCCCGGCAAAGGCGATAATTGTAGTTGTAGCCATTGACTGTTGTGGAGGGTAAGGTCGTAATAGATGATTTTTTAAAGGGAAAGCTTCGTCACCCAATATAACACAAGGTGCACTTACATTCGTCCCAGGAAAGTTTTTGGAAACTAGAATATTCAACTTATTGTTTAGTATAGAAATTTTAATTCGCGTGAATCAAAGCCATAAGTATAATAGAAAATGTTTTTTATAATTAAAACATAAGGAACCACTTTTTGGAGGCGCTACAATTATAACATGTTTCCCATCGATTGCACCAACACAATTAGGAAAATTCCACTTATTCCTAAAATCTGTTGTTTTCTTCCCATTTCTCTTTGGTGGGTGAGGGAATCATTTCTCGAAGCATCTTGTTAATAACAGCGGCACAAACTTCACGGTACTTAGTCCCATGCGGTAGCTAAAAGCAATTGTTGTGAAGGAATCGCCAGTTGCCAAATACCTGCAAATAAAACAGTACATTTTTATTTAATGTTACAGCCGCGGCATGTAAGCAGAGATGGCAATGTCTTAGGGATTCAAACCGGAGAGCGTTTAACAAGAAAAAAGGAAGAAGTGGACAAGCAGCGGGAAAAATGAAGAAATGGAAGTATGAAGATGAGATGTCCTTCCGTGCTCCGTTACACAACTCTGACCAGACATGTGAAGTTGGCCTTGATACGAGTAATATGAGTAATAAGTCTGAAATCTCCGAAAGTAGAATTGACGAATCCGCTGCTGTAGAACATTCTGAAAGTGCTGTGGTTTTTACTACGCCAAAGAGGGCAGTAAAAAGAGTTAATACAGCACAGTCAGTATCTCGCATATTGATGTCAAAATTATTAGACGAGCAAAACACATTTGCACTCCAGAAGGAACACGGCGAGATAGATAAATTTTTTCTAAGTTTATCTTCCACAGTTGAAAAGTTTCCAAGCACTGACGAAGAACAAGATATTTTCTGTAGTGTCCGAAATGGAATTACAGCAGTTTTCCCCACCATCTACGTTTCAGTATGCATTTTCAAGCAGTACTGACTCAAGTAATGCCCACTCAAGTAATACTCCATCTACGGATTCGACATCGTGTACTTCAAGTGCTGCAACGTCTCCTGACAATCGGAATGATCAATCTCAATTCGAACAACAAGACTATACCTCTATACGAAATATTTATTTTTTTAACATTTTTTTTTTTAATTGTACTGTTGCAATAAATAACTCAATTTATCTTTGTTTTACTTACCGTAGACATACAGCTAGTTTTTCTTTTGGTGTAATACTTTCTCTAAAGACGGTGTTTCTTTTGGCGATGTCAGTTTCAATTTTTCCAACGAGTTCATTAAATTTGAATGACGGCATACGAAAATACTGGATATTTTTCTTCATCGTCAACCAGGTGCCTGTACAATGTCCAATATTCACCCTCTGTTTTTCGTTTCCACTTGAACGCCTTGAACACGGACATAGAACGCTGTTCATCCGTTGGCATAGTGTGCATAGTAGTAATCGGAACTCTTTTTTCTGTGCCTGATACGGTCATGGTGTAACGAAGCGTCGTTACTAATTAATATTATTGCCCAAGTAAGTCACCTCTACCGAAATAAAGGAATCAAACTTTGGTACACTATGTGTATAAAAACCCGACAGCAGAGTGTAGCTCCTGATAAGCGAGTCCGCGTTCCGGCGACATTCTCAATGACATGACGTGTCAACTTCAGAGTATAAAAGGAGGCCGGTCTCCCATCTAAAAATCACTTGCGAGGAGACCACCGTAGCTGAAGCAGTAACCCCGAGATACCGAAAGTAGAGTTTTTCCATTTAATCCGATAAATGGAGAGTAAGTATATTCCCGACTTTGCTAACTAATAATTTTTCCGTAAAGATTCAATTGCCGAATTTACATTTCAATAATTCTAGAAAACAGTCCAGTGTTGACGATTGTTTTTCCTGAATATATTGGGAAACGCCGTACTGTTCATAATTAATTATTATTTTCCGTCACTATTTGAATCTGAATTTACATTTTAATAATTCTAGAAAACAGTCCAGTGTTGACGATTGTTTTTCCTGAATATATTGGGAAACGCCGTACGGTTCATAATTAATTATTATTTTCCGTCACTATTTGAATCTGAATTTACATTTCAATAATTCTAGAAAACAGTCCAGTGTTGACGATTGTTTCTCCTGAATATATTGGGAAACGCCGTACTGTTCATAATTAATTATTATTTTCCGTCACTATTTGAATCTGAGTTTATTTCAATAATTCTAGAAAACAGTCAAGTGTTGACGATTGTTTTCCTGAATAGATAGGGAAGCGCCGTACTGTTCATAATTAGTTATTATTTTCCGTCACTATTTGAATCTGAGTCTATTTCAATAATTCTAGAAAACAGTCAAGTGTTGACGATTGTTTTTCCTGAATATATTGTGAAGAGCTGTTCCGTTCATGATTTAATAATATTTTCCGTGAAGAATCAATTTTTGTTTTAATTTTCAATCAAATTCTACGAGACGATTCAGTGTTGACAGTCGTTTCATATGAATGCAATGATGAATACCAGTTTAGTTAACAATTAGGAATTTTCGTAAAGAGATTGAGTTCCATTTCAAGTTAGGGATTCCCCGTGAACAATTTAATAGTAATTTGTTCTTCCGAACACTGATTCCGTATTTCTATTAAACCAAAAGATAAACCGAGGCGTAATAAATTGTCATAAGGAGAGACACAGTAGTACACGGGTGCTTGGTCACCTCTCAAGTAAACAGATTTCCGAGTCGAATTCAGGAAGACGTGTACAATCTGATATTCTCATTTCTTACATCGTGTTAGGGTATATTGACCTAATCGAGATACCAGCTGTTAGTGAGCCTGATAAAATACTTTCGCGGAATCATTTGGATTTAATAATCGAATAGCGTATATCATATAGGGATGACCGAATATCACTGTCTTATAAATGTTGTCATTTCCAGTGAAAACTCTGTATAGATATTTTGATTGTTGATAATTGTATATAATATTGTAAATAGTTAATGATTTATTTCTGTTAATAAATAGCTACAAAGGTTTGTCATCATTTTATTCAAGGCAAAGACATTATTCTTCTGTAGGAAGAGCATCTCTCAAATACCAACCACAAAACTAAACTAGAAGAACTCTGACCTTCTTACTTGTAAGAAACCCAGGCAGGTCTGCTAAGGTACATGACCGTACCGTAACCTTAGGGGACAACTAATCTTCCACCAAAATTAGTCATTTGGGCGGGAGTTGGTTACAATGGTATGGTACTTTCTAGTGGGCAAAGACCTTAATCTCTTCATTCTAAACATACATTTCATTAATGAAGAACATAAATACATATATTTATGTAGTATATAATATCTATTAGGCACACAAAGATAACATGTATAGCAGAATAATGTTCAATAATGTATTTTTTATTAACACGTTGACTGCCAAGCACGTAATAACTCGTCTGTATCCAGATGCCTACCACGAATTAACTCGGGTTACATAACTCGGTTTACATAAACTTCTTTTCGGTGCTCATCACGAGTTAGTTCGTGATTTTTGCATACATATTACAATTGCGGGGCGTCTGTAAAAGGTAAGAAAATACAGCAAAGGCGTCACAATCAGAATTTTTCATTCCGTCTCGGAAAAGTTACAAAATGAAAGTACAGGCCCACGTGGAAAAAATGCTTCATGATAGGATAATAGAGGAAGCAATATCAGAGTAGTCATCACCACTGTAGTTCCCAAGGGAAATACAAACGGAAATGGAAAGAAAAAGTAGCGTGTAATTACCAACTATCGATTGCTGAACAAGCAAATACAAGACGATAGATTTCCACTTCCAACAATAATAAAAATCTTGTATTGCCTATTAGAGGCGATCTACTTTGCTCATTTGGATCTATCCCAAGAGTATTACCAGGTCGAAATTGATAAAGAAAGCAGACCATACACAGCTTTCACTACAGATAAAGGTCAATATCAGCTAAAGGGATTACCAATGGGGCTAAAACTCAGATCCGGTGTATTATCTATAGTGATGACTGCCATTTCGGGTCTAAATTTTACGATTCATGTTTCATATTAGGCCAGTCGCTCAGCATTTTAAAAACGTTTTTTCCGTCATTTAAAAGTTAGGGAATTTATATAGATATTGGGGCACCAAAAAATACCCTGACAATTTTGAGGGGCCAACTCCTCCCTGCTCCCCCCCAGTTGTGAAAAACTGTTTGAATATGAGTTTTTTTTTTAATATTTTGGAACGAACAACTGCAATCGAAAAAAGTTTAGTATGAAAGTTTTAGATGTTATCACAATGAACAACTTGACACCTACTGCGCATGCACGTTGAGGCTCTTTTGGGCCTCGGAGTCAAAAATAGAGTAAGACTTTGACAAAATTTTTATCGCGCCCAAGCTATGATAAAGTGATGAAACCTAGCGCAAAAGTTGACCATAGATGTTGTTAATCCATGATAATTTTTTTAAGACAATTTTTTATGAGTTTTGAAGAAAAGTCAGGTGAGGTAACGAGACGGAAAACTCAGAAAATAAGGAAACTACGGGCTTTAGAGGGTCGTGTAGGGACTCGAAATTCGTATTAAAAATACCTATCCAATGATATATGTCAAACCCACTCTAACCTGTTTCTGTCCATTTTATGGACAGTTGAAATTTTGTTGACTATCCTGAAACTTGATTTTCAGAGACCCCATAAAAGTTATAGCAACCAAACGCTATTCATAAAAATACATTTTTAAATACCTTTATTTTAAGTCCAAGATTTATCAAAATCGGTCCAACGGAACTTGGGATATGCAATATTAATGTTTAGGACCATAACCTCAAAATTACTCAACTTTTTTTCAAACCTTGAATTATTTTAAGAAAGACCCTTTTCCAAATTCGAGATTCAAAATTAGACTTCCTAGGTATTATATTACCTACTTTTTCCGAGCGTTGAAGTATTAAATTATGAGCGAAAGTTTGCGCATACGGTAAAGTATTGTAATGATTTCATTTCCTAAACAATAAAATGATAAAATTAGAACTTACCGAACATTGAAAATCAGAAAAGATTAATAAAAAGATATTATATGGAATTAAATACAATGTTAAAAGTTGAATAATAGTTAGTATAATATAATGAACAATGTAAAACATAATAAACAACAATGTAATTAGAATAAAAGTGTAAAACAAGAACTTCAGTGAAAGTGAATAAACGTACAGTGTTACGAAGGAAGAAATCATAATTAAAATGATTACAAAAACTATCATGAGATAGCACAAACTATTGAAAAATGTTGTAGATATAAGTTAGAATTAGTAAATTTGAGTTATATAATGTTAAAGAAATGTTATATTATATATTAGTTTTTAATAGTGACAACTGTCAAATTTATAATAATTATCGGAATAATCATATTAATAATAACCTAATCATAGGTTATCATATACCAAAGTGTGTGGAAAAATGTAGGCAATATGAAATTAAAAAGAAGGAATCATTATCATTTAAAATAAGATGAAAATCTCCAATAATTAAAAATTTAAAGAATAGGGGACACCGGGGCTTTTTGCCGCAGGGGTAAATCGCCGCACCGGGTTTATCTTTAAAACGTTAGGTCTGGCAATGCTGCATATTATGTCTACGTGTTGCTTAATAGAGGCAGATACTGTGTAGAAATTTTCAGTAATGCCAGAGCAATAGTACGGAGCACACGTGAACAAGTTCAAATATATAAAGGGTAAGTAAGTTTTTATAATCACAGTATTTTTGTAATATCTTTCGTTACATTTATTATTTGAAAATGGTAAATACCCTGTCTCAAACGGTGCACTCTCTGCTTTACTAGACAATTATTGAGAGCATGTATTTATTTACATTTTGAGGTTAAAAATGATAATTATGACTAAAATACTACTGGGGCTATTCGCCGCATTATTTCCGGGGTAAATTGCCGCACTCGGCTACATGCCCCGGGGTGCGTTGCAATTCATTACTTTGTAAAATTTAATTTCAGAAACATGAGAACATATAAAAGAAAGACCCAACGAGGTACCACACCGCCTCATATCATGTTAAGAGCAGCTAGACTTGTAAGATTAGAAAACAGATCAATTAGGGGTGCGGCAAAAGACTTTGATATTGCCGAGAGAAGTCTGAGAAGATTTTTGTTAAAAGTAAGAGAAGATGAATTAAATAGGTCTGCCGAGATACCAACAACACGTATCGGTTATTCCAAACCACGACAGGTAAGATGTGTCTTTGTGCGTGTGCGTGGTTTATCTTTCATATGGCTATATCAATTTTAGGTCTTTACCGACATCCAAGAAACCCTTCTGGCGAGTTACATTCTTCAAGCTGCAGACATATACTATGGATTAGCACCGAAACAAATAAGAGCTTTTGCATTTGAATATGTCGTGGCGCTAGAAACAAAATACCCGCCACAATGGAATGTAACAAAAATGGCTGGAGAAGACTGGTTTACGTTTTTTATGAAGCGACACAGGGAACTATCCATCCGAACACCAGAGGCGACAAGTTTGGCAAGAGCTACGAGCTTCAACAAATCCAATATTGAGAAGTTTTTTGAGAACCTAAGCACTGTTCTGAATCGTCTTAAAATTGGACCCGAAGATATATATAACATCGACGAAACGGGGATCACTACAGTACAAAAACCAGACCGTATTGTAGCCAGAAGAGGTTTTAAACAAATTGGAAGAATTACTTCCCAAGAAAGAGGCACGTTGGTGACTTTGGCCGTTGCGGTATCAGCTATAGGAAATAGCGTTCCACCATATTTTATATTCCCAAGAGTAAATTTCAGACAACATATGTTGAACAACGCTCCGCCAGGAAGTATTGGAGGTGCGAATCCTTCGGGATGGATGACCGCAGTACATTTTTTAGAATGGTGTAAGCATTTTGTTAAACACGTGAAATGTTCCCCAGATAAACCAGTTCTTCTTCTCCTCGATAACCATGACTCCCACCTGTCCATCGCTGCTTTAGATTTCCTGAAACAAAATGGTGTAACAGTTTTGTCTTTTCCACCTCACTGTTCCCATAAGTTGCAGCCGCTAGACAGATCTGTGTATGGGCCACTAAAAAAATATGTTAACTCAGCCTGTGATTCCTGGATTACAAATCATCCTGGTACAACCATGTCAATCTATGACATTCCAAAAATTGTTGCAACTGCATTGCCACTAGCGGTTACCCCTAAAAATATCACGGCAGGCTTTCAGGTGGCAGGAATATATCCCTTGAATAGAGATATATTCCCTGAAGAAAAATTTCGACCATCATATTCGACAGATCGTCCAGAAAAACAAAGTGATTTGAATAAAAATGAAGACGCTCCAACGGAAAGTTGTGATCAAGGTCAGAGTAATCAAATTGGTGAAATTAGTCTCGAAATAGAATCTCAACCAGGTACTTCGAACGATCGTATAAGAGAACATACGCCAGAAATCACTACTGAAAAAGTTACACCTCTTAAATTAAAGCCTCTTCCAAAAGCGGGTCCACGAAAAGAAACGAAACGAGGGAGAAAATGTCGCCAAACGGCAATATTGACAGATACCCCTGTCAAAGAGGCTCTTAGGGATGAACAGAACAAGAAGGTCTCATCTAAAAAGAAAGTGTTTCAACAGGATTATGAGGAAAACATAAATAAAAATGTTCCTAGAAAAAAAAGTAAGCCAACAATAGACAAACAAATTAACAGTTTGAATCATACTAGTGATGACGAAGACTGTCCTTGTCTGTACTGTTTTGATACATTCAAAAATAGTAAACCTGGCGAAAATTGGATCCAATGTGTTTCCTGTCACCAGTGGGCACATTGTGACTGCGCCGAGGGAAATAACTCTGATTTTCGTTGTATTAATTGTTTAAGCGAGAACGATAATTAGTCTTTAGTCATTTATGAACAATTTTGTGTTTTTATTCTTTTTTTGTGTTTTTATATTTGAAAAAAATAAAAATGTATACTTAGACTCGATGTGTTTGTAATTTTCAAGAAAAAGGATGTCCGCGGCAACGTACCCCATCGCTGCGGCAATTTGCCCCAAAGCGGGGTAGGTTGCCGCACCGTGCTTCTCATAAAAATATATTTTTTTTTCAAAAACTTGTGTTGTTGAAAAATTATCAAGCATGTCAGATTGCACCTAAGACATGAAAGTATTCAATAGACCAATTTACATTTATTTACATTAAACACATAAAAATATATATTGAAAAAATTCAAAAGTGCGGCTACTAACCCCGGTCTCCCCTACTAAATTCTGATTGGTCGAGGCGATTTTATAGACGTCAGACTATAACAATGTAGAAGTTCTGTCAG
Source organism: Endomychus coccineus (assembly GCA_958510875.1). Lineage (NCBI taxonomy): Eukaryota > Metazoa > Arthropoda > Insecta > Coleoptera > Endomychidae > Endomychus > Endomychus coccineus. The sequence continues at coordinate 47,714,664 of OY294070.1, forward strand.
TTTTACAATAATCAACAAAGCATTCTTGATAGGAAACATAAGCACCTCATTGGTTAATTTTGAAAATGCTTGGCGTCGGTTTTGAAGGCCTATAAAAGGCATCTGAGGACGGGTCAAGTCAGTTAGCAATTATATCTAGAGAGTCAAAGTACTTCTGCAACCCACAATCCATAACCTTAGATTTTTGGGTAAACATTGGTGAACCCAAGTGTTCCAGTAGCTTCGTTAGGTTGAAAGTAACCGAAGCAGATAAGAAATTTATACAAGTCAAGTAGTGTTCCCAGTCTTCGAACAAAGTTTTTAAAAGTTATTATAACCATAATTCACAAGTAGCATCGTATAATAGTTAGTCTTCGACAACGTTCCAATACATCATTTAAGGTTTTATATCTTTTGAAAAAGAATAAGACAAGTTAACAATTATCAACAGTTCCTGATTTCTAAAGAAGTAACCACATTTTTTACCTGTGATTTGTGTAATAGCAGAGCAATTGTGTACCTACGGGTAAAGGAATTATCGAATTAATAAGAAAATCAAGCCAAGTGAACATTGCCTACATTTTTAAAAACATATTCTTGGATATAAACTAGTAGATGTACTGGACTACTTCTACGATCAAGAACCAAGATGGCGGCCATAGGGGGGTCGGTGATAAGGAATGGATGTGTGTGATAAGGTGTGAGATAAGGATATGTTGTTTGTAAAGAGTATACAGGGTGCGTACAAAAAGTGTGTTACATGTATAGGGTCACGTGACTATCACGAGGCAGCTGCCATCGAGTATACAGGGTGTGTACAAAAGGTGTGTCACATGTACAGGGGTCATGTGACTATCACATGACAGCTGTCATGGCGGACCTAAGGTACAGCTGTCATGGCGACCATAAGATCCAACTGTCATGGCGGCCCTAAGGTACAGCTGTCATGGCGACCATAAGATCCAACTGTCATGGTAACCATAAGGTACAGCTGTCATGGCGACCATAAGATCCAACTGTCATGGTGACCATAAGGTTCAACTGTCATGGCGGACCCCTAGGTACAGATTGCGTTGTAGAGGTGTCGCCACCACGTGACAGCTGTCATGGTGGACCTATGGTACAGATTGCTTCGTAGCGTGTGTGTGTGTGTGTGTGTGTGTGTGTGTGTGTGTGTGTGTGTGTGTGTGTGTGTGTGTGTGTGTGTGTGTGTGTGTGTGTGTGTGTGTGTGTGTGTGTGTGTGTGTGTGTGTGTGTGTGTGTGTGTGTGTGTGTGTGTGTGTGTGTGTGTGTGTGTGTGTGTGTGTGTGTGTGTGTGTGTGTGTGTGTGTGTGTGTGTGTGTGTGTGTGTGTGTGTGTGTGTGTGTGTGTGTGTGTGTGTGTGTGTGTGTGTGTGTGTGTGTGTGTGTGTGTGTGTGTGTGTGTGTGTGTGTGTGTGTGTGTGTGTGTGTGTGTGTGTGTGTGTGTGTGTGTGTGTGTGTGTGTGTGTGTGTGTGTGTGTGTGTGTGTGTGTGTGTGTGTGTGTGTGTGTGTGTGTGTGTGTGTGTGTGTGTGTGTGTGTGTGTGTGTGTGTGTGTGTGTGTGTGTGTGTGTGTGTGTGTGTGTGTGTGTGTGTGTGTGTGTGTGTGTGTGTATGTGTGTATGTGTGTATGTGTGTATGTGTGTATGTGTGTATGTGTGTATGTGTGTATGTGTGTATGTGTGTATGTGTGTATGTGTGTATGTGTGTATGTGTGTATGTGTGTATGTGTGTATGTGTGTATGTGTGTATGTGTGTATGTGTGTATGTGTGTATGTGTGTATGTGTGTATGTGTGTATGTGTGTATGTGTGTATGTGTGTATGTGTGTATGTGTGTATGTGTGTATGTGTGTATGTGTGTATGTGTGTATGTGTGTATGTGTGTATGTGTGTATGTGTGTATGTGTGTATGTGTGTATGTGTGTATGTGTGTATGTGTGTATGTGTGTATGTGTGTATGTGTGTATGTGTGTATGTGTGTATGTGTGTATGTGTGTATGTGTGTGTGTGTGTGTGTGTGTGTGTGTGTGTGTGTGTGTGTGTGTGTGTGTGTGTGTGTGTGTGTGTGTGTGTGTGTGTGTGTGTGTGTGTGTGTGTGTGTGTGTGTGTGTGTGTGTGTGTGTGTGTGTGTGTGTGTGTGTGTGTGTGTGTGTGTGTGTGTGTGTGTGTGTGTGTGTGTGTGTGTGTGTGTGTGTGTGTGTGTGTGTGTGTGTGTGTGTGTGTGTGTGTGTGTGTGTGTGTGTGTGTGTGTGTGTGTGTGTGTGTGTGTGTGTGTGTGTGTGTGTGTGTGTGTGTGTGTGTGTGTGTGTGTGTGTGTGTGTGTGTGTGTGTGTGTGTGTGTGTGTGTGTGTGTGTGTGTGTGTGTGTGTGTGTATGTGTGTGTGTGTGTGTATGTGTGTATGTGTGTATGTGTGTATGTGTGTATGTGTGTATGTGTGTATGTGTGTATGTGTGTATGTGTGTATGTGTGTATGTGTGTATGTGTGTATGTGTGTATGTGTGTATGTGTGTATGTGTGTATGTGTGTATGTGTGTATGTGTGTATGTGTGTATGTGTGTATGTGTGTATGTGTGTATGTGTGTATGTGTGTATGTGTGTATGTGTGTGTGTGTGTGTGTGTATGTGTGTGTGTGTGTGTGTGTGTGTGTATGTGTGTGTGTGTGTGTGTGTGTGTGTGTGTGTGTGTGTGTGTGTGTGTGTGTGTGTGTGTGTGTGTGTGTGTGTGTGTGTGTGTGTGTGTGTGTGTGTGTGTGTGTGTGTGTGTGTGTGTGTGTGTGTGTGTGTGTGTGTGTGTGTGTGTGTGTGTGTGTGTGTGTGTGTGTGTGTGTGTGTGTGTGTGTGTGTGTGTGTGTGTGTGTGTGTGTGTGTGTGTGTGTGTGTGTGTGTGTGTGTGTGTGTGTGTGTGTGTGTGTGTGTGTGTGTGTGTGTGTGTGTGTGTGTGTGTGTGTGTGTGTGTGTGTGTGTGTGTGTGTGTGTGTGTGTGTGTGTGTGTGTGTGTGTGTGTGTGTGTGTGTGTGTGTGTGTGTGTGTGTGTGTGTGTGTGTGTGTGTGTGTGTGTGTGTGTGTGTGTGTGTGTGTGTGTGTGTGTGTGTGTGTGTGTGTGTGTGTGTGTGTGTGTGTGTGTGTGTGTGTGTGTGTGTGTGTGTGTGTGTGTGTGTGTGTGTGTGTGTGTGTGTGTGTGTGTGTGTGTGTGTGTGTGTGTGTGTGTGTGTGTGTGTGTGTGTATGTGTGTATGTGTGTATGTGTGTATGTGTGTATGTGTGTATGTGTGTATGTGTGTATGTGTGTATGTGTGTATGTGTGTATGTGTGTATGTGTGTATGTGTGTATGTGTGTATGTGTGTATGTGTGTATGTGTGTATGTGTGTATGTGTGTATGTGTGTATGTGTGTATGTGTGTATGTGTGTATGTGTGTATGTGTGTATGTGTGTATGTGTGTATGTGTGTATGTGTGTATGTGTGTATGTGTGTATGTGTGTATGTGTGTATGTGTGTATGTGTGTATGTGTGTATGTGTGTATGTGTGTATGTGTGTATGTGTGTATGTGTGTATGTGTGTATGTGTGTATGTGTGTATGTGTGTATGTGTGTATGTGTGTATGTGTGTATGTGTGTATGTGTGTATGTGTGTATGTGTGTATGTGTGTATGTGTGTATGTGTGTATGTGTGTATGTGTGTATGTGTGTATGTGTGTATGTGTGTATGTGTGTATGTGTGTATGTGTGTATGTGTGTATGTGTGTATGTGTGTATGTGTGTGTGTGTGTGTGTGTGTGTGTGTGTGTATGTGTGTATGTGTGTATGTGTGTATGTGTGTATGTGTGTATGTGTGTATGTGTGTATGTGTGTATGTGTGTATGTGTGTATGTGTGTATGTGTGTATGTGTGTATGTGTGTATGTGTGTATGTGTGTATGTGTGTATGTGTGTATGTGTGTATGTGTGTATGTGTGTATGTGTGTATGTGTGTATGTGTGTATGTGTGTATGTGTGTATGTGTGTATGTGTGTATGTGTGTATGTGTGTATGTGTGTATGTGTGTATGTGTGTATGTGTGTATGTGTGTATGTGTGTATGTGTGTATGTGTGTATGTGTGTATGTGTGTATGTGTGTATGTGTGTATGTGTGTATGTGTGTATGTGTGTATGTGTGTGTGTGTGTGTGTGTGTGTGTGTGTGTGTGTGTGTGTGTGTGTGTGTGTGTGTGTGTGTGTGTGTGTGTGTGTGTGTGTGTGTGTGTGTGTGTGTGTGTGTGTATGTGTGTATGTGTGTATGTGTGTATGTGTGTATGTGTGTATGTGTGTATGTGTGTATGTGTGTATGTGTGTATGTGTGTATGTGTGTATGTGTGTATGTGTGTATGTGTGTATGTGTGTATGTGTGTATGTGTGTATGTGTGTATGTGTGTATGTGTGTATGTGTGTATGTGTGTATGTGTGTATGTGTGTATGTGTGTATGTGTGTATGTGTGTATGTGTGTATGTGTGTATGTGTGTATGTGTGTATGTGTGTATGTGTGTATGTGTGTATGTGTGTATGTGTGTATGTGTGTATGTGTGTATGTGTGTATGTGTGTATGTGTGTATGTGTGTATGTGTGTATGTGTGTGTGTGTGTGTGTGTGTGTGTGTGTGTGTGTGTGTGTGTGTGTGTGTGTGTGTGTGTGTGTGTGTGTATGTGTGTATGTGTGTATGTGTGTATGTGTGTATGTGTGTATGTGTGTATGTGTGTATGTGTGTATGTGTGTATGTGTGTATGTGTGTATGTGTGTATGTGTGTATGTGTGTATGTGTGTATGTGTGTATGTGTGTATGTGTGTATGTGTGTATGTGTGTATGTGTGTATGTGTGTATGTGTGTATGTGTGTATGTGTGTATGTGTGTATGTGTGTATGTGTGTATGTGTGTATGTGTGTATGTGTGTATGTGTGTATGTGTGTATGTGTGTATGTGTGTATGTGTGTATGTGTGTATGTGTGTATGTGTGTATGTGTGTATGTGTGTATGTGTGTATGTGTGTATGTGTGTATGTGTGTATGTGTGTATGTGTGTATGTGTGTATGTGTGTATGTGTGTATGTGTGTATGTGTGTATGTGTGTATGTGTGTATGTGTGTATGTGTGTGTGTGTGTGTGTGTGTGTGTGTGTGTGTGTGTGTGTGTGTGTGTGTGTGTGTGTGTGTGTGTGTGTGTGTGTGTGTGTGTGTGTGTGTGTGTGTGTGTGTGTGTGTGTGTGTGTGTGTGTGTGTGTGTGTGTGTGTGTGTGTGTGTGTGTGTGTATGTGTGTATGTGTGTATGTGTGTATGTGTGTATGTGTGTATGTGTGTATGTGTGTATGTGTGTATGTGTGTATGTGTGTATGTGTGTATGTGTGTATGTGTGTATGTGTGTATGTGTGTATGTGTGTATGTGTGTATGTGTGTATGTGTGTATGTGTGTATGTGTGTATGTGTGTATGTGTGTATGTGTGTATGTGTGTATGTGTGTATGTGTGTATGTGTGTATGTGTGTATGTGTGTATGTGTGTATGTGTGTATGTGTGTATGTGTGTATGTGTGTATGTGTGTATGTGTGTATGTGTGTATGTGTGTATGTGTGTATGTGTGTATGTGTGTATGTGTGTATGTGTGTATGTGTGTATGTGTGTATGTGTGTATGTGTGTATGTGTGTATGTGTGTATGTGTGTATGTGTGTATGTGTGTATGTGTGTATGTGTATGTGTATGTGTGTGTGTGTGTGTGTGTGTGTGTGTGTGTGTGTGTGTGTGTGTGTGTGTGTGTGTGTGTGTGTGTGTGTGTGTGTGTGTGTGTGTGTGTGTGTGTGTTTGATTCACTCACTTTTTTTCTCAAGCGACCCAAATCGCACTCCAACCCCACCACCAGGGAACATTCCCCGTCTAGGGGCTCAACCAAAAAACGGCAACCCTCCAAAACCCGCAGTTGTGACATCTGTAATTGCGAATAAAACAAGGGTACTCATTGAATAATAGAAAACATAGGTATAAGGTAAACATACTTCAAACATCAGCTCCGCCAAGTAGTGGCGTAAACCATGAATACACATTCCCTCATAAATCTGCTGCTGCTGCTGCTGCGGGGGAGGTGTCGGCGAAGGTGCAGGTGATTGGTATGGACGAGGTAATGATCTATTGAGAAAGTAGAATCAGAATTGAAATAATTCTAGAGTTAATATGAATACATACAAAATGTCTGGGGAGCCCTCTGGAGACGCCCTTGATTCACCGCGGACCGGTAATTCGTTCAATCTGTAATTATTGAAATTAGTAAGCAAATATTTCACAAGTAGAAGAAATCACATACATCACGTCCTCCACCAATAAAATCTCGTCGGATCTGATGGAAATAAGAGTAATTCAATAATCGAAATAATATATCAAAAATTAAAAAAAAAAAACATACGTTAAATCAATTATTCCGTGCGGATCACGCAATTCCGGGAATAAATCATCATTATCCATCGCCTCCAATAGAGTGAGATATTTCATCTCAATCCTTATCTCCTCAGCAGAATAATGACAAAAAAAAATTGCAATCAAGATATATAGTAAGATCGAAATGAAATAAAAAACAACTTATTTGTCTTCCATCCAGTTCCGCATCTGCTCTTTGGTTATTACATCGAACCGGTTGGTAAATTCCTCAATATGATCGGTGAATGCGCCCATTTTTCTTTATGTATCACACATCACTTTGAGAATAATACTATTTTCCTCCTATGAAGTGCCATAGGTTTTATACACAATATTTAATTATTGAATATGCGATAAACTAAAATTAAACTAATTCGCAGAAATTGATAAAGTTGTTATTGACCAAGCATGAACGCTATACATGACGTCAATTGATAAGAAGTTCCTATAAAAAGAGATTGATAAAGTTGTTATTCGCCACGCATGAACGGTATACATGACGTCAATTGATAAGAAGTTCCTAAAAAGAAATCGATAAAGTTGTTATTGACAGACTCGATGGCGCCGTCAACTGATAAGAAGTTCCTATAAAAACGCGATATGCGCATCTCATTATTATATTCATTATTAAATCTGAGTTAGAAACAACCAGACGTGTTTTTGTGAGTGCTAAAATCTAGGTGAGTTTATTTTATTAATTAACTTAAACATTATTTTCCTATGTAGGGTTAATTTATATGTAGGGAATATTTATTTTTCTTTTCTTAAAAAATATACTGGTAGAACTTTAACTTTTTGAAAGTATTTATTAATCTTCTTTTATACAATTTGCTTAGTAGATATTTAATAATATTTTGGTGTATTTATTAATCTTCAATTTTGGTGGAGGTAAATTCAACACACACACACACACAAAAATAATTCTTCACTGCTAACTTCCATCGATTTGTTTTAGATTTTTAAAAATAAAGTAAAAATGGATTTCTCCAAACTGAATCAAATTTCACTATTGCAGAGGGCAACACCTACAAAGATTGCAGACTTAAAATTAGATGTACCACATTTAATTTTAAATTTGAAAACAGTACACACTAAATTTGGGGAGGCTGTTTTAGCAGAATTAGAAGGCGACCTAACTGTTTTCCTGCCTAAGCGACTAACAACAGCGCTTATCCCCATAATCGATATCATCAATAAGGGACAGAACACCACATTAATATATCGAGGGGAAGAAGCGATTGGGGCAGGAAAATCTTGTGCAAAAATAGAATTCTGCGAATTGCCTCCCAGGAGTTGAGAGAGAGAGAACCTTACAGCAACACCACTAACGGCAACATCCCTCCTGTACTGTTCTTATATATCATAAGGTAGGCTGCTTGTTTTATTTTCAACTATGGTTTCAATCGCTGAAATCAGTGGGGAGATTGTGAAAATTATCAATGAGGCTCAACGGGATTTATTAAAATCGAAATTATCCCCTCAGGAAATAACAAAGTGGATAGGTTTCTGTACAAAGTACATTAGGACTTTTTCCAGGCATTTAACCAAAGACACCTTGAATTTACCCTGTAAGAACCAACTTCAATGTAATATTGGGCATTTAAAAAGATTCAAAATTTTATTAGGGGTTCGAAATAAACCACCCACAACTAATAAGAACCGTAGTGAGCGAATCCGTTGGGAGGAAGGTAAATGCGCATTTTCCCAACGAATTCGAACTGGCTTTATAACGAACATTTCACATTTAGACCCGATACATTTTTTATATGATGCTTTTCATCTTTTCAGTCCTAGAATCACCAAAATTTTACATACATACAATTTCATTAAGGTAAACACTACATTTTGTGGGGAATATATGCGGCTCAATGCGATCGACGAGCTTATCCAAACAGAGTATAAATATTTCCACACCAAGTCCGCTCCAATAGATGCTTTTACAAATTTATTGGAGTGGTTCAAGGAGAATGTAATTGATAAACTCCAAGTAAAGCTGGATGATTTTTTAGAACGCGACTCGGGTTGGAGCATTAGGGAGGTTATCAGTTTGGGGGTGAATATAATTAAGCATGAAACCATCAATTCAGGCTCTTCGTATATCGTTCTCCCCAAAGAAATACTCTTGAAGCGTGCTGTTATTAATATTAAAAATTACGATGAATACTGTTTTGCCTGGGCAGTAACAGCGGGACTACATCCAGCAGCAGCAAATACAGCTCGTGTTTCTTCATATCCACATTTCAGTAATGTTTTAAATTTACAAAATCTAACATTCCCCCTTCCTATATCACAAATTCCAACTTTCGAGAAAAATAACAATATTTCAATTCATGTATTCGTTTTGGAATTATGTGGGGGTAATGAGCAGCAGCAGAGCGAACATGTGGAGAAATTGAAGGTTCTCCCTGCATATTTAACTAAAAATAAATTAGAGAGGCATTTTAATTTACTATTAATCCAAGATAAATATTATCGCGATGTAGAACCTGCGAAATCCCCAAATTTCATTGATCCCACCGTTAAATTTCACTATTGTCTAATTAAAAATTTATCAAGACTTGTAAATTCTCAAATTAGCTCGCACAACAAAACTTACTTGTGTGAGAGATGTTTAAATAATTTCAAGAGCGAGAATAAGTATAAAAATCACATTGAGGATTGTGGTAAAATGAACATGTGTAAAATTACTTTCCCCCAAGATGATTATTTGAAATTCAAGAATCACTCAAACAAACTACCCATACCATTTATTATTTATTTTGACTTTGAAGCTCTCCTATTACCTATTCAGAACTGCTCTCAATCTAATGTAAGTTCATATACGAACAAAACCCAGCTACACGAGGCGTATAGTGTTGGGTATTGTTTAAAATGCCAATTTAACAATTCCCTATCACGATTTGATAGTTATAGAGGATTAGACCCGGCCAAATGGTTGACAGATGAACTAGATAAAATTGGGGAATTTATCGATCTAAAACTTAAATCTATTGTACCTATGGACTTGAATGGTTTTAGTTTCCTCGATATAATGAAGGAAACGAAATGTCATATTTGCGAGAGACAGTTCGAAGAGGGGGATGTTCGTGTTAGAAATCATTGCCATTTCACGGGCAAATATCGAGGATTAGCCCATCAAGATTGTAATCTTAATTATAAATATCGATTCGTAGTGCCTGTTGTGGCTCATAACCTCAGTGGGTACGATATGTTTTTGCTGATTCGAGATATAGCCAAATCGTCCAAACAAAATATTCAAGTACTCCCAATCAATAAAGAGAAGTATATAAGTTTCACTAGAAGTACGAAGAATTCCGTGGTTAAATTTCGTTTCATCGATTCATGTAGGTTTTTAGATTCAAGCTTGGACAAATTAGTGTCATATTTGAAGGTGGAGGATTTGAATATTTTGAAAAGCGAGTTTGCGCACTTATCCGATGATAAATTTAAATTACTAACTCGTAAGGGAGTATTTCCCTATGAACACTTAGATGAATGGGGTAAATTGAACGAGGAAAATCTTCCTCCAATAGAGAAATTTTTTAATAAATTACGCGACGAATCGATAAGTGAGGATGATTATAGGCATGCTCAAACAATTTGGACTAGTTTTAATTGTGGAAATTTAGGTGATTATTCAGATTTATATTTGAAGACAGATGTTTTATTATTGGCCGATGTATTTGAGAATTTTCGCAGCAAATGTATGGATCTTTTTGCTTTAGATCCGGCCCACTATTTCACGGTTCCCTCCTTCACGTGGGACTGTATGTTGAAATATACGAATGTATCTTTACAATATTTGAAAGACATCGATATGGTCTTATTTGTGGAGAAGGGAATTCGTGGAGGTGTGAGCCAATGCAGTAATCGATTTGCAAAGGCCAATAATAAATACATGAATAATCACGACCCCAAAAAAGAGACAAGTTACCTCATGTATTTTGACGTTTGTAATTTGTACGGATGGGCTATGATTCAATATTTGCCTTATGATGGGTTCAAGTGGGTTGAAAATCTCGATGATGTAGACGTAAGAAACGTCTCAGACGAAACTCCAATTGGCTACATATTGGAAGTCGATTTAGATTACCCAGCTGAACTACATGATCTGCATAAAGATCTCCCTCTTTGTCCCACTCACACAGCACCACCCAACAGCAAATTACCTAAATTACTAACAACTCTCCACAATAAATCGAAATATATCATTCACTATAGAAATTTAAAACAATGTTTGGCGCTGGGGATGGTGCTGAAAAAAGTCCATAGAATTTTAGAATTTAAGCAAGCTCCGTGGCTTAAAGCATACATAGATCTCAACACTAGATTGAGGGCAGCTTCTAAAAATGCGTTTGAAATAGTCCTCTTCAAGCTGCTGATCAACGCAATTTTCGGTAAATCTATGGAGAATGTACGGAAGCATAGACTAGTTAGATTAGTTAATAAATGGTATGGGCCCTATGGGGCTCGCTATTATATTTCTCAACCTAATTTCAATAGCAGCAAGATATTTGAGGAGAATTTGGTGGCCATAGAACAGAATAAATTAGAAGTTTTATTCAACAAACCCATCTATGTGGGGATGTCTATTTTGGACATCTCCAAAACCTGCGTTTACGATTTCCATTATGGCTTCATGTTGAAATTATACAAAGACCCTGGATTGATGCGATTATGTTACACTGATACTGACAGTTTGATTTACCATATTATTACAAACGATGACATTTATGAGTCAATTATAAATAGAAATATCGGGAAATTTGATACGAGTGATTATGCTCCAGACAACCTCTTTAATATTCCGCAGGTCAACAAAAAAGTAGTAGGCTTAATGAAGGACGAGAACAAAGGGCTCCTCATGGATAAGTTCGTTGGTTTGCGGGCAAAAATGTACAGCTTCACTGTCCAAAATCAAAATCGCGATGATGATGTCACAAAGAAAGCCAAAGGGGTGCGCGAGTATGTCTTACGAAATACGATAACATTCGAGGACTACGTTAGATGTCTGGAAGAGAACATAGAGATGTATCGCGTCCAGAGATCTATCCGCTCTTTTGACCTTAAGTTATACACAATTGAGCAGAATAAAATCGCTTTGAGCCCCTTTGATAATAAACGGGTTATATTGGGGGATAAAACAAGCACCCTACCTTATGGACACTATTCTTTAGGTTAGAATTAAGATTTTTGATGTTTTTAAATTTGGGTAGTAGTTGTGTAAATTATATATGTATTTTTGTTTTAAATTAGTGGGGTTAAGATATTTTGTAAGTAAGTATAATTATACACATTTTTGATGTATATATATATATATATATATATATATAAACAAGTTTAAAGTTTCTTTGCCTAATTGGCCACTATCGTGTATGTAACTTAAGAGATATAGAATTAAATTTTCTGAATTATGAAGATAACTTAGATAATTTAACATAGGATTATAAAGATGAATAAACGTAAAAGATTGAACCATAGGCGGGATTCGAACCCACATTTCTGGATTTCTAGTCCAGGGTGTTTACCAATTACACTACTTCGGTAAACACCCTGGACTAGAAATCCAGAAATGTGGGTTCGAATCCCGCCTATGGTTCAATCTTTTACGTTTATTCATCTTTATAATCCTATGTTAAATTATCTAAGTTATCTTCATAATTCAGAAAATTTAATTCTATATCTCTTAAGTTATATATATATATATATATATATATATATATATATATATATATATATATATATATATATATATATATATATATATATAATTGGCTGTATGTATTTTTCTTCATCCTATTAAATATTTTTTGAGGAAGTTGGGTGGGTGTTTTAATAAACCAAAAATAATAGCATCAATTTTTATTGTTCAAAATCATACATAACTTTATTTTTATAGAAAATAACATTTCTCTAAGTGTATTGGTTGATAAACAGTCGGGCGAAATACCGATAAAACAATACAAGAGGGCCATTTCATCGGGCTGCTGCTGATGCTGGTCTCTCGTACTTTTAATCATATCAATAACATTATGATAGTATGTGGAAAATCCAAAATGTTCCAGAAAAGACGTTCGATGTGATAGCACTTCATCGTTGATTCGAATTATTTGTCGAACATCTTCCTCACACAACCACACATGGATATTGTGCTTTGTAACTTGAAGTAATTTGACATTATTGAAGTACACAAGTTGAACTATTTGACAGTATTCATCGGATAATATGGGAGCCCCATCGAAATCTGATTGTAGACTTGTGAAGAATTCGGTGATTTTCACTCGTAGAATATCGATGAAATCGATCCATTCCAGCAGGCTAAAGCTGACTTGACAATTTTGGGTAAGTTGAATGAGTGAGATTGTAGGTGAGAGGGTTCGCACAGGACTCAATCCACATTTGATTTCATAACTTGCCCCCACCAACGGGTACGTTGTATTCATCAATAGGAATGGCTCGTCTTTTACCTTCATCTCAAACTCTTCTAAAAGCCGATCCAACTCGAAAGAACTGCTGCTGCTACTATCTTCACCAACACTATCCTGGGACAACATCTTATTAAAACTGTTCTCGATTCACTAGAACCTGACCCTCAATCCAAATATTTACACCTCGCACATGCGCAGCTCATTAGCAGCATATTTCTTTGATGTGATCGGAAGTTTGGATGAGAACATCGAAGCATAAAACTTGTAGTGTTGGGGGAGGAGAAAATTTGTGGTGTTGGTTGCGTTCCCCACACGAGTCGAAGAAGAAAGTTTTATTAGGAGATCCTCTACGAATCCCTCGTAGATCCATTATTTCACTTCGGTAAGGGAGAAGCGCGACCCGATAAAAATCAACATCAATTTCACTCTGTAGCACTCTGTAACAATCAAGTATATACGATCCTGGTTTTGGGATTATATCGGGAACTTGGTGTAATATGAAATTCTTCCATCTATTTTCGTATATAAAGTAGCCTTCAACATTCATATCAATTATCTCCCAATCGTTTTCGGATGGGTTGAAATCTCCTCCGAAATAGAAAATATCCACATACGCGCATTCTTTCACAGCTCCAATAATGAACGTTACAAATTCTCCTGCGATTATCCAATTTTTCGAGGGTAATTGTAATTCTTCGATGTTTTCCATCAAATTTGGCGGACATACACTTTTAAATTGTTTTGCATCGTACACGGTGGTAAGTACATTATGAGCAAAACTGTTGTATAATTGCGAAGACATTTTCACGCAGACTGATTCGATTATTTGACTTCCACCACTTGCTTGAACCACCAGTCAAATGGAAGACATGCGCAGTAGCACATTATACAACTTCAGAATTTTCAATCCAACTTTTCTCTTTCATACCGTACCATTTTACATATATTTTGTTACCCTTTTTTCGGAGCACCTTCTCAATCAAATAAACGTCTGGCTGTTTGGTTTTCTGCAATTCTTCCTCGTAGAAACAACCGCTGATTGGTGCGTTGGTCATATCTTCTAGTAGATATGTGACCGGGTTGGTAATTTTAACTTTGATGATTTTAAATAATTCCGCACTCCAATTGGGCGTAAATCCCTTCTCAAAAATATGTTTAGCTTTACTTATTCGCACAATATCCCCCACGTGGTATTTGTGAGGTAGGGCCAACTTAATGTGTGAGTAAGATTGCTTCAATATGCGACTTTCATTCTGTTTCGTAACCTTGAACGGAGCCATTTTTATAGTTCTATGTTTACGTTGATTATATTTTTCGGTGACTTCTTGAAGTGTATCCACCCATTTGTATTTCCCGCTCAGGCTGAATCGCTTGTAGATCGCTTCTTTCAACGTTCGAATGACACGTTCAGCAATGGTGGCTTTCTTCACAGAATACGTATTATAATGGTTGATTTTATGTTTTTTCATTAGCTCGTCAAAGTGTCTGTTGAAGAATTCTTTACCTTGATCGCTTTGTAGGTTCCTAGGCGTACGATGTCCTTCTAGTAATATAGAATTGACTGCTTTCCGAACCTCTTCGGCCGATTTCGTTTTCAGCGGGCGTGTCCATAGAAATTTCGAGAAGCAATCGATCACCACCAAAATGTATTTAAACCCTCGATTTTCGCGCGCATAATTACCCATTTCAGCAAGATCCATTTGCCACAAGTCATCCAACCCTTTTATGATTGTTCTGCGACGTTTAAAATTCTTTCTAACAGGCTTATGAAGCTCATCAACCACCTGCGCTTTACCCTTCATCATTTTTTGGATCGATCTGCGTTGACGGAGCTAATAACTTTTGTGGTGGTGGGGAGGTGGTAGGAGCTCTTTTATAGGGATGATGATGATGTGGTGAGGCTTCACCTTTTGCTTTTTTTGTTATCGTCTCCGCAGCCGTCTCCAAACTGGTGATAATAATCGCTTGTTCTATTTGTGATAGATTGCTTTCGATGGTCTGTATACGTGCGATCAAGGCCTGATCATTAGTACTGCGCGTTTTATAGTCTAATTCTATAGTTATCAGTTTACTATTGATGGCCTGTATACTTTCGAATAGGTTGGCATATTTTGAAGTGTTTTCTTGATCGTTACTGATGAGTGTTTTATAGTCTTCACGTATTTTCTTCAATAATTTTTCAAGATTCAGCTCATTCGCTTCAGTAGCTTTGGACGATGCTATCATACCATCTACAAGTTTTTCAATTTTAATTCTATTTTGTGTTGTAGAATCAATCAGTGGGTCGGTGATTTTTTTATTTTCATCCTGTATACTCTGTTTTATGGCTGCAGAGTGAACATAACTTTGATTTTTGTATGACTGTATTTCGGTACGGAGAATCTTCAATTCTTCGTTTATATTCGTATCCACTTTAGTGATGGCGTTATCTACATATACTTTGTTCGTAACATCATTAGCGGATATAGGTATTTTCACATTGCAAATTTTCAAATTTTCCATATCCACATCACCGTCGGGCGTGTGCCTTAAAATGTTCATAAACATCGATTTGCGTTTGAAAACATCGATGATGCTATCGCCCGACAACGCAGATCGCCTACCGAACTTATCAAGACTCATTATATAAATGCTGTGAGGTGGAAGTAATCAATACTAATATATGATGTCCTCCTCTCTTAGTTCATTTATTATAGCGACAATTTCATTATCGTGCGAAGTATTTCCAGCTTGTTGCGATGCCATCAGTAGTTTTAGTCGGTCCACCAGCTCGTTTGGATCATCCCAAAAAATATATTCCATAGGCTTCTTGTTGTATGTCAAATCTAAACCGCTACCGCTTGCTACTGTCGAAGTCGTCTCTGACGACGAGGTTGATTGAAACATAGGTTTAATTATGGACATGTACTTTGGCGCATTGGTACCCTTCAAACGACCGTTAATATTTTATGTGCATTTGTTAACCTTAAAATTTCTTTGTATGCTGCTCGATCTTTATTCGTGAATTTTCTGGGTGTTTTGTAGAATATGAGCTCGTACAATCCAGGTGTTCCCTGTGCGCTATATCCTACGGTTTCGATATTCTCACCGAATATTATCTTTTTAAAACCGAGAATCCACCCGGTAGAGCTCGCATCATAAACAGGTCCATATACCTTATCGATTTTCTTGTTGTTTTCCCAATGTTCTTGAACGTATTTACGCACTTGTGGTGGATAATTTGTAAGTGAAGGTTCAATCTCAGTCATAGCATCATCGAACGCGTCGTCATCCTCCTAGCCCTCCTCTTCCTCATCATCGACATCATCTTTAGGTTCTAATTTTATTTCTTTTTTCATCGACTGCGCAGCAGGATGTTCAATTTTTGTAACGATCGCTTTCAATGGTGTGGCGATAGGTTTGAACAGTTGTTCTATTGATTCGTCTTCTTCAGATTTACCTAGTTTCAAGGCTAGATATTTCTTTCTTATAGACTTACTCAATTCGAAGATTTTTCGCTTACGTGCTAACTGTTCGGCATCCATCTTGTGTTTAGACTAAAATTAACAATTCACGTTTTTATATATACATCGAAACCTTTGCGGTATCTGCCGTCGTTCAAGTCGAAATCCTTAGCAATGACCAAAGTTCCAAAATTATCCGTCCAACACATGGCGCACATCTTCTTGAACTGATTGAAATCGACGTCTGGTGATACGTGCTCATCAAATACATGCTTCAAATTTATCTCGTCCTGCTTAAAAAGAACGATCAAATTACAATTGTCACGGATCAATTGTTTCGGTATTTTCGAGTACGTTTGGCACAGATATGCCGCATCGATATTCTTATGTCTACACATGGAATAGTATTCCCGAATTTTTTGCTGACCCTCGCACGCGATGTCATCAAAAAGAAATATGGAATTAGCTCTAGCCTCGTTCGGACTTATTATTTCCTCGTTGTCTTTATAGGGAAAATAGCCAACACCTTTAACACGATCTAAAACTTCCTGCAACAGTTGATACTTGGCCTGATACAACGACTTTGAGTATACGTAGACGTTTTTGAACTTTGCCCCATTCGGATTGAATAATAGCGATAACATCACGTTCGTTTTACCACACCCACTAGGTCCACAAATTATCGCACGAAAAGAGTCTGGTAACAATTTACCATGTTTACCTACGCGATTAGTATTCGTCTGCCCTATGTCTAAATTCTCGATGGGCAGTGTCTGCTCTTGTTGAACGGTCTTCATATTGTGAGGTAGTTCAAATCTGATGTTTGTATATATAAATAGAAACGTTCGAAGATCGCGAGCTCAGTATCAATGTTGATCTATCAGGGTGAAGGTTTGTTGAATTCACTCATTAACAGTCTCCCGTTCGAAGTACATATTCCATCGTATCAATTCTGCGGACCTGGTACTAAGCTACAGAAGCGACTTGCGCGTGGCGATAAAGGTGTTAATCAGTTGGATTCGGCCTGTCGCGAGCACGACATAGCTTATTCCCAACACAAATCTCTAGAAGACCGTCATAAGGCCGATAAAATATTAGAGGACGCAGCTTGGCAACGTGTTAAATCCAAGGACGCTAAGGCTGGCGAAAGACTAGCTAGTCTATTGGTTACCGGAGGAATGAAAGTTAAACGTAAACTAGGAATGGGTCTTAGGAAACGTGCTGGTCGTCGTGGAGGATGTTGCTTTCGGAAAGATATAGTGGGACATATTTCCAAGTCTATGGAACCGTCTGCGTCGTTGCGAAAGTCCGCTATGAATGCGTTGAAAGCTGCACGCATAGCTATTAAGCGAGTTGGAGGTAAGAAGCGTGTTAAAGTACCACGCATAATACCGCTGCCGAAATCTGGAGGATTCCTTCCGTTATTACTACCTATTTTGGGGGCGCTGGGGGCCTTAGGGTCTGTGGCGGGTGGTGCAAGTGCCATAGCCAATACAGTAGTTAATGCTAAAAACGCTAAAAAGAAACTTGAAGAGGATCAGCGTCATCATGCAGCTATGGAGTCATTAGGTAAAGGATTATACCTGCGGAAGAATGCGAAAGGAGGATTTGGACTGTTTTTGAAGAAACAACAAAATAACTTCCAATAGAGCTACCCAATAGGCCGTTGTACGACGTGGATTTGGTGCGTTTCGCGAAGAAAATGAAAATACCACATTTTCGAGGTGTCTTTATGCGAGACAATTTACCTAAGAGACGCCCCTGGAGACAAGAATGCGCCATTATGAATTTGGATTCGGTCAAAAACAACGGTACTCATTGGGTGGCCTTTAGAAAAATGAATAATCAAGTGGAATACTTTGACTCTTTTGGAAATTTAAAACCCCCAAAGGAACTTGTTCGATATCTGGGTGGTGGTGGGGTTAGAATTTTCTATAATAACGACACCTATCAAAAGTGTGATCAGGTGTTTTTTGGACATTTATGTTTGAAATTTCTCAGTTCTACGTAAACATCTGACGTGTGCAGTCATGTCGGAGCCCTACGATAAATTTATCGCAAAGATTATGCAACAACTTTCTGTTGATGTTCCGAGAGCTGGAATGTCATCAATCATCCGATACGTATATGATAATCTAATAAAGGCAATGGAAAAACCTTCAAGCGAGCTGACCAAAAGAGACTTGTTATTTCTGCCGATGGAATACATTCTAAAACATTTGGATTTGGTGTCTCTCAATCAAAATGAGGTTCCGAAATATACGTTCAAATCCCTTTACCGTCATATGCGGTGTACGGAACATATCGATGAAGATTGTGATTGTCTACCACCTCCACGCAAACTATGTTCCCAATGTTTATCTGAACCGATTTCCAAGGTCCTGGAGACCGAGGGAATAACGCAGCATGAGAAGCAGGTGTTGATTGATGAAGTGTGCCGAGACGATCCATACTTTATAAAATCATACTTATTTCATCTATTAATGTTAAAATATAAATAGAAATGTCACAATAAATTCTTATCAGTATCATGTCGCAGTTATTCACGCTAACAAGCACCAACCATATATTCTCGTTCACACCGCAGAATTCGATAGAGTTGAAGCCTGATAAGCGATACTATTTGGCTTTGTTGGGATTTACTTCTTATAACTCTATACCGAATATCGAGAACGAAAAATTTTACTATTTGGGGGGCGATGGAAAGACTTTGAAAACAATCGAAATACCTTCGGGCAACTACGAAATATCCGACATTGAAGAATTGATTCGGAAAAGATTGAACGTGAAAGAAGATGTCTTCTCGCTGAAGCCCAATAACAATACATTAAAGTGCGAGATATTTCATCAGAACCATGACATTTCGTTTGTTGAGGAAGATAGCTTGGGTAAAATATTGGGGTTTTCGCGTAAAGTCTTGGAAAAGGGCGTGGTGCACATGTCCGATTTGCCTGTCAACATTATAAAAGTAAGCAACATCCGGTTCGAATCAAACATTACCGTAGGAGCCTTCTACCGAGATAGACCTGCGCATACGATCTACGACTTTCCCATCACCGACGATCCCGGCTATAGAATTGTGGAACGTCCGAGGAATCCTCTATATTTACCAGTGTCAGATATCGCTGAAATTACCAACATCACCGTACTCGCTCTAGATCAGCATTCGAATCCGATAAATTTCCTTGGTGAAGAAAGTGTTCTACATCTACATTTACAAGAAGTCTGAGAACAGAATATGGGTCTAGTTGTTGCTGCTGGCAATAAAAGAACCTCGCACGCTTCATATTCATCAGTCTTCAACAAAAACGTTCAAAGTGCGAGAGCTACTACCACTCACCAAAGCCAACCGATTAGTTCTACAATCTTTAGGGTTTCGCCTTAAATAAAATGTCTAATAAGCGAAAGTTAGGTGGTGTAGATGATAATGGAGATAACAATGTTATCTCTTCAATTTTCGATTTATACCAGCAGCCGAAATTCGACGAGTCGATTCGGAAAGCCGAGTATAGATCGATTACACCGTTCGTTAAAGCCTTCAATAACAGCGACATCGTAGAGTTTGGAATAAATCAAGTGGACGCGTTTTTTTCCATGAAGGATACTCTATTGGCGATCAAGGGGAAAATCGAAGTGAAGGGTGGAGGTAATGTTATATTGTTACCGAATTATGGAGCCTTCCTTTTCGACTCTTGCTCATACATTGAGAGTGGCAGAGACATCGAAACAGTTCGAGATCCTGGTATAGTCAGCGCTGTTCGAGCATTTACCTGCTACGCTCCTACAGCTTCTACGCATATGGCTACCGCTAGTTGGTTGTATCCCCTTGAGAGCGTAGTTCTGCACGAAACTAAATCATTCAGTCTATTGATTCCGCTGAAGCATATATTCAACATTTTCAACGATTACCCGATGATTACATTTGGTAGGCAGACTATTCGACTGGTACGTGCTCGAAACGATAACGATTGCGTTAACATTGAAACCGCCACGACCACCATTAAATTCCTGATTGATAGCATGGAATTGAAAGTGAAGTATATCTATCCCAACGATATAATTAGAGAAAAGCTATTGCGAGCAATCAAGAGTGATTCACCCATCCTAATTCCATTCCGGAAGTGGGAATGCCATGAGCTTCCTGCCATAACAAGCGAGGCTCGACGAGAAATTTGGGCGGTCAAGACTAGTGCAACAGTTGAAAAACCTCGCTATGTCATAGTATTCTTTCAAACGAACAAACGGAACAATGTGAAGGCTAACCCCACAATATTTGACCATCTGGATATAACAAGTATTCGCTTATCTCTAAACGGCGAATATTACCCCAACGAGCGAATGAACTTGGACTTTGCCACGGATGATTTCACGCTCGCCTACCATAACTATACAGAGTTCTACTCTAGCTATACAAATTCCTCGTCGGCTGTGAAACAACCAATGTTAGATTACACCAGTTTCAAAAAACGCGCCCTCTACATAATCGATTGTTCGAAACAGGAGGAAGCAGTGAAATCTGCAACTGTAGATGTGCGATTGGAAATCGAGGCAGATAAGGGATTTCCAGCCAATACGAAAGCATATTGCATCATCATTCACGATTGTTTGATGGAGTACTACCCCCTCTCGGAAATAGTGAAGAGTCTAATCTAAAACATACTGCCTAACGACTACGTCGCCCGATCAGTTTAGTACGAGTCATCATGAGAATAGCATTGGTTGATATTCAGGGGTTCATCATCGATGATGTCTTTCATCCCAAAGAAATGTCTATACAAATTGGGTTCAAACGACATTATTCGTTGTTTAAGCCAGCCGTACCGCTTACGATGTTAAGTGAGAAGGATCGGAAGTCTGTTTGGTATTTGGAACATTTTTGTCATGGTTTGGAATATACATCGGGCGATGTGGAATATGAAGAAATTGATAATATTCTAAGATTGACTCTACTGTGTGCAGCCGACATTATATATGTTCGAGGACATCAAAAAGCCGAATTTCTCACGAAAAAGTGTGTGGAGCTAGATATCTTTCCACGAATCGTAGATGTGTGCAGTTTCGACAACACCCCATGTCAAACGGGGAAATTCGACCCGACAAACAGACTGAGCTGCCTAAATCATCGCAATGATGGAGGGAAATATATGTGTACAGTCCACCATGTCGATAATTTACAACATTGGTTCCTCACCATCATACTTCCAAAATAAGAATGTACTTTCTCCAAAATAAAAAATATTATTAATATTTGATATTTCATTTCTCATACACCTCTTCCCACACACACACACACACACATCATAAACGACCCCAAGTCGTTTGAGTCGCTTCCGAGTCGCTTCCGAGTCGCTTCCGAGTCGCTTGCGAGTCGCTTCCGAGTCTCTTCCGAGTCGCTTCCGAATCGCTTGCGAGTCGCTTGCGAGTCGCTTCCGAGTCGCTTGCGAGTCGCTTCCGAGTCGCTTCCGAGTCGCTTGCGAGTCGCTTTCGAGTCGCTTGCGAGTCGCTTTCGAGTCGCATGAGTCGAACTGGTGGCAGTCTGTACCTTGGACCTACCATGACAGCTGTCACGTGGTGGTGACACCTCCACGGAGCAGTCTGTACCGTTGGTCTGCCATGAGACTGCTGTCATATGGTGGCGACACCTCTACAAAGCAATCTGTACCTTAGGTCCACCATGACAGCTGTCACGTGGTGGTGGTGACATCTCCACGAAGCAGTCCGTACCTTAGGCCCGCCATGACAGCTGTCACGTGGTGGTGACACCTCCACGGAGCAGTCTGTACCTTAGGTCCACCATGAACGCTGTCACGTGGTGGTGACATCTCCACGAAGCAATCTGTACCTTAGGTCCGCCATGACAGCTGTCACGTGGTGGTGACACCTCCACGGAGCAGTCTGTACCTTAGGTCCACCATGACAGCTGTCACGTGGTGGTGACATCTCCACGAAGCAATCTGTACCTTAGGTCCGCCATGACAGCTGTCATGTGATAGTCACATGACCCTTGTACATGTGACACACTTTTTGTACACACCCTGTATACTCGATGGCAGCTGCCTCGTGATAGTCACGTGACCCTATACATGTAACACACTTTTTGTACGCACCCTGTATACTCTTTACAAACAACATATCCTTATCTCACACCTTATCACACACATCCATTCCTTATCACCGACCCCCCTATGGCCGCCATCTTGGTTCTTGATCGTAGAAGTAGTCCAGTACATCTACTTAAACTAAACGTAAGTTTATTTATTATTTCTCTATTGTATTATTATCTGTCTGTAAATCTGAAAGAAAGATTGTAGATTATAACTGTGTAAACAAAGATAAATCGAAATAATCATTTTGAGGTTAGATCATAGATCTATTTGAATCAACATTGTAGAAGTTAATACACGAGATAAATTAGTCATAGAAATTTAAATATTAAAAGTTAGCATTCAATGAACATTGTGTTTAATTCCATAGATATAAAATAAAAAGGTAAACGTTCATTATTTAAATCATCAGATTATTCAAATCAAAACAAACATAAGATTTAAAAATACAAATAAAAGCTAGCCGGAAGAATTAATAATAATTCATAATTGAATAATAAACTCATAAAAGAGTTTAGTTAATAGTATAGTACATAAGTTGCGCGAATATGAAATTTAGTCCGCACGCTTATAGTTTTATTGAGTTTTTATAATAAAATACTTACAAGTGGATGATAAAATGATGATGATTTTCATAAAAAAAATATTTATAACATCATAACCCCCACACACACACACACACACACAGACAGATAAGGAAGTTATTTCACTACTATTTTTTTAATCATAATATTTTACAATAAAAAAATCATCAGAATAATAAAATATTTCAATTACTAGGTTTGGATAGGTTGTAAAAATGATAATTGTCATTAATTCTTATGTGTTTATTCATTTTTTCTCTAAATATTTTTTTCTTTAGAAGAAGAAATAGATAAAAATATAAGAAATAATGACAATTATCATTTTTACAACCTATACACACCTCCTTAATTGAAATATTTTATTACTCGTGAATTGAGAAATGGCCGTACTGCCCTACTAGGAAAAAAGGCCTCAAGTAAAAAAAAAGAAAATTGAGTTGAGGTCAAATTACGGTTTTGTAGGTGGTTTTCTACCTATTTTCGAGGTTAAAAGCGATAACTCCACTCCTTCAATGAGAAAAACGCTAATGGAATATGCCTTATGTCCCAAATTGTCTGACATTCTAGTGAAGAAAGCCTCAAGTGTAACCTTTGAAGAAAGAAAGCCTCAAGTACAGTTACTGTACTTCTTCTCTCTGGTGAGTTTTTTTAGAAGTAGCTTTTCTGTTTTCAACTAAAACTAACTAACAGGTGTTTCTCATAATCAGCTGTTTCCCATTGACAGATTACTTAGTTACATAGACATAACTTCGATCTAAGAACAGTCTCGTGTTTTGTTATGGTGTTGTGTGTTATCATTTGCAAGTTTTATGATTTGTTGTAACTTGTGACTTATATTGGTTTATAACGTGACATTGGACATGTATGGTAGTTCAAGATCAAGTTATATTTTGAGTTTATTAGACGTAAATAGCGTCAACTTCAACGGCTGCTCCTGTTGTTGACTTTGATCGTAATAATAGTGAGGAGCACGACAACAGTTATGTTGTAACTGAGCTTTCACCAGTAAAACTTACTAATTTCGACAATTCAGTTTCCCATGACCGCGACGACGTTCAGGATGGCATAGGCCTAGGGATTGATCAACCTAATAACGTATTGTCAGCAAGCGAAGACCAACCTGCTGAAAACATACAACCGGGAGAAACCCGAAATATAGAGGTAACTAAAAAAGGGACACCAGGAATTAGAAAAAAGTCAGTTTTAAGTAAACAAGAAAAACAAGAACAGAATAAAGAGAAATATATAAAAAAACATTCCCTGTATCAAGCTTGTCAAGCTTGTAGACTGAAATGCACTGAAAATATTTCAGAAGCAAGAAGAAAACAAATCAATTCTATATATTGCGGAAAAAATTGGCTGGACCGAAGAACATTTATATTGATTTCGACAACCAGGCATGGAGTTAAGAGGCGAAGAGGCAGTGAAAACTCGCCCAAGAAGTTTTCATCCAAGTATTTTCTAACAAATGAAAATGAGGAAAATGTCCTGGTATGCTAGACATTTTTTTTGACTACTTTAGGCTACTCTAAAAACAACGACACAGTTCTTCACAATGTCTTGTGTGTTGAGAAAGACCCAACAGATGGCCGGGGGAAATGTACTCCACCAACAAAAATTGACAGAGAAGTTGTAAAGGCACATATAGTCTTACAACCCATCCATTGCGCACTACCGACGAGAACATGCCCCATTGAGGCGCTACCTCCCTAGTGATATCACCATAAATAGCATGCATCAAAACTTCGTGGCCACACATCCGAACTTGAATGCTCCTACGATTTGTATAGAGCTATTTTAAAAGAGATGAATATTTCGTTTACCAAATTGGGAAACGAAGATTGTGAAATTTGTGAAGTTTTCATAAAACATAGCACTGACCACAGCAAAGAAAATTTAAACCCTGAATGAAGTACTTGCAACGGGTGGTCTGATCATATTGCAAGAAGTAATGATGCAAGAAACCTCTACAAAACCCATGCAAACACTGATGAAGATAAAGATCACATATATTATTCATGTGACTTGCAAAAAGTTATCATGTTGCCTAGGATGGAAGGTTTCAAAACTACAGTTTTTACTAAACGCATAGTTCCGTTTAATGAAAGTTTTGTACCCCTTGGCAGTAACAGCAAGCATGGTAGGCCAATTGCAGTGATATGGCATGAGGTCATATGTGGACGAAAGAAGGAAGAAATTATTAGTTCCTTCGATGCATTTTTCAAACATTTCAGACATATTCCCAACATCACACTATGACTTGACAACTGCTCCGCACAAAACAAGAATTGGTGCTTGATGACCTACCTTGTGCACATCATAAACTCTTCGGAGTCAGCCACTCAAACCATTGAACTGTACTTTTTTGAACCAGGGCACACATTCATGTCGGTTGACTCATTTCACCATCAAGTAGAACTGTCTCTCAGTCGCCATGGCAAAGTGTACGACTTTTCAGACTTTGAGAATGCTGTTGGAGCAACCTGTTCCGGGAAAACAGTGGTAAAATAAATGCAGCATGAAGATTTTGCTGTATGGCCTTCTTGTGTCTCTAACTACAAGCTGAATAAATTTGTGACTCGACCCTACCTGAATGACTAAATTAGTGTACATCAAGGCTGAACGTGGTAAAGATACATTGTTGTACAGACTTTGCTACGATAAAT
Source organism: Endomychus coccineus (assembly GCA_958510875.1). NCBI lineage: Eukaryota > Metazoa > Arthropoda > Insecta > Coleoptera > Endomychidae > Endomychus > Endomychus coccineus. The sequence goes on from OY294070.1 coordinate 47,740,317, forward strand.
ATTGCTCCCTTCAGGAACTCGACTACATGACCAAAAAAGGAGTTGAAAAGGCAAAGAGCCCCCCCTACTTTCCTGACTGCACCTCGAGGTATCTGCTCGGCGAAGAAACAAGATATTGTTACAAAACTGCTTCCCTTGATGCCTGAAAATAGGAAACGTTTTTGGTTGGACTTGCCTGAAAGTAATGTTCCAGACCTGTGTGTTTCAGACGACATCTAGGCCTAGCCGAAAAAAGTGTGTGTTCCTAACTGTAAAACATCGTTGGTTTGTTCTTTGAGACTTGAACTTTTTTGTAAACCCTTTGTTATTTTGTATAAATACAGGTAACAATTTTTGTTTACTCTTTTTTAATGTTTACACAGACCTTTGGGTGATGTTATTTCATTCTAATAACTTTTAATCCTGCATTTTTAAAGTAGCCTACTTACAATAATTTCCACCCCAACCCAAGCTTTTAATCATAATTTCTTTTCTTAAAATATGTTTAGGTATATTTCGAGCATAAGCGCCCAATTTAACTTTTACAAAGTATTATAATATTACAAACATCCTTTTCAAACAAGACATTAAAATGTGTTTTTTAGAACGGATTTCAATTTAAAATAATGAAATGTGTTATTTTTTAAATAGTCCCACTCAAAACACAACCAACGTTTTATTATATTTTGAGAAACGATGTATGAATAAATTTTGTAAGAACCCCTCTGTGTTTACCTTTTTAACTCTAAATGGTTTTTAAATGTTAAAAGTGGATTTTGATGTAGGCCTAACAAAAGGAGCTTCATATCAATCAATAATTGTAATAAAATTAGCTATGCCTATTGCAAATTAAATTAAATTATTATAGAATAATGTATGTTTGTTATTTTACATATTGTATTTAATAAGTATTTATTTGTCAGTCTTATAAGTTCATTAATTAGCCTATCAACAAAAACATATTATGAGCCAACATAGAAGGTTTTTATGTTACGGTTTGCACTCCTGTTTGGAGATAACAAGACCTTAAGTCCAATTTTATACCTAAAAAAGCCAAAAATTTTTTTTTAACTAAAACTGGTTTTTTAATTTTTAAATCAAATTATTTTATCCTTTAAATGTACATTTCAGAGAAAGAAGGGTGTGAAAAAGTATAGTATTACGTTTTATTGAATATCTCAATTTCAAGTAAAGTGGAGTTAAGGCTTTCTTCCGAAGCAGGGCAGCGTAGGCGAGATCCAGCTTTTCCTCCAAACATATGGAATCATCGTCAATCTTTATTTCAATGTGCGCATCCCACAATGTGGAAATTTTTGATAGACTTTTTGCAGAAGTTACTTTACAACACACATATTATTTACAATATGGTCAAGTGGTCAAAGAATGCCGCAACGTTTGAAATCTAAAAAAATTAAAGCGCGCATAGTTAGAGCCGTCCAAGATTATGATTTTGAACGGCGATTGACATGTCTAAAAAATATAGCGCATATGTTTTAATTTTAACATTAAATAGATATACATACTTTTAAAATTGTATGCCTGGTTTTGGATTCATATTATACAATTTTAATATAATATTTTTGCTCTCAGTGTACACCTCTTTAATATTCTCGTATTAATTAATATTCTCGTATTTGCTAGGTAAGATCTCTCAATATCTCTCCACTAGTCGAGTTGTATTCCTGTGTCGAATTCATCCAAGCAGTAATTTTTACCTTATTTGTATTTGTGTCCAATCTCTTGCATTCAATACAATCGTTAAATTTTTTCACCAACCCTACTAAAATAGCTTCTTTTCGAGCAGATAAATTATTAGTTTTTTTGCTTTCCATAATGCTCTACCACAATAGCCTATGGAAAAAATATAATAAGGATGTAATGAGTGATCGTAAGATCACTACGTAATTTATGTGGTATCTAACTTCACAACTCAAAAGATGTAATAGATAAAGATAGTTGAAACACAATTACCAAATATCATTATCCAAATCAATCGCAAATTTCTAATCATAAACCACTAAACCAGTAAAATAATATAAACTGCTAAATTTATAAATTCCCCTAGCTTCCAGAATAGTCACCTACAGTTCAAATACGTTCTCCTGAACCTAATCTGACTATGTATCGAACAAAACAAAACTCACAAAACCAAATTCAGAAAAGATCTGATTTTTTTTTGGAAAAATTGCCAATTTTCCAAGTTCTGTATCTCGGGACCTATTAGACCTACGGAGGGAGCTGCGGTTGCGCTTAAATTGTAGCAAATTCCGTAAAGTGCACCTTTTACAAGTTATAAGCCAAAAACTGGAAAAAGTCTGAAGATTCCAAAGTTTTTCGAGAACCATGCAGTTAGCACAGGTATTTATAAGCTGCTAATTCATTCTGATATTTACTTATGGTTATAACAACGTACACCAGAGTTTATTTCGCATTCGCCTATCATGGAGTTTCACCGACGTTAATTGGTAAAATCAATTCCCGAACGCTTGCTCGAGCTTGAAGAAGAAGAGGTTGTTCACTTACGTGACAAATCATCACCTTCCCTACTGTTCGCCGTTTGGTTGATTGCAATATGCCAGTTGATCTTCCTATTCTTAGCGCTAATAATGATGTTCAAGTTGAGAGTCTTTCACGGTCTGCGCAACGCATTTCTACAATGCCTCAGCATGCGACCCGCTCCAACTTCGGCTCGGGATGGCATTCCGCCTCCCAACTATCACATGGTTTAAACCATGGCTATTGGAGAGAACCAGAAACGCCATTAGCACGAGGTTCGCAACCAGAAACGCACATAGCACGAGGTTATACATCATCCCCTTCCCATCACATCGTTAGCAAACAAAAACAGAAGATTGCCCGCAACAAAGTTGCTGCTAGTAACATACTTAGTGACTTATATGCTCGGCTCGGAATTTCTGCTCCCCCTGATCCAGTACCTACCTGTGAAGCTGCTCCTCTAGTGACATCACCAGTGGAATCCTGTCCAGTACGTATTGACGAAGAATGCAACACACATAGAGACCACTTTCTCTCTATTGACGACCAAGAACCTGAGGATGACTACATTTATGGTCATACCCTGTTCAACGATGACATTGCCTATCCACATCTCCTTCTTGATGAACCAGTCCCAATTGACAACGAAACAATTTCTGTTGATAATGAACTAGTTCTGCTCAAGAGCGAAAACCGCGGTATAAACTCTATTGAGGTGCGGCCCTCAACTCCATCTAGTTTAGTTGTTCCAACTAATCCAGACTTGCTCTTACCAAGGAAATCACATAAGGCATCTCTTTCATTAGAGATTTTCATTACCACCGTCATATATAGTCTTACGTTAAGGCATGTTTCATGCTTGCTTTACACATTGTTTGACTCCCTGAGAAAATCTATTGTTTGGTCCTCTATCATCTGTGTATTGAGAGTCCTTCCGGTACCACTTTGACGATGCTCTTCCGTCCATTACCGATGAATTAATTTATTGACTCTCCAGAGTAATAACATACTCTTTTGTCCGATGCATAAATATAGACGTTAAAATTCCTACATTTTTCTATTGATAGCTATCCTAGCAAAATCCCAAAAAAAATCAGAATCACAATTTTTTGCGACCTAACGAGATTTTTGTGTCCGACAACTTCCGCCGAAAGAAGAATCAAGAAACTTTCGATTCAATTCAAGCTGGAATATTTGCTAGACTGAAAATTACGGACCCCACTAATATCACCACAATTCCAATTGCTCGTGACGTCCATCCCGTTACTGTGCCTATAGTATTTCGACAACTACCTGAATATGTTGATCGTGTATGGGACACAATGGAATCCATTGGTACAAGGCCTTTTGGCATGCTTAATACTCCTGCTAACAAACAAGTTTTCAAGAAAGGAATACAGATACTATCCGAAGTGAAGGTTTGCTTTGCGCAAAGAGCGCACACTGATAAACCTGATGAGGATCTACCATCTAAGAAGTTGTATACTTCCGAGGAGCTGAATGATTTCAAGAATATGGCATCTATCCTGCCCTATCCGCTCGCTATGTACTTAGAGTGCATGGGAAACACTGCTGATGGAAAACAAATCGTTACTCCATTAATTGCTGAAATTCGAGATGAATATGCAGCCTCTTCTGGAGCCATTTCTTTTGCACCCCATCAACTATTACCATTATTAAGACTTCTTCATGATGGTGTTTGTGTAGATGGTGACGCCTACCGTGTCGCTCAAGTATTAGACCAACTGCCTGGCATCGCGTGGGAACGTTTCGAAGGACCAGCTGTGCCTCCCGCCGCCCCTCCTGCCATGTTTAGATTAACTGATGAATCTTATGATTTCTGGACTGAAGGAACTCCAAGGAATAAAAGGATCAAATGGACAGATAATGAATATCGCATCTTTACAAAGATTGTCGAGTCAATGTCTTCTAAGAAGAGTTTCAACATTTCCCTTGATTTATCAACTGGCCAAGGAGCATTAGCACAAATAGTGCAAACCCCTACCTGGGATATCTCTCGATCTATCGAGTGGTTTACCATGTGTGACATTCCTGAATTTGATCAGAAGTTAGGCTCTGCCTTTGCATTCTATCATTACCTATAGAATGATGTCCAACCATCCAGGTTTAGAGGATCTTACACTACTGCTTACTGGAGTGGAGAGATAACACCGAGACGCGTCATAAACGCCATTCTCTCTAGTCAAGAGTAGACTTAACTACTCCCTGTCCGATGTATAAATACAGACGTTAAATTCCTATTTTCAACGGTGACTGGCCTACTCAGAAATGGAAGATATCGAAAAAAAATGCATGACATACAACACACGGCTGATAATTTTGATGGAGCCAATTAAGTTTTTCGACATATTTATTACGAAATCATAGATATGATGACATTATAGGCGTAGCCAAGGTTTATAATCAACGTAGAACGTTATTTATCGGCCGTGTGTTGTTCAATACTTTTCGTTACACCGGTTTCATTTGAAAAGAATTTACACAAAAATATTCTATCGTTTTGTTAAACACAAAGGCTACGAAACAAATAGAACATCTACGAGGCGGTTGCTAGAGTAATAAGCTTTTGTTAGAAATTTGAAAATCAAATCCTTAATAAAAGTGTCACGTTTAACTCGAAATTCACTTTACAAAATGGAGTGTTTTCGAAGTTGCTCCGTAAATATTTAAAAAAGGTCGGTCGTCCGAAAGTCACGTGATATGCATAAAATCATTGTTGTTCTCTAATACTTGCTACCTTACGTACCTTCCTCCTCTTCCATTGGATTTCGTGAGCTGTTGCATATTGAACCGATGAAAGGTGGCATCTATAACGGTCAAACTAGACAGAGTTTTATGGCGTTCTGCTTTAAAAGTGAATTTTCGGGGAATAAAAATTGAATCTGTGTATTGTATATTCTATATTGTATATTTATATTGATTCCTGTATTTCGACGAGAATGTTCTCACCGACATATAACAATGAGTTGTTGCAATTGTTCCATTATCTGTTTTAATTAGTGTTTTGATGATCTTCTACAACAATAATCATGTTGTGGTCAATGCTGGGTTTCTGGTATATCACGAATGGTTGCTATTGAATTTTATAAAATTGTACCAGTGATCGAAGAAACTATAAATAGAAAAAGAGAGTGAAGGTCGGTCGACCGAAAGTTACGTGATATGCATAAAATCATTGTTGTTCTCTAATACTTGCTACCTTACGTATCTTCCTCCTCTTCCATTGGATTTCCTGAGCTGTTGCATATTGAACCGATGAAAGGTGGCATCTATAACGGTCAAACTAGACAGAGTTTTATGGCGTTCTGCTTTTAAAGTGAATTTTCGGGGAATGAAAATTGAATCTGTTTATTGTTTATTCTATATTGTATATTTATACTGATTCCTGTATTTCGACGAAAATGTTATCACCGACATATAACTAGGACACGTTGCAACTGTTCCATTATCTGTTGTAATTAGTGTTTTGATGATCTTCTACAACAATAATAATGTTGTGGTCAATGGTGGGTTGCTGGTATGTCACGAATGGTTGCTATTGAATTTTATAAAATTGTACCAGTGATCGAAGAAACTATAAATAGAGAAAGAGAGTGAAGGTCGGTCGTCCGAAAGTCACGTGATATGCATAAAATCATTGTTGTTTTCTAATACTTGCTACCTTACGTACCTTCCTCCTCTTCCATTGGATTTCGTGAGCTGTTGCATATTGAACCGATGAAAGGTGGCAACTATAACGGTCAAACTAGACAGAGTTTTATGGCGTTCTGCTTTAAAAGTGAATTTTCGGGGAATAAAAATTGAATCTGTGTATTGTATATTCTATATTGTATATTTATATTGATTCCTGTATTTCGACGAGAATGTTCTCACCGACATATAACAATGAGTTGTTGCAATTGTTCCATTATCTGTTGTAATTAGTGTTTTGATGATCTTCTACAACAATAATCATGTTGTGGTCAATGCTGGGTTTCTGGTATATCACGAATGGTTGCTATTGAATTTTATAAAATTGTACCAGTGATCGAAGAAACTATAAATAGAAAAAGAGAGTGAAGGTCGGTCGACCGAAAGTCACGTGATATGCATAAAATCATTGTTGTTCTCTAATACTTGCTACCTTACGTATCTTCCTCCTCTTCCATTGGATTTCCTGAGCTGTTGCATATTGAACCGATGAAAGGTGGCATCTATAACGGTCAAACTAGACAGAGTTTTATGGCGTTCTGCTTTTAAAGTGAATTTTCGGGGAATGAAAATTGAATCTGTGTATTGTTTATTCTATATTGTATATTTATACTGATTCCTGTATTTCGACGAAAATGTTATCACCGACATATAACTAGGACACGTTGCAACTGTTCCATTATCTGTTGTAATTAGTGTTTTGATGATCTTCTACAACAATAATAATGTTGTGGTCAATGGTGGGTTGCTGGTATGTCACGAATGGTTGCTATTGAATTTTATAAAATTGTACCAGTGATCGAAGAAACTATAAATAGAGAAAGAGAGTGAAGGTCGGTCGTCCGAAAGTCACGTGATATGCATAAAATCATTGTTGTTCTCTAATACTTGCTACCTTACGAATCTTCCTCTTCTTCCGCTGGATTTCCTGAGCTGTTGCATATTGAACCAATAGAAGGTGGCAGCTATAACGGTCAAACTAGACAAAGTTTTATGACGTTCTGCTTTTAAAGTGAATTTTCGGCGAATAAAAATTGAATATGTGTATGGTATATAGTATGTTTATATCGATTTCTGTATTTCAACGAAAATGTTATCACCGACATATAACTAGGATACGTTGCAACTGTTCCATTATCTGTTGTAATTAGTGTTTTGATGATCTTCTACAACAATAATCATGTTGTGGTCAATGGTGGGTTTCTGGTATGTCACGAATGGTTGCTATTGAATTTTATAAAATTGTACCAGTGATCGAAGAAACTATAAATAGAGAAAGAGAGTGAAGGTCGGTCGTCCGAAAGTCACGTGATATGCATAAAATCATTGTTGTTCTCTAATACTTGCTACCTTACGTATCTTCCTCCTCTTCCATTGGATTTCCTGAGCTGTTGCATATTGAACCGATGACAGGTGGCATCTATAACGGTCAAACTAGACAGAGTTTTATGGCGTTCTGCTTTAAAAGTGAATTTTCGGGGAATAAAAATTGAATCTGTGTATTGTATATTCTATATTGTATATTTATATTGATTCCTGTATTTCGACGAGAATGTTCTCACCGACATATAACAATGAGTTGTTGCAATTGTTCCATTATCTGTTGTAATTAGTGTTTTGATGATCTTCTACAACAATAATCATGTTGTGGTCAATGGTGGGTTTCTGGTATATCACGAATGATTGCTATTGAATTTTATAAAATTGTACCAGTGATCGAAGAAACTATAAATAGAAAAAGAGAGTGAAGGTCGTTCGTCCGAAAGTCACGTGATATGCATAAAAACATTGTTGTTCTCTAATACTTGCTACCTTACGAATCTTCCTCTTCTTCCGCTGGATTTCCTGAGCTGTTGCATATTGAGCCAATAGAAGGTGGCAGCTATAACGGTCAAACTAGACAAAGTTTTATGACGTTCTGCTTTTAAAGTGAATTTTCGGCGAATAAAAATTGAATATGTGTATTGCATATTCTATATTGTATATTTATACTGATTCCTGTATTTCGACGAGAATGTTATCACCGACATATAACAATGAGTTGTTGCAATTGTTCCATTATCTGTTGTAATTAGTGTTTTGATGATCTTCTACAACAATAATCATGTTGTGGTCAATGGTGGGTTTCTGGTATGTCACGAATGGTTGCTATTGAATTTTATAAAATTGTACCAGTGATCGAAGAAACTATAAATAGAAAAAGAGAGTGAAGGTCGGTCGTCCGAAAGTCACGTGATATGCATAAAATCATTGCTGTTCTCTAATACTTGCTACCTTACGAATCTTCCTCTTCTTCCGTTGGATTTCCTGAGCTGTTGCATATTGAAACAATAGTTTCAGTAGCGTTCTGAACTCCGTACAGTGCAGATGTGCTCAAGGTCAGTCTATAGTGTTGACGTATTGTCTAATACATTCATAAAGTTATGCAGTCTTATAAATGATTCAAATAGTTTTTAAAAAGTCTAGTTTCTTTTCTTTTATGGTGAAATATTTTTATTTAAACTACCTATCACTAATTCTGGCATATAATTTTTGATTTCCAAGTTTAATTTAGATGAAATACCTATGAGTTCATGTACAATTTGTGAAGTGGTTATCTCTAGGCATTCCTTGGAAAAGATTCAGTGTTGTAATTGCTCTGGTTTCTTTCATTGGCAATGTGTGAACATTTCCGAAGTAGAATTTGAAATTTTGGGAGAAAAGTGGAATTGTGGTAATTGTTTGCAATTAAGACGTCAAAGCAGAACTTTCTCTGATTCTGACATTAGTATGGCAGGTGATTCAAAAAAAAATCCCAAACCTATTAAATCAGACAGCGGCAGTCAACAGTCTCAGTCTGGGACTTCTAGCCAGACACAAAATATTCATGAATTGCTTGTTGATTTAAGAAAACAAATAAGCGACATTGCTGTGAGTCAAGCAAATCTAGAGAAAAATATCAATGTCTCACTGAATTCCTGTCATGACAAAATTGGGGATAATAAGAATCTCATTGAAACACAAAATAAAATTATACAAACTCAGCAGGACATTATTACTAAGCTACTAGGTGAAAACGAGGTTTTAAAAAAGGACATTCAGTTTTTGAAGGAAGAAGTTGATTTATCTCAGCAAGAAAATCGTTCTAATGTTGTTGAGGTATATGGTTTACCAGTGAGGCAAGGAGAAACCTTGTCTGCCGCTGTTACGAACCTTTCTACTGCAATTGGTTTCAAGTTAAACTGGGATGTGATTGATTCTTGTTTTCAACTTCGGAAGATTCCTAGTATTGAATATCCTACAATATTATTAAAGTTTTTAAGAAATAATGATAAAAATGAGTTTCTTAAGTGTAGAAAGGTGAGGAGGGATCTTAACACTACTCACTTAGGAATGCAACAAAGTTCACCTATTTATGTTAATGAAGCTTTGACACCTGTTAGAAAGAAACTATTATCAATGGCGCGTAAATTTAAAGTTCAAGAAAATTGGAAATTTGTTTGGGTAAATAATGGTAAGATCTATTTAAGAAAAACTGATGGAAGTAGAGTTTTTTCGTTTTCGACAAAAGCTCAGTTTGACACTTTTCTTGCAGGTGTTAAACAATAAGTTTTATGGTTCTCTTAGAATTAATAATGTACATAATACATAATAATATTATTTTTATTTCATATTTTTAAGTAATTTTTCTTTTGAAATGAGAAGAAAGAGTTTTTGTTTCATTTTTGTTTTATCAACAGTTGTTTTGATGTTTAATAATATTATTAGTGATTATAGATAATAACAACGAGTTTGATTTATATTATCAGAATGTAAGGGGACTGAGGACAAAAACAAATGAATTTTTGTTATCAGTTTTGCAAAATAATTTTAATATAATTGCGCTCTCAGAGACATGGTTAAATTCTTCAATTTTGAATAATGAAATTTTTGATAATAGGTATGATGTGTTTAGATCCGATAGAGTTTTGTTGGAAAGAGGGGGTGGGGTACTTTTAGCTATCTTATCTGATTTGAGACCTAGATTAGTTAAAATAGTATCCGAACCTGATTTTGAGTGTATTATTTGTAGTTTTTATAAATCAGGGGTTATTTTTTTTATATGTACTGTTTATTTTAGGCCTAGTAGTAATAGTAAGAATTATGAGAATTTTGTGCAAATCTTTACTGACTTAATTGCATTATGGAAAAATAACTGTCGTGTTGTTATAGTAGGCGATTTTAACTTGCCGAATATATATAATGTAATTAATCATGCGGTTGATGGAAATTGTAAAACTAATATAATTTCAAATTTAATGTCTCTTCTGAATTTGGAGTCTATCAATAATGTTTTGAATTGTTATGGTAGAACTTTAGATTTGGCTTTAACTAATATTGAGAATAGTACTGTGAACCAAGAAAACTGTCCGTTTGTTGTGGAAGATAGGTATCACCCGGCGCTAACTCTTCAGTTTACTATTCCCAGTAATCCTTATTCGGTATCAGATGTAAATAATCAAAATAATAATGTTGAATATTTTCAGTATCACAAAGCCAATATGAGAGATATTAAGAAATTTTTGAGTGAGTATAATTGGAGTAATTTTTTGCTAATGGAATCGGTAGATCCATTAGTGGATCTATTGTATGATATTATTTATGAGGCGATAAATAAATTTGTTCCTAAAAAAATGATTAAACGTGATGATAAATATCCCCTTTGGTTTAATGATGAAATTAAAAAGTTGTGTAGAGAGAAAAATATGTTGGTTAAGAAAAAGAGGGTCTCACCCTACTTTGAATCAAGGTTTAAAGATGTCCGTAAGAATCTTAAAGATCGTATTCAAAATGCTTATATTGATTATATTAAATCTGTTGAACAATCTGTAGTGAATGACTCCAAACAGTTTTGGACATATATTAATTCATTAAGATCTAAATCAAAGTTGCTTGACAGGATGGAATGGAATGGGCAGGCTTTCAAAGGTAAAGATATTTCAAATGCTTTTGCTGATTATTTTAATTCAGTCTACAGTACCAAAAAATCGTGCTATAGTTTAGAGTCTGTAGTTCAAGATAATGATAATTTTCTAAATTTACATTTTGGTATGATAAATCTAAATGATGTATTGGGAGCTTTTGATGAATTAAAATCCAAAAAAAGTAGTGGTCTGGATGGTATTCCAACCTTTTTCTTTAAAGAACTAAAATATGAATTAGCTGATAAGATGCTGCATATTTTTAATTTATGTTTTCAACAAGGAGTGTTTCCCATGAAATGGAAATTAGTAAAAATTACACCAGTTTTTAAAAAAGGTAATGAGGCTGAGATATCGAATTATAGACCTATTTCGATTTTAAATAGTCCAGGCAAAGTATTTGAAAATGTCATTTACAAGATTCTTTATAACAGTGTAAAACAGTATTTCACCTAATCAGCATGGGTTTTATAAAGGGAGATCCACTGAATGAAATCTATTAGTTTTTTCTGAATATGTTTCTAGAGTTATGGAGGACAGAGGTGAAATAGATGTAATTTATACTGATTTTAGTAAAGCTTTTGGTATGGTTTCTCATGATATATTACTTAAAAAACTTAGTAAATTGGGTGCGACAGATGGGGCTATCCGTTTTTTTGCCTCTTATCTTCAGAACAGGGAATGTTGTGTTTCTTTTCTCAAGTTTACATCTTCTCTTTTTATTCCCAATTCAGGAATTCCTCAAGGCTCAAAACTGGGTCCCCTATTTTTTCTAATTTTTATTAATGATTTGCCAGAAATATTTCAGTCCTTTTGTCTTTTATTTGCGGATGATGTGAAATTATACCGTAGAATTAATGACGTCAGTGATGCCATTATTCTTCAGAGTGATTTGTATAGATTTAATGATTGGTGTGTTTTGAATGAGCTTACTTTAAATATTAATAAGTGCAATGTTATGTCCATAAGTAGAAAGAAATCAGAAAGGTTGTCTAAATATTTTATTGGGCATTCAGAACTGAAATCAGTGAGGCAAATCCATGATCTTGGTGTTATTATGAATAATAAGTTCAACTTTCATGATCATATTGATGATGTAATAACTTCGTGTTATAAAATGATGGGATTAATAAAAAGGTCGACTAAATTCTTTAAAGATCCGAAAGGAATTTTAATTCTTTATTTTTCATTTATCAGAAGTAAAATCGAGTATTGCTCACTCATTTGGAACCCTTTAAATAAAAAATATTGTAAAAAGATTGAGGTTATGCAAAATAATTTTTTGCGTTACTTTTATTATAAAAAGAATAGGTTTTCTTGCCCAAGGGATTTTCCCACACAGCGTTTGAGAGATTTGGCTAGAGTAAGTACGTTGGAGGATAGGAGAAATCAATGCTTGTTAACAACTTTATATAAAATCTGCAATGGTGTCATTGATAGCCCAGATTTGTTAAGTTATATTAACATTCAGGTGCCTCGATCTAATAGTGTTAGAAGATTTAATTTGTTTTACCTATCCAACCCAGCTGTGCTTGCTTCACCAATCTCTCGGGCATGCAAAATATTTAATCAAAGTGACCGAGATATGTTCGGCATTAGCTTTAAAAATTTTAAGACCCCCTAGCTAATTGGAATTTTTGTCTATTCCGCAAATGAATTAAAATTATTATGTTTTTAAATGGGTAGAAAATATGAATAATAATTCACACTTTATGATTTTCTTTTGTAAATTTTAAATTTTAATTGTATTTTTTGTTGTTTAAATTCAACTTTATGAATGGATTATATTATGTTATTAGTTAGAGGAGATTTAATGTATTAGTTAGAACCGTTTTAGGATCTTCCTGTGGTTCTGTAACATTTTGATCTAATGTATCTGTTTACTGAATAAATAAATAAATAAATAAATAAATAAATAAATAAATAAATAAATAGAAGGTGGCAGCTATAACGGTCAAACTAGACAAAGTTTTATGACGTTCTGCTTTTAAAGTGAATTTTCGGCGAATAAAAATTTGAATATGTGTATGGTATATAGTATGTTTATATCGATTTCTGTATTTCAACGAAAATGTTATCACCGACATATGACTGGGATACGTTGCAACTGTTCCATTATCTGTTGTAATTAGTGTTTTGATGATCTTCTACAACAATAATCATGTTGTGGTCAATGGTGGGTTGCTGGTATGTCACGAATGGTTGCTATTGAATTTTATAAAATTGTACCAGTGATCGAAGAAACTATAAATAGAGAAAGAGAGTGAAGGTCGATCATCCGAGAGTAACGTGATATGCATAAAATCATAATTCTCTAATAGTTGCTTCCTTACGTATCTTCCTCCTCTTCCGTTGGATTTGCTGAGCTGTTGCATATTGAACCAATAAAAGGTGGCAGCTAAAAGGTCAAACTAGACAAAATTGTATGGCCTTCTCCTTTTAAAGTGAATTTTCGGCTGATAAAAATTTAATAGGTCTATGGTATATAGTATGTTTATATCGATTTCTGTATTTCAACGAAAATGTTATCACCGACATATAACTAGGATACGTTGCAACTGTTCCATTATCTGTTGTAATTAGTGTTTTGATGATCTTCTACAACAATAATCATGTTGTGGTCAATGGTGGGTTTCTGGTATGTCACGAATGGTTGCTATTGAATTTTATAAAATTGTACCAGTGATCGAAGAAACTACAAATAGAAAAAGAGAGTGAAGGTCGGTCGTCCGAAAGTCACGTGATATGCATAAAATCATTGCTGTTCTCTAATACTTGCTACCTTACGAATCTTCCTCTTCTTCCGTTGGATTTCCTGAGCTGTTGCATATTGAAACAATAGAAGGTGGCAGCTATAACGGTCAAACTAGACAAAGTTTTATGACGTTCTACTTTTAAAGTGAATTTTCGGCGAATAAAAATTGAATATGTGTATTGTATATTCTATATTGTATATTTATACTGATTCCTGTATTTCGACGAGAATGTTATCACCGACATATAACAATGAGTTGTTGCAATTGTTCCATTATCTGTTGTAATTAGTGTTTTGATGATCTTCTACAACAATAATCATGTTGTGGTCAATGGTGGGTTTCTGGTATGTCACGAATGGTTGCTATTGAATTTTATAAAATTGTAACAGTGATCGAAGAAACTATAAATATAAAAAGAGAGTGAAGGTCGGTCATCCGAAAGTCACGTGATATGCATAAAAACATTGTTGTTCTCTAATACTTGCTACCTTACGAATCTTCCTCTTCTTCCGTTGGATTTCCTGAGCTGTTGCATATTGAACCAATAGGAGGTGGCAGCTATAACGGTCAAACTAGACAAAGTTTTATGACGTTCTGCTTTTAAAGTGAATTTTCGGCGAATAAAAATTGAATATGTGTATGGTATATAGTATGTTTATATCGATTTCTGTATTTCAACGAAAATGTTATCACCGACATATAACTAGGATACGTTGCAACTGTTCCATTATCTGTTGTAATTAGTGTTTTGATGATCTTCTACAACAATAATCATGTTGTGGTCAATGGTGGGTTTCTGGTATGTCACGAATGGTTGCTATTGAATTTTATAAAATTGTACCAGTGATCGAAGAAACTATAAATAGAAAAAGAGAGTGAAGGTCGGTCGTCCGAAAGTCACGTAATATGCATAAAATCATTGTTATTCTCTAATACTTGCTACCTTACGTATCTTTCTCCTCTTCCATTGGATTTCCTGAGCTGTTGCATATTGAACCGATGAAAGGTGGCATCTATAACGGTCAAACTAGACAGTTTTATGGCGTTCTGCTTTTAAAGTGAATTTTCGGGGAATGAAATTCGAATCTGTGTATTGTTTATTCTATATTGTATATTTATACTGATTCCTGTATTTCGACGAGAATGTTCTCACCGACATATAACAATGAGTTGTTGCAATTGTTCCATTATCTGTTGTAATTAGTGTTTTGATGATCTTCTACAACAATAATCATGTTGTGGTCAATGGTGGGTTTCTGGTATGTCACGAATGGTTGCTATTGAATTTTATAAAATTGTACCAGTGATCGAAGAAACTACAAATAGAAAAAGAGAGTGAAGGTCGGTCGTCCGAAAGTCACGTGATATGCATAAAATCATTGCTGTTCTCTAATACTTGCTACCTTACGAATCTTCCTCTTCTTCCGTTGGATTTCCTGAGCTGTTGCATATTGAAACAATAGAAGGTGGCAGCCATAACGGTCAAACTAGACAAAGTTTTATGACGTTCTACTTTTAAAGTGAATTTTCGGCGAATAAAAATTGAATATGTGTATTGTATATTCTATATTGTATATTTATACTGATTCCTGTATTTCGACGAGAATGTTATCACCGACATATAACAATGAGTTGTTGCAATTGTTCCATTATCTGTTGTAATTAGTGTTTTGATGATCTTCTACAACAATAATCATGTTGTGGTCAATGGTGGGTTTCTGGTATGTCACGAATGGTTGCTATTGAATTTTATAAAATTGTAACAGTGATCGAAGAAACTATAAATATAAAAAGAGAGTGAAGGTCGGTCATCCGAAAGTCACGTGATATGCATAAAAACATTGTTGTTCTCTAATACTTGCTACTTTACGAATCTTCCTCTTCTTCCGTTGGATTTCCTGAGCTGTTGCATATTGAACCAATAGGAGGTGGCAGCTATAACGGTCAAACTAGACAAAGTTTTATGACGTTCTGCTTTTAAAGTGGATTTTCGGCGAATAAAAATTGAATATGTGTATGGTATATAGTATGTTTATATCGATTTCTGTATTTCAACGAAAATGTTATCACCGACATATAACTAGGATACGTTGCAACTGTTCCATTATCTGTTGTAATTAGTGTTTTGATGATCTTCTACAACAATAATCATGTTGTGGTCAATGGTGAGTTTCTGGTATGTCACGAATGGTTGCTATTGAATTTTATAAAATTGTACCAGACCATATCCTGCTGCCAATGTTGTCATGATGACTGGGCTATAGTTGCGAATATTGCTGCAACATATTGCAGTAAAAATGTTGCCCGTTTAGAAACGCCTTTATTCAAGAACCATTATATATCCCTGAACGTGGATAAAGGCTACGCACACGGTAATTAACACCTAGAAAATTTTGTAGAATTAAGACGGTTTTTCATGGGTTCAATTTACAGAATCAAGTATAAGTTTAAAAAATCATTCAATTAAGCCATATGGCATTCCGAAAGTACCAAAAATGTTTTTAATTGTAGTCGAATGAAGTACACATGTGCTTAAAACAATTTTATGTGGTTGATTGCAGTCGGCTCTAAAAAGGGAGTTCCACAAAAAACAACCTTCTTCCACAGATTTCAATATTTTGACTTGAAATTTTTTCGACACATGAAAAAAACTTTTCCTCACAAAATATTGTTAGATTATTGAAATAAAATCAATACATAAAAACTGAGTCCATTATCTCGAAAGGGGGCCCCCTGGAATATCACTATAAGCCATTTAAATTGTACCATCCAACGATATAACATCCCAAAAGAACAAGCGATTCGCTTAATTTTAAGAGGTACTTTATTTTAGGGGTTTAGGGTTCCCTTAATTGAAATATAATTTTAACACTATTATTTTTATTGATTATATTTTGTTTAAATTGTAGGAAAATGTAGATGCCGCTCGCATCTAAACATCGACATAGGGCAGAACGGTAGAAATGTCGAGCTGTTCTGCCGCATAACAAAAAGGACGTTGAAAAATTGCAGCAAGCGATGGCTGCGTGGCGAGGTACGAGTTCGAGTGGTCAAGGAGTTGAGCCAGAAAACGGCAGAGGCATGGGGCGACGATCGGTGCGACAAAATGATGGTGTTCGGCGACCGCGAGGCACCGACTATATTCACAGGACGAGTGTTGCGCACTGCGAAGGCGGAGCAGATACGGGCAGAGTATCTCGACGCGGACCCTCTGACCAGCGTACTGAAGCTGACAAAAAGTGTGTACGCCAACGAGATCTTGAGTTTCGCACTGGTTCCGCTCACCGTCATCTACGTGACGAAATTTCAAATCGATCTCCTCCAAGACCTCATTAAAACAACGCACGTGACCATCAGTAGAGATGCATCCGGCAGTTTTTTGCGCCCGGTCGTCTTTCCGTTCGGTACGAGAGCGCAACCGGTTTTACTATATCTGATGGTCATTAACGTCAACGGACAGCAGCTCAGCGTGGCCCAAATGTTGACGGAACGTCAAACTGCGCAACACATAAAAGGATATTTATTAGTTCTGGGCAATATGCTTTAGGAGCGATAGCCAATCAAATGTACAAATATTCACAGGTGAGGTTCCCTACGCCCAGGGAAATAGTGATGGACTTTTCTAGGACCTTGCTCAACGCTTGCGCCGCTGAGTACACCAACGCGGTCGACATTGAAGAGTATGCGGAGTTTTTATACGGAGACAGCTTGCCGTACTGCTTCATTCGGTTGGATGTGGCGCACTTCCTCAATATTTATCAGCGGCTCTTGAAGCCGATAAAATTCATCCGAGTCAAACGGTTTTACCTGGCTTGCATAGGGCAACTTATAATATGCCGCACGGTCGACCAGGCTGAACTCATCGTCGAGGATCTTCTCACCGTGTGCTTCAGAGAGCAGGATGGCATGGTGGGCGGTTCCGAGACCCTTTGCTAAAAAACATTTAACCCTAAAAGCACAAACTGGGATCCAAACGGCCCCAGCGCTTCTTTAAAGTAAGCCACTTTGTCGACAAGTGGTTTTACAGACTTGGGACCTTATCAGTAATTCAAATTGAACTATGTAGAAAGCCGGATACATCGCGCCAAAATGGTATCTTGACGTGTTGTCCATCAATTCATTGGCAAAGCTCAATTTTGAGCCTATTTTAATCAAGTCGAATTTTACTTTTTGGAATATCTAGCAAAATGCCTATGCTACTAATGAAATTCAATCATTCCCAAGTTCATTGCTGGTAAGATCATCGCGTTTTTTTTCATTCACCTAATTTTTTCATTACTTCAACGTAATTTTATCATCGCTGCTCCTAAATACTCTCGTTCTACATTAAACAAGGAACAAATCACGCTAAAGTGGAAGTAATTTCAAGCAAAACTAAGTTCACAATCGTCATTTGAGAATTGGGGCTTTTTGGACCCCAGTCTGTGCTTAGAGGTGAGAAAAATATAGTATAGAAAAATGAAATAAAAATATAGTATGATATAGAAAAATATAGACTAATATAATTTACTAATAAAAAAGTTATATACATCTTTCTTTCTAATAAATTACAGAAGACACCAATGAAGACATGGACGAGGACGAAGATCAGGAAGATCGTCCCAGTTGCAACCAACCAGAACCCGCCCTGACAGACGACATCCGTTCCAACTCCTGGAATAAGTGGGGGCAGCTCATAGAGGAGATAGTGAAAACTCGTTTGAAGCAGGAGAGAACCTCAAGCGGCGTCAACGCATACTGCTTACCAGAAGTGGGCAACTTGTTGATAAAACATTTGTCCTTACTTCCGCTCTGGAGCAATGTCGTCACGGATCGCTTCGGATACGGCCGAATTCCAGCGTCATCGGCTTGCGTCGAGAGCGAGTTCAATCGCCTCAAGAACAACGCGTTCACCAATGACGACAAGTTGCCGCTCCGGTTCGACGTTTTCGTCCAGAAACACTTGCAAAATATCAGCGGCCACCTGAAGAAGCAGAAAGCAGCATTGATGAGGATAGAGGACGAGATGCAGACCAGTGAGAGTGAAGAGGAAGACTTCGCTGAACCAGATCCTGATCGACATGTTCAGCAGCACCTTGACGAAGAATCGGTAGGCGCTGCTGGTGGAGAGTCCAACGGATGCCCTGTGTGTGCCAATGGCGACTTTCCTTCCGACTGCCGTAAGTGCGTGATATGCAGCAACGCGGTCCACATTGTCTTCGGATGTTCCGTCAGCATCGGAGACGAGGAAGGACACGGGGAGCGGCGCATTTGCCGCAGCTGCCACCAGAGAGGCGATGCGCGGTCAGTTTTGGCGTCGCGCGAAACTGAAAATTGGAGAGGACAAGCGGCAAGAGAAGAACAACCGAGGAAGAGACCGCGAGACCCAGAAGGAGGGAAACACCCGACACAGCCGACCAGCAGTATCTACCTGGGAGGAAATAAGCAGCTAATTAAAGACTCCCGGACCTGGACCAAGCACCACAAGGTTCCCGTGCTCAAGAACGCAAACTGCTTCAGTTTGCAGGAGCATGCGGTGGACGGCAAAAAGGTCTCCCTGTCGAGTACATGCGCATTTGACAGCTTCTTCCAAGCTGTATTCGTAATTGCACATTATCACGACAATATTAAACAAACGGTAATTGAAAAGCGTTTTTAAATTATTTAACAGTAGAAACTGGATTCATTAGTTTTCACTGTAATATTAGAGTATCTATATTACAATTCCAATATAAAAAACAGAAACTGTATTCAGTGCTATTTTACTTTTTTTCTTACTATGTATACTCGTGACTTTGAGGTTATTGTACATTACTCACGAGTTAAAAAACTGAGAAAGTTGGTAGTCCGAACATAAATCAATATTTTCCCGAGTGAAATATAATATTTTCCCTACTGAGGTCGAGGGAACACCAGTTACATGACTTTTTACCAAATTGAATTGAATTAACCTTCTCGTCGCTAGCATCCAAATGTTCATTATAAGATACATACTATATGGATTTGTTAATTATTCATCAACTGAATAACCAAAAAATCCACGTAATAGATATTTACGATATAAGTGTCGTAAAGATTCATATTACGAAATGAGATTGGAAATTGAATATCGTAATATGAATTTACGATACGAATATAGTACATTATTTTACCTACTACCAATAATGTTGATTATTTACTCAAAATTAGTCAATATTCCTGAAATCAATGATATAAGAATCATATAACAAGCAAGCGTTGCGCTCATTGTTGATTTATTTTGCGAACTGTCAATTTTGACGCGTTCACATCAGTTTGGTATAATTGTATCGACATGAGTTCTGACTATAAAAGTGTGGATTCTGATATAGAACTTGCTGCAAATAACGCAATACAAACTCTCGTACCCGGTAAATCCCGCAATAGATACGAAAAAAAATATAAGCGATTCGAAGACTGGTGCAGTTCAAAAAAAGTCCGTGATATTTCGGAGAAAATTAACTTTGACACGTCCATTCTAATTAATTTTACTTTACCGGACTAGTGCGGTAAAGTACCTCATTACGAAACTCATATCAGTGTCGTGATGTTTGACATTACATATTGGTAGTAGGTAAACAGTGTTGACAATGATAGTTTACATCATAACATGGAAAAAGTGTAGCTAACTCATTTAATTTAAAAAAAGTTTAACTGATTTTTCCTCCAAGCCACAGATAAACTTCAATTGCAATTAATATGCTTTAATTTTCAGATCACGAGCTTATCTGAGTATCCCTTCTTCGCCATGGTTCACGAAGCACTCGCAAATGGTATCTCCAAAAAAATTTACCAGATGCGGTCTGAGATCCTCGTCGATTTTGGGCTGCAACACAAACTGATCTCACGTGACAAAGATTATGTCTCTAGTGTCTCAGACGTGGGACTCATTGCTGAAACGATGATGAAAGCGTGTCTATCAATCACGGAAAAAACCGAGTGTTCGGAAGGTTGCCTGAAAACCAATCTTATGGGACGACGGCAAATAGACGAGATTTTCCTCATGGAAGACAATGTAGAGGTCATCTTTTCCGCAAACGTTCTAGACGAAACACTGACGTGTGCAACCAAACATTGCACAGGGATTGCGTCGACGGTAGAGAAGATATGTGGTAAGATACATAATAGAATATAAAGACTATTGCACTACTGATTAATCTCTATCTCTCCAGCCAACCAAATATTGGGTTCACTCAAATTGGGCAATAATTGAGCAAAAATTGGTCAATATTGCCCAATAATTGGGCAATAATGGACAATTGGTCTGCTTCGGGCAATTATTTTCTTACAATGTGGTTCACTGGGTCTATCTTCACGATGGGATAACCTATTTCTCAGCGGAAATAGACTCGTATACAAACACATTTTTACGTAATAACTATGTTTCAGGACCGCTGGTCATAATAGAGCCGTACAAAGCCACGAGCGAAGAGGAGCTGGGGTACACGACGATGCGAATTAACGACATTCCCAGGTCCTTACCCCACCCCTGACGCTCGTCGGGATCATCGCGTATCGCGGCTCGACAAATGTAAGGGGAAACACGGACCTGATCGGCCACTATACTGCAGTTTGCCTAAAGAATAATACGTGGATGGTGTACGACTTGAGAGGCAAAGTGAACCGAATCGCTAAAACAGCCAGTTTCGCTACTGATGTACAAAAACGACGAAAATTGTGTTTGGTAATTCCAAGGTAAAGCTGCACTTTATATAAAGCCAGTCCCGGCACAAGCTACAAGTATAAACGCTTTATGGTTGAACCTCTTTCTAGAATTGCCAGTGGAGATCGCGGAGTTCTCCACCTCTACTTCAACGCAATCAGAGCCATCCTGAAGACCGTCGGTGTACTACGTCGCATAGCCTGCAGCAAATGCCAGTGAGATTCAGAAAATCTACAACTTATCCAGCCGCCCAAGCAGATTTTTTTCGGCGAGGACAGCTCCACCTGGCGGCCGGTGCGGTTGGTGACGCCATCGTCCGTGGGCAACAGCGCGAACGGAGAGCATCAGAACGGCGACGGATTCCCGGAGCAGGCACACGAGAAGCCCAGATTGAAGGGGAGGACGTGCGAGATCAAAGCCGCGCGTTCTACTAGACGCACTCACCCCTCCTCGTGAGAATACCTGACGTTTTCGTGTGCGTAATTGTCATCGCGCAAAAGTGCAATTATATGTGCGATATATGAGTTTGAATGTCACTTCTGTTTCTGCAGTGAATGTTATTTTACTTGTTTCTGTCAATACCTGACGTTTGTATACGCGCAAATGGTAAAATGTATGTACGTGAAAGATAAGATTCCGATCTTAGTTGTACGCAAACAATATCACCAATGAAAACTAGGCGTCTGATTTCGCGACGTAAACGCGCCTGCTTGACGAGAGCTTTGTAACCTATTTATTATGCCAAAGACGTATCTATATTCTCACACTCGGGGGCGATCACTCACCAGGGATTATACGTTTGTTTCGTATTCAAGTTTAAATTTAAATCGTTACGCTACAGTGCATGCTTTTTGATTTGTATTAGCGAAAACCGTAATTGTTAGTGGGCAAAAGTTCAATTATACGTGTGATATACAAAGCTGAATGTCAATTATGTTACTACAGGGAATGTTATTTTACTTGTTTCTGACGATACCTGACGTTTGTATGTGCACAATTGTATTTTCAAAATGTATGTACATGAAAGATAAGATTCCGATCTCGGTTGCATACAAACAAGATCTCAAATTTAAAAAAGCGCACTGTTATATTACGTGGTAATTTATATTTAATAAATGAGTATTAGTAAGAAAAGTGTTAAGTATCAATATTAACTTCGAGTATTAATTTTCCAGTATAACAAATAACTTTTTAACAACAAATCGAAATCCAAATATAAATGATACTTAAGAAAATGATTAGGCGTACCCTCCGGGCGCTGACTCTCCTGCGGTTAGTAACGTGAATGGTGATGGCTTTCCAAATCTAAAGATCTGGGGGGCGCCATCGATGATTTGAGAAACATTTTTCGCCCTACCCTAATATACATATATTATACGCATAATAGATATTTTTTCTATTGGGGCCTTTATTCCCGTTAATTTCACTTTCATTCCGACTTCATTCCATTTCATTCTTCTGAATTGTACCTTGTTTCACGCCAAGAGCCGAGCACGTTGTCATGTGCGCGCGTTCAATTGAATGGCGCGCGCATTTGCAATTAACCTTGGTGAACTTTATGCACTGCTTTTTAAGGGTACATAAGGATGAATGCATTCAAATGCATTTTATCTCGCTGTGCTCAACTTAAAAATAAGGATCTTAAGATTGAATGTAAGATCATCGTATTGTTTATAATTATTTCCATAAGAACTGCTTGAGTACGGGGTCATTCAACAAATATGTACACTGCACGGGGGAGGGGGGTTCGACAGTTGTGAATGGAACTATACAACAAGCATGTTAAAAAGGGGTATACCGGTATACGTAGGCAGAAGGGAGTGAAACTAATACGATTTTCAAACCATGTGTAGCGGCCCAAAGTGGAACTATCAGGTTGTCGTGCCGAAAGCTAACGCTTTCGGAACTCTAACCTGAAACATAAAATACATCTTAACAAATTGCTCTGCAGTGATTTATTCCAAACTAATGTGAAGAAATTAAAGTATCGATCAAGCCGGATTAAACCTGGATTTAACTGCACTGAAAAAAAAATCAGTGCAGTCGGTGGGCACTAGAATACGATTGGGTTGGCCCCAATCATACGGTTGGATTGGAACGGAACGCAACCATACCATATGCTTGGGGCCAACCAAACCGTATGGTTGGGCCAACCCAATCGTATTCTAGTTCCCAAAAGTTTTTTTTCAGTGTGGTTGTGCTGAAGTAATCAATTTCTAACCTGAGTTAATGCATTAGTATATCGATTAATATAAGTAGAAATTGATTCCAACTGGTTGTGCCGGAGTAATTAATCCCTTACTTGAGTTAATGCTTTAGTACTCGATTAATCCAAGTAAAATTGATTCCAACTGGTTGTGCCAGAGTAATCAATTCCTTACTTGAGTTAATACTTTAGTACATCCATTAATCGAAGTTTATATTGAATTTAATTGGTTGTGCTGGAGTAATCAATTCATTACTTGAGTTCAGGCATTAGTACATCGATTGATCCAAGTAAAAATTAATTTCAACTGGTTGTGCCAGAGTAATTATTTTCTAACTCGACTTAATGCATTAGTATATAGATTAATTCAAGTAAAAATTGATTCCAACTGGTTATGCCAGAGTAATCAATTCCTTACTTGAGTTAATACTTTAGTACATCGATTAATCGAAGTTTATATTGAATTTAATTGGTTGTGCTGGAGTAATCAATTCATTACTTGAGTTCAGGCATTAGTACATCGATTGATCCAAGTAAAAATTAATTTCAACTGGTTGTGCCAGAGTAATTATTTTCTAACTCGACTTAATGCATTAGTATATAGATTAATTCAAGTAAAAATTGATTCCAACTGGTTATGCCAGAGTAATCAATTCCTTACTTGAGTTAATACTTTAGTACATCGATTAATCGAAGTTTATATTGAATTTAATTGGTTGTGCTGGAGTAATCAAGTCATTACTTGAGTTAATACTTTAGTACATCGATTAATCGAAGTTTATATTGAATTTAATTGGTTGTGCTGGAGTAATCAAGTCATTACTTGAGTTAAGGCTTTAGTACATCGATTAATCCAAGTAAAACTTAATTTCAACTGGTTGTGCCGGAGTAATTAATTCCTTACTTGAGTTAATGCTTTAGTACATCGATTAATCGAAGTTTATATTGAATTTAATTGGTTGTGCTGGAGAAATCAATTCATTACTTGAGTTAAGGCTTTAGTACATCGATTAATCCAAGTAAAACTTAATTTCAACTGGTTGTGCCGGAGTAATTAATTCCTTACTTGAGTTAATGCTTTAGTACATCGATTAATCGAAGTTTATATTGAATTTAATTGGTTGTGCTGGAGAAATCAATTCATTACTTGAGTTAAGGCATTAGTACATCGATTAATCCAAGTAAAAATTAATTTCAACTGGTTCTGCCAGAGTAATCAATTCCGTAGTTGAGTTAATTCTTTAGTACATCAATTAATCGAAGTTTACATTGAATTTAATTGGTTGTGCTGGAGTAATCAATTCATTACTTGAGTTCAGGCATTAGTACATCGATTGATCCAAGTAAAAATTAATTTCAACTGGTTGTGCCAGAGTAATTATTTTCTAACTCGACTTAATGCATTAGTATATAGATTAATTCAAGTAAAAATTGATTCCAACTGGTTATGCCAGAGTAATCAATTCCTTACTTGAGTTAATACTTTAGTACATCCATTAATCGAAGTTTATATTGAATTTAATTGGTTGTGCTGGAGAAATCAATTCATTACTTGAGTTAAGGCATTAGTACATCGATTAATCCAAGTAAAAATTAATTTCAACTGGTTGTGCCGGAGTAATTAATTCCTTACTTGAGTTAATGCTTTAGTACATCGATTAATCGAAGTTTATATTGAATTTAATTGGTTGTGCTGGAGAAATCAATTCATTACTTGAGTTAAGGCTTTAGTACATCGATTAATCCAAGTAAAACTTAATTTCAACTGGTTATGCCAGAGTAATCAATTCCTTACTTGAGTTAATACTTTAGTACATCCATTAATCGAAGTTTATATTGAATTTAATTGGTTGTGCTGGAGTAATCAATTCATTACTTGAGTTAAGGCATTAGTACATCGATTAATCCAAGTAAAAATTAATTTCAACTGGTTGTGCCGGAGTAATTAATTCCTTACTTGAGTTAATGCTTTAGTACATCGATTAATCGAAGTTTATATTGAATTTAATTGGTTGTGCTGGAGAAATCAATTCATTACTTGAGTTAAGGCTTTAGTACATCGATTAATCCAAGTAAAACTTAATTTCAACTGCTTGTGCCGGAGTAATTAATTCCTTACTTGAGTTAATGCTTTAGTACATCGATTAATCGAAGTTTATATTGAATTTAATTGGTTGTGCTGGAGAAAACAATTCATTACTTGAGTTAAGGCATTAGTACATCGATTAATCCAAGTAAAAATTAATTTCAACTGGTTCTGCCAGAGTAATCAATTCCGTAGTTGAGTTAATTCTTTAGTACATCAATTAATCGAAGTTTACATTGAATTTAATTGGTTGTGCTGGAGTAATCAATTCATTACTTGAGTTCAGGCATTAGTACATCGATTGATCCAAGTAAAAATTAATTTCAACTGGTTGTGCCAGAGTAATTATTTTCTAACTCGACTTAATGCATTAGTATATAGATTAATTCAAGTAAAAATTGATTCCAACTGGTTATGCCAGAGTAATCAATTCCTTACTTGAGTTAATACTTTAGTACATCGATTAATCGAAGTTTATATTGAATTTAATTGGTTGTGCTGGAGAAATCAATTCATTACTTGAGTTAAGGCATTAGTACATCGATTAATCCAAGTAAAAATTAATTTCAACTGGTTGTGCCGGAGTAATTAATTCCTTACTTGAGTTAATGCTTTAGTACATCGATTAATCGAAGTTTATATTGAATTTAATTGGTTGTGCTGGAGAAATCAATTCATTACTTGAGTTAAGGCTTTAGTACATCGATTAATCCAAGTAAAACTTAATTTCAACTGGTTGTGCCGGAGTAATTAATTCCTTACTTGAGTTAATGCTTTAGTACATCGATTAATCGAAGTTTATATTGAATTTAATTGGTTGTGCTGGAGAAATCAATTCATTACTTGAGTTAAGGCATTAGTACATCGATTAATCCGAGTAAAACTTAATTTCAACTGGTTGTGCCGGAGTAATTAATTCCTTACTTGAGTTAATGCTTTAGTACATCGATTAATCGAAGTTTATATTGAATTTAATTGGTTGTGCTGGAGAAATCAATTCATTACTTGAGTTAAGGCATTAGTACATCGTTTAATCCAAGTAAAACTTAATTTCAACTGGTTGTGCCGGAGTAATTAATTCCTTACTTGAGTTAATGCTTTAGTACATCGATTAATCGAAGTTTATATTGAATTTAATTGGTTGTGCTGGAGTAATCAATTCATTACTTGAGTTCAGGCATTAGTACATCGATTGATCCAAGTAAAAATTAATTTCAACTGGTTGTGCCAGAGTAATTATTTTCTAACTCGACTTAATGCATTAGTATATAGATTAATTCAAGTAAAAATTGATTCCAACTGGTTATGCCAGAGTAATCAATTCCTTACTTGAGTTAATACTTTAGTACATCGATTAATCGAAGTTTATATTGAATTTAATTGGTTGTGCTGGAGAAATCAATTCATTACTTGAGTTAAGGCATTAGTACATCGATTAATCCAAGTAAAAATTAATTTCAACTGGTTCTGCCAGAGTAATCAATTCCGTAGTTGAGTTAATTCTTTAGTACATCAATTAATCGAAGTTTACATTGAATTTAATTGGTTGTGCTGGAGTAATCAAGTCATTACTTGAGTTAAGGCTTTAGTACATCGATTAATCCAAGTAAAACTTAATTTCAACTGGTTGTGCCGGAGTAATTAATTCCTTACTTGAGTTAATGCTTTAGTACATCGATTAATCGAAGTTTATATTGAATTTAATTGGTTGTGCTGGAGAAATCAATTCATTACTTGAGTTAAGACTTTAGTACATCGATTAATCCAAGTAAAACTTAATTTCAACTGGTTGTGCCGGAGTAATTAATTCCTTACTTGAGTTAATGCTTTAGTACATCGATTAATCGAAGTTTATATTGAATTTAATTGGTTGTGCTGGAGAAATCAATTCATTACTTGAGTTAAGGCTTTAGTACATCGATTAATCCAAGTAAAACTTAATTTCAACTGGTTGTGCCGGAGTAATTAATTCCTTACTTGAGTTAATGCTTTAGTACATCGATTAATCGAAGTTTATATTGAATTTAATTGGTTGTGCTGGAGAAATCAATTCATTACTTGAGTTAAGGCATTAGTACATCGATTAATCCAAGTAAAAATTAATTTCAACTGGTTCTGCCAGAGTAATCAATTCCGTAGTTGAGTTAATTCTTTAGTACATCAATTAATCGAAGTTTACATTGAATTTAATTGGTTGTGCTGGAGTAATCAATTCATTACTTGAGTTAATGCTTTAGTACATCGATTAATCGAAGTTTATATTGAATTTAATTGGTTGTGCTGGAGAAATCAATTCATTACTTGAGTTAAGGCATTAGTACATCGATTAATCCAAGTAAAAATTAATTTCAACTGGTTCTGCCAGAGTAATCAATTCCGTAGTTGAGTTAATTCTTTAGTACATCAATTAATCGAAGTTTACATTGAATTTAATTGGTTGTGCCGGAGTAATTAATTCCTTACTTGAGTTAATGCTTTAGTACATCGATTAATCGAAGTTTATATTGAATTTAATTGGTTGTGCTGGAGAAATCAATTCATTACTTGAGTTAAGGCTTTAGTACATCGATTAATCCAAGTAAAACTTAATTTCAACTGGTTGTGCCGGAGTAATTAATTCCTTACTTGAGTTAATGCTTTAGTACATCGATTAATCGAAGTTTATATTGAATTTAATTGGTTGTGCTGGAGAAATCAATTCATTACTTGAGTTAAGGCTTTAGTACATCGATTAATCCAAGTAAAACTTAATTTCAACTGGTTGTGCCGGAGTAATTAATTCCTTACTTGAGTTAATGCTTTAGTACATCGATTAATCGAAGTTTATATTGAATTTAATTGGTTGTGCTGGAGAAATCAATTCATTACTTGAGTTAAGGCATTAGTACATCGATTAATCCAAGTAAAAATTAATTTCAACTGGTTCTGCCAGAGTAATCAATTCCGTAGTTGAGTTAATTCTTTAGTACATCAATTAATCGAAGTTTACATTGAATTTAATTGGTTGTGCTGGAGTAATCAATTCATTACTTGAGTTCAGGCATTAGTACATCGATTGATCCAAGTAAAAATTAATTTCAACTGGTTGTGCCAGAGTAATTATTTTCTAACTCGACTTAATGCATTAGTATATAGATTAATTCTAGTAAAAATTGATTCCAACTGGTTATGCCAGAGTAATCAATTCCTTACTTGAGTTAATACTTTAGTACATCGATTAATCGAAGTTTATATTGAATTTAATTGGTTGTGCTGGAGAAATCAATTCATTACTTGAGTTAAGGCATTAGTACATCGATTAATCCAAGTAAAAATTAATTTCAACTGGTTGTGCCGGAGTAATTAATTCCTTACTTGAGTTAATGCTTTAGTACATCGATTAATCGAAGTTTATATTGAATTTAATTGGTTGTGCTGGAGAAATCAATTCATTACTTGAGTTAAGGCTTTAGTACATCGATTAATCCAAGTAAAACTTAATTTCAACTGGTTGTGCCGGAGTAATTAATTCCTTACTTGAGTTAATGCTTTAGTACATCGATTAATCGAAGTTTATATTGAATTTAATTGGTTGTGCTGGAGAAATCAATTCATTACTTGAGTTAAGGCATTAGTACATCGATTAATCCAAGTAAAAATTAATTTCAACTGGTTCTGCCAGAGTAATCAATTCCGTAGTTGAGTTAATTCTTTAGTACATCAATTAATCGAAGTTTACATTGAATTTAATTGGTTGTGCTGGAGTAATCAATTCATTACTTGAGTTCAGGCATTAGTACATCGATTGATCCAAGTAAAAATTAATTTCAACTGGTTGTGCCAGAGTAATTATTTTCTAACTCGACTTAATGCATTAGTATATAGATTAATTCAAGTAAAAATTGATTCCAACTGGTTATGCCAGAGTAATCAATTCCTTACTTGAGTTAATACTTTAGTACATCGATTAATCGAAGTTTATATTGAATTTAATTGGTTGTGCTGGAGAAATCAATTCATTACTTGAGTTAAGGCATTAGTACATCGATTAATCCAAGTAAAAATTAATTTCAACTGGTTCTGCCAGAGTAATCAATTCCGTAGTTGAGTTAATTCTTTAGTACATCAATTAATCGAAGTTTACATTGAATTTAATTGGTTGTGCTGGAGTAATCAAGTCATTACTTGAGTTAAGGCTTTAGTACATCGATTAATCCAAGTAAAACTTAATTTCAACTGGTTGTGCCGGAGTAATTAATTCCTTACTTGAGTTAATGCTTTAGTACATCGATTAATCGAAGTTTATATTGAATTTAATTGGTTGTGCTGGAGAAATCAATTCATTACTTGAGTTAAGACTTTAGTACATCGATTAATCCAAGTAAAACTTAATTTCAACTGGTTGTGCCGGAGTAATTAATTCCTTACTTGAGTTAATGCTTTAGTACATCGATTAATCGAAGTTTATATTGAATTTAATTGGTTGTGCTGGAGAAATCAATTCATTACTTGAGTTAAGGCTTTAGTACATCGATTAATCCAAGTAAAACTTAATTTCAACTGGTTGTGCCGGAGTAATTAATTCCTTACTTGAGTTAATGCTTTAGTACATCGATTAATCGAAGTTTATATTCAATTTAATTGGTTGTGCTGGAGAAATCAATTCATTACTTGAGTTAAGGCATTAGTACATCGATTAATCCAAGTAAACATTAATTTCAACTGGTTCTGCCAGAGTAATCAATTCCGTAGTTGAGTTAATTCTTTAGTACATCAATTAATCGAAGTTTACATTGAATTTAATTGGTTGTGCTGGAGTAATCAATTCATTACTTGAGTTAATGCTTTAGTACATCGATTAATCGAAGTTTATATTGAATTTAATTGGTTGTGCTGGAGAAATCAATTCATTACTTGAGTTAAGGCATCAGTACATCGATTAATCCAAGTAAAAATTAATTTCAACTGGTTCTGCCAGAGTAATCAATTCCGTAGTTGAGTTAATTCTTTAGTACATCAATTAATCGAAGTTTACATTGAATTTAATTGGTTGTGCCGGAGTAATTAATTCCTTACTTGAGTTAATGCTTTAGTACATCGATCAATCGAAGTTTATATTGAATTTAATTGGTTGTGCTGGAGAAATCAATTCATTACTTGAGTTAAGGCTTTAGTACATCGATTAATCCAAGTAAAACTTAATTTCAACTGGTTGTGCCGGAGTAATTAATTCCTTACTTGAGTTAATGCTTTAGTACATCGATTAATCGAAGTTTATATTGAATTTAATTGGTTGTGCTGGAGAAATCAATTCATTACTTGAGTTAAGGCTTTAGTACATCGATTAATCCAAGTAAAACTTAATTTCAACTGGTTGTGCCGGAGTAATTAATTCCTTACTTGAGTTAATGCTTTAGTACATCGATTAATCGAAGTTTATATTGAATTTAATTGGTTGTGCTGGAGAAATCAATTCATTACTTGAGTTAAGGCATTAGTACATCGATTAATCCAAGTAAAAATTAATTTCAACTGGTTCTGCCAGAGTAATCAATTCCGTAGTTGAGTTAATTCTTTAGTACATCAATTAATCGAAGTTTACATTGAATTTAATTGGTTGTGCTGGAGTAATCAATTCATTACTTGAGTTCAGGCATTAGTACATCGATTGATCCAAGTAAAAATTAATTTCAACTGGTTGTGCCAGAGTAATTATTTTCTAACTCGACTTAATGCATTAGTATATAGATTAATTCAAGTAAAAATTGATTCCAACTGGTTATGCCAGAGTAATCAATTCCTTACTTGAGTTAATACTTTAGTACATCGATTAATCGAAGTTTATATTGAATTTAATTGGTTGTGCTGGAGAAATCAATTCATTACTTGAGTTAAGGCATTAGTACATCGATTAATCCAAGTAAAAATTAATTTCAACTGGTTGTGCCGGAGTAATTAATTCCTTACTTGAGTTAATGCTTTAGTACATCGATTAATCGAAGTTTATATTGAATTTAATTGGTTGTGCTGGAGAAATCAATTCATTACTTGAGTTAAGGCTTTAGTACATCGATTAATCCAAGTAAAACTTAATTTCAACTGGTTGTGCCGGAGTAATTAATTCCTTACTTGAGTTAATGCTTTAGTACATCGATTAATCGAAGTTTATATTGAATTTAATTGGTTGTGCTGGAGAAATCAATTCATTACTTGAGTTAAGGCATTAGTACATCGATTAATCCAAGTAAAAATTAATTTCAACTGGTTCTGCCAGAGTAATCAATTCCGTAGTTGAGTTAATTCTTTAGTACATCAATTAATCGAAGTTTACATTGAATTTAATTGGTTGTGCTGGAGTAATCAATTCATTACTTGAGTTCAGGCATTAGTACATCGATTGATCCAAGTAAAAATTAATTTCAACTGGTTGTGCCAGAGTAATTATTTTCTAACTCGACTTAATGCATTAGTATATAGATTAATTCAAGTAAAAATTGATTCCAACTGGTTATGCCAGAGTAATCAATTCCTTACTTGAGTTAATACTTTAGTACATCGATTAATCGAAGTTTATATTGAATTTAATTGGTTGTGCTGGAGAAATCAATTCATTACTTGAGTTAAGGCATTAGTACATCGATTAATCCAAGTAAAAATTAATTTCAACTGGTTGTGCCGGAGTAATTAATTCCTTACTTGAGTTAATGCTTTAGTACATCGATTAATCGAAGTTTATATTGAATTTAATTGGTTGTGCTGGAGAAATCAATTCATTACTTGAGTTAAGGCTTTAGTACATCGATTAATCCAAGTAAAACTTAATTTCAACTGGTTGTGCCGGAGTAATTAATTCCTTACTTGAGTTAATGCTTTAGTACATCGATTAATCGAAGTTTATATTGAATTTAATTGGTTGTGCTGGAGAAATCAATTCATTACTTGAGTTAAGGCATTAGTACATCGATTAATCCAAGTAAAAATTAATTTCAACTGGTTGTGCCGGAGTAATTAATTCCTTACTTGAGTTAATGCTTTAGTACATCGATTAATCGAAGTTTATATTGAATTTAATTGGTTGTGCTGGAGAAATCAATTCATTACTTGAGTTAAGGCATTAGTACATCGATTAATCCAAGTAAAAATTAATTTCAACTGGTTCTGCCAGAGTAATCAATTCCGTAGTTGAGTTAATTCTTTAGTACATCAATTAATCGAAGTTTACATTGAATTTAATTGGTTGTGCTGGAGTAATCAATTCATTACTTGAGTTCAGGCATTAGTACATCGATTGATCCAAGTAAAAATTAATTTCAACTGGTTGTGCCAGAGTAATTATTTTCTAACTCGACTTAATGCATTAGTATATAGATTAATTCAAGTAAAAATTGATTCCAACTGGTTATGCCAGAGTAATCAATTCCTTACTTGAGTTAATACTTTAGTACATCGATTAATCGAAGTTTATATTGAATTTAATTGGTTGTGCTGGAGAAATCAATTCATTACTTGAGTTAAGGCATTAGTACATCGATTAATCCAAGTAAAAATTAATTTCAACTGGTTGTGCCGGAGTAATTAATTCCTTACTTGAGTTAATGCTTTAGTACATCGATTAATCGAAGTTTATATTGAATTTAATTGGTTGTGCTGGAGAAATCAATTCATTACTTGAGTTAAGGCATTAGTACATCGTTTAATCCAAGTAAAACTTAATTTCAACTGGTTGTGCCGGAGTAATTAATTCCTTACTTGAGTTAATGCTTTAGTACATCGATTAATCGAAGTTTATATTGAATTTAATTGGTTGTGCTGGAGAAATCAATTCATTACTTGAGTTAAGGCATTAGTACATCGATTAATCCAAGTAAAAATTAATTTCAACTGGTTGTGCCGGAGTAATTAATTCCTTACTTGAGTTAATGCTTTAGTACATCGATTAATCGAAGTTTATATTGAATTTAATTGGTTGTGCTGGAGAAATCAATTCATTACTTGAGTTAAGGCATTAGTACATCGATTAATCCAAGTAAAAATTAATTTCAACTGGTTGTGCCGGAGTAATTAATTCCTTACTTGAGTTAATGCTTTAGTACATCGATTAATCGAAGTTTATATTGAATTTAATTGGTTGTGCTGGAGAAATCAATTCATTACTTGAGTTAAGGCATTAGTACATCGATTAATCCAAGTAAAAATTAATTTCAACTGGTTGTGCCGGAGTAATTAATTCCTTACTTGAGTTAATGCTTTAGTACATCGATTAATCGAAGTTTATATTGAATTTAATTGGTTGTGCTGGAGAAATCAATTCATTACTTGAGTTAAGGCTTTAGTACATCGATTAATCCAAGTAAAACTTAATTTCAACTGGTTGTGCCGGAGTAATTAATTCCTTACTTGAGTTAATGCTTTAGTACATCGATTAATCGAAGTTTATATTGAATTTAATTGGTTGTGCTGGAGAAATCAATTCATTACTTGAGTTAAGGCATTAGTACATCGATTAATCCAAGTAAAACTTAATTTCAACTGGTTGTGCCGGAGTAATTAATTCCTTACTTGAGTTAATGCTTTAGTACATCGATTAATCGAAGTTTATATTGAATTTAATTGGTTGTGCTGGAGAAATCAATTCATTACTTGAGTTAAGGCTTTAGTACATCGATTAATCCAAGTAAAACTTAATTTCAACTGGTTGTGCCGGAGTAATTAATTCCTTACTTGAGTTAATGCTTTAGTACATCGATTAATCGAAGTTTATATTGAATTTAATTGGTTGTGCTGGAGAAATCAATTCATTACTTGAGTTAAGGCATTAGTACATCGATTAATCCAAGTAAAAATTAATTTCAACTGGTTCTGCCAGAGTAATCAATTCCGTAGTTGAGTTAATTCTTTAGTACATCAATTAATCGAAGTTTACATTGAATTTAATTGGTTGTGCTGGAGTAATCAATTCATTACTTGAGTTCAGGCATTAGTACATCGATTGATCCAAGTAAAAATTAATTTCAACTGGTTGTGCCAGAGTAATTATTTTCTAACTCGACTTAATGCATTAGTATATAGATTAATTCAAGTAAAAATTGATTCCAACTGGTTATGCCAGAGTAATCAATTCCTTACTTGAGTTAATACTTTAGTACATCGATTAATCGAAGTTTATATTGAATTTAATTGGTTGTGCTGGAGTAATCAAGTCATTACTTGAGTTAAGGCTTTAGTACATCGATTAATCCAAGTAAAACTTAATTTCAACTGGTTGTGCCGGAGTAATTAATTCCTTACTTGAGTTAATGCTTTAGTACATCGATTAATCGAAGTTTATATTGAATTTAATTGGTTGTGCTGGAGAAATCAATTCATTACTTGAGTTAAGGCTTTAGTACATCGATTAATCCAAGTAAAACTTAATTTCAACTGGTTGTGCCGGAGTAATTAATTCCTTACTTGAGTTAATGCTTTAGTACATCGATTAATCGAAGTTTATATTGAATTTAATTGGTTGTGCTGGAGAAATCAATTCATTACTTGAGTTAAGGCATTAGTACATCGATTAATCCAAGTAAAAATTAATTTCAACTGGTTCTGCCAGAGTAATCAATTCCGTAGTTGAGTTAATTCTTTAGTACATCAATTAATCGAAGTTTACATTGAATTTAATTGGTTGTGCTGGAGTAATCAATTCATTACTTGAGTTCAGGCATTAGTACATCGATTGATCCAAGTAAAAATTAATTTCAACTGGTTGTGCCAGAGTAATTATTTTCTAACTCGACTTAATGCATTAGTATATAGATTAATTCAAGTAAAAATTGATTCCAACTGGTTATGCCAGAGTAATCAATTCCTTACTTGAGTTAATACTTTAGTACATCGATTAATCGAAGTTTATATTGAATTTAATTGGTTGTGCTGGAGAAATCAATTCATTACTTGAGTTAAGGCATTAGTACATCGATTAATCCAAGTAAAAATTAATTTCAACTGGTTCTGCCAGAGTAATCAATTCCGTAGTTGAGTTAATTCTTTAGTACATCAATTAATCGAAGTTTACATTGAATTTAATTGGTTGTGCTGGAGTAATCAAGTCATTACTTGAGTTAAGGCTTTAGTACATCGATTAATCCAAGTAAAACTTAATTTCAACTGGTTGTGCCGGAGTAATTAATTCCTTACTTGAGTTAATGCTTTAGTACATCGATTAATCGAAGTTTATATTGAATTTAATTGGTTGTGCTGGAGAAATCAATTCATTACTTGAGTTAAGGCTTTAGTACATCGATTAATCCAAGTAAAACTTAATTTCAACTGGTTGTGCCGGAGTAATTAATTCCTTACTTGAGTTAATGCTTTAGTA
Source organism: Endomychus coccineus (assembly GCA_958510875.1). Taxonomy (NCBI): domain Eukaryota; kingdom Metazoa; phylum Arthropoda; class Insecta; order Coleoptera; family Endomychidae; genus Endomychus; species Endomychus coccineus. The sequence goes on from OY294070.1 coordinate 47,776,490, forward strand.
CATCGATTAATCGAAGTTTATATTGAATTTAATTGGTTGTGCTGGAGAAATCAATTCATTACTTGAGTTAAGGCTTTAGTACATCGATTAATCCAAGTAAAACTTAATTTCAACTGGTTGTGCCGGAGTAATTAATTCCTTACTTGAGTTAATGCTTTAGTACATCGATTAATCGAAGTTTATATTGAATTTAATTGGTTGTGCTGGAGTAATCAATTCATTACTTGAGTTCAGGCATTAGTACATCGATTGATCCAAGTAAAAATTAATTTCAACTGGTTGTGCCAGAGTAATTATTTTCTAACTCGACTTAATGCATTAGTATATAGATTAATTCAAGTAAAAATTGATTCCAACTGGTTATGCCAGAGTAATCAATTCCTTACTTGAGTTAATACTTTAGTACATCGATTAATCGAAGTTTATATTGAATTTAATTGGTTGTGCTGGAGAAATCAATTCATTACTTGAGTTAAGGCATTAGTACATCGATTAATCCAAGTGAAAATTAATTTCAACTGGTTCTGCCAGAGTAATCAATTCCGTAGTTGAGTTAATTCTTTAGTACATCAATTAATCGAAGTTTACATTGAATTTAATTGGTTGTGCTGGAGTAATCAAGTCATTACTTGAGTTAAGGCTTTAGTACATCGATTAATCCAAGTAAAACTTAATTTCAACTGGTTGTGCCGGAGTAATTGATTCCTTACTTGAGTTAATGCTTTAGTACATCGATTAATCGAAGTTTATATTGAATTTAATTGGTTGTGCTGGAGAAATCAATTCATTACTTGAGTTAAGGCTTTAGTACATCGATTAATCCAAGTAAAACTTAATTTCAACTGGTTGTGCCGGAGTAATTAATTCCTTACTTGAGTTAATGCTTTAGTACATCGATTAATCGAAGTTTATATTGAATTTAATTGGTTGTGCTGGAGAAATCAATTCATTACTTGAGTTAAGGCTTTAGTACATCGATTAATCCAAGTAAAACTTAATTTCAACTGGTTGTGCCGGAGTAATTAATTCCTTACTTGAGTTAATGCTTTAGTACATCGATTAATCGAAGTTTATATTGAATTTAATTGGTTGTGCTGGAGAAATCAATTCATTACTTGAGTTAAGGCATTAGTACATCGATTAATCCAAGTAAAAATTAATTTCAACTGGTTCTGCCAGAGTAATCAATTCCGTAGTTGAGTTAATTCTTTAGTACATCAATTAATCGAAGTTTACATTGAATTTAATTGGTTGTGCTGGAGTAATCAATTCATTACTTGAGTTAATGCTTTAGTACATCGATTAATCGAAGTTTATATTGAATTTAATTGGTTGTGCTGGAGAAATCAATTCATTACTTGAGTTAAGGCATTAGTACATCGATTAATCCAAGTAAAAATTAATTTCAACTGGTTCTGCCAGAGTAATCAATTCCGTAGTTGAGTTAATTCTTTAGTACATCAATTAATCGAAGTTTACATTGAATTTAATTGGTTGTGCCGGAGTAATTAATTCCTTACTTGAGTTAATGCTTTAGTACATCGATTAATCGAAGTTTATATTGAATTTAATTGGTTGTGCTGGAGAAATCAATTCATTACTTGAGTTAAGGCTTTAGTACATCGATTAATCCAAGTAAAACTTAATTTCAACTGGTTGTGCCGGAGTAATTAATTCCTTACTTGAGTTAATGCTTTAGTACATCGATTAATCGAAGTTTATATTGAATTTAATTGGTTGTGCTGGAGAAATCAATTCATTACTTGAGTTAAGGCTTTAGTACATCGATTAATCCAAGTAAAACTTAATTTCAACTGGTTGTGCCGGAGTAATTAATTCCTTACTTGAGTTAATGCTTTAGTACATCGATTAATCGAAGTTTATATTGAATTTAATTGGTTGTGCTGGAGAAATCAATTCATTACTTGAGTTAAGGCATTAGTACATCGATTAATCCAAGTAAAAATTAATTTCAACTGGTTCTGCCAGAGTAATCAATTCCGTAGTTGAGTTAATTCTTTAGTACATCAATTAATCGAAGTTTACATTGAATTTAATTGGTTGTGCTGGAGTAATCAATTCATTACTTGAGTTCAGGCATTAGTACATCGATTGATCCAAGTAAAAATTAATTTCAACTGGTTGTGCCAGAGTAATTATTTTCTAACTCGACTTAATGCATTAGTATATAGATTAATTCAAGTAAAAATTGATTCCAACTGGTTATGCCAGAGTAATCAATTCCTTACTTGAGTTAATACTTTAGTACATCGATTAATCGAAGTTTATATTGAATTTAATTGGTTGTGCTGGAGAAATCAATTCATTACTTGAGTTAAGGCTTTAGTACATCGATTAATCCAAGTAAAACTTAATTTCAACTGGTTGTGCCGGGGTAATTAATTCCTTACTTGAGTTAATGCTTTAGTACATCGATTAATCGAAGTTTATATTGAACTTAATTGGTTGTGCTGGAGAAATCAATTCATTACTTGAGTTAAGGCATTAGTACATCGATTAATCCAAGTAAAAATTAATTTCAACTGGTTCTGCCAGAGTAATCAATTCCGTAGTTGAGTTAATTCTTTAGTACATCAATTAATCGAAGTTTACATTGAATTTAATTGGTTGTGCTGGAGTAATCAATTCATTACTTGAGTTCAGGCATTAGTACATCGATTGATCCAAGTAAAAATTAATTTCAACTGGTTGTGCCCGAGTAATTATTTTCTAACTCGACTTAATGCATTAGTATATAGATTAATTCAAGTAAAAATTGATTCCAACTGGTTATGCCAGAGTAATCAATTCCTTACTTGAGTTAATACTTTAGTACATCGATTAATCGAAGTTTATATTGAATTTAATTGGTTGTGCTGGAGAAATCAATTCATTACTTGAGTTAAGGCATTAGTACATCGATTAATCCAAGTAAAAATTAATTTCAACTGGTTGTGCCGGAGTAATTAATTCCTTACTTGAGTTAATGCTTTAGTACATCGATTAATCGAAGTTTATATTGAATTTAATTGGTTGTGCTGGAGAAATCAATTCATTACTTGAGTTAAGGCTTTAGTACATCGATTAATCCAAGTAAAACTTAATTTCAACTGGTTGTGCCGGAGTAATTAATTCCTTACTTGAGTTAATGCTTTAGTACATCGATTAATCGAAGTTTATATTGAATTTAATTGGTTGTGCTGGAGAAATCAATTCATTACTTGAGTTAAGGCATTAGTACATCGATTAATCCAAGTAAAACTTAATTTCAACTGGTTGTGCCGGAGTAATTAATTCCTTACTTGAGTTAATGCTTTAGTACATCGATTAATCGAAGTTTATATTGAATTTAATTGGTTGTGCTGGAGAAATCAATTCATTACTTGAGTTAAGGCATTAGTACATCGATTAATCCAAGTAAAAATTAATTTCAACTGGTTGTGCCGGAGTAATTAATTCCTTACTTGAGTTAATGCTTTAGTACATCGATTAATCGAAGTTTATATTGAATTTAATTGGTTGTGCTGGAGAAATCAATTCATTACTTGAGTTAAGGCATTAGTACATCGATTAATCCAAGTAAAAATTAATTTCAACTGGTTGTGCCGGAGTAATTAATTCCTTACTTGAGTTAATGCTTTAGTACATCGATTAATCGAAGTTTATATTGAATTTAATTGGTTGTGCTGGAGAAATCAATTCATTACTTGAGTTAAGGCATTAGTACATCGATTAATCCAAGTAAAAATTAATTTCAACTGGTTGTGCCGGAGTAATTAATTCCTTACTTGAGTTAATGCTTTAGTACATCGATTAATCGAAGTTTATATTGAATTTAATTGGTTGTGCTGGAGAAATCAATTCATTACTTGAGTTAAGGCTTTAGTACATCGATTAATCCAAGTAAAACTTAATTTCAACTGGTTGTGCCGGAGTAATTAATTCCTTACTTGAGTTAATGCTTTAGTACATCGATTAATCGAAGTTTATATTGAATTTAATTGGTTGTGCTGGAGAAATCAATTCATTACTTGAGTTAAGGCATTAGTACATCGATTAATCCAAGTAAAACTTAATTTCAACTGGTTGTGCCGGAGTAATTAATTCCTTACTTGAGTTAATGCTTTAGTACATCGATTAATCGAAGTTTATATTGAATTTAATTGGTTGTGCTGGAGAAATCAATTCATTACTTGAGTTAAGGCTTTAGTACATCGATTAATCCAAGTAAAACTTAATTTCAACTGGTTGTGCCGGAGTAATTAATTCCTTACTTGAGTTAATGCTTTAGTACATCGATTAATCGAAGTTTATATTGAATTTAATTGGTTGTGCTGGAGTAATCAATTCATTACTTGAGTTCAGGCATTAGTACATCGATTGATCCAAGTAAAAATTAATTTCAACTGGTTGTGCCAGAGTAATTATTTTCTAACTCGACTTAATGCATTAGTATATAGATTAATTCAAGTAAAAATTGATTCCAACTGGTTATGCCAGAGTAATCAATTCCTTACTTGAGTTAATACTTTAGTACATCGATTAATCGAAGTTTATATTGAATTTAATTGGTTGTGCTGGAGTAATCAAGTCATTACTTGAGTTAAGGCTTTAGTACATCGATTAATCCAAGTAAAACTTAATTTCAACTGGTTGTGCCGGAGTAATTAATTCCTTACTTGAGTTAATGCTTTAGTACATCGATTAATCGAAGTTTATATTGAATTTAATTGGTTGTGCTGGAGAAATCAATTCATTACTTGAGTTAAGGCTTTAGTACATCGATTAATCCAAGTAAAACTTAATTTCAACTGGTTGTGCCAGAGTAATTATTTTCTAACTCGACTTAATGCATTAGTATATAGATTAATTCAAGTAAAAATTGATTCCAACTGGTTATGCCAGAGTAATCAATTCCTTACTTGAGTTAATGCTTTAGTACATCGATTAATCGAAGTTTATATTGAATTTAATTGGTTGTGCTGGAGAAATCAATTCATTACTTGAGTTAAGGCATTAGTACATCGATTAATCCAAGTAAAACTTAATTTCAACTGGTTGTGCCAGAGTAATTATTTTCTAACTCGACTTAATGCATTAGTATATACATTAATTCAAGTAAAAATTGATTCCAACTGGTTATGCCAGAGTAATCAATTCCTTACTTGAGTTAATGCTTTAGTACATCGATTAATCGAAGTTTATATTGAATTTAATTGGTTGTGCTGGAGAAATCAATTCATTACTTGAGTTAAGGCATTAGTACATCGATTGATCCAAGTAAAAATTAATTTCAACTGGTTGTGCCAGAGTAATTATTTTCTAACTCGACTTAATGCATTAGTATATAGATTAATTCAAGTAAAAATTGATTCCAACTGGTTATGCCAGAGTAATCAATTCCTTACTTGAGTTAATGCTTTAGTACATCGATTAATCGAAGTTTATATTGAATTTAATTGGTTGTGCTGGAGAAATCAATTCATTACTTGAGTTAAGGCATTAGTACATCGATTGATCCAAGTAAAAATTAATTTCAACTGGTTGTGCCAGAGTAATTATTTTCTAACTCGACTTAATGCATTAGTATATAGATTAATTCAAGTAAAAATTGATTCCAACTGGTTATGCCAGAGTAATCAATTCCTTACTTGAGTTAATACTTTAGTACATCGATTAATCGAAGTTTATATTGAATTTAATTGGTTGTGCTGGAGTAATCAAGTCATTACTTGAGTTAAGGCTTTAGTACATCGATTAATCCAAGTAAAACTTAATTTCAACTGGTTGTGCCGGAGTAATTAATTCCTTACTTGAGTTAATGCTTTAGTACATCGATTAATCGAAGTTTATATTGAATTTAATTGGTTGTGCTGGAGAAATCAATTCATTACTTGAGTTAAGGCATTAGTACATCGATTAATCCAAGTAAAACTTAATTTCAACTGGTTGTGCCGGAGTAATTAATTCCTTACTTGAGTTAATGCTTTAGTACATCGATTAATCGAAGTTTATATTGAATTTAATTGGTTGTGCTGGAGAAATCAATTCATTACTTGAGTTAAGGCATTAGTACATCGATTAATCCAAGTAAAAATTAATTTCAACTGGTTGTGCCGGAGTAATTAATTCCTTACTTGAGTTAATGCTTTAGTACATCGATTAATCGAAGTTTATATTGAATTTAATTGGTTGTGCTGGAGAAATCAATTCATTACTTGAGTTAAGGCTTTAGTACATCGATTAATCCAAGTAAAACTTAATTTCAACTGGTTGTGCCGGAGTAATTAATTCCTTACTTGAGTTAATGCTTTAGTACATCGATTAATCGAAGTTTATATTGAATTTAATTGGTTGTGCTGGAGAAATCAATTCATTACTTGAGTTAAGGCATTAGTACATCGATTAATCCAAGTAAAAATTAATTTCAACTGGTTCTGCCAGAGTAATCAATTCCGTAGTTGAGTTAACTCTTTAGTACATCAATTAATCGAAGTTTACATTGAATTTAATTGGTTGTGCTGGAGTAATCAATTCATTACTTGAGTTCAGGCATTAGTACATCGATTGATCCAAGTAAAAATTAATTTCAACTGGTTGTGCCCGAGTAATTATTTTCTAACTCGACTTAATGCATTAGTATATAGATTAATTCAAGTAAAAATTGATTCCAACTGGTTATGCCAGAGTAATCAATTCCTTACTTGAGTTAATACTTTAGTACATCGATTAATCGAAGTTTATATTGAATTTAATTGGTTGTGCTGGAGAAATCAATTCATTACTTGAGTTAAGGCATTAGTACATCGATTAATCCAAGTAAAAATTAATTTCAACTGGTTGTGCCGGAGTAATTAATTCCTTACTTGAGTTAATGCTTTAGTACATCGATTAATCGAAGTTTATATTGAATTTAATTGGTTGTGCTGGAGAAATCAATTCATTACTTGAGTTAAGGCTTTAGTACATCGATTAATCCAAGTAAAACTTAATTTCAACTGGTTGTGCCGGAGTAATTAATTCCTTACTTGAGTTAATGCTTTAGTACATCGATTAATCGAAGTTTATATTGAATTTAATTGGTTGTGCTGGAGTAATCAATTCATTACTTGAGTTCAGGCATTAGTACATCGATTGATCCAAGTAAAAATTAATTTCAACTGGTTGTGCCAGAGTAATTATTTTCTAACTCGACTTAATGCATTAGTATATAGATTAATTCAAGTAAAAATTGATTCCAACTGGTTATGCCAGAGTAATCAATTCCTTACTTGAGTTAATACTTTAGTACATCGATTAATCGAAGTTTATATTGAATTTAATTGGTTGTGCTGGAGTAATCAAGTCATTACTTGAGTTAAGGCTTTAGTACATCGATTAATCCAAGTAAAACTTAATTTCAACTGGTTGTGCCGGAGTAATTAATTCCTTACTTGAGTTAATGCTTTAGTAAATCGATTAATCGAAGTTTATATTGAATTTAATTGGTTGTGCTGGAGAAATCAATTCATTACTTGAGTTAAGGCTTTAGTACATCGATTAATCCAAGTAAAACTTAATTTCAACTGGTTGTGCCAGAGTAATTATTTTCTAACTCGACTTAATGCATTAGTATATAGATTAATTCAAGTAAAAATTGATTCCAACTGGTTATGCCAGAGTAATCAATTCCTTACTTGAGTTAATGCTTTAGTACATCGATTAATCGAAGTTTATATTGAATTTAATTGGTTGTGCTGGAGAAATCAATTCATTACTTGAGTTAAGGCATTAGTACATCGATTAATCCAAGTAAAACTTAATTTCAACTGGTTGTGCCAGAGTAATTATTTTCTAACTCGACTTAATGCATTAGTATATAGATTAATTCAAGTAAAAATTGATTCCAACTGGTTATGCCAGAGTAATCAATTCCTTACTTGAGTTAATGCTTTAGTACATCGATTAATCGAAGTTTATATTGAATTTAATTGGTTGTGCTGGAGAAATCAATTCATTACTTGAGTTAAGGCATTAGTACATCGATTGATCCAAGTAAAAATTAATTTCAACTGGTTGTGCCAGAGTAATTATTTTCTAACTCGACTTAATGCATTAGTATATAGATTAATTCAAGTAAAAATTGATTCCAACTGGTTATGCCAGAGTAATCAATTCCTTACTTGAGTTAATACTTTAGTACATCGATTAATCGAAGTTTATATTGAATTTAATTGGTTGTGCTGGAGTAATCAAGTCATTACTTGAGTTAAGGCTTTAGTACATCGATTAATCCAAGTAAAACTTAATTTCAACTGGTTGTGCCGGAGTAATTAATTCCTTACTTGAGTTAATGCTTTAGTACATCGATTAATCGAAGTTTATATTGAATTTAATTGGTTGTGCTGGAGAAATCAATTCATTACTTGAGTTAAGGCATTAGTACATCGATTAATCCAAGTAAAACTTAATTTCAACTGGTTGTGCCGGAGTAATTAATTCCTTACTTGAGTTAATGCTTTAGTACATCGATTAATCGAAGTTTATATTGAATTTAATTGGTTGTGCTGGAGAAATCAATTCATTACTTGAGTTAAGGCTTAAGTACATCGATTAATCCAAGTAAAACTTAATTTCAACTGGTTGTGCCGGAGTAATTAATTCCTTACTTGAGTTAATGCTTTAGTACATCGATTAATCGAAGTTTATATTGAATTTAATTGGTTGTGCTGGAGTAATCAATTCATTACTTGAGTTCAGGCATTAGTACATCGATTGATCCAAGTAAAAATTAATTTCAACTGGTTGTGCCAGAGTAATTATTTTCTAACTCGACTTAATGCATTAGTATATAGATTAATTCAAGTAAAAATTGATTCCAACTGGTTATGCCAGAGTAATCAATTCCTTACTTGAGTTAATACTTTAGTACATCGATTAATCGAAGTTTATATTGAATTTAATTGGTTGTGCTGGAGTAATCAAGTCATTACTTGAGTTAAGGCTTTAGTACATCGATTAATCCAAGTAAAACTTAATTTCAACTGGTTGTGCCGGAGTAATTAATTCCTTACTTGAGTTAATGCTTTAGTACATCGATTAATCGAAGTTTATATTGAATTTAATTGGTTGTGCTGGAGAAATCAATTCATTACTTGAGTTAAGGCTTTAGTACATCGATTAATCCAAGTAAAACTTAATTTCAACTGGTTGTGCCGGAGTAATTAATTCCTTACTTGAGTTAATGCTTTAGTACATCGATTAATCGAAGTTTATATTGAATTTAATTGGTTGTGCTGGAGAAATCAATTCATTACTTGAGTTAAGGCATTAGTACATCGATTAATCCAAGTAAAAATTAATTTCAACTGGTTCTGCCAGAGTAATCAATTCCGTAGTTGAGTTAATTCTTTAGTACATCAATTAATCGAAGTTTACATTGAATTTGATTGGTTGTGCTGGAGTAATCAATTCATTACTTGAGTTCAGGCATTAGTACATCGATTGATCCAAGTAAAAATTAATTTCAACTGGTTGTGCCAGAGTAATTATTTTCTAACTCGACTTAATGCATTAGTATATAGATTAATTCAAGTAAAAATTGATTCCAACTGGTTATGCCAGAGTAATCAATTCCTTACTTGAGTTAATACTTTAGTACATCGATTAATCGAAGTTTATATTGAATTTAATTGGTTGTGCTGGAGAAATCAATTCATTACTTGAGTTCAGGCATTAGTACATCGATTGATCCAAGTAAAAATTAATTTCAACTGGTTGTGCCAGAGTAATTATTTTCTAACTCGACTTAATGCATTAGTATATAGATTAATTCAAGTAAAAATTGATTCCAACTGGTTATGCCAGAGTAATCAATTCCTTACTTGAGTTAATACTTTAGTACATCGATTAATCGAAGTTTATATTGAATTTAATTGGTTGTGCTGGAGTAATCAATTCATTACTTGAGTTCAGGCATTAGTACATCGATTGATCCAAGTAAAAATTAATTTCAACTGGTTGTGCCAGAGTAATTATTTTCTAACTCGACTTAATGCATTAGTATATAGATTAATTCAAGTAAAAATTGATTCCAACTGGTTATGCCAGAGTAATCAATTCCTTACTTGAGTTAATACTTTAGTACATCGATTAATCGAAGTTTATATTGAATTTAATTGGTTGTGCTGGAGAAATCAATTCATTACTTGAGTTAAGGCATTAGTACATCGATTAATCCAAGTAAAAATTAATTTCAACTGGTTCTGCCAGAGTAATCAATTCCGTAGTTGAGTTAATTCTTTAGTACATCAATTAATCGAAGTTTACATTGAATTTAATTGGTTGTGCTGGAGTAATCAAGTCATTACTTGAGTTAAGGCTTTAGTACATCGATTAATCCAAGTAAAACTTAATTTCAACTGGTTGTGCCGGAGTAATTAATTCCTTACTTGAGTTAATGCTTTAGTACATCGATTAATCGAAGTTTATATTGAATTTAATTGGTTGTGCTGGAGAAATCAATTCATTACTTGAGTTAAGGCTTTAGTACATCGATTAATCCAAGTAAAACTTAATTTCAACTGGTTGTGCCGGAGTAATTAATTCCTTACTTGAGTTAATGCTTTAGTACATCGATTAATCGAAGTTTATATTGAATTTAATTGGTTGTGCTGGAGAAATCAATTCATTACTTGAGTTAAGGCATTAGTACATCGATTAATCCAAGTAAAAATTAATTTCAACTGGTTCTGCCAGAGTAATCAATTCCGTAGTTGAGTTAATTCTTTAGTACATCAATTAATCGAAGTTTACATTGAATTTAATTGGTTGTGCCGGAGTAATTAATTCCTTACTTGAGTTAATGCTTTAGTACATCGATTAATCGAAGTTTATATTGAATTTAATTGGTTGTGCTGGAGAAATCAATTCATTACTTGAGTTAAGGCTTTAGTACATCGATTAATCCAAGTAAAACTTAATTTCAACTGGTTGTGCCGGAGTAATTAATTCCTTACTTGAGTTAATGCTTTAGTACATCGATTAATCGAAGTTTATATTGAATTTAATTGGTTGTGCTGGAGAAATCAATTCATTACTTGAGTTAAGGCTTTAGTACATCGATTAATCCAAGTAAAACTTAATTTCAACTGGTTGTGCCGGAGTAATTAATTCCTTACTTGAGTTAATGCTTTAGTACATCGATTAATCGGAGTTTATATTGAATTTAATTGGTTGTGCTGGAGAAATCAATTCATTACTTGAGTTAAGGCATTAGTACATCGATTAATCCAAGTAAAAATTAATTTCAACTGGTTCTGCCAGAGTAATCAATTCCGTAGTTGAGTTAATTCTTTAGTACATCAATTAATCGAAGTTTACATTGAATTTAATTGGTTGTGCTGGAGTAATCAATTCATTACTTGAGTTCAGGCATTAGTACATCGATTGATCCAAGTAAAAATTAATTTCAACTGGTTGTGCCAGAGTAATTATTTTCTAACTCGACTTAATGCATTAGTATATAGATTAATTCAAGTAAAAATTGATTCCAACTGGTTATGCCAGAGTAATCAATTCCTTACTTGAGTTAATACTTTAGTACATCGATTAATCGAAGTTTATATTGAATTTAATTGGTTGTGCTGGAGAAATCAATTCATTACTTGAGTTAAGGCATTAGTACATCGATTAATCCAAGTAAAAATTAATTTCAACTGGTTGTGCCGGAGTAATTAATTCCTTACTTGAGTTAATGCTTTAGTACATCGATTAATCGAAGTTTATATTGAATTTAATTGGTTGTGCTGGAGAAATCAATTCATTACTTGAGTTAAGGCTTTAGTACATCGATTAATCCAAGTAAAACTTAATTTCAACTGGTTGTGCCGGAGTAATTAATTCCTTACTTGAGTTAATGCTTTAGTACATCGATTAATCGAAGTTTATATTGAATTTAATTGGTTGTGCTGGAGAAATCAATTCATTACTTGAGTTAAGGCATTAGTACATCGATTAATCCAAGTAAAAATTAATTTCAACTGGTTCTGCCAGAGTAATCAATTCCGTAGTTGAGTTAATTCTTTAGTACATCAATTAATCGAAGTTTACATTGAATTTAATTGGTTGTGCTGGAGTAATCAATTCATTACTTGAGTTCAGGCATTAGTACATCGATTGATCCAAGTAAAAATTAATTTCAACTGGTTGTGCCCGAGTAATTATTTTCTAACTCGACTTAATGCATTAGTATATAGATTAATTCAAGTAAAAATTGATTCCAACTGGTTATGCCAGAGTAATCAATTCCTTACTTGAGTTAATACTTTAGTACATCGATTAATCGAAGTTTATATTGAATTTAATTGGTTGTGCTGAAGAAATCAATTCATTACTTGAGTTAAGGCATTAGTACATCGATTAATCCAAGTAAAAATTAATTTCAACTGGTTGTGCCGGAGTAATTAATTCCTTACTTGAGTTAATGCTTTAGTACATCGATTAATCGAAGTTTATATTGAATTTAATTGGTTGTGCTGGAGAAATCAATTCATTACTTGAGTTAAGGCTTTAGTACATCGATTAATCCAAGTAAAACTTAATTTCAACTGGTTGTGCCGGAGTAATTAATTCCTTACTTGAGTTAATGCTTTAGTACATCGATTAATCGAAGTTTATATTGAATTTAATTGGTTGTGCTGGAGAAATCAATTCATTACTTGAGTTAAGGCATTAGTACATCGATTAATCCAAGTAAAACTTAATTTCAACTGGTTGTGCCGGAGTAATTAATTCCTTACTTGAGTTAATGCTTTAGTACATCGATTAATCGAAGTTTATATTGAATTTAATTGGTTGTGCTGGAGAAATCAATTCATTACTTGAGTTAAGGCATTAGTACATCGATTAATCCAAGTAAAAATTAATTTCAACTGGTTGTGCCGGAGTAATTAATTCCTTACTTGAGTTAATGCTTTAGTACATCGATTAATCGAAGTTTATATTGAATTTAATTGGTTGTGCTGGAGAAATCAATTCATTACTTGAGTTAAGGCATTAGTACATCGATTAATCCAAGTAAAAATTAATTTCAACTGGTTGTGCCGGAGTAATTAATTCCTTACTTGAGTTAATGCTTTAGTACATCGATTAATCGAAGTTTATATTGAATTTAATTGGTTGTGCTGGAGAAATCAATTCATTACTTGAGTTAAGGCATTAGTACATCGATTAATCCAAGTAAAAATTAATTTCAACTGGTTGTGCCGGAGTAATTAATTCCTTACTTGAGTTAATGCTTTAGTACATCGATTAATCGAAGTTTATATTGAATTTAATTGGTTGTGCTGGAGAAATCAATTCATTACTTGAGTTAAGGCTTTAGTACATCGATTAATCCAAGTAAAACTTAATTTCAACTGGTTGTGCCGGAGTAATTAATTCCTTACTTGAGTTAATGCTTTAGTACATCGATTAATCGAAGTTTATATTGAATTTAATTGGTTGTGCTGGAGAAATCAATTCATTACTTGAGTTAAGGCATTAGTACATCGATTAATCCAAGTAAAACTTAATTTCAACTGGTTGTGCCGGAGTAATTAATTCCTTACTTGAGTTAATGCTTTAGTACATCGATTAATCGAAGTTTATATTGAATTTAATTGGTTGTGCTGGAGAAATCAATTCATTACTTGAGTTAAGGCTTTAGTACATCGATTAATCCAAGTAAAACTTAATTTCAACTGGTTGTGCCGGAGTAATTAATTCCTTACTTGAGTTAATGCTTTAGTTCATCGATTAATCGAAGTTTATATTGAATTTAATTGGTTGTGCTGGAGTAATCAATTCATTACTTGAGTTCAGGCATTAGTACATCGATTGATCCAAGTAAAAATTAATTTCAACTGGTTGTGCCAGAGTAATTATTTTCTAACTCGACTTAATGCATTAGTATATAGATTAATTCAAGTAAAAATTGATTCCAACTGGTTATGCCAGAGTAATCAATTCCTTACTTGAGTTAATACTTTAGTACATCGATTAATCGAAGTTTATATTGAATTTAATTGGTTGTGCTGGAGTAATCAAGTCATTACTTGAGTTAAGGCTTTAGTACATCGATTAATCCAAGTAAAACTTAATTTCAACTGGTTGTGCCGGAGTAATTAATTCCTTACTTGAGTTAATGCTTTAGTACATCGATTAATCGAAGTTTATATTGAATTTAATTGGTTGTGCTGGAGAAATCAATTCATTACTTGAGTTAAGGCTTTAGTACATCGATTAATCCAAGTAAAACTTAATTTCAACTGGTTGTGCCAGAGTAATTATTTTCTAACTCGACTTAATGCATTAGTATATAGATTAATTCAAGTAAAAATTGATTCCAACTGGTTATGCCAGAGTAATCAATTCCTTACTTGAGTTAATGCTTTAGTACATCGATTAATCGAAGTTTATATTGAATTTAATTGGTTGTGCTGGAGAAATCAATTCATTACTTGAGTTAAGGCATTAGTACATCGATTAATCCAAGTAAAACTTAATTTCAACTGGTTGTGCCAGAGTAATTATTTTCTAACTCGACTTAATGCATTAGTATATAGATTAATTCAAGTAAAAATTGATTCCAACTGGTTATGCCAGAGTAATCAATTCCTTACTTGAGTTAATGCTATAGTACATCGATTAATCGAAGTTTATATTGAATTTAATTGGTTGTGCTGGAGAAATCAATTCATTACTTGAGTTAAGGCATTAGTACATCGATTGATCCAAGTAAAAATTAATTTCAACTGGTTGTGCCAGAGTAATTATTTTCTAACTCGACTTAATGCATTAGTATATAGATTAATTCAAGTAAAAATTGATTCCAACTGGTTATGCCAGAGTAATCAATTCCTTACTTGAGTTAATACTTTAGTACATCGATTAATCGAAGTTTATATTGAATTTAATTGGTTGTGCTGGAGTAATCAAGTCATTACTTGAGTTAAGGCTTTAGTACATCGATTAATCCAAGTAAAACTTAATTTCAACTGGTTGTGCCGGAGTAATTAATTCCTTACTTGAGTTAATGCTTTAGTACATCGATTAATCGAAGTTTATATTGAATTTAATTGGTTGTGCTGGAGAAATCAATTCATTACTTGAGTTAAGGCATTAGTACATCGATTAATCCAAGTAAAACTTAATTTCAACTGGTTGTGCCGGAGTAATTAATTCCTTACTTGAGTTAATGCTTTAGTACATCGATTAATCGAAGTTTATATTGAATTTAATTGGTTGTGCTGGAGAAATCAATTCATTACTTGAGTTAAGGCTTTAGTACATCGATTAATCCAAGTAAAACTTAATTTCAACTGGTTGTGCCGGAGTAATTAATTCCTTACTTGAGTTAATGCTTTAGTACATCGATTAATCGAAGTTTATATTGAATTTAATTGGTTGTGCTGGAGTAATCAATTCATTACTTGAGTTCAGGCATTAGTACATCGATTGATCCAAGTAAAAATTAATTTCAACTGGTTGTGCCAGAGTAATTATTTTCTAACTCGACTTAATGCATTAGTATATAGATTAATTCAAGTAAAAATTGATTCCAACTGGTTATGCCAGAGTAATCAATTCCTTACTTGAGTTAATACTTTAGTACATCGATTAATCGAAGTTTATATTGAATTTAATTGGTTGTGCTGGAGTAATCAAGTCATTACTTGAGTTAAGGCTTTAGTACATCGATTAATCCAAGTAAAACTTAATTTCAACTCCGGTTGTGCCGGAGTAATTAATTCCTTACTTGAGTTAATGCTTTAGTACATCGATTAATCGAAGTTTATATTGAATTTAATTGGTTGTGCTGGAGAAATCAATTCATTACTTGAGTTAAGGCTTTAGTACATCGATTAATCCAAGTAAAACTTAATTTCAACTGGTTGTGCCGGAGTAATTAATTCCTTACTTGAGTTAATGCTTTAGTACATCGATTAATCGAAGTTTATATTGAATTTAATTGGTTGTGCTGGAGAAATCAATTCATTACTTGAGTTAAGGCATTAGTACATCGATTAATCCAAGTAAAAATTAATTTCAACTGGTTCTGCCAGAGTAATCAATTCCGTAGTTGAGTTAATTCTTTAGTACATCAATTAATCGAAGTTTACATTGAATTTAATTGGTTGTGCTGGAGTAATCAATTCATTACTTGAGTTCAGGCATTAGTACATCGATTGATCCAAGTAAAAATTAATTTCAACTGGTTGTGCCAGAGTAATTATTTTCTAACTCGACTTAATGCATTAGTATATAGATTAATTCAAGTAAAAATTGATTCCAACTGGTTATGCCAGAGTAATCAATTCCTTACTTGAGTTAATACTTTAGTACATCGATTAATCGAAGTTTATATTGAATTTAATTGGTTGTGCTGGAGAAATCAATTCATTACTTGAGTTCAGGCATTAGTACATCGATTGATCCAAGTAAAAATTAATTTCAACTGGTTGTGCCAGAGTAATTATTTTCTAACTCGACTTAATGCATTAGTATATAGATTAATTCAAGTAAAAATTGATTCCAACTGGTTATGCCAGAGTAATCAATTCCTTACTTGAGTTAATACTTTAGTACATCGATTAATCGAAGTTTATATTGAATTTAATTGGTTGTGCTGGAGTAATCAATTCATTACTTGAGTTCAGGCATTAGTACATCGATTGATCCAAGTAAAAATTAATTTCAACTGGTTGTGCCAGAGTAATTATTTTCTAACTCGACTTAATGCATTAGTATATAGATTAATTCAAGTAAAAATTGATTCCAACTGGTTATGCCAGAGTAATCAATTCCTTACTTGAGTTAATACTTTAGTACATCGATTAATCGAAGTTTATATTGAATTTAATTGGTTGTGCTGGAGAAATCAATTCATTACTTGAGTTAAGGCATTAGTACATCGATTAATCCAAGTAAAAATTAATTTCAACTGGTTCTGCCAGAGTAATCAATTCCGTAGTTGAGTTAATTCTTTAGTACATCAATTAATCGAAGTTTACATTGAATTTAATTGGTTGTGCTGGAGTAATCAAGTCATTACTTGAGTTAAGGCTTTAGTACATCGATTAATCCAAGTAAAACTTAATTTCAACTGGTTGTGCCGGAGTAATTAATTCCTTACTTGAGTTAATGCTTTAGTACATCGATTAATCGAAGTTTATATTGAATTTAATTGGTTGTGCTGGAGAAATCAATTCATTACTTGAGTTAAGGCTTTAGTACATCGATTAATCCAAGTAAAACTTAATTTCAACTGGTTGTGCCGGAGTAATTAATTCCTTACTTGAGTTAATGCTTTAGTACATCGATTAATCGAAGTTTATATTGAATTTAATTGGTTGTGCTGGAGAAATCAATTCATTACTTGAGTTAAGGCTTTAGTACATCGATTAATCCAAGTAAAACTTAATTTCAACTGGTTGTGCCGGAGTAATTAATTCCTTACTTGAGTTAATGCTTTAGTACATCGATTAATCGAAGTTTATATTGAATTTAATTGGTTGTGCTGGAGAAATCAATTCATTACTTGAGTTAAGGCATTAGTACATCGATTAATCCAAGTAAAAATTAATTTCAACTGGTTCTGCCAGAGTAATCAATTCCGTAGTTGAGTTAATTCTTTAGTACATCAATTAATCGAAGTTTACATTGAATTTAATTGGTTGTGCTGGAGTAATCAATTCATTACTTGAGTTAAGGCATTAGTACTTCGATTAATCCAAGTACAAATTAATTTCGACTGCTTTGCCAGAGTAATTAATTCCTTAGTTGAGTTAATGCTTTAGTACATCGATTAATGGAAGTTTATATTGAATTTAATTGGTTGTGCCAGAGTAATCAATTCCTTACTTGGGTTAATACTTTAGTACATCGATTAATCGAAGATTATATTGAATTTAATTGGTTGTGCTGGAGTAATCAATTCATTACTTGAGTTAATGCATTAGTACATGGATTAATCCAAGTTCAAATTTATTTTAGGCATTAGTATATCGATTAATTCAACTTCAAATTTATTTTAATTGGTTGTGCCAGAGCAATTAATTTCTAACTTGGGTTGAGGCATTGTTACATCGATTTCTCTAAGTTAAAATTTATTGGAACTTATTGTGCTTAATTAATCAATTCGGATCTCGAGTTTCGAAATGTTTTGATCAATGTATCTGAAGATTAATTTTATTTGGTGGACCTAGTATGATTCATTTGCATGATAAGTTACAATTTCGAATGTTAAAAAAAAATTCGACCGCACCTTCATTAATCGCCGAATCAAAAACGCTTAATTTTCTTCGGAAAAGTGTCATTGTAAAATTTCATTGTAAATTTCATTGTAAAAATGTTTGAAATAACGTCTAACGTTGAGCAATATTTGAGTCAGAGTGGGGGAAGTCGGAGCGGTGACGCCACACTAAGGTCGCGGCCAAATCTTGCCGACGCCGCGAGTTGTGAGTGGAATCTATTGTTAAGTACTCGTTAAATAGTGAGTAATTAATTAGTAATAAATTATTAGTGTGGTTTCAACCATTTTAATAGTATTTTTATGGGGTTGTGCTAGCCTGACGGTTAAGCTGGCACAACCCCTTCTATTTTTTTTAAATAAACAGTAATTAATTTCGCTTTTCGTTAATTAATTAGTTATTAATGAGTACTAAATCCTCTGATAGGTTTCAACTGATTGTGCCATAAGGGTTGTTCCAGCTTGACGGCAGAGATATTAAACAATGTTCAACAAAATAAATCAGAATCTAATATAGAATAAGAAGTGTGAAGAAGAAACAGTGAAAGTGGATAAACGTACAGTGATACGAAAGAGGAAATCATAATTAAAATGATTCCAAGACTATCAGAAGATAGCACAAACTATTAAAATAAGTTATAGATTTAAGATAGTATTAAGAAAGTTGAGTTCAACAATGTTATATAAATGTTATTTATATTCAATATTATGTATTGAATTTAAGAATTGACAAATGTCAAAATTGACATAAGAATTAGAATAATCAAGTTAATAGGAACCTAATCCATAGGTTATCTTATACCAAAATATGTGGAAAAATATTGGCAATATTAATTTAGATAACAGAATGCATCATCACTTTAAATAATTTGAAAATCTTCAATAATTCAAAATTTCAAGAATACTTAATTTTGATTGGTCCATACAAAATTCAATCAACAATTAAAAAGTTCTGTCAGATCCAACAATGGAAATAGCATCCTAGATAAGGAAAGGAAGTAACTTATTGGTTGAAAATGACATAAACTGGCGTCCTTTTGTGGGTCCTATAAAAAGGAAACAGAAAGGGAAGCTAGACAGTTTGTATTTACATCTGAGATTGAAAGTATCTCCTGCAGCTCAAGTCTATTTCCATAACCTTAGTTTATGATAACGTCGGAGAACTGAAACAGTCTCTGTAGCTTCGACAAGTTCATATAACCGGAGCATATAAATTATTCCTACGAAGCAAGTAGTGTTCAAGAATTATAGTATCAACGTTTAAGGTTATAATAACCACAGTTATTCCAGTAGCATCGTAGAATAGTCCAGTTCATTATAGAAGAAGTTTTATATATTAAAAGAATAAAACAATCAACAATTTATTATCAACAGTTCCTAAATTATAAAGAAGAATCAACGTAGTTTACCTGTATATGTGTAACAGCAGAGCATTGTTTTCAAAAGTGAATAATCAAATAATCAAGAAGATATAAAATCATCAGAACATTGCCAACATTCTGTCTCGTATTATTGGATATAGCTAAAAGTTAGTTTATTTATAATATCCTCATTGTGTTTGTGTCTCTGAATGTAAAATTGTTATTTGTAAACAAGTATTAATATTAAGTAGTTTTGAGGTTAAACATAGAGAATATAAAATTACAAAGAACTATTTATCAACATAGAAATTTCAGAACATATAGGTAAATTGTAAAATCTGTAAACTTAATACAGGATCATAAATATTGCAATATAAACTTCTAACATTCAAACAAAAATATTGTGTTTGATTCCATATAACATATACATATATCAAATTCAATTCAAATCAATACATAACCATTCAAATCAAATAAAATTTTAGAAAATAAAAAGCTAGCCGGAAATTAAAATTAAACTTAGAATTCAGATAGAATCACTAAGATTAAATAAACTCAGTAAAGAGTTTTACTGTATTAATTGTCAGCACAACGTGAGATAATCAAAACTCACTATAGAGTATCTTAATAATACATATAAAAAAATTAAATATTATATACAAATTTGGTTGCCTGATATTACACACATCAAAAGAATCTAAGGGTCAAGCATATTTTGGGATTGTTTGTTAATTCTCGGAGATCCACGTGGCATTATCGCGTTGCAGATCTTTGTTTGCTATTTACACAACACTTTTTTCTCTTTTTGAACATCATAGCATGTGTTCCTCTTTTTTCCAACGACTATTCATTTTCTTCATGTCGTTTCTTGTTTCATTCATCAGATCAAATCAGATGTTATCCTACCAGCGAATGGTAATTATTGAAAATTTTGAGTAGTGTTGTTTGTCTAAATTATGGAACGTAATCACCTTCAGAGAGACGTGCACTTAAGGGCAATTGGAATGCTTCAAGCTGGAATGTCGCAGAGGGTTGTTGCCAATGAATTAGGGACTAACTAACCAGACCACTATAAGTTGTTTATGGATTCGTTATAATCAAACTGGTGATGTTAGAGAGCAACATACTGGCCGTACCAGAATAACAACGGCGGCACAGAACAGATTTCTGAGAATTCAAGCTCTGAGAAATCCAACCCACACGGCAGGTCAACTTAGTTCGGAACTCAGAAACGCTCACCATATACAGATAAGTGACCAAACTGTGAGAAATAGACTACACGAGTCCAATTTACGTGCCAGGCGTCCATGGAGAGCTCCACCATTATCCAGAGGAAATCGCGAGGCCCGAATAGTCTGGGCTAGAAATCACATCGAATGGGGCGTGCAAGAATGGACTCCTGTGTTGTTTAGTGATGAATCGAGATTCGGTTTACGGCCAGAGGAGGTTTGGAGACTTAGGACTGCACAGGAAGTTCACAGCTACCAAGGCGGAACGGTGATGGTTTGGGGTGGTATCAGCATTGGCGGAAGAAGCGACCTCGTATTGCTGGAGAGGCTTGTAAATGCTCTTAGATATAGGGACCTGATATTAGAACCATTCGTCATTCCGTATGCAGCTGCAGTAGG
Source organism: Endomychus coccineus (assembly GCA_958510875.1). Lineage (NCBI taxonomy): Eukaryota > Metazoa > Arthropoda > Insecta > Coleoptera > Endomychidae > Endomychus > Endomychus coccineus. The sequence goes on from OY294070.1 coordinate 47,797,750, forward strand.
TGAAAACTTCATCTTCATGCATGACAATGCGCGCCCTCATACCGCCGCGATCGTAAGAGATTACTTGGGTGAGAGTGGTATAAGTGTTTTGGATTGGCCTGCTCAATCGCCAGACCTGAATCCGATTGAGCATGTGTGGGATTTGCTTGGCAGAAGAATTTTAAGGCGTAACATTCTCTTCCAGACACTAAATCAATTGTTCCATACTCTGGTTGAAGAATGGAATGCGATTGATCAGGAAAGCATCGATAACCTTATTCTCAGCTTACCAAATCGATGTAGGGCAGTTTTGAACAATCGCGGTGGACACACTCTGTATTAGACCTTGACCAGTGACCATTTTTTTGCTCAGAGTCCTAAGTGCATTGAATTCGAATTTTCCACTCTTTTCAGTTAGATTGAAGCTTTCAATTGATTTGCAAACTTTGTATGAAATTATAAATAAATTATGTGGCAAAAGATTATGTTCTACGTGGGTAACAAAAATTGTATTGAATTTCCCATTACCAAGTGACGAAACCCTAAAAATATCGCTGACCCCTACATTTTCCTGTTGTGTTTATAAGGTGACCGTAATAATACATGCATAATAGTTCAAAATTAACGCTCGAACGTCACCTTATAATGTCCGCGGAGTGGGGAACGGCTAAGTTTTTGAAACCTTCTCGCGTTAAGACGGAGCTTTACTCCTCTATACTATATGATCTCTATGGTTCTAACTAACTGTTGAATAACAGTCGCACGTAATATATTGGAATCATCCATCTTGCAACAGGTGCTAGTGTTCTAAAATAAATAAAGTGATCAAGTGCTTATAGTGCCTCGCTAAATCAACAGTGATTCCCAAAATTCTCATTCTCATCAAACTTCCTCTCAATGCATCCTTCTCAATTATTATATCAGTTCACCACGCCACATCTTTGTGTAGGTTATTATTTATTCTCAACGGTCAACCAATCAAACCAATCATTTTGTTCAATTTCTATAAAACACAATTTATGTTTCGTAATGTTTTATTTCAAGTTTTAAAATCAGTTATTTTCTATCACACCTCTCAGCCCCCCAAATCCCGAATACTCCAGCATTTTGGTATTTTTTACCCTTTTTTCATCACATTCATTTCGTTCTATCTTCCATGTTGACTACTAAGAAAATTTAGCTCCTTTGATTGTATGCGAAAATTGTTTATGGAGCTAGTTATAGGTAAGTGTGTTGGTGCATATTGTTTTTTTGAAAACACTTCCACACACACGTGCATACAATAATATTTTGCTGTTTATATATTATTACTAAAGTCGCTATTTCAGTTTCATAATGCCGAGAAATATAAGGTTTACACACACGAAACTACGGAATACGCAGCAGAGAAATTCTGAAAGGAACGCAAATGGAACAATTCGTTCTGAATGATATAAACAATCGGGTGCACATTTATAGATTCCACAAAGAATGATGAAACCGTAAAACCAAAATTACGGTTGAAACGTATCACTCAACCTGATGGTACCAAACTTTGACAAATTGTAAAAGATGCCAAGTCGAATTAAAGAAAGTGAAACTGAACCATTGATTGTCGCACTACCTGGTCCTTCCAGAACACGAAATATCTCTATGGTCTATGGTAAGTATAAACATCTCAAATTGCTGAAAAGAATTTGAAATGAAATGATTTCATTGCAATATATATCATATTTGAATATCTCTATATATTAATATTTCACTTTATTTCTGTTTCACAAAACATACCACTTATTTTTAATGATATTTTCATTAAAATGCAAGTTGCTCAATGTTTTAGAAATATATCGATCATTTAAAATTAAGAGAGCTTTTCAAGTCATAGATCTTCCACCTACAGAATGAATATATATATATATATATATATATATATATATATATATATATATATATATATATATATATATATATATATATATATATATATATATATATATATATATATATATTATATATATTCTCACTGTGATTTTCTATCAAAACTATTATGAACCCAATCAGAGTCAACCTATTCTGCCAATATCCGATTTTTTCAAATGTTTTCCATTATAATTTCAAACGTTTAAAAATTTTATCAATTGTCGTTGTATAATTTGATCTAACATAATTAATTGTAAATCTAATATGTATAAATCAATTGTACAAACACGCATTCAACTTATTCTGATCAACATACTACAAGAGATAATATAACGTGTAGACTTATATGTCCATGTTTCATAATATTTTACAAACATTGCATCACAAGTATATCAAACTATACAGAAACTATCAATTACAATTATAAATCTGACACATATAAATGAATTCAATAATGTGCTTTCACATTATTTTCTTCAACATATATCTTAATAGATAATTCAGTGTCAACATTTATATTATGACATTTCATAATAAATATCGAACGATGGAACACAGGAAATATATTCCAATTATTAAAATATATTTCAAAGGCAATTTATGGTTGCTTTCCTCATAAGTTTTGGAAAAATCTTCTATGAATACAGTGGTCACTGATAATCTAAATGTTATTTCTAAGAGGTTTTGTTATAAGCGATAATATAATAAGATTCTTGACCCAGTATGAATTATATAAAAAATTCTCGGGAATTAGGTCACATTAACACTCTGTTATAAATGTTCGTCTTTACGTACGTTTCGGTCTCACGACCATCATCAGAAGACTTATTTTGTTAAAAAGGGGTTAACTAAAACTAATTAGCACAAGCGTCCATATCGCACAATCTTCAATCAAAAAGCTCACGCCGTCGAAACGAACAGAACCACGAATAATCGAAAATTGTATCGTTAATATTAAAGTATAGATTTTTTTGTAACAAGAAACCACTGTTAAGTAATATTCTCATAATGTACAAACGCATATTGCTATGGTCTCAAAGCAACTGAAGTTCTAAGCTATTTGTTTGTAATAACACGACCCAGATGTAGATTTATGACGTACTTGAAAAGGTTTTAGACCTGCATTGGAATTTAGTTTACTTTAAGCGTTTTTCCTAAAATATACTTTCAACATTATAAAGACGTATGTAGGAATTTGCAAGAGTTTTAATTAATCAAGTACAGTAGAACTCCAATTATCCGAACTCCGACTATCCGAATCGCCGATTATCCGAATCACAAATTGTTGTGCCTACACTGACTTCCCCCCGCGTGTGTAGGCACAACGGCAAGTTAAGACAAGTTCCGGCGCATTGCAGTCACGGCGCACCTGTCATTGTTTGTTTTGATTAGCCAGTGTGCGTGTACAATACATACTGTATTGTTTTTATACCATGGCTTCGAAAAGAAAACGTGTTGTGCTATCGTTAGCGGACAAACTGAAAATTATAGAGCAACTCGATAAAGGTGTAACGGGTAAGAAGTTGTCTGAGATTTATGGTGTTGGAAAAGCAACAATTTCTGACATTAAAAACAGTAAGTCAACACTTTTAAACTTTGTTTCGGTGCTTGAAAATGAAGATGGAAGTTCCTCCAGGAAAACAATGAAGACAGCAACCAACAAAAATTTGGAAGATGCCGTGTTTAAATGGTTTTTGCAGCAACGTTCTATGGGAAATCCGATTTCAGGTCCAATCCTTTGTGAAAAAGCCAAAATCTTAGCAGAAAAGCTTGGTTATTCATCTTTTAAGGCTAGTAACGGCTGGCTAAGGAATTTTAAATTCAGGCATGGTGTACGCGAGTTAGATTTGGCTGGTGAGAAGCTTTCAGCAGACTCTGCAGCTGCTGAAAATTTTATTGAAAAATTTAAAACTGCATCAGAATCCTATGATCCGGAGTTTGTTTATAATGCCGATGAAACTGGCCTTGTTTGGAAAGCATTACCAAAAACCACTTTGGCTTCTAAAAGGGAATCTAGTGCCCCTGGACATAAGGTCAGTAAAGAACGTGTTACAGTGCTTAACTGTGCCAACTCCACTGGAAATCATAAACTGCCACTTCTTTTGATAGGAAAATCAAGAAATCCAAGAGCATTTAAAAACGTAAAAAAACTTCCACTCTTCTACAAAAGTCAACCCAAGGCCTGGATGACTGCAGCTTTGTTTACCGAATGGTATGATGAAGTGTTTATTCCTGAAGTGAAAAAGCACCAAAAATCGGTGGGAAAAGAAGGCAGTAAGGTGCTTTTAATTGTTGATAACGCACCCACTCATCCTACAGCAGAACTGTTGGAAAGAGAGAATGGGCAGTTTAAAACGACGTTTTTGCCTCCCAATGTTACAAGTTTGCTGCAACCCATGGACCAGTCTGTTATTGAAACAATGAAGCGCCATTACAGAAGGCAACTGCTGAGAAAACTGCTGATCGAAGGTGCTGAAGATGAAGAATTGGTTTTGGAAAATCATAGCAAAATAAATTTAAAGGACTGCTGTTACATGGTAGCGGAAGCTTGGAGTTTGGTTACGGCAGTGACGCTAAGACGTGCGTGGAATAAACTGAAAGGCCTACCGTCTGAGAAGAACAAAAAAAAAGAATCTGAAGAAAATGAGAAACAAGAATATGGAGAGGATGATGATGATGAAGATGCGTTGTCACTAGAGGAAATAAGAAAAATGATTGTAAAAATTCCTGGTTGTACAGAAGTAAGTGCTGAAGATGTAGGAGAGTGGATGGCTTGTGACACGTCTGACCCTGGTTTTCAAATTCTCAATGACGATGAAATTGTTGTAAGTGTGAGAGAAGATGTTGAAGTGGAAGTGGAAGAAGAACTTTCTGCTGATGTTGAAGTAGACGCTGGACCATCAGCTAGTGAAGCATTTGCCGGCCTCGAGACTGCTTTGAAGTGGATGGAGCGTCAGCCCGAGTGTGACCACTTGCAACTGCTCACCGTCAAGCGAATGCGTGACCTGGCTGCCCGAAAACGGTTGAAGACCGCAAAACAGCTTACATTGACGGAGATGTTTAAAAAACAATGATTTTTATTTCTAAACTTGTACATAAGTACATTTTATGTATTTATGTATATTTAAAACATGTGAAAATTTCATGTTTCTTTCATTTAATTCAATAAAAAAATAGTGCAATATCAAAACGTAGCTTTTATTCTCTCCAATGGCAATTTTTTTAAAAAAAATCCGATTATCCGAATATTTGATTATCCGAATGGGTCCCGGTCCCCATTAATTCGGATAATTGGAGTTCTACTGTAAGTATAAATCTGACTCAATCCTTGAATATCATTCCTATGATTTACAGAATTTGAATCCCTTTTTATGTGAATCATCTCCAGGATAGATCTTTTATAATAATTGGTTTCTTTAAAGTTTGAGACCATAGCAATATGCGTTTGTACATTATGAGAATATTACTTAACAGTGGTTTCTTGTTACAAAAAAATCTATACTTTAATATTAACGATACAATTTTCGATTATTCGTGGTTCTGTTCGTTTCGACGGCGTGAGCTTTTTGATTGAAGATTGTGCGATATGGACGCTTGTGCTAATTAGTTTTAGTTAACCCCTTTTTAACAAAATAAGTCTTCTGATGATGGTCGTGAGACCGAAACGTACGTAAAGACGAACATTTATAACAGAGTGTTAATGTGACCTAATTCCCGAGAATTTGTTATAAGCGATATCAGCTTTTCGGTTTAAACCATTCACTATCAAATAAACTTTATAAGTTACTCTTTGACCTTTCCAATATTATTTATTTTATACAAAAATCTCATACTCATTTATGATAATATTTCTACTAAAAGACTTATCTGCTGATTCCCAAGCAATATTCAATTGAAAAAATCCGTCAACATTTACAGCTGTAGGTATTTTACATCATTCACAATCAAATATTACATTACAGCCCTTGGATATAAATGAATTGACCGACAACAGATTCACTGATAAAATTTTATTTCAAATACATCACATTTTGTGCCATCTGATTTCAATTTTACGACTACTTTAGTCATTACTCTTACTCTTTCACAAATAACTTGGAACTATTATGTACCATTCCTTCCTTTTCGTCAGACAACATATATAGCAAGTCAGGATTTTCTGCCATATGAGATGAAACCGCACTATCTACATACATAGCATTCGATGGTTTGCGTTTACTTGAAAGGCTACAGATATACATTTGTCTCTTTTGTCAACATTTACATTTTTTTCGTGCAATAAAATATACTTACCTTGATGAATACGCTAAATATATTGATTTTATATTTCCTTTTTTGTCGATACTCCCAACATTGTGAAGTCATCTTTCACACTTTTATGATAAGTACAACGTTATCGGAACAATCATTTTGATACATTTTGTGGCAAGTTTGTACGTTACAGAGTCTGACAGAGTCTACTTGGATTTTAAAATGCCTCCACTATTGGATCATAAACTTCAGTGACACTACAACATTACACTTCTAACAAACTCTGCATCAATGAGTTTTCCAATAAATTTAGTTGTTAAGATGAGGAGGCTATTGCTTTGTTTACGTAATCTTCTATTGTATAGAACTTAACCAGCTTTATTGAACACAGGCTTCTTGAAAAACTATCGCTCAAAATCAATAATTTTACATACATAATTCAATTATTTTAGAAAGTTATTTAAATTATTATGTTCGATGATGTCTCTTATAAATGATGTTTTGATGCAATTTCACGTAATAATCATTTCAAGTCTACATGTAATATCGACAATTATGTAGAGGTGTTTTTGCAAACTAATTACTAGCTATTATCGATCTGTATTTGTAAATCTTTCCGATTTATATACAAAACTTTATTTCAAAATAATGTGCAGGGAAATCTAGTTTTCAATTTTTCGTTTCTAACGCAGATGAATCCGATGACGAAATTCTCAACGTCAATCGATTATGTATCACTCCAACCGCTAAAGATAAAAGGCCAATGAGAACCAGACCAGGCTTTCGACGTCTTTTTCAACTTTTCTAATGAAAAATAATATTATTTCTATATTTTCGTTATTAAACTTAATTTCAAGGAAATATTTTTGAAACATATTCACGCGAATCGGTAATTTTAGTATATTGATTCACTTTTCAGAGGCAACAGCATACATACAAGAACCAGTTGTACAAGAGCTGACGGTCGAAGATCAAAGGCTAATATACGAGGCTCAACAATTGATTGTTTTGGACGACCGATTAGAGTTTAGACGTAGAAACATGCCCAATCAAATGAACACCTACTTAATTGCCTACTCGTTCAGAAACACAATTTAGGACCTTGCAATTTCACCTATCCCCATTGCGAAGCTATGCATTTCCAGAATGAACAAAATACAAATGGTCTATACAAAGACTTCTGTGAATTGGGTCACGTACAATCCCACGAACAACAAGATGTACCGGCACGTCTAATGGAACTGTACACGGCAAACGTTAAAGAGGCCCGACATTTTCGACAGCGAAGTATAGCGTACAATAACGCTCTATCTTTTGCCAGTGTATGCGTGAGCGAAATACACAATCGAAATTTCCTAGGAGCCACAGGCTTGATGCAAGCACGCAATCGACATATAAACCCACCTCTCATAAACGAGGTGGCAGTTATTTTTGAAGGTAATTATTTAGGTGCCATCGAAAATTACGAGCTGAGAGCTTACGCCAGACAAGATCATAGAGTAGTCCCCCGATCCATCTCCATTCACAACAGCAACTATGATTCTCAGTGTTACCCTTGTTGTTTGCACACGGCGAACCAAGTTACACTAGCAACGTTCCACGCACCAGAGAACGTATGGATTTTATACTGAGAAATCAACATTTGCTACGTGGTGCAGGTTTCAACGACATGGACGACTATCTCAGCGTGCAATCGAAGAGATTTACCTCTAGGTCGTGTTATTAGTCTACCTTCTACGTTTCAGGGATCGTCACGAAACTGCCTCTAAAACTACCAAGACGACATAGCAATTCTGGCGAAATTCGGCAAATCCGACATGTTTATCACGTTCACGTGTAATACGCAATGGCCCGAGATTAGAGAAAATCTACAACCTGGACAACAATCTGGTGATCATCCCGATCTCATAAATAGAGTGTTTCACTCAAAATTGAAGGAATTTTTACTGGACATCAATCAACAGACGACACGTATTCGATTTAACTACGGCTTACCTGTACATGATCGAATTCCAAAAACGAGGTTTACCCAACGCACACTTCTGATGTAGTTGCAAGAACAATCAAGTTCAGAGGACCTGAAGACGTAGATTTATTCGTATGTTCCAAGATTTCATATCCACAACACGAACGAGAAATATACGAAAAGTGGTGACATACATTTTCCTAGCTACATTGAAAATTTCAAACGAATTTTTCATTTCAGGCCCAAAGACAAATGATCCATGGCCGCTGTTCCCCTCTCAACTAACACGCATTGTGTAGAGGTGAGGACGTTCGGTGTACGAAGAAATTTCTCAAAGAATTTTGCGAACAAACAATGTTCGTCGAAAACGGCTATCCGCAATACCGTAGAATAAACGACGGTATAACGATTCGGAAGGCTCGAGCGGTACTAGACAATCATCACGTAGTACCGTTCAACAAATATTTATTCAACAAATACGACTCCCACATTAACGTTGAAATATGTTCTTCACTTAGAAGTTTGAAATACATCTTCAAGTACGTGTACAAAGGTTACGATACCGTACGCGTACAATTGCGCTACGAATATATGGACGACGGTAAGTTATTTTTCTTATTCCATAATCGATTCATCAATTTATTGATTCGATTACAGGTGAAGCTTTGGTACACAACGAAGTTGAAACGTACGTAGACGAAAGATACGTTTCGATAAACAAGGAGGATTGGCGAATTAACGCTTTCCCGATGCACGAGAAAAGTCACGTCATCCATCATACAGATTGGACGTGCACTTGCTAAACGAGCAATATATCTATTTTCGGCAAGATAACAAAGAAGCGGCAGCAATTCAAACCAGACAAAGGAATACAACGTTGACGGCATGGTTACAATTGAACGTAAACGATCATGTCAGACAGTTCCTTTACCAAGAAATTCCACTAAATTACGTCTTCAATAAGACTGATCACAGATGGACACGAAGGCTACGAGGTGCCAACAAGATCATTCAAAGAATGTACAAAGTATCTCCAAGAAACAGAGAGACGTTCTATCTACGTATGTTGCTGTTACACGTACGTGGTGCTACATCATTTGCCGACAAAAGAACGGTAAGAAATTCGACGATTTTACGTTCGATTCATTAGTAACAAATAATTCTCTCATCCTCCAACACGTTCGAGGCGGCATGTAGAGCTCGCAACATTCTACGAGATAACGACGAACATCGTCGTTGTTTAGAAGAAGCCAGACTCCAACAAATGCCCAGGCAGATAAGAGTCATGTTTGCAATAATGCTGTTGAATTGCCACTTGACGAACGCAAACGAGTTATGGCAACAATTCAAATCGTACATTCACGAAGACCATATACGACGAGGCGATAACGCCAACACGGCCGAAATAAAAGCGCTCAGACATATTATGACGATCTTACAAGCGAACGACAGACACATAGAAGAGTTCGAAATCGCGTTACCGGACAATGTGCAACACGCGATGGTTGACGAAGGTAACGACAACGACGATGACGAACACATAATGGCACACGTCGATGATATCGAACGCGATATCGTGAACGAGATGAATCTGAACGAAGAACAGAGGGCGGCTTTCGACGATGTCGTCAAAACCGTCGCAGATCCCCTCCGTCAACCGAGATTGTTCTACGTATACGGACCAGGCGGCACCGGAAAAACGTTTCTCTATAATGCCAAAGCTTCGAAAGAGACGAGAGAAAACGTACCAGTGCTAGCCACAGCGTGGACCGAAATCGCGGCCACGCTCCTGAAAAACGGTAGAACGGTGGTACATTCTACGTTCGAATTACCGGCAACGACAATCGAAACGTCCACATCTGCACTCACCCTGCACAAAAAGCCAACGATTCGTCCACATTTCAGCGATAATTATAGACGAAATATCGATGGCAAACTAAAATGCTCTCCATTGTATCGACGAGATGTTTAAAATGATATGAGGCGACTTGCGACCGTTTGCCAACAAAGTTATCATCCTCGGTGGTGACTTTAGACAACTGCTACCGATACCGACTGACAACAGTGGTTCAGGCCCAAGTTTCAATTTGTACGTTAAACGAAGTTTCCTATGGGAGAGATTCCACAGAATTTGATTGACAACGTTCGAGCGAATCCAGACGAAAACGAATTCAAAGAGTGCTGCTTCGCATCGGCAACGACACAAAGAAGTAAGTTCAATAGCTGGTTGTTTCTTTGTGACACGTTCTATTCTGATGAATATTTTTCTTAGTCAAGTAGCCGTACAAAGACAATTACCTCCGGAGTACGTGTCCATACCAGCTAGATGTTTGATACGAGACGTGGTAATCGAGATCTACGGCAAACATGTAAACGTCGACGACGCGACGCTACAACAAAAGATCATCCTGTGTTTGAAGAACGACAGCTGCGATGAATTGAATGAACGCATCCTCAGCAGAGACAGGCGTACGCAAGAAAACGGCATCGCTAAAGCACAGCTGATCCGAACCTTCATGAGCGCCGACTCTGTAGTGACTGAAAACGAAGAGGTAAACCTTCCGGTCGAATTCTTAAACACCCTCAAATCAGGTACCCTACGGCCACATCAATTGAAAATTTGCGAAGGTATAGTTATTTTATTGAGAAAGTTGGCCATAGACCAAGGTTTATATAACGGAATACGATTACAAATCGTTCGTATGCTCGATAACATGTTGCACGCGAAGATTGTTTCAGGTTCTTACGTGAATAACGAAGTATTCATTGCCAGCATGGATCTAACGACGACCGCAGATCGAAACGTTCCGTTTCAGCTGAAAAGACGTCAGTTTCCGATCAAATTGGCGTTGACAATGACGATCAACAAGGGGCAAAGTCAGACTTTCGACAGAGTAGGCATCTATTTACCACAACCAGTTTTCGGTCACGGTATGCTGTACGTAGCTTTATCGAGAGCACGACCCGACGGCACCGTGAAAATTCAAATAGACGAAACTAGGACTCAGGGTAAATTATTGCGGGCCCACAGCCCAATGTTTTTACAAAAAAAATAGTCTATATGGACGCCCTACATCAATACGCTAATTGTCGTTTAGATGATGAAGAATGTTAATTCATTTGAAATTGTGCGGTGACGCCACACAGTGGGCCAACTCGCTCCAAAACCTGGACATTAAGGGAAAAAGGTGCGCGTTCGAACTTTAGTTCGATTAAATCCTGTGCAGATGGCACTAGTGCAAACTACGAGGATCGCTGGAAAAAAAACGATATATCGATGAAATTTCTCAGGATTTATCTTTGAGCGGTGAAGAACAGTGACAGAAAAAAAATAAACAGACGAATAAATTTCTTGAAGGTACACTGTTGAAGAAAACATTGCATCCTAACCTTCAATTGAAGAGAGTCTCATTTCATGATGTCGAGACTGATACAGAAGAAATGTATGTTGAAAAATATAACTCGAAGAAATAAGAGTTGTCACGAAAATGTTATAACTTTCTAGAATCGAATTTGTTCAAAGATGAAAAATATTATGAAATGATCGAAGAGAAAACTAAGGGACAAAGATAACAAGAAAAATGGTTCCAAGAACGCAAAATTCGTTTAACAGCATCTAATTTCGGCAATGTTTGCAAATCTGTCTCAGAGAAAAGAAAAGGTAATATAGTTGAAACTATTTTATATCAAGAAGAAATTAATTCTGATGCTATCTTTCACGGTGTAAAATACGAGACAAAAGTTTTACACGAATATGAGGAACATAGTGGTCATCGTGTAACACAATGTGGTTTACTGATTTATAGAAATGATCCATTTCTCGCTTGTTCGCCAGATGGTCTTGTCGCTAAAGAAGGTGTAATAGAAATCAAATGCCCTTACTCAATTCGATATGAACAACCCGAGACCGCGATAAGATGGAAAATTGAATCACATAAATAGATCATTCGAATTGAATAATCAGCATCAATATTTTTATCAAATTCAGGAAATACTCAATATCACAGAAAGAAGTTGGTGTTATTTCTTTATCTGGACTACGGTTGGCATATTTATTAGAAGGGTTTACCGTGATATCATTTATTGGGAAGAGCATATGATAAAAACTTTATCTTATTATTACTTATTTTATATTCTCCCTGAAATGGTTGATCCCAAAACTGATGATATAGGGAAAAGTCGAATACCTAAACAAAAAATCTTTACTCTGTGAGAAGTCATCAGAATATCACAGGCGTGACTCTGTACAGATCAATTTCAATTACATTGGATTGGTTAAAAATTCCGATTATTATAAAGCTCCTAAAAAATACGGAAATTACCTAGTAGCCAGATTACCTGCTAACTTCTCTAATGAACTTAGGATAAACGACTTCATATCTTTGAGTGGAAAACAATGGCTGACTGATTTCGCAGTGAATTCTTGTTTGGTTGCATTATTGCTGTCAGTGGAAAACACAGAACGTTATGTTCTTCTGACAACAGACCAAACGTATGCCATTTTATATCATTGTAATGAAATACATAGAAATTTCTTTGACGAGATTCTAAAATCACTCGACTCAGTAGTAGTGTTGCCTTTAATTATTGGCAGTGTCTAGTAGAGCTCACTGGGTTATCGCCATTACCAGAATGAAGGAGAAGACATTCATTTATTTGGATCCGAGAGGTACTTTAATGGTATAAAGTGAAGAATATAGGGTAAAATTCGATATTTTTTTTAAAGAAATGGAATGATCATGTCAATACAAATTTAGATTTCTGTTTGAGCTCAAAGTTGTTTCCACATATAAAACAAAGAGATGGTTATAATTGTGGAGTTTTCATAATTTAATTCTTTCAACAAATTCTGATGAAACAATCTTTATTAAGACCCAAAAATATTGACGAATACCGTGAATATCTTAAAGTAATGTTGTTGGATACAGCTGATGGATGCCAGAGGAATTTTTGCATGGTATGTGGTTCTGATATTGGAGGAAATATGAGCAACTCGTGTACAATATGTTCAAGAGAATTTCACATTAAATGCGCCACAATTGATGAACATTGTAAAATTTGTTTCAATTATATGGTAACTGCTGGCAGGTGATTCATTCTTACTGCATGTCAAATAAAACGTAAAATTGCTCGTATACAAGTCCATTTTAATTTTTGGTAGAAAAAGTATTTTTTTAATCTTTGATTTATAAATGTTATACCCTATTTATTATTCTATGAGGAGTATGTATCCCATTTTGACTTCATGACATTTTTCACCATGATTTCCATGCAGATTTTCCTTGATATGAGTAAGCTGAAGTGGGGTAAGCCGGACCGGTTTTCGCAAAGTACCACTTTTAACACATTTATTTTTATGTCCTCTTTCAAATATTTAACATATATTGGTATCAAGGCAAAGTAAATTCAATACTCTATAATTTGTATTGAAAAAACACCAATTTTCCTTCGAAATTTTCATTTACACTGTACCCGCTGCGAACTTTCCCCGCATTCGAGGCATTTATGTATGAATAAATATAGACCGATTACGATCTTGCCCCATTTATGATCGTACCCCACTGCACCTTATCATAATATACCTACTGTCGAAAGCTATTTATATATCAGGCAAGATCTAGATTATTTAGGGAACTGTAGGGTGGGATAGCTATACGAAGATTTAACATAATGCACGGAAGATAGGTAATTCACGAAAGTTCGAATATATCAAAATATACATTCTTGTATTCTAGACATGTTCATGCATTTTTCTTGAAAGTTTCTTGAATGAAAACTGTCTGTGATAATGAATACCTGATTTCAATTAAATGATGTTCTTTGTACAGATTAAGCAGATTAAGTTTCAATACCATGTGCTGTGATCAAGATATTTTTAAGAATTATGTTTATGTTATTTGCAAGACTGCTGCTGCAGTGTTGAATTCATTATTTTTAAGAATTGCTCATTTTACTCTGGTATTATACATATGAAATATTCAGTGATATACATATAATTCAACACTATGGTTGTGATTTTTATATAAAGAATGTGTATATTTTTTTCAATGAATGCTGTTGTTTTTGTTATATTCATCACCATCGATGTTTATTTCATTATAGTTTAATTTCATATCTTCTATTATAAGATAATTGTACCGGCTGTCCGCCGGGAAGGTATAGTACTTTGTTTTGCCGCCATTTTGGTAAACATTAGTCTTGACAGTTTATATTTGGCGGTCGTGAAGTAGACACGTGGCAAATTTATTGGGGAAAAATATTCGATGAACCAACGTGTTTTAATCGTTAAAACATTTTATCAATCAATCATCGATTACTGTGACGATGAGAAAGTTACGTGAAATTTTTGGGAGAAACAACGTGCCAACAAAACGCACTATTTATCGTGTAGTGAATGATTTCGAAGAAAGAGGGTCTGTAGGTGATAGGCCCAAGCATGGACCACAACGTACTGCAAGATCGGCTGAAAACATTACTGCTGCTCAAGAAAGTGTTCAAAACAATCCATCAACCTCAATTCGACGCCGTGCTCAGGAGCTTGGTCTTCAAAGAACAACTTTGGCCACAATTTTGCACAAGGATTTACATTCGTTTCCATATAAGATTCAGTTGACACAAGAGCTTCTTCCACAGGACCATTTACGCTGCCGTACATATGTCAATAGGATGTTACAGCTCGCCCATGACAACCCCGATTTTCATGAAAACATCATAATGAGTGACGAGGCACATTTGAATGGATATGTGAATAAACAGAATAGTCGGTTCTGGGCAATGGAAAACCCTCAAATTATTCATCAGTCACCTTTGCATCCATTAAAAGTGACAGTCTAGTGTGCAATTTGGTCAGGAGGAATCATTGGACCTTACTTCTTTGAAAATGAAAACGGCGTAACGGTAACTGTGAATGGGGAGCGATATCGTGATATGATTGAAAACTTTTTAACGCCACAACTGCATGCTTTGGTTTGATTAACATGTGGTATCAACAAGACGGTACCACATCGCATACAGTCAGGATTACAATGGAATTACTGCGCGACCTCTTTCCACAACAAGTTATTTCAAGAAATGGTGATGTTGATTGGCCTCCACGGTCGCCTGATTTGACTGCTCCGGACTTCTTTTTGTGGGGATATCTGAAAAGCAATGTTTATGCAAACAAACCAGAAACGCTTGAGCAACTCAAACAATATATTCGTGATGAAATTAATGAAATACTGCGTGAAATGTGGGCTCGCATTTGTGAGGCTAACAGAGGCGGACATTTATCTGATATTGTATTCCATACATAATTGCGGACATTAAATAAAACATTTATCAATATAAGATCCATTCTCTTTCATTTAATCAAAAATTATAAACAAACAAATTAGTCTACCTTCCCGGCGGACATCCTGTATTTTCCAAGAATGATGTTATTTTTCATATTTCTTACTATTGTTTATTGTTGTTATTATGTTCTCATCTCCACTATTTGATAAAATTTGGAATATATGTGGAATGTGCCCAAAAGACAAGTTTTATTTTCATCCACAACATACATGTTTTAACAATAGAGTGGAAGAGAAACTTCCAGAAACGATGAATTACTTGTATTCGAGATTCCTTTGAATATGGGGTGGTTTTCATGGCGAGTATTGAGATACAAAATCTGAAATGTGATAGGTATGCTTTATTATCTCGTTCTTAATACACAGTGAAAAGGAAATTTCCAGAAACGGTTTATTAACTCTGTTTTGGACATTATTTTGAATATGGGGGTAGTTTTCTTGGATAGTATTGAGAAACAGAATCTGAAATGTGGTAGGTATGCTTTCTTATCTCGTTCTAAATATACAGTGAAAAGGAAATTTCCAGAAACGGTCTATTAACTCTGCTTTGGACATTATTTTGAATACGGGGGTACCGTCAACTAGGGCGACTTCGGACAGTGAGGGTGACTTCGGACACTTGATAACTCGTTAAGTTTCGTTCGTGTAGATTCGTTCCCTCGAGTCGAATGGGCCCCGTTTCGCACGCAAGTTGAATCAGTCAGTACGCTTTGAACCACGTTGGGTTGCGCATGATACTTTCGCCGTTTTAGTCTCCTACGACGCTCCGGAAAAAATATATTATTTCCGATTTTGGAAAACAGTAAAAAGTAAGTTATCTACAGAATAATTCTGATATAATTATTCACGACTTGCGCCATTTTCACTAGCTACAGTGACTATTCAAGAATCACTTGGCGCGCAAAATCATATATTCTACCTCAATATTTTTCATACTTATATTTACATAACCCAAAAAAATCGCTTTTAGGGTGTGCCTTTGGACATGCCGCGAAAGTACGTGAGAGTGTTGAGCGGGCGTAATTACCAGAATTATAACACCGAAAATCTACGTAAAGCGATCGATGACGTCAAAAATGGAGCAAGGTCTTTGAGAAAAGCGTCGGAGTTCTATGGTGTTCCAAAGTCTACCATAAGTGATGCTGTCAAAGAAAATCATACAAAACGTGCAGAAGGGCAGCCTATCTTCAGCGAAGAAGAAGAAGATAGCCTGGTTGTTCTCATAACATGCGCCGCAGAGTGGGGATTTCCATTATCCGAATATGACATCCGTGTCATAGTGAAACAATATTTGACGAGGAAAGGAGTCAACATAAAAAAATTCCATGACAACATGCCTGGAAGGGAATGGACTAGATCATTTCTATCTCGTCACAAAGAGCTGGCTGTACGTGTTAGCCAAAACATTAAACTTTTTCGCGCACAGGTCAGTGATGAAACGTTAACCGAATATTTTTCTGAATTTGAAAAAACATTGGAGAATGTAGATGCGGGAGAATATCGTTAACTACGATGAAACAAATTTTAGCGATGATCCCGGCAAGGTTAAAGTAGACTGCAAGCGCGGCGTAAAACACTTCCACAGAATTATGGATTCCACAAAAACAAGTAGAAGCGTGAGGATGTCGGCTTCTGCAAGTGGGAACCTCCTTCCCCCTTTTGTTGTATACAAAGCCAAGCATCGTTATGAAAAGTCGGAGGAAATGGCCCTCCTGGATGCGCGTATGAAGTCAGCAAGTCCGGCTGGTTTGAAGCGATATCGTTCTATGAATGGTTTACTAAGATCCTGCTACCGTTCTTCCGTAACAAAGAAGGACCCAAAGTGCTAGTCGGAGACAGCATTTCCAGTCATTTAACGATCAAAGTTATAGAACAATGCCTGAAGGACGATATCAAATTCGTCTTATTGCCGCCTAATTCGACGCATCTTTGCCAGCCTCTCGACGTTGCGTTTTTTGGTCCATTAAAGAAAGCATGGCGCAAAATACTGACAGATTGGTAATATCAACGAAAAGGAGCTTCTGAGAAGTCCGATTTTCCTCAATTGTTACGAAAAACGCTCGATACCATCGGAGCAAAGTCAGAGGCAAATATTAAATCGGGATTTCGCGGATCTGGAATACTCCCATTCAATCCACGGGAAGTTCTTAAAAGATTGCCAAACCATGCAAGGAGTCTTCCAGATCAGTCAGTTGAAATCGGCCACGCCTTATTGGACTTCCTCAAGGAGAACAGAAATCCTCAACATAATGTTGTAAAACGAAAACGCAAGAGGATTAGCGTGGCACCTGGCCGTCAGATTAAACCAAGAGACATTCAATCGGATGAAGAGAGACCTTCAACCTCTGGTTTACAAAAAGTAAAAAGAAAGGTCAACTCCCCTACTCCCCGTGTACTTTCATCATCTGATTCAGAAAACGCGCTGCCGTTGGAAGCGCTCAAGCGAAAACAAAGTGAACCGGAGAATCCAGTGAGAACAGACACACCGGATCCGAATATTGATGATTTTGCCGTTATCGCTGTGCCAATGGAAAAATCATCGAAGAGCAAGTATTACATTGCAAAAATCGTCGAAAAACGAGGGAATAAACTTCAAGTGCTGTTCATGAGAAGGAAGAACACTACGGAAGGCTGCATCTTTGTATTCCCGAACGTGGACGATGAAGTTTCCATGGTCACTGACGATGTCTTCAGAAAATTAATTCTCCTGGCTCAACGCAGAGGAAGACATATCATCAAAAACATTCCGACCGATATTGACTTGGAATAAGAGCGGCGATCTCAGGACATGTCCTTTTATTATTTTGTAACATCTATTTGTTGGTATTAAAATGTTTTTTCAACAGAAAGTTATGTTTTTCTGAAAAACCAATCATACAAAAAAAATAGAAAGTGTCCGAAGCCACCCACGAGCTGGGAAACATCGAATTATACATGATTCAGATAGGTGTCCAAAGTCACCCCATTTTGCGGGTGAATTCGGACAATGAAAAAGTTAAAAAATAAAATGGAAAAGAAACAAAAAATGAATCATCATTCATTAAATTTTACTCCTAGGTAGTTAATCTACGTTTTGACAGAAAATGGATTACCCCTCCGCTTCCTTTTTGGCGTGATATGACGAAAGCCCTATAAAGTGTCCGAAGTCACCTCAGTTGACGGTAGTTTTTTTGGAGAGATTGAGATACAAAATCTGAAATGTGGTAGGTATGCTTTCTTATCTAGTTCTAAATATACAGTGAAAAGGAAATTTCCAAAAACGGTTTATTAACTATGTTTTGGAGATTATTTTGAATACGGGGGTAGTTCAGAGATACATAATCTGAAATGCGGTAGGTATGCTTTCTTATCTCGTTTGTAAATATACAGTGGAAAGGAAATTCCCAGAAACGGTTTATTAACTGTTTTGGAGGATATTTTGAATACGGGGGTAGTGATCAGGGTAAATATTGAGATACACAATTTGAAATGTGGTAGGTATGCTTTCTCGGCTAGTTCTAAATACACAGTGAAAAGGAAATTTCCAGAAACGATTTATTAACTTTGTTTTGGAGATTATTTTGAACACGGGGATAGTTTGCAGGGTGAATATTGAGATACAAAATCTGAAATGGGGTAAGTTTGTTCTGTCAGCTCGTTCTGAATATGCAGTGGGAAATATCATCTTATGTTTATATTGAAAGCATCATTATCATGTTTTTATCATTTTAGAGTGTAATCTTTCATTCATCATCATTATCATCATAACAATGTAGAACACTCGAATTGCTATATCAATTCGGAACATTTCGAAGGAGTAACATTTGGCAACCTTGCGCATAAATATTTCATTTCTGGAGCGACGACCGTTTATGTTTTCACACCGGTGTTTTGATCTGTGATTTTGGTACACTGTAATAAGTAATCTAATTTATTTTTACAAATAATACGCCGCGCTTAAGGAGTGATTTGTGGAATCATTTTATAAGAACAAGAAATGGTGGACAATTTAAAATGTGTAATACCATAGTAAGGAGTATAACTACAACAAATTTAAAAAGACATTTAGAACGTCGACATCCTCGAGTTCTTTTGAGTTATGCATCTGAAACTCAACGTGGACCGTCGAAATTACAGGTAATAAATTAACACATATACATTATATTGTATAATAATGCAAAGGGTTTATTCTTTATAGCAGAAAGAGTTGAGATTTAAACTACAGAACAAGATGTGGATGTGACAAATACAATTTCATCTTCCCCTTCATCCATAACTACTATAAGTACATTTCCAAATGTAGAAGAGACTTCTGCATCAAACAAAGCTCAATGTTATTGCCAACCGTTAATTAGTGAATCTTTATCTGAATTTACATCATTCAGAAGTTTGTTTCATTTGTTACAAAGTAGTTATAATATTGTATTTTCATATTGATATTTTTAGATGGTGGAACTAAAGCAGAGAAAATGACAAATGCGGTGATATATATGATTGCAAAAGATAATTTGCAAATTAAAAGCAGTAGAAAATTAGAGTTTTAAATACCTAATCAAAAATGCAAAAATTACAAAGTAGGAAAAAATAGCAAATTTAATTGATAATAAATATGATGTTCTGTCCAGACTTATTAAAACCAAGTTATTAGCAGTTTACAATGTGACAATTGATGTTTGAACCGAGATAATGACAACGAAAAGTTTTTTAGGTGTGACATGCCATTTTTATGCTGATAATCTCTTACGTAGTGTGACAATCGGTGTAAAAGAATTATGTGAACGGCATACGTCAGAATATTTGGAGGAGTCTTTGGGGGACATTTTGACTGATTGGAATATTTTGTTGGAAAATGTGACAGCAATTATTACTGATAATGGTGCAAATATTGTTGAAGCATCCACCAATATTATTGGCAAAAATAAACATTTGCCATGTTTTGCACTTATATTGGATTTGGTTGGCACTCACATTGTTGACGATGTAGAAGCAATAAAAGATGTTATAACAAAGATTAAAGCAATTGTGACATACTTCAAACAAAGCGTTGTAATGGCAGATGAGCTCAGGAAAGCTCAACCCCCTGAAAATATTCTAAAATTGATTCAGTCAGTTCCCACAAGATGGAATTATATTGGATTTGGTTGCCACTCACATTGTTGACAATGTAGAAGCAATAAAAGATGTTATAACAAAGATTAAAGCAATTGTGACATACTTCAAACAAAGCGTTGTAATGGCAGATGAGCTCAGGAAAGCTCAACCCCCTGAAAATATTCTAAAATTGATTCAGTCAGTTCCCACAAGATGGAACTCCACCTATTATATGTTGGAACGTTTTGAAAAATTGTATCAATATAAAGTTACCGTTTTAATAAAAAATCCCAAGTCCCCTGCAATGGTAGATGCTTCTGAAATAGAGCTTACAGAAGAAGCAAATTATAGCACTAATCGAGCAAGTATCGAAATAAATTTGTGGGGAAAAATATTCAACAAGCAGTAAAATAATTCCCATTATTAATTGTTTAAAACAACAATTAACAAGTTTTTTCCTCTCAACAGAAAATGCCCGCACATTTTGTAATACTGTACTTACTGAAATTGAGAAGCGTTTTGAGGCCATAGAACAAGTAACAATGTTAGGTATATCAACTATATTAGCCCCACGTTTTGAAAAGCTACACTTTAAAAATGCCATGGCCTGCTCTCAAGTAATTGTTACAATTAATCAACTGATCCAAAAACAAGTAGCAGAAATAGATGATGTAAATTCTGAGTCACCTAGTCCTTCTGAAGGGTCTTCAACTTCTTAATGGAAGTTTCATGAAGAACTGGCTAAACAGAGAGTAAAAACTTTATGGATACCAGTACTTCTAGTGGTAATTTGCATATCGATATTAAAACATATTTAAATCAACCTCCAATTTCGTTAAGTTCTGATCCATTAGAATATTGGAATGCGAAACCGATCAACTGGAAAACGTTTGTCAAAGCTTATATTTTTAATTTCACTGGATCTGTGTGATTGGCATCTGCAATAATAGTGTTTTGTTCTTGTTATTTAATATTTCTATTTTTTTTAAATTAACATGACTTATTTAATGGTCTTGTGCAATATTGGTTTAGTTGATATTTATTTAGGTTTCATCTTTGTTTTTTTTTAGATTTTGTATTTAATCCAGTACGTGGGTATCAAAAAGGGATGTTTGAATGCAAAAGGTGGGGTAGTAGCGATTTTTTAGTATGTTGTTAGGCTTGGGGTCCTTATGGAAAATCCAAGTTTTTGACCTCGAGGCGCATACGCTCGAGCCGCCATCTTGGATTTTGGGTACAAAAATTTAGTTTTTTGATAATAACTCAAAAAAGGTGGCTTTCACGACAAAATATGTTCAATAAAAAGTTAAAGAGGACAAAATTTCCTAAATTTTTTGTAAAAAAAATTTTGTTCTAGCACACATATGTTGGGAGTTACAGCTCAGTGAAGTTGCACTATTTGATAAAAAAAGTATTTTATTTTGTTATTGGGCTGTTATTTGACTAAAAGAAACAATTTAAACAAACGCAAATCATATTGAAATAATTTTTAAAGAGACTCTAGTTTAATTTTATATTAACCCATTTTATCCCATCGTCCTCATTTGAGGACAGTGGAAATAACATCATGCCAAGCGCCACCTATGAATCAATTGATTAGGTTCTCTCCTCAATTGAAATAAGGAAACTCTCTTCTAACGTTGAAGATAGTTTACTTCAAAAATATTCCGTTAAATTTTGAATAAAAGCATGTTGTATCATCGAAACACGTGTCGAGGAATGAGAGTTTTGTTTATTTCGTATATTTTATCTTAGCTCTCCGTTTATTTTAGTTGTGATGGTTTATGTGAAGTGTCAACATATTCAAGAATGAACTGTACTCATTTACGTTTGTATATAGAAATATATTAGAACAATAATTCACATATTCATTTTCTTCCTCTTCTTGATTCTCTTCGAAAGTTCTATTTTTTGAGCTTACAATAAAGTCTCAATGACGGATTGCTGTGCTTTAGTTTGTAAAAACTGTGACCGTGGCTTTGAACTATGCGTCGTAATTCTATTTTTTTGACAGTCAAAAAATCTCGGTACTACTCCAGGTTTTAGTCTAACTTTTCCACTGTTCATTGTTTTAATGTACATATAATTTTCTATATCTTCCTCTAGCTAAAACAAGTTATTTGTGTTAAACTCTCTAGAGCTTATAAGTTATCACTAATTTTAAAACTATACACATTTTGTTATTAAATATATTCAAACTGTGAGATAAAATCGAAAAACTTACTTTAAATTGATCTTCACAGCAATACACATGCGATTTGTTAGATACAAAAACCTTCACGACGCATTGCTTTCTGCCAAACATTTCTTATTTTAATATCAGAGGGCAAGTTATATATTCTGAAAGCCGGCCCTTGCTGTGATAATAAGATGACTCATAAATATAAAACAATAGTTAAAAGTATTAATCATTCCATTCAACGTAAAACTATGACTAATCATTGCATGACTACCAACTAGAACAACAGGTGTTCAAGAGTATAAATATAAGAATCGACATGTAATAATTATCATTACTTATTGTGAGTTAGAAGCTTTAACATTGCTTATAATTTAACATTGTAATTTTCAAAACATTACTGTATTTAAGCTTTTACATTGCACAATTAAATATAGTAAAAATTTAAATCGTTTTTAAAAAGTTATTTCTTCGAACCGGAAATAAAACTGGCGCAGTCGGAACGGATTCCAAGAAAGTGCATTTTTACTACAAAATCGAGTACTAATGTTCGTGCATTTTAATGCTCAAAATTGGAATTAAAGCAAATCAAACATATCCTGAACAAAATCGTCAAGATATCCAAGTGGCCTGGACAACATCGCCGAAGTCACTCATCAGCAAATCAAATATATCCTGAACAAAATCGTCAAAATATCCAAGTGGCCTGGACAACATCGCCGAAGTCACTCATCAGCAAATCAAACATATCCCGAACAAAATCGTCGAGATATCCAAGTGGCCTGGACAGCATCGCCGAAGTCACTCAATCAGAAGACATCAATCAAGTAAGAGAATCTGTTTATCCTATAATATCCACTATCACATGTCAAATGAAATAGATGATATATTGAGTAATAATGGGTGTTTTTTATTGAGGTATAGAACTTTAAGTTGGCATCACTTTTTTAACTGGCGGCCATTTTGTCAGCTGTCAAGTGATTAATATTTAGTTTGGTTTGCCATTTCATCATGAACAGGTTGACAAAAGAACAACGCTTGCAAATCGTGCAAATTTATTTCGAAAATAATGGTTCAGTTCGCGAAGTTTACCGCAAGCTCCGTCCATTTTATGGTCGACATAATCGTCCATCAGAGCAATTAATTCGGTTAACCATGGATCGTTTTCGCACTACGTTTACTCTATGTGATAATACGCATCCGCAGAGACGTCGAACAGTGCGCACCGAAGAAACAATTGCCGCTGTAGAGCAAAGTGTTGAAGAGGACCCGAATGAATCGATTCGCCACCGTGCACAGCAATTGGAGCTTTGTCCATCAACTTTATGGAAGATTTTGCGCAAAGATCTTGGCTTGCGACCTTACAAGATCCAGCTTGTGCAAGAATTAAAGCCGCGAGACCATGCAATGCGTCGTGATTTTGGTGTATGGGCCGAAAATGAGATTGATCTCGATGCTGATTTTCATCGCAAAATTTTGTTCAGTGATGAGGCTCATTTTTGGTTGAATGGCTACGTCAACAAGCAAAATTGCCGCATTTGGAGTGAAGAGAATCCACATGAGACCCTTGAGACGCCATTACATCCACAAAAACTGACTGTTTGGTGTGCTCTATGGGCTGGTGGAGTCATTGGGCCATACTTCTTCCGAAATAATGCTGGAGAGTCAGTTACCGTTAATGGAGACCGGTATAGAGCCATGATAACCGACTATTTTGTTCCCGAATTGGATGGCATGAATGTGGATGAGTTGTGGTTCCAACAAGACGGCGCTACATGCCACACAGCGCACGTCACAATCGATTTATTGAAGGGAACATTCGATGAGCGCATAATTTCGCGGAATGGACCTGTCAATTGGCCACCAAGATCGTGTGATTTGACACCATTGGATTATTTTCTTTGGGGATATGTGAAGTCGCTCGTCTACGCCAACAAACCAGAAACGTTAGGGGACTTGGAAGCCAACATTCGTGGCGTTATTGCCAACATACGGCCCCATATGCTCGAAAAAGTGGTTGAAAATTGGACCTGTAGAATTGGATTTATTCGAGCCAGCCGCGGCGGCCACATGCCCGAATCATATTTAAACATTAATGGCATAAAATTATCCTTCCAATAAAGCCAAATTGATGGACATTAAAACGATTTTCTTGTGTTTTATTTCAATTCGAAGTTCTATACCTCTAAAAAAAACACCCATTATTTATTTTTTTAAAAGTTGAATTATGATTAATTGAAGAACCGCCAATATTATTAACAATTCTTCAATCAATCATAATTCAATTGGTTTGGCATTGACCAGGTCATTTGCCACGTAGTTTGAAATTAATATATATATACCTCTTCTACGGGCCATCGGAAAAATTCCGCAGTCGCAGGATTCGAACCCGCGACCAGCAGCCACAGTGTTTATAAGATTGATTGCTTATACCACTGAGCCACCAGGCCCGCTACACCCATTATAATCAGAAAAGTAAGTAACTTAAGAATAGATAACGAAGAACCTTCTTCGTTAGGTTCAGAATTCATTGAAGAAAATAATTCTTTTAATAATTCTAATAACAATCAAACAATGGCAAATTTTAATATAAACAAAATATTCATTGACGCTGTTCCCAGTTACAATGGAGAACAAGCAACTCTAGGAATTTTTATCAATGCTTGCGAAAAATTTTTAACTACATTAATGGACCCAAATCAACCTCAAAATAATGAATGGCTATTAAGAATTCTAATAAACAAATTAGAAGGACGAGCTCTAACATTAATAGGTAGTAGAGAAGAGGCAAATACATGGCCTGCAATCAAAAATCTTTTAATATCTTATTTTGGAGATCAAAGAAACATTAAATGCTTAATTAGAGATTTAATGAATGTTAAATTAGAAAAAAATGAAACCCCATATACGCTAGGTATGAGAATACAAGATATCAGAAGTATGATTTTGAATAAACTTAGATTAGGAGAACCAGATAATGCGGTAAGAATAGTGAAAACACAAATGTATGACGAAACCTCTTTAGATTCATATTTGAATGCTTTGCCTGAAAAACTTTCAGACAAAATAAGATTCAGAAACCCTGAAAATTTAGAGAGCTATGAATTTAGTTGTAGAAGAAGAGAATGTAAACTATTACAGAGACAGAATGCATACAGTAGGAAGTAATAGATTTTATAAACCCCCAGTAAAATTACAACCGAGCAAACCCATGATTAATCGTCAAACTTATAATCCTCAAAATCTTAATCCTCAATATCAAGGTTATAATAGACAACAATTTACAAACAGACCAAATATTCCAAATCAACCAAGACCATATTATAATAGTACGAATCATTGGATTAATAGACCTCAAAATCAAAATTTTAATAATTTCCAACGACCAATACAAAATAAACCTGTACCAATGGACACAAGTTCAGGTAACACGAGACGAACTAATAATACAACTCCAAGAATGTTACAATGTACAGCAAGCACAAAGACCAAATCAACAAAGAAATTTCACGTCAGAAGAGTTATTCCATCATGAAATGGATGAAACCGAACCAGAATATTCAGATAGTCCAGAATATAATGACGTTGATTATGATTGTCAAATTGAAGAATTTGACGAAAACTATGATTACGATGAGCAAAATTTTCATTTAGACCAGACACAAACAGAGAAGACATAATAGATCTAAATAACATTGATATTAATGTATTGCCCTACATTAAAATTCCTTATGCAAATTTAAAATTTTTAATTGATACGGGATCATCAAAATAAATCCGAAAACCGTAGATAAACATTATAAAAATTATGTTTGGAATGAACCATTTAAAATAAGATCTGCACATAATACCACCTTAAATAAATACGTCGCAAAAATACCTTTACCAAAAACATTTAATACAAAATTGATTCATAATTTTTGTGTATTCAATTTTAATAACAGATATGACGGTTTGATTGTCTCTTCGGCCGCCATTTAACGATCAGCTCAGAACTGGCACGGACCGGGGGAATCCGACTGTCTAATTAAAACAAAGCATTGCGATGGCCCCAGCAGGTGTTGACGCAATGTGATTTCTGCCCAGTGCTCTGAATGTCAACGTGAAGAAATTCAAGCAAGCGCGGGTAAACGGGAGTAACTATGACTCTATGGTTAGTGTACTACAGTCATAGGTTAGCAAGCAACGTCCTTTTAGTGAGTTCCGCCATAAGTAGTTCCGTTATTCTTTTATAGACAAGGAAAAATGGAACGAAACAAACAGTTGCCTCTGCGAATCGGGTCTTGCGGGTTACCAGCCCTCTCGACCTTCAATCAGTTGGTCAAGATAATTCAAATATAGCCTCGGATAGGCACACGGGGCATGCCTGTGTGCCAACCTCCGGTGGACCCTCTGGTCTTACCGGTCCAACTGACGACGAAGGTACATCTGTCGAACAGACGCCAAACACAGACAATGGGCGATACGAATGTCTTTATGCGACTTGTGAGCGTGTATTTCCGACCCTGAGAGGGAGAGGTGTACATTGCCAGATGGCGCATAAAGACTGGTATGACGCTCAGCTCAACACCCAAGCTAAAAAGACTAGTTGGTCGGAAGAGGAGTCTTTGCTTCTTGCGAGACGTGAAGCGCAGTTGACTATCGATGGTGTGAGATTTCTCAACCAGGCGCTCTGCCTAGTCTTTCCTACTAGAACGCTAGAGTCTGTAAAGGGACAAAGGAGAAAGCGAACACATAAGGACCTCGTTCTCCGGATGATAGAGGAGTATCAGGAACGGGCAAATTTGCCTGCGAATGAGACACCTTCTGTCGATCCGGAGGAGGATTGTACCAATATCTACAACTTCCTTAGCTATCTCCCGCCCTTGCCGACGAAGGCCCATAGACCGGAGCTCCTAGTGAACATTGTCGGTTCTCTGAGAGGAGGCTCCGAGGAAGGACTTCTGGAGGAATTAACCATATACCTCCGGACTATGTTTCCGCCTATCCACAAACACAAGAAGGTGCAGCCTTCAGCTAGAGCACCCCCACATGAACCACTACCGCACGCGCGCGTTCATGAGAGACTTGCGAGAAGGCACGAATATGCCAAAGTACAAGGTCTGTGGCGACGGAATCCGTGTAAATGTCTTAGGACAATTCTCACGGACAAGACTTCTTCGAACACTCCTCCAAAAGAGGTCATGATTCCCTTCTGGAAACAAGTCATGACCGGTGGGGAGGTTACGTCGCCCGATGTTAGTGATAGGCGGGAAGGTAAGGCAGAACTTTGGTCGAAACCAATTACTTGCGATGAGATTCAGAAGGCATTTCCCGCGCTGAGCACCTCACCAGGTCCTGATGGTGTGTCAGCCAGGCTGCTCAAGAGTGTGCCTGTTGAAATTCTTGTGAGGATTTTCAACTTATTTTTGATCTGCGGGAAACTGCCAGCATACCTTCTGGAATCACGAACAACTCTGATTCCAAAGAAAGAAGGTGCTAGTGAGCCGAGCCATTTCAGGCCAATTACTGTTTCGTCAGTAATTACTAGAACGATGCATAAGATCCTAGCATCGCGAATCTCTCAAGTAATCGAATTCGATCAAAGACAAAAGGCATTCATGCCTGTTGATGGATGCTCTGAGAATGTCTTCCTTCTAGACAGGATACTTCGGTACCATAGACAGAAGTGCAGGGGATTCTTCATGGCGTCTATTGACGTGGCAAAAGCCTTCGATTCAGTCTCGCACGAAGCAATTAACACCACCTTAATGGCAATGGGAATCCCAAAGTTAATGGTCAATTACATCATGGACACCTACCACAGAAGCACCACTCTTTTGACCTGTGACGGCTGGGAATCAGACCCTATTCAGCCTACTTGTGGGGTGAAGCAGGGCGATCCTTTATCTCCTATCATTTTCAATATGATAATTGAACGTCTGTTACAACTTCTTCCAACAGATGTGGGGGTAAAGGTAGGCGGAAAAAAGGTGAATGCTTCCGCATTCGCCGACGACCTGATATTTTTCGCCACCACGTCACAGGGATTGCAAAGTCTGCTCGACATCTCAACGGACTTTCTCTCGAAGTGTGGACTTTTCGTAAATACTGACAAATGCTTCACAGTCGCAGTGCGAAACGTCCCGCACGAGAAAAAGAGTGTGGTAGATGCCAACACCATATTCCACTGCCAAGGCAGGCCTTTACCTGCCTTGAGAAGATCTGACGAGTGGAAATACTTGGGAATCCCATTTACGCCAGAAGGAAGGCTCTTAGGAAGACCGACTGAGACTTTCCAAGCCCAGCTAGACATATTATCAAGAGCACCATTAAAGCCACAACAACGCATGTTTGGCCTCCGCGTTATGGTGCTGCCAGGTCTTTATCATATTCTTAGTCTGGGGTGCACTAATATAAGTGTACTTAAGAAACTTGATAAGATGTCACGAGCTGCGGTAAGGAAGTGGTTAGCGCTGCCACACGATACCGTGAACTCCTACTTTCGAGCGAACGTGAGTGATGGTGGTCTCTCAATACCATCACTTCGTTGGAGTATGCCTCTCTTGCGGCTCGGACGGCTGAAGTCTCTAGGTGCGAGTACATCTCAAGCCGACGAGGATCCAGCCGTAACTTCATTATTAAATTCCGAAATTGAGAAGGCTGAAAGTAGATGTAATGATCACGGAATCGTGTTAAGATCAGCGGATCAACTCCAGAAGTGGTGGTCCAAGAAGTTGCATAACACCTATGATGGAGCTGGACTAGAGCAATCTAGGAAGGTTCTATCGCAACACTCTTGGATCACCGGCGGGACTAAGCTCGTGTCGGGGAAGGATTACCTGAACATGGCACGACTTAGGATCAACGCCTTGCCTGTACGATCACGAACATCTCGTGGTCGACTATCAGACCGTTCGTGCAGGGCGGGATGCAATGATGTGGAGACTTTGAACCATGTGCTCCAACATTGCGCCCGAACTTCTGTCCGCATAGCGCGCCACGACGCTTGTGTACATTATATTGCGCGATCTTTGAGAAAGGATCATTTGGTGACGGAGAAACCTCGGTTCAAACGGACCGAGGGGAATCTCGAACCCGACCTTTTGGCAATCAAAGGTAGAACAGCGTTGGTCATTGATGCCACCGTAGTGAGCGACCAACGTGATCTGCGGTTGGCCCACAAGGATAAGATCGCGAAATATAATGTACTGGAGAAGATGATTAGAGAGAAGCATCGAGTTGAGAGCGTGAACTTTACATCCATCACGCTAAACTGGAGAGGGGTCTGGAGCAAAGACTCAGCGGATGACCTAATTCGTCTGGGGATTCTGCTTAAGTCGTCATAATTAGTGACGCGCATGAATGGATTAACGAGATTCCCGCTGTCCCTACCTACTGACGCGCGTATTGTCTTTTGCGACAGGCGGACTGTGGTTGCTTTTCGTACGCTTACAAACGGCTTTACAGTACGGGGGATTCCAAACCCGAGTTGCCTTAGGAATTTGTATGCGTGAAGCTATGACTCTCGCAAGACAAACCGACGTTCGTCATCCCATTAGTGACGTTTGGTATGTTGCGAGGGTGCAAAATGGGGCGGCCCTTTTTGCCCTTGCCTTTTGGGGTGAGAGCGAACTTGGGTTGCCCCTTTTCACCTAGCAAGCGAGCCCTCTTCCCCTCGCAAGCGGGCATATAGTTAGCAAGCAACGCCTCCCAGGAGGTCACGCAAAGGAGTAATCACCACAAACCATGGGATGAAACTAAATGTTGCCTCTGCGGACTCAGGAGCTATCAACAACTTGTTTATAGTACGGGGATCGCCAAACTCGAGTTCCTCTAGGAACGGACTGCATACGTAGTTCCGCGTACATACCATCAGCTCTGGTCATGTTTCAGATGGGCGGGGAGCTTGGCTTAACTTGTCTGGCTCGCGAGGAGGATAACCTCACGTGGGACGTGCCTACAGATGAATGGCCAAGGAGCAAATTTGGTCGTATACGTCACCAAGCTCCAGAGCACATGGCGAACTCTGGAGTCATTAGCCCTACCACAGGAATGAGCGTCACCCGGTGGCGGACAGTTACTTCGTCTCAGAGCGTGGGAATTAATTATGAATATTAATCTTAACCAAAATGAAAGTGAGGTAGAGGAGTCCATCTTCGAGAGATCGAAGACGACTAGGAGGTCACCGGTCCCAGAAATGGAGCCCGTGACAAAAGCGGCAGAGAGAAGTAGAGGTGTCTGACACCGAGACTACTAGTGGATGGGACGATGCCATGGCAAGCATCGGAACCAGGGAAAGATCCGACAGGGTAAGGATGGTCGGGATGGCCATCACGAGAGAGATGGAGGAGGTCACGAGAGCGACCTCCAGAATGCAAAACGGGAAGCTCACATTCGTGAGGGCGGACCAGATACGCGTGACTAAAGCCACAGGGAGGCTACAAGCAACTATGACCAGGTTGCTTGTAGAGATGATCTCGTTGGAAGAGGAGGTGAAGGACCTCCAAAACCAACGGAGATCAGAGATGAATGAAATCGAAGAAAGAGAGAATCAAAGGGTGATAAACATCCAGAGAGAACTCCTAGAGGAGGCTAGGAGAAACAAGGAAAGAGAAAGGTCGACGACCTAAAAAACGCCAAGGCAAGGGCAGAAGGGCGACAGAAGTCTCAAGAGGCCAGCAAGGCACCACTAGAGGGAGAGTGGAAGAAGGTTTCGTACGCCGCGAAATTAAAGAGGAACATTCCAGTGCAGGAAGCAACGGTGGTGAAAATGGAGGGGAAAACCCCCGAGCAAGTGAGGGTGGAACTTGCGAAACGCCTGAGAGTTACCGAAATCG
This sequence comes from Endomychus coccineus, assembly GCA_958510875.1. NCBI lineage: Eukaryota > Metazoa > Arthropoda > Insecta > Coleoptera > Endomychidae > Endomychus > Endomychus coccineus. The sequence goes on from OY294070.1 coordinate 47,829,247, forward strand.
GAGGCCCGTTAGTGAGACTAGCGGTGAGACGAGCAGGAGGGCTGCTCGTGATATGCAAAGATGCAGAGCAGAGGAGATTGGTAGAGACCAAACTCGCCACAGAGAGGATGGCATAGAGGTGGAGGGAGTGCGAAAGCGCAACCCCACGATAACGGTGACTGGCCTGCAGGCAGGCCAAAAACCGGAGTCTATAGTACAAGAGATGTTCGAGATGAACAGTTGGGCCCAAAGGGGCAAAACAATCGAAGGTTTCAAAGAGGACATAAAGTACCTCACGAGGAGAACTTGTTTCGACAAGAGGAGAGAGAATGTGACGTTCTCAGTGGAGCCAGAGCTCCAAAAGATCATGCTGGAGAAGCAGAGGATCACCATAGGTCTGCTGTCCCACTTCGTGGAAGAAGTGATAGAGGACGGAAGGTGTTTCAGATGCTTCGCACACGGGCACAGAAAAGCGAGTTGTCCTCAGAAAGAGGACACTTGCGTGAAATGCGGCGAAATAGGCCACAAAGTCCAGAATATAATGACGTTGATTATGATTGTCAAAATGAAGAATTTGACGAAAACTATGATTACGATGAGCAAAATTTTCATTTAGACCAGACACAAACAGAGAAGACATAATAGATCTAAATAACATTGATATTAATGTATTGCCCTACATTAAAATTCCTCATGCAAATTTATTTTTAATTGATACGGGATCATCAAAAACACTAATAAATCCGAAAACCGTAGATAAACATTATAAAAATTATGTAGTAGATGTAATGATCACGGAATCGTGTTAAGATCAGCGGATCAACTCCAGAAGTGGTGGTCCAAGAAGTTGCATAACACCTATGATGGAGCTGGACTAGAGCAATCTAGGAAGGTTCTATCGCAACACTCTTGGATCACCGGCGGGACTAAGCTCGTGTCGGGGAAGGATTACCTGAACATGGCACGACTTAGGATCAACGCCTTGCCTGTACGATCACGAACATCTCGTGGTCGACTATCAGACCGTTCGTGCAGGGCGGGATGCAATGATGTGGAGACTTTGAACCATGTGCTCCAACATTGCGCCCGAACTTCTGTCCGCATAGCGCGCCACGACGCTTGTGTACATTATATTGCGCGATCTTTGAGAAAGGATCATTTGGTGACGGAGAAACCTCGGTTCAAACGGACCGAGGGGAATCTCGAACCCGACCTTTTGGCAATCAAAGGTAGAACAGCGTTGGTCATTGATGCCACCGTAGTGAGCGACCAACGTGATCTGCGGTTGGCCCACAAGGATAAGATCGCGAAATATAATGTACTGGAGAAGATGATTAGAGAGAAGCATCGAGTTGAGAGCGTGAACTTTACATCCATCACGCTAAACTGGAGAGGGGTCTGGAGCAAAGACTCAGCGGATGACCTAATTCGTCTGGGGATTCTGCTTAAGTCGTCATAATTAGTGACGCGCATGAATGGATTAACGAGATTCCCGCTGTCCCTACCTACTGACGCGCGTATTGTCTTTTGCGACAGGCGGACTGTGGTTGCTTTTCGTACGCTTACAAACGGCTTTACAGTACGGGGGATTCCAAACCCGAGTTGCCTTAGGAATTTGTATGCGTGAAGCTATGACTCTCGCAAGACAAACCGACGTTCGTCATCCCATTAGTGACGTTTGGTATGTTGCGAGGGTGCAAAATGGGGCGGCCCTTTTTGCCCTTGCCTTTTGGGGTGAGAGCGAACTTGGGTTGCCCCTTTTCACCTAGCAAGCGAGCCCTCTTCCCCTCGCAAGCGGGCATATAGTTAGCAAGCAACGCCTCCCAGGAGGTCACGCAAAGGAGTAATCACCACAAACCATGGGATGAAACTAAATGTTGCCTCTGCGGACTCAGGAGCTATCAACAACTTGTTTATAGTACGGGGATCGCCAAACTCGAGTTCCTCTAGGAACGGACTGCATACGTAGTTCCGCGTACATACCATCAGCTCTGGTCATGTTTCAGATGGGCGGGGAGCTTGGCTTAACTTGTCTGGCTCGCGAGGAGGATAACCTCACGTGGGACGTGCCTACAGATGAATGGCCAAGGAGCAAATTTGGTCGTATACGTCACCAAGCTCCAGAGCACATGGCGAACTCTGGAGTCATTAGCCCTACCACAGGAATGAGCGTCACCCGGTGGCGGACAGTTACTTCGTCTCAGAGCGTGGGAATTAATTATGAATATTAATCTTAACCAAAATGAAAGTGAGGTAGAGGAGTCCATCTTCGAGAGATCGAAGACGACTAGGAGGTCACCGGTCCCAGAAATGGAGCCCGTGACAAAAGCGGCAGAGAGAAGTAGAGGTGTCTGACACCGAGACTACTAGTGGATGGGACGATGCCATGGCAAGCATCGGAACCAGGGAAAGATCCGACAGGGTAAGGATGGTCGGGATGGCCATCACGAGAGAGATGGAGGAGGTCACGAGAGCGACCTCCAGAATGCAAAACGGGAAGCTCACATTCGTGAGGGCGGACCAGATACGCGTGACTAAAGCCACAGGGAGGCTACAAGCAACTATGACCAGGTTGCTTGTAGAGATGATCTCGTTGGAAGAGGAGGTGAAGGACCTCCAAAACCAACGGAGATCAGAGATGAATGAAATCGAAGAAAGAGAGAATCAAAGGGTGATAAACATCCAGAGAGAACTCCTAGAGGAGGCTAGGAGAAACAAGGAAAGAGAAAGGTCGACGACCTAAAAAACGCCAAGGCAAGGGCAGAAGGGCGACAGAAGTCTCAAGAGGCCAGCAAGGCACCACTAGAGGGAGAGTGGAAGAAGGTTTCGTACGCCGCGAAATTAAAGAGGAACATTCCAGTGCAGGAAGCAACGGTGGTGAAAATGGAGGGGAAAACCCCCGAGCAAGTGAGGGTGGAACTTGCGAAACGCCTGAGAGTTACCGAAATCGGAGGCCCGTTAGTGAGACTAGCGGTGAGACGAGCAGGAGGGCTGCTCGTGATATGCAAAGATGCAGAGCAGAGGAGATTGGTAGAGACCAAACTCGCCACAGAGAGGATGGCATAGAGGTGGAGGGAGTGCGAAAGCGCAACCCCACGATAACGGTGACTGGCCTGCAGGCAGGCCAAAAACCGGAGTCTATAGTACAAGAGATGTTCGAGATGAACAGTTGGGCCCAAAGGGGCAAAACAATCGAAGGTTTCAAAGAGGACATAAAGTACCTCACGAGGAGAACTTGTTTCGACAAGAGGAGAGAGAATGTGACGTTCTCAGTGGAGCCAGAGCTCCAAAAGATCATGCTGGAGAAGCAGAGGATCACCATAGGTCTGCTGTCCCACTTCGTGGAAGAAGTGATAGAGGACGGAAGGTGTTTCAGATGCTTCGCACACGGGCACAGAAAAGCGAGTTGTCCTCAGAAAGAGGACACTTGCGTGAAATGCGGCGAAATAGGCCACAAAGTCCAGAATATAATGACGTTGATTATGATTGTCAAAATGAAGAATTTGACGAAAACTATGATTACGATGAGCAAAATTTTCATTTAGACCAGACACAAACAGAGAAGACATAATAGATCTAAATAACATTGATATTAATGTATTGCCCTACATTAAAATTCCTCATGCAAATTTATTTTTAATTGATACGGGATCATCAAAAACACTAATAAATCCGAAAACCGTAGATAAACATTATAAAAATTATGTTTGGAATGAACCATTTAAAATAAGATCTGCACATAATACCACCTTACATAAATACGTCGCAAAAATACCTTTACCAAAAACATTCAATACAAAATTGATTCATAATTTTTGTGTATTCAATTTTAATAACAGATATGACGGTTTGATAGGCATAGATTTACTAAAGAAATTAGATGCAAATATTGACATAAAAAATGGAGTATTAAGAACAAAAACTGCAGAAATACCTATATACTTTGAAAAACAAAATACCAGTCAATATATAAAACAATAGTTAAAAGTATTTAATCATTCCATTCAACGTAAAACTATGACTAATCATTGCATGACTACCAACTAGAACAACAGGTGTTCAAGAGTATAAATATAAGAATCGACATGTAATAATTATCATTACTTATTGTGAGTTAGAAGCTTCAACATTGCTTATAATTTAACATTGTAATTTTCAAAACATTACTGTATTTAAGCTTTTACATTGCACAATTAAATATAGTAAAAATTCAAATCTTTTTTAAAAAGATATTTCTTCGAACCGGAAATAAAACTGGCACATTAATAAACCATTTTTCTGGAGCATTCTTGGATGTGTTAGGACAGTCGGGAACCAAACAATATTTATTTACCACTTTATTCTCATTCATTATGCAATAAAATAACGAAACAGTCCAGCGATTTGCTTCTTACACACAGAGACAACACGGTAGGTACTTGGTAATATACAGTCGACTCTCGACTCGCGGCGCGGCGTTGCAAACGTTAGGTATCGCATATGCAGTGTGACGTCACAGGTAACCACGCCCCGTTTTCGTTCGCTCCAATTTCTTTAATTAATTTGAGGGTTTAAACGTTCGCGGAAAAAACTAAAATTTTGGGAATCCGTTTAAAATGAGTTATAGTTTCGATTATTAAATTAATAATTTTTTTATTGAACAAGCCCATTCAACATACTTGGCAGACTTGGTTGCAGTAGAGGCAAGATATCATATATTATGTCAAAAGCGTCTGTATAATCGAGTGCCATCGGGGAAAAAAAGAGGATATCGGCCTGCAACTAATGTTGACGAAGCGATGGAATATATTTACTCGTATCTTACCGATAATTCTGTAGAATGTCAATTTTCGCTTGATGAGCTCATGGATCAAATTGAAGGGGAATACCGTCCAGATCAGAGAACCGTGAAAGCTCGTCTTATGAATAAATATGAAGAAGATATACTTATCATTGAAAAACATAAGCAATCGCCTGTCGTCTGCTTCCGGGACACAGGTTACAAACTTCTAGCTGACCAATGGTATACGGCAAAAAAGTTAAAAACCGATGAAGAACGGCTTCGCGTTGTTAAAGAAGCAGCTGCTATTATTTTGGCAGATATCCGTTCGCAGGACTATGATATGTCAAAATATCCACCAACCGACAGTTTTTTTAAATGAGACCAATTCTGTAGTTCCACAAACTTTGAAATTTTTTTTTGAAGAAGTAATTATAAAGAAAAAGCGCGGTTCGTTTGTCAAATGGAATAGAATATGCGAAGCATTATCCCATGCTGTTACCTCTGCGGCTAGACCGAGATCTTTTTTGTCGCCGATTCTAATCGGAGTTAGTACATATTTGTATAAAAAATTCGGCTCAAGAAAACTCATCAACCTGCTATCATCGTTGGGTTTTGCGGCTAGTTATGCAGAAACGGTACTTTTTGAATCATCTGCGATTATGCGTCCGGAAGGATCGATTGACGAAACTGCATTTTCTCAATTTGTTTGTGATAATGCTGACCACAACGTTAACATGTGTTTTATGCGGTCCAAGATAATATTTCTTCCATTCATAAACTTTCCACCAAGCCAGTATGACACGATATATACATATCTGCTCTTTGCCATGGAAAAATGTGTGGCGTGCAACCAAAAAATATGCTTCGTCACCTTCGATCAGTCCCTCTATGCGAAAGCTCAAGATATCGTGGCAAATAATCCGAAATTTTCAAATGTCATCGTGAGGCTTGGAGGATTTCATTAACTCATGTCCTTTTTAGGTGAGTAAAATTAATTTTTTGTACAATTGTCATTAAAAATGACATTTTTAATGAATTGAAAACTGACGTTTTCATATTATGTGTAGAAATCACACTAGTGTTAAAAATACGTATAATAATAATATTAAAAGTATTAAAAGTAAAATAACAGATGAGATGACAGATAATCAATACTTAATATAAATCTCTAGAACCATTTTAATGGAATGTGATAATAGTAATCTGAGGAGTTACCTACTTATGAGGAATCATTTAGAAACTTTTACATGTGTTTGGCAGTTTGAACAATGGGTGAATAGTATTAATTGCCTGAGATATAACTGGAAAATTGTGCAATTCAACTACTGATACAAAATACAGATTGTCAAAGTCAAGATGTTCACATAATATGTCATGTAGCTAGAAAGTCTGAATTGTCATACAGAAATCGTCTGTTCGAATCCTCTGGATCTTGAACTTTTTTCTTTTCTTCTGACTAGCAGTAGCAGTTGTACAAAAAAATGTGTATGATACATTTGTTTAAAGTGATTTTATGTCGCTCATAGGGTTGCTCCACTCGCTATCGCGTGTTTCGCAATATTCCCCACTCACAAAATAAAATGCCACTTTCAACACATGTATCATAATTAACTATTAAGTTAACTAAATGTTCTTTATATGGACTATTTCTGAATATTGCTCAATGTATGCAAAACTTGCATATATATGCAACTTGCATGTTATCCGTTCTTCAATAATAAACATATACTGTTCCTTTTTTAACAGGTGGCATTGGGTACATAATGGGCGGAAGCGGATTGAAAGACATATTCAGTACTATTTACGCTGAAAATAATGTTGGGAAAATGCTAGCTGGTCACGCATATGCCCGTGCAATTCGTGCTCACATGTTGTGTCATCTTACTTTGGCACATGTAATTTTGGAATCATTGGAATTTACAGACGAAGATCGTGATGTTATGCAACAATTGCTTGGCAATTTTGATAAATCGACAATTCTGAGGGCAGATGAAAACGAGGCATTTAGGAATGTTGCGACAAAATTTAAAGATGCGCTTGCAAAATTAGAAAATAATGGTCCAACAGCCAAACTATGGATTCAGTATTTTCAAATGGTCACTTTGGTAAAGCATTTCATTGAAGCGGAGCGAATGGGGAACTGGAAATTGCATCTAGATACTGTTCAAAGAATGCTGCCCTATTTCCATGCAAGCGGCCATTTCTTGTATGCAAAATGTGCTCATCTGTATTTGCAAAGTATGTTTGATTTGGAACTCAAGATGGATCCAGTTGAATACGAAAAATTCACGACAGAAGGCTTTTTCACGATTAGGCGTACTGAAAAATGTTGGTCAGGCATTTGGTCCGACATGACCATCGAACAAACATTAATGCGAATGATGCATAGCTCTGGGGGCCTAACTCGTGGACGAGGAATCAGCGATAGTGTACTGGCTCATTGGACTTCGGGAATGATATCTTTGCACAATGTGCGAAGCTTTGGAGAATTATTGCGACGTTTATTTTGATACATCCGAGCAACATGTCGATGCAAGGGCTTCACGTATCTCACGAGACGATCAAGACTTACAAAAATTATTGCATTGGTTTTCTCAGCGTCCTTCCTTTCCCTAAATCAATTCCCTTGTTTGCATAAGCACTGGACTTGTTGGAGATGCAACGATAAACTGTCATTTGTCCAGGGAAATGGGGTTGAAAGGTTTGAACAAAATGGTTAACACGTACGAAAATTTTGAGGCAATTACATTCAAACGAAAAGATAAAGTTATCCCACTACTAGCAGTTAATAGCAGCATTAAAGTCGGCGAAGAAACTATTTGCCTCAACCCACTAATGGTGTTTCAAAGGATGTGCATTGCTAAGAAATCCGAAGACGAGATAAAGCATTACATTAAATACGAGCTGGCCCCCTTTCCTTTGTCGCTTTTTTCGGAAGCAGGATTGCGCAAAGGAACCAAGTCATCTTTATATTCCGTATTTACACCGCTTTCCGATGAATTTCAATTCGGAGATAACCAGATCAATGTGGTGGATGGGGGATATCTCCTACACAAAGTTGTGTGGCACCGAAATGATTTGTTTGGAGCGATTTATGACAAATATGTTCGATATGTGCAAGATCATTTTGGTTCCCACGCAATTGTTGTTTTCGATGGATATCCAATTGATGGTGGCAGTACAAATACAAAGACCGCAGAAAGACTTCGTCGATCAAAAAAGCACGTGTCTGCCGATGTCCTTTTTGATGAAACAATGGTGGTGCAAGTTTCGCAGGAGCGATTTTTAGCGAATGAAAAAAATAAAGTTCGTTTCATATCGATGCTGAAGAACAAATTTGAGCTGGCTGCAGTTATAGTTAAACAAGCTGAAGATGATGCCGATGTGGTGATTGTCAACACTGCAATTTCATTATGCAGTGAATCAATTGATGCTGTTTTTGTGGTCGGGGAAGACGTTGACCTTTTAGTACTTCTGACAGCCTTAGCACCAGCTGAAACTTTTATCTACTCCCGTAAACCTGGAAGAGGAAAAACTGCTCAGAGGATATATTCAGCAAGTAGCCTCAAATACGAAGAAGCAACCAAGCACATTCTGTTCTTGCATGCCTTCAGTGGTTGTGACACTACGTCATACCTATTTTGTACGCTGATCGAAAAAAACAGAGCAGTTCATGAAATAATTGAAATTTTCAACCAACAAGATGCCACGCCGAAGGGGATTGCCGAAGCCGGAGTACGCTTTCTTATTGCTTTATATGGTGGCAATATGGATAAAGAGAGTTTGGAAGAGATTCGTTTCCAACGCTTCGCCAAATCCACGCTGAAAAGCAAATTTAATCTTGCCTCTTTGCCGCCTACAAAAGACGCGGCGCAATTCCACGCCTTTAGGATGTACCAAAAAGTACAGAAATGGAGAGGCATAGAGAAAAATCCTGAAAACTGGGGTTGGAAGCACGACGCTTACGGGCGGGCTCACTCCCATAACAATGGCGGAAATACCAGCTCCCGATTCCTTATTAAAATCGGTATCTTGTAACTGCAAAAAGGGGTGTGGTGGGGCATGCAGCTGCCGAAAAGCTGGACTGAAATGTTCGGTTGTATGTGGCTTCTGGGAGAATCTTGCGGAAATATGCCGGAAATCCGCATTGAAGGCGAGGACGAGGATGACGACATTTTTCAGGCTACGGACCAAAACTACGACCAGGACATCTACAATAACCATTCGGGACCATCGAAACATGCCAAAATGTGGTAGAAATTAATTTTTGTAATGCAACCTATTAATATAATATTAAAGTAGAGTCTCTTTAAAAATTATTTCAATATGATTTGCGTTTGTTTAAATTGTTTCTTTTAGTCAAATAACAGCCAAATAACAAAACAAAATACTTTTTTTATCAAATAGTGCAACTTCACTGAGCTGTAACTCCCAACATATGTGTGCTAGAACAATTTTTTTTTACAAAAAATTTAGGAAATTTTGTCCTCTTTAACTCTTTATAGAACATATTTTGTTGAGAAAGTCACCGTTTTTGAGTTATTATCAAAAAACTAAATTTTTGTACCTAAAATCGAAGATGGCGGCTCGAGCGCATGTGCCTCGAGGTCGAAAACTTGGATTTTTCATTAGGGTCCCAAGCCTAACAACATACTAAAAAATCGCTACTACCCCACCTTTTGTTGATGTGCATTACTATTTGTGTAAGTTTGGATAAATTATTTAACTTTTGATTTTAAGCGTTACTTTGTATAAATACATATAATATCGATATCGCAAATATCGATACTTTTTTATCAATATTTTTTCGGATCGATATTTTTTTAACAATACGTATCGATATTCAGTATCGATAATTTCTGTAATATCGCCCTTCCCCAATACTCGACCTGTATTTTTGGTTCAGTTCTACTGTCGTATTACATACTGTGATTTTATATGACTAAAAAGTTTATAAGAATATTGCGAAGCAGCGGATTCTTGATTCATAGATTTAAAACATTAATGTGTTATAATTTCGATTACTAGTGTTTCTGTTCGTATCGGCGACGTGGCCATTTTTAATTGAAATTATTGCGATAAGGACGCCTTGTGATGATACAATTAGTTTAAAGAAATCACGTTTTAGACATAATACGTCATCTGATGATGGTCGTGAGACCGAAACGTACGTAAAGACGAAAATTATACCCATATGTGTTTGTGTGACCTATTTCCCGAGAATTTCTATATACCTTGTTACAAACTGTAACATTATACTCAAAAAGTAAAACTTCAACCATAAAATTGGCACAACCTACAACAACAAAAATTCATCTCGGGCTGTGCTTTTCTTTAGGGAGATCCCGTGTCGGTTCATATTTGCAGGGACTGCATACAGCTGTCTCCCAATTAACTCTACCTGTATACTCTTCGCTTAGCGAAGGAACAATTTTCTCAAAAGTAATATAAAACCCAATCTAATATCATCAGATACTGGCAGATAGTAGGGGGTATTTTCTTTTATGTCCAAAACAATCGGAACATATAACCATGTTTGGATACATGATAACTCACTTCCTGTGACTGAAGGTCTCTCTCAGACCAACTACTGACAGCACCCTTATTTGCGTTAGCCGTCACAGACTAACATGGACCAAGTTTCCCAGAATAAGGGGCTATCGCTGACAATTTCCTCTTGGTAAGGTGCCCGGGGACTCTCCTTCCAAACTTGAAACGGAATACTACTAACTCGAGGGTCAGAGATTTCAATGATAAAGACTACTGTATCAACCATTGTTCATAGGGAACCGGTACCAAAAACGAAGATTTAATAATTAAAGAAAGACATTCACGGCCCTTATATATTAAATGTGTGCCTCCACTATGAAGTAGTTAATGACTCGTGAGGAAGTTAAATTGTATGAGTTAAGGCAATCAGGCAAGAAAGGAGTGCAAAATACTGTCGATTTATGGAGAACCATCCGCTGTGATCTCAATGAGCGAAAAGGAGAAGACCAAGAGAAGGAGTAATTTTTGAACGTTATTTTTTCATTTGGGGAGGGGAGGGGTCCTCGGAACCAGATTTAATTTGTTCGATTTACCATCCACCTTTCCGAAGCCTTCGATGAACCTATGGAAAGCCTTATGCTTCCCGTATAATTGAAGGTGGTCAGCATGTGGATATTGTTTCACGGAAATCATCAGCGTAGTGAGATTCGGTAGTATCACCGATACATCCGTTAAGAACGTGGTATGAGGCAAGTATATCCATAAGAGAATATTGCGCATAAGAAAATTTTTAGGTTATGTTACAAATAAATGGTAACAAACAGCTGGTCGAAACTAAAGGAAGTAAAGGAATAAAATAATTTTCTAAAAACATGGATCTCGATTCTGCTAGTGAAAACGACAGTGACTGGGATTGTGAAAATGAATTGTCAGACAGTGGTACTGAGTGATTATTGATCATTTTCATACACGTGATTTCGACAGGTCCGCCATTTGTAAACATAACCATTTATGACTTTTTAATTTTATTCTATAAAAAAAGTTGTTTTCATCAGAACAATCCTACTAGGGCGTCGTACCTTTACCTGCCAGTAGCCGGGTCTATCCTTAATGGTTAATACCTCCGTAATTACTCTGCAAATCGTAAAAATACGAGATAATCGCATTGTTATGTAAAACAGAGTGGAGTGGTTTTAGTGTTGTGAAGGTAAATAATAACTAATCATGGCAGTATTCGTGTAGTTAAAAGACGTAATATTCTATTACCCAGGCCCGGATTTACCATGCAGGCATTGTAGGCAGTCGCCTAGAGCGGCAAGAATTGAGGGGCGGCAAATTTTAGCGAAAACTTCGAAAACTTGTTCAATTCGCGGGAATTGAATTTCCCGCCTGGTTTGTTGGCACGCGTACCAACATCAAAAGTGGAAAATGTCTGAATCGAGAAAAACAGAGTCATCTCGACACTGACTTAATATCGAATATTCGATAAGTTTCTATATAATCATGTTGATTTCTCCTATACGTGTTGTGAAATGAAACATAACCTCCTCTGTGATTATTTACGAATATTGGCGGTCGAGAATTCATTGTGTTAATTCATTGTCAACAATACGTGTGCTGCGACAAGTTTCAATGGCATAAATTTCAGGTTTGTTATCTTTACAAATAAGATTTTTCCTGCAAACAGATTCATAAAAATCAACATCGGAAAAAACAGCAATGATTTTTGTATAACAGGTTATCTAACTTTATCTATTGTAGAAAAAACTTGAATGCTCAACAACCAGTTCATGGATTTTAATAACTGAAAATAGGATCAAACTTTAAAAAGCGTAAAAATAGTGTAGAGTAAGGCTACAAAATTGAATTTAAAAAGGCACGCTGTAATTTATTCATTGTTTATCACTTTAAAAATACAGGGCTTCAAGCAAGAATCAAAGAAACCAACAAATACGCTGAGTATATGCCTTTTGCTGCTCATTCTTTAAATTTAGTTGGAAAACATGCGGCAGAAAGTTGTCCGATGGCCGTAACGTATTTCGCAACGATCCAAAACGTTTACAACTTTTTTTCTGCATCAACTCACCGCTGGGAAATCTTGACGAAACACTGTGAAAATTCTGAGTCTCGTCGAATAATTGCTATGAAGTCACTGTCAAGCACTCGGTGGTCAGCTCAAGATGATGCCGTTCACGCTCTTGAACATCATTCTCCAGAAGTCATCTCAGCTTTGGAAGAAATAGAAAATGATCTCACTGAAAAATGTGTGACGCGAAACGAAGCCTTCGGTATTCGACAACAACTTGAATTATTAGAAACTGCGTTTATGCAACAGTTGTGGAGCTTTCTCTTATCTTCCCTAAATTCTGTGAGTAAAAAATTACAAAATGTCAATACAACGATCGTTGAGGTAATTGAACTTTTTGAAGGTTTGAACAAAATGATTAGTGATACAGGTGAAGATTTTGATTTGTATGAAAAAAAAAAGCGCTCGCTGTTTCCGAAAACCAAGAATACAAAACGGCTACTACGCGAAAAAAGACAAGAAAACTTAGATGCGATGAATCGAGAGATGAGGAAGTTGAACTCGTTAGTCGGGAAAACTTTAGAATAAATACTTTCAACGTCATTTTAGACAAAATTTTATCAGAATTACAAAAAAGAGAAAAAGCGTACAAAGTCCTTTATCAGAAAATTCTCAGTCATTACAGACATACATTGTTTGTATAAAGAAGAAATTTATGAAAAATCTGCTCAGTTGATAAATTTCTACGATCAAGACATCGAAGCACCGTTTGCAAATGAAATGATTTTATTTAAAAGTTATTGTGCTAAAAAGAACATGGAAAAAAATTCTCCTATAGATCTGCTAAAATTAATAAGAACCAATGAGCTCCACACAGTTTTTCCGAATGTTGATATAGCGTACCGAATGCTTGTTTGTACACCCGTGTCAAATTGTAGCGCGGAACGTTCATCTTCCGTGCTGCGGCGAGTAAAAAACTATTTGAGATCAAAACTGGTTGCGGAACGATTAAATGCACTTGCTTTGTTAATTATAGAATCAGATTTGCTCATGTCGCTAGATTGTGATGACATTATCAATAACTTTGCCATTCTAAAAACAAGACGTAAAAATTTGGCCTAATAAGCAATAATTTTTGTACAAAAGACAATAGCATAAATAATGGTATTATTGAATGACATTAAGTCATATACCTCATTATTATAAGGCTACTGATTATAATTAAATAAAATATTTGCTTTCAGAAAAATGCATTCTATTGAATAAAACAAACTAATTCCACCATTTAAGAAATTTCAAGGGTGGTGGAGGGGCGGCAATTTTGGCAACTGCCTAGGGGAGGCAAATTTCTAAATCCGGGCCTGCTATTACCTACTTTATATATAACGTGTCGTTTGTTTAAAGAAGTAGTTAGTGGATATTTGTTCTATTAAAGAGACGATTACCTATCAGTGTTCTGTGTTGTGAGTAGTTTGTTTACGTTTTGAAAGTAAAAGTATTAAAAAACTTTAAATCATAAATTTATATTGAAAATGGAAAGAAGCACTTATTATCAATCACTTCCTGCCGATATTAAGAGCCGCTACGATCAGAAAATCAAAATCATTGATGATATAGACCCCTATCTCTTGGAGTCCAGCTCTCAAGATTTGATATCATTGTCATCAATTCCAGAAATGAAAGCATATAAAAACTTGAAAGGTTTCAAATTGTATGAAGCAGAATTAGTCCAAGAAAGTTATGGGAAAAGAGTGAATGAAACAGCTTTTGTAGTTATTGGCAAGGTAAGATGTATTTTAATGATATTAATTAGGTTTATTTTAATACTTTTCAGTGTTCTTAATTGTTTTAACAAGTAAACCTTATATTTCAGGTGAAACATTCACAACGTCTTAAGGAAAAACCTCTGAATTCATGGGTTATTATCCTAACTGAAGGTAGTATTTCCAGTGGACATTGCACTTGTATGGCAGGCTTAGGAGAGGTGTGCTGTCATATAGCAGCAATTGTTTTTCTCCTTTACACCCGCTCTCAGTCTAAGGATGAAGAAGCGTGTACCTCAAAGCTGGCAATGTGGCCTGTCCCACCTCTCAAAAATGTAAAAATGTGCAGAATAAGTGACATGGACTTTGTACAAAATAAAAAAACTGCAAACACCTCAAATGTTCCAACCATGAACAAAGAAGAAATGGCCCAACTTTTGGTACAGTTTGATGAGATAGGAATTTCTTCAGCAGCATCAAGACTTATAGAGCCCCTTGCATCTCAAATGACTCCAGAACCTTCTACCAATTTACCTGTAAGTTTGGAAGGTTTGTTTCAAGAGGGCAATGTGACCAAGAGTTATGAAGAGCTCCTACAGTTATCAAAAAATATCACACTAGATCTATCAACTGAAGATGTTATGTCAGTGGAAAAAGCAAAACGTGGACAGTCCATGAGCATAAAATGGTTCAAACAAAGGGTGGGCAGGATCACTGCTTCCACTTCTAAGGCTGTATGTAGAACTTCAATACAGAAACCATCACTGAGTTTAATTAAAGGTATATGCTACCCCCAAAAAGTTGCATTTACTTCAAAGCAAACATCTTATGGTCTTAAACATGAAAAATATCGTTTGGATATTTATAAGAAGAAACAAGAATTACAACATCAACATTTGGAGATGATGCGAACTGATTTCTTCATTTCCAATATTCATCCTGAGCTAGGTGCTTCACCAGATGCTTTAGTGCAGTGTGTATGTTGTGGACGTGGAAGTGTTGAAGTGAAGTGCCTTTATTTATTGAAAGATGACATTGGAAGATTTTGCCGGAAAAAAATGTACTTGTCTAAATATAGTGGATGATAGTGTAACACTCTTATTTTTATCAAATACAATGCCAGATGTTTGTTACAGAAACCAAGTACTGTGATTTTGTTGTTTGGTCACCAAAAACATTATTTGTAGGAAGGATTGCTTTCAATGAAATTTTTTTTTAAGTATTTTGAAAAAAGCATTAGATTTTTCCCATTTTGTTATTTTGTCTGAGCTTCTGGGGAAGTATTTTACAGAAGAGGCAGGGTTAGGAACAGTGACATTGTGGTGTTCATGCCAAAAAGTACCTACATACTTATCATTTACTACAATTTGATGAAATATGATACATCTACTCAAATTTTTCATAATATACACCATTACACTGAGTAAAAAATACCAAAATTACAGATAACTAGAAGTAAATATAAAAATTTAATTATCTCTCGATACACATATTATTATTAAATTGGATTTTTAGGAGAGAGTTGGCTTGAGATTGACTCACTCAGATATTTATTTGCCTCTCATTTTAATGATATTTGTGAAGGACACATATTTATAAAAGCACTACATACTACAATTATTTTATCTAATGCACTTTGATTGTTAGTCATATTTGACACTATGCTCATTGGAATAGGGCCTTGAAATATTTTATATTTTTTTTTAGCAAGCCTATAACTCTTTCAACATGTATTCTTACTGTTGCAATGTTTCTAGTACTTTCTATGTCAACAGGGTGCAACTGATTTTTGCCCGTTGTGAAGGCAGGTATTTCTAAACGAGCTCCTAAAGTTTCAACAGACTCTTTTATTAAAAAGCCTCTATCTGCTAAAACAATATCATTTCGAAGAAGTAAGTTTAAAAATCCACAATTTTCAGCTATATATTTATCACTAGCTCTCCCACCCCACGTTTCAGATATATATTAAATTGTTTCATGAGGTGTAATTCCAATGAGAAATTTGACAGTTTCATGGTGTTTATAATTTGACCAACATTGAGCCGCTGTCAAAAGTTTTGTAGGTGTTTCAATAAAAACTTCAAAGCAGTCTATAACTGCTACACGATCACCAAAACATTCTTTGAAGCATACATGCATGTTTTTCTTCAATTCATCCCTTGTTGGCCAAAACACAAAACCATTATATCTATTGTAAATGATATCAATACACTGATGAAAAATTCTTGAAACCGTGCTAGGTGAGATGCTAAATTGATATGCTAAAAATTTGAACGGTAAATTTAAGCGAAGCTTCATGAATGTTAATATATTAACTGTTGAAAGGGGGAGAGTAATGTTAAATGATGAACAGAAAGATATTCTTTAAGTTTTTCAAAGATAATGAACAGCATATCTGATTCTGGAAGTCCAGTAAAATAAAGTGTCTTATTATCATCATTTCTGAAAGAATCTTCTGCTGACTTGAGTTTTACCAACAGGATTGGCAATTGTGTACCCCATATTTTGGGTTGGAATCCAGCCAGGGTTGTCTTTATCCAATAACTCTCCTGAAAAATATTTTAAATCAAAAGTTCATCTTTTTTCACTAATTCAAGTAAACTTACCTGTTATAAAATGTTTAGAACAGACTCGTGCATATTTCAATTGATTTTCACTAAGAGGTCCCCTTTTCAATGCTTTAATCCATCTCTCTTGCCTTTCTCGTGATAAAGCATTTGAATAATCACCAGCATTCTTGAGGGAAGCAGGGATTCTAAAAAATGTCACTTTGTCTCGGTTTCCTCTCATACCACAATTAACCACGGCCCAAAACGATGGCATTTTCACTAATAAACTCCCAACAATAATGAAATAATCAGAAAAAAACTTAAAATTCGACAAACAACTCAACAAGTTATGAAACTAAAGTGACAGTTCAGCACAACTGTTTGCTTAACAATGGTTTGGTTGTCCTCCAGGCAAAATGGCCGAAATCGCGTGACGTCATATGAAAATGATCAATTCTGCAGCAGATAAAGATGAGGTTATGGAGGGTATTCAAACATAGATATTACATATACATACATGGATAGCGCATCAGGGATTTTCATTGACTCCAACATATGGAAAAGCTGACAAGTGGCAAAACATCGTTCTAGCCATAAGAGTACATGTTACTGTAATCTATCATATTATGTTGTTTTCAAAAGAAAATAGCAATATTTTGAAACAGAAAACTTCTTTAGTGCTTTGTTTTCTAGTTTTGATTAGTTGTTTGGCTTTTTACTTCAAACGATATTGTGTAATAACTCTTCGACGACAATAAGGTTATAATAGTGAATTGTGTGATTAATTAGTCTTATTGGATACTTTTAATAAATCTAAGATATAACCATGGTGAAATCGTGTTCCGCATTTGGATGTACAAATCGGTATCAAAAAGGAGGACCTAGTTTTCACTGGTATTTACAAGTTTAGTAGATACTGGATAGTGGTAGTAGATACTTAATTCACAATAATGTAATTAAAACGTAGACGTTAGAAGTACTATTTTAATCGACTATTCACAATCAAAAATTGAAACTAATAGTGTAATAATTACTGTTCATTTCAGTTTTCCTTCAGATGAAAATTGAAACAAAAATGGGTAATTAGTGCAGTAAATCTGGAAAAGAAAGAGGTGAGGTTCGTAAAATTTTGATAGAGCTTAACGGAATAGATCAAAAATTTTCTAATACCGTGAATAACAATGATATCTGGTTTTCTACAGGATTCGTTTGGGGGAACCTTGTTCAAACCCCGAAAAACAGGTTTTTGAGTGTTTTTTTGTGACGATTTTAGAGTTTTATTTTTTTTGAACACCTTAGACTTCCGGGGAAGATTTGAAACTTGAACCCTTTTATTGTCAATGTTCAAGGAACCTTCAGTCCAAATTTGGAGTTTCTGCGATCAATTCTTCGGCTGGAATAGATATATTTTTTCGACTAAAATTTGAAATGGCGCTATTTTGGTCAAATTTCAGTCGAATTGGATGAAATTTGGTGAAGAAGTAGGTCATGGGGACCACAATAATTGATCCAAAGTTGAAGTCAATTGGTCCAATATTTTTGGTTAAAATCCAAAATTATGACGATTTAGCCCAAATTTTGAGATGGACCCCCTAACTGCCGAATTGATCCTACAGTACTCTACTTGGGCTTAAATTAAAGGTAATTTCCTATAGTTTAACGTGATCCAAGTCCGTATGAAATAAATTTACAGATTCGCCCATTTTTTGGACATTAATGGTATATATGTATGTATTTTTTTTTTGCTCAAATTCATTTTTTTCTATAATTTAGCGGTATGATGTCATCATAGCTTGAGAACGTTCTATCAAATTTGTCGATGGAGGTGTGACACATCCAAAAACTGTTTAGAATATGGCTGGTCTCAAACAGAAAATGGACTAATGCCAATAAGAACCGAGAGACCACCTCTTCCTGACGAACTATTAAAAATAATAGCCTGTGATTGTAAAGCAGGCTGTAAGACCAAACGTTGCTCGTGCAAAAGTTTGGGAATCAAATGTTGCAGTTTATGCCATTCTGGTAGGAATACCACCTGCCAAAATGCAGAAAATATAATAGAATCATCAGCAGTTGTTGAGGAACTTGATCCCATCATACCTCTAACACAAGAAATGGAGATATCTGATCCCGAGGAAAAAGAAGAAATCCAGTACGATGATGAAGAAGACGATGAAGATGAAAATTTACCTGATGGATGGGCATCTGATATATATGATTTCAGCGATGACGAAACGGATGAAATCTTCGTATCTGCAGTCACTGACTCAGAGGCAAGCAGCTGCAGTAGTACATCCAGTACAACCAGTAGGAAAAGAAAATTCCAATAAAAAAAAATTTGATGCAAAAGAAACAAAGTCATTTTATATAATGAAAAAAAGAATATGGAACTTTTTTTTTAAATGAAAAACAAAAATTTCATTCATTTATACATACCCAATCATCCTCTATATGTTTCCTTTATCACCTCATAACATATACAACACATCAAAACAAAAAAAAAAAAATATATATATATATATATATATATATATATGTTTCTTCTTAGGTTCTCGCGGACGTAATGTGTAGAACTGGATTCTCGGGTATTGATCCGCGTTGTGTGGTTTCGGTCCTCAAAAGGACCAATTTCACGACGTTTCGACAAAGTCGCATTTGCCATCTTCAGGTGATTCGACCGTAGAGTCTGGAAGTTCGCCTAGATTTTCCAGACTCTACGGTCGAATCACCTGAAGATGGCAAATGCGACTTTGTCGAAACGTCGTGAAATTGGTCCTTTTGAGGACCGAAACCACACAACGCGGATCAATACCCGAGAATCCAGTTATATATATATATATATATATATATTATCTTTTTTTTTTAATTAATTAAAAAAAAAATAATAATATATACCATTAATGACCAAAAAATGGGCGAATCTGTAAATTTATTTCATACGGACTTGGATCACGTTAAACTATAGGAAATTACCTTTAATTTAAGCCCAAGTAGAGTACTGTAGGATCAATTCGGCAGTTAGGGGGTCCATCTCAAAATTTGGGCTAAATCGTCATAATTTTGGATTTTAACCAAAAATATTGGACCAATTGACTTCAACTTTGGATCAATTATTGTGGTCCCCATGACCTACTTCTTCACCAAATTTCATCCAATTCGACTGAAATTTGACCAAAATAGCGCCATTTCAAATTTTAGTCGAAAAAACGTATATATATATATATATATATATCTATTCCAGCCGAAGAATTGATCGCAGAAACTCCAAATTTGGACTGAAGGTTCCTTGAACATTGACAATAAAAGGGTTCAAGTTTCAAATCTTCCCCGGAAGTCTAAGGTGCTCAAAAAAAATAAAACTCTAAAATCGACACAAAAAAACACTCAAAAACCTGTTTTTCGGGGTTTGAACAAGGTTCCCCCAAACGAATCCTGTAGAAAACCAGATATCATTGTTATTCACGGTATTAGAAAATTTTTGATCTATTCCGTTAAGCTCTATCAAAATTTTACGAACCTCACCTCTTTCTTTTCCAGATTTACTGCACTAAATAGCAATGAAGAGAAAAAGCTTCGTGCCCAACAAGAATTATCATCTTTGTAGTGAACACTTTACAGGAAATGATTTCGTATATTTCATTTGGAAAGAAATTAGTAAAAGACCATGTAGTTCCTCCTAGTATTTTAAATTTTTCGGCGAATGTCTTTAAACGTCAAGTGCAGAGTACTTAGAAATCAGTAAACAATATGAATTTGTCATGATTTTTAGCTGGGTATATGTTGTTATTATTACGTTTTTACTAGTGATGATACAAACATTATTTGTTGTGAGGGCACTTCATTTAGGATCAATGAAGAACAACCTGTAAATGAACCAGAAAGTTGGTTGATTATATACTTAGTAGATTTATAACATTTTGATACCATCTTTTCTGTCCTATGCCGTCATGCCCTAACATGAATATAATTTTTCAAATTGCGAAGAATACTATTGATAAGCGAAAAATAGTAATCAAATACTTGACTACAAGGAATCGTAAAATGATGCAAAGGTTAAAAAAATCTGAAAAATGTATTAAAACATGTGAAGGATAGGCAGGACATTTCAGAACAATGTTTACTTATATTCTCGAAGAATTTGTATTTTTAACAGTATCAGTACCTAATATTATATAATAATGTTCCTCTGTTGGTAAAATTTAAGTTCAAAATTAAGGCGACCTATAATCTAATTTGTAACTATAAACATTAATACTGTGAACTAAAACGTTGTTTATATCACTTTTATTTTCTTTAGATACTGGAATATTTTGCTAATGTTCATTATTATAACACAAAAGGTAAGCTAACGAATTGGCATCTGCGACTAGCCACAATACCAGAAGTTCACCACTGAATAACAATAACTGTTCATTTATGTAATTTCCAGTTCTTCTTCTTTATATTTAGCATCTTGAGGCACAATAGGATTCAACCTCTGGCTCAGGAAAAATCCAGGTTTGGGTTATATGGTAGCAGAATTGTAATAATAATTCTAATAAATGACATAGGTACTTCTTTTTTTTTCGAACCACCTCAAGAAATAGCTATATTATTTATGTCTTATTATTTGAGCATTTTGATATTTATAGATATATTTCTTCTACAGCTTACTTAATTTTGAATATGTATATGTTACTTGTTTTCCATATAACTAAATCTTCACGACATTATGAAAGATGTTTTATTTATTAGGTCATGTATGGTAATGATTCTGTAGTTGAATATATGTATTAATTAATAATTGAAGCTGTTGATAACTAAATGTCATTTAACTAGGGATCGACCGATATAGAAATTTTGGCCGATACCGATAATCGGCCGATACCGATATTTCAAATACCGATATACCGATATATCGGTCTATCGGCCGTTAATTTTTTTTCATTGTGGTTCGTACAGTTGTACTAACATAGCTGAAACCGTAAAAACATGTACGTCCATAATTCGCATCCGTCGTAATATATCCAGTGATAAGGCACTCAATATGAGCGTTCACGCATTTAATGAGAATTTCACATATTCAGCTATGTGGGTAGAACTTTACTTCATTTCAGCTCCAGCAATACTTCCATTTCGTCCTTTATCATTTTGAAATCAGAATTTTCCAAAAAATATTCCTTCCTAATTCTTTCAGATATTTTGGTAGAACTGTACTGTCTCGCTTGGAAATTTCTCCGTATTGCTGAATGCACGTGTTGCGCTACCGTCGTCGGACGTTCCTGCAGGTCCTAACTTGTATTTGTCTTCTGTCGTTTCATGATAATTTTAAGTTGTGCCTTATTTTAGTTGTGTTCGAAGTATAGAATAAAGTAGAGGCCAAAGTGTTTCCTGTTTAACTATTTTTAAAGTATATTATTATAGTGTTTGTTTGAAGTAAGAAGTAAACTGAGCGGTGGAATTATTTATTATTATTGTATGTTGTGACAAAATCAAAATGCCTAAAACAAGCCCTTTATGGCAATATTTTGAAAAAATATTGAGAAACGATGAGAAAAACGAAAGTGCAATTTGCAAAATCTGCCAAAAATCTGTTTCATTGGGTGGCAAAGGAAAAACTGCCAACACTTCTAATATGAAATACCATCTGTTGAAAAACCACCCAGTAGAATATAGTCAGATAACTGATTCAGGTATGTAGCAAAAACTTGTAAAAATAAAAAATGTGTATGTAAATCTTTTCACTACCTTTTTAGGTAAAGTTGCGAGCTTAGAAACAGAAACTGGAAATTGTGCCCCATCTACATCGAATCAGTCTAATATCAGAATTCAACTTCGTCAACAAAAACCACAAATAAGTATTAAAACTGCATTTGAAAATATTCGACAATGGGATATAAATTCAGAAAAGGCTAAGGAAATTCATAAATTAATTGGTGAAATGATAGCTACCGACAATCAACCATTTTCCATTTGTTCGGATACTGGTTTTACACGCTTATTAAAAAAAGGATTTCCTTTATATTCCATACCATCAGACAAATATTTCCGTGAAACTGTAGTGCCAGACATTTTTCAAAAGTGCAAATCTCGTGTACAGAAAATAATAGATGATGAGATGATCGGAAAAATGTCACTAACATCAGATATATGGACTTGTCAACACAACAATTGTTCTTTTATATCATTGACGGCTCATTTTTGGAATAAAAATGTATCTAGTCACCGAGAGTCATTTGTTCTAGCTTGTAGAGGTTTTCCAGGCACCCATACAGGTGACACCATATCTGAGATGCTTCAAGATCTATTAGACCAATGGAAATTGAAAAAAAGCCAAATTCACCTCTTGTTTGCAGATAACGCCTCCAATATGAAAAAAGGGATCGTCGGCGCTATAATGAAATATCAGGGTTGTTTTGTTCACACTTTACAATTAACAATAAAAGACTCCATTGATTGCCAAAGGGCAGTAATAGATGTTATTGCCAAAGCAAGGAGAATTGTGACTCATTTCAATCACTCTGCAACTGCTTGTGATAAACTCAAAAACCTACAAGAACAAATGAATGTCCCAACAAAAAAACTTATCCAAGATATACAAACCAGATGGAACTCAACTTATTACATGCTGGAACGATTACTAGAACAAAAAAAGGTTATCAGTATTTATATCTTGGATAATCCAGATTTGACAGACCTAACATTCCACCAATGGGATTTGGTTCAAAAGCTTATCAACCTTTTACAACCCTTTGAGGAAATAACTAAACTCTCAAGTAACAGGGAGTGTTGCATATCAGAGGTGATACCCCTAGTTAAAACATTAGATTCGTACTTGAGCAACCGTTCAAAAAGTGACATATTTTCTGGTGTAGACACATTGAGGAGTGATCTACAAAAAAACTTGGAAAAACGATTCAACCATATTTTTACTGAAGAAAGTTTTACGCTGGCCACGTTGTTGGATCCACGTTTCAAGAACAGTTTTTTTGACAATGAAGGCGGACCAATCTATGAAATATTAAAAAGAAAAATTACTGTTCAAGAGGGAGGCAGCGGCATAATCGAAACTATTACGGATGGTGAAAGTGATGGGGAGGACAATATGCCACTAGTAAAATTGCTAGCTATGGAAAGGGATTCAGGTGCATCAAAGTCTGTGCATGATTTATTTTGGGAACCTTACGAACATTTTGCTGGTGAAGGCACATCAGGAAGTTCGAAGCGAAAACGAAAACAAAGGTCTGCTTTTGTTGAGGTACTGGATGATGAAATTAAATTATATCAAAGTCATCCAATAATTTCCAGAAATAAAAATCCCGTTCAGTGGTGGAACGACAATAAATTAAGATTTCCCAATCTTTTTCCGCAGGCTGCCATATACCTGTCTGCACCAGCTGGAAGTGTCCCCAGCGAACAAGTTTTCTCTGAAGCTGGTAATATTTATGATGCAAAACGTAGCAGGCTAACTCCTGATAGGGCAGAAAGCTTATTGTTTTTGCATCACAACCTACCAAAACTAAATTATCAGTATTAATCAGTTATTTTTGTATTTTAGTAAGGTGAAATAATTTTACCTTATAGTTGCAATCCGCATAGGGTTTTATTTTATTAATTTTTAATTACTAGTCAAAGAATTTAGTTGATTTTACGTTACATACTTTTTATTGGCAATAAAGATATATTTTTGATGGAAGTTTTTTTCATTCATTTTTCAAATTGATTTTTTTCCCAATAAAAAAATATATCGGTCTATCGGTCTATCGGTTTTTGATATCGGCCGATACGATAATCGGCCAATGAGGCCGATATCACCGATAGGCCGATATAAATATCGGTATCGGTCGATCCCTACATTTAACGTGGGGTAGAGTAATTTCAGTTAATTACATACTTAAGTTTTCCATTGATGAAATACAGAATAAGTTGCATATGAGTGCTTCATGGAAATATGACTAAATTCAAATTGAGCGATATTTAATTCTATATCTTTAATGTAATTTTGTACATAATACTATTATGTATTGTTGCTGAATCATAAAAACCGATCAAATAGGATTATAGCTTGATAATTCATGAAATTTGTTAATTGCTCCATTTAAAACAATGTAAATTATGCACGTTCTTGCTACTTGTCACGTGGTCAGGATGATCTTCATCTCTGTCTAATACCAGGCTGAAATAGGTCTTCTGTCTCTCTTACGTGTTGGAGTCATCGACTCAACAGAGGTTTGTATACCATGCGCTATCCATGTGTGTATATATAATATCTATGTATTCAAATAGACGGATGGACCACTGTTGTGAATCCTTTCACCGATCAGTTACCAAAACCTGTTGAAGAGTATCATTCTGAATATTACTTCAACCCTGCTATCGATTTTGAGGAAAATAACGATGCTGTAGTGTTTTGAGTCCTTCATAAGCCCTACTATTGTGAATGAAAGTTGCCAGTGAACAAACAGACGGGCTGAAATACATTTTGAAGCCAACAATGTTCAAACTGAAATGGAAAACGCTCAAAAAGGATGAGCTTTAGGTTTTTTACTTTGAACTTTTTAAGTGGGTTAGTAAAATGTCCACAGCTTTCAGACTACTGGATTACGGATATTTTATATAGTGTGTCTCGCGTGATTCATAAGATGGTAATGAGCCGCAATAGATTCTTATCCATATTGAAATTCATTCGATTTCCGCTGGCCAGATCTTGTGAGACAAGGTGCTCCAATCGCTAGACTGGGAATTTTTATGGCTCGCATTAGACAAAATTGTATGAATCTCGTTGATGCTGGTCCAGTTTTTGCCATAGATGAACAACTTATGCTGTACAATACATAAAAACGAAGCGTAGTAGATTTGGGATAAAACTATTTTCTCTCTGTCCCAGTGCTCCTGAATTGCGTGGATACACGTGGAATTTTTGTCTGTATGTAGGCAAAGATATATATGACATATCATGAATGGTACCAACCACCACAAATTTTCCGAGAAAATTGTTGTATTGCAAAAAACTCCTGAATAGCCACCGTGAGATTATAGTAGATGACTGGTATACTGTTCAACTCACGCAAAATACATATCTTACAGGAACCATCAGAACGAACAGAGGCGTACCTTAGCAATTGACAAATATTCCTCTAGGTCTACATGAGTCATGTTTTGTTCGTAAAGGTATGCTTCTTCTGGTGAGGTACAAAGACAAAAAAAATGTATATCTCTTGACTAGTAAGCATTCAGCAGGATTGTGTGAAAAAGATCGTTATTTAGTTGGTGGAAAACAAATTTATTAGAATAAACCGAAGCATATAGAATTTTATAACCAGAATATGGGATCAGTTGATGACGTAGACCAAGACACGTAACCGTATTCTCCTTTGAGAAAATCATATACTTGGTCCAAGGTTGCTTTACATCTGTTGCACCAGATGCTCTTGAATTCCAAAGTTATATATAGCAACTTTCACAGCAAACAAATATCCATGTACAAATATACAAAACTGTGCTGTCACGGAATATTAGCTAAATATAGTGAAGGATATAGAAAAATGAAAGATAACGTCAAACTATCAACGTCCAAGGTCCTGCATGGTATGGTAGATTTTCTCAGGGAAGTTGGAAAGAAGAGAGCTTTTCGTTAAATTTGTACCATATGCAAGAGAAATGGAATATGAAAGTTGACCAGAAAAGGTTGCATTAGTTGCCCTGATAGTCCTGGATTATGCTCAGCTGAACACTTCCAGATTTATCACAAATGAATATTGTAATGAATACCTTTTTTGTTTTCAGTTTTTTGAGTTTGTCAAGTATTTTTGGACTCATTAGTTAAGGTTTGTCAATAAATCATTTTAGTTCATGGCATTGTTTTTGATGAGCTACTTATATTTTTTATTCCAAGTGTGTTCTTTGGGAACATAGCAATATCCAATAGTGACTATTCTGGCGTGACCATATATCCAGTGGTGGATATTCTGGTTCAACCATTAACTATTATTTTCTCAAAAACAAAAACCATTTTCAAAATATTTCTGTAGCAAAACGAGATTTATTAGTTTCCACTACATCTCCATCTCACTAATTGATTTTGGCAAAATAACCACCTGGTGTATGTCCCTATTATAATAATAATAGACTACCCCTGGAGCGGAAGAAGTTAGGGGAAATTGAACCCTTATACAGTTAGACTTGAATTTGAAAGATCTTATTGGCGTGTTTTTTGATGATGCTAGAAATATGGCGGCCCGAAATAATGGCAAAATTGAGATGAGAGGTGCCAAAATTAATTTTAACGCATTGTTACGTGATGTTTCGATTCTAGTGCTGGAAGGCGCCACATCAAGCTGTACTGAAGCAAATAATTTATTCAGCCTCTCATACAATTGGTCTGCGAGTGTACTCATTCACCAATCACACAAGCACACCTCTGTGTTGGTGAACAAAATCGTGGAACAGCTAGTAGACAATTTGATACGATTGCAGATCAGAAAAACGAGGTGGTCCAAAAAAAAAGTCACAACCAACATCATGGAGAAAGCTCGATGAGTTGCGTCGATGAAAACTCTAAGTGTCTTATCTTTGAGCACAGAGTTCGAGCCAATATTTTATTTCAAGAAATTTGAAACTATTCTAACAGCCTTTGCATTCGAGAAAATATTCGATTCATCAACCCCGTTTAACCAATTACTCCAAACTACTACACTAGAGTACCTAAAAGCTTGGCGACTTATCAATACTTTGGAGACGAATTTGCGAATACAACGATGTTGAAATAAAGGCCACGCTGCCGGTACGAAGAATATCTAGGCAACCGAAAAAACACAAGTGCCAAGCTGAAGTGCGACTACTGTCTGCGAATCCAAAGAAGTCCTACTCTATTACCGCGTACAAAGTTTTCATCAACACGGCTCTAGTTAAAATAATCCGTTCAGTCATCAGACCTGGATATACTAAGTTTGGAATTTCAATTAATGAATTCCAAATTGATTGATGTCATCTTTGGAATTATTCATTCCATTGGAATTTGAAGAAACAGACATTCCTCTTCAATACTGTGAACCAGATTCTTTTCCTTTCTTATTCAAAAAATTCAACTACAACGAGCATTTAATGAACGGAATTCCGAATAGCGCATTAAAATCAATCGCTTCAATTGCCAAAGTCGATCGTGAACTACTTTCAAAAGAATGAAAAAAAAAAGTTTTAATGAACATTCTAAAACTATTTGGGACGAACATATTCTACCTAGGCAGGTACACTCAAATATATCAAATTTTCATTGACGAAGAGCTGCAATTTCCATCTTTCGCCGCTTTCTGAATGTTTGCGACGTTGATGCGGTGATGTTGCAATGTTCGAGACGATGCGGTGATGTCACGCTACAGCGATGTTCTGTTGCATGTCTGTATGCACCTCAATCTGTTCACGACTAACATAACAATTTGTGCCTTTAACTTTACAACTGGAGAAACGAGACGAAATGTAGAACTTTTATTTAATTCACTCCAATTGTTTCAATGTGGATCATACATGACAACTAGGAATTATTGAGCTAAGACGTTCGAAACAGAAAATTATGTTCATAGCTATAACGTAACAACATTTTTGTTACGTTGGCAAAGTAACCAAAAGCTTCGAAATAATGTTCTTGCCTTTAACTTGAGTTCAGTGTGAAGACATTTTAATCAACCATTTGGATCGAAGATCAGATCCAGTGAACAAATGTAAATGAGTACACTTTCCAAAGTGTAGTAATGCGTAAATCCAGCAGTGGAGCGTAGGGAGAGGAGATAGGCATTCGAATTTTTTTCGAAGGTTTGGAGGATATAGGCATAGAGAAAGACCTCTCTAGGTGAAGAGTTCCACAACTTCGGTAAACGATAGAATTTCTAAAAACAATAAGGGTTTGTCATGCAAAGTTTTGTTCTAATCACTTCGTTTCCGAGATACAGGGTAGGGTGTTGAAGTTTTGAAAAATTATTACATTTTCTTCATCATCTTCGGAACAAATAAAAATGTTTAGTTCAAACTTGGTACACTTTAGTTTTACTAGATGAGAAAAATTTTTGTGACAAAATGTTTTTGAGACAAATACAGTAGCGTAGTTATGAGGTTTTGTCATTTAAACTCCTTAAACTCCTACGTCAATGGTCGGTAATTATTTTGCATATAAATTTAAAAACATTGATTTATTTTCTATAAAAAAAGTATTCTTGATAAATTTCACTTAGAGGCTTCCTGTTCTAGCTATTTGGATTTTTCTAATTAGTTATCTTATAGAATATCTTTTCAAAGGCTATTTAAAAAGTAAAAGAATATTTGAATACCTATTCATTAGTAACGATAAACAATAATAGTTCATAATAAATGCTGAAAATGATATCCAGTTACTTTAGTGCAACGGCGACATAGATTCCTCAACGACCTTCTTGTTCGAATTGACATGTTATTATTTATTTCAACACAAGCTCTTCGAATACGATTCAGTAGATCTTCTCTATATTGAACCGGCGTGGCATAAGCTTTATCCCAGGCAACCCCAAGCAAAAAAGTTCAGATGATGTAGGTCAGGTGATCGAGGAGGCCATATAGTTGGACCACCTCTACCTATCCATCTTTCACCGTACTTCCAATTTAGCAGGGCAACCAATTCTAATAATGCAGCGGTAGTTAGACTGTCTGGTAAAACATATGAGCGAATAATATTGTTGTTGTTGTTGATAATTCCTAGATCTTGTCCCATGAGGGTTTTCATTTGCCCATAAACGTAAACTGTGAAAATTAATAACTCCACGTCCAGTAAAATATCTGTCCACAATATTTATTTGCTGGAGAACGTTTTCGTCGTTCAGCGAATTAATAACAAAATTACAAAATTGTAAACGCCGTTCGTTCTCCTGGGTGCACAGTTTGGACTGGTTGTAGACGGTAAGCTCTTTGACGATCTCTACGTAGCGTTCTCCAAATTGTTACGTGAGGTATATTAAAGATACGAGTAGCTCTGCGAATACTCATAGATCTTGTTGCGTGAAATAATGAAAAATAAGTCTTGTTATATTCCTTACTAAAACATTGTAATTTCTGTTTTGTTCTCTACTAAGACGTGCAGGGGACCATTTTCCGAAAAAATCAAATGAATTCTTCTAAATACCGCTGGAGATGAATGTCTTGTATTTGAAAAACGTATACGCTATTCTGCTGCCGCAGCAACGGAATGTCCGTTACATAACTCATAAACAAAATGAATATTTGGGTATTCTAGATTGGTAAATCGAGATGGCATTATACTAATTGAGTATCTTCAACGATTATATCAATTACACAAACATAAATAGTGATTTATAAGACATTTGTCAATACTGTAGTATTTAATGCAATGCCTACTGAATAATATCATATTCAACGAAGGTGTAATTCCATGAAATCAAAATAGCTCGAACTGAAGCCTCTAAGTGAAATTTATCAAGAATACTTTTTTATCGGAAATAAAGTTTTTAAATGTGTATACAATAATAATTACCGACCATTGACGTAGAAGTTTATGGAGTTTAAATGCGTACAAAACTCCATAACTATGCTACTGTATTTGCCTCAAAAACATTTTGTAACCATAACAATTTCTCATCCAGTAAAACTAAAGTTTGAACTAAAAATATTCATTTGTTTAGAGCAGGGCTTCTTAAACTGTGGGTCGCGACCCCCAGGGGGGTCGCGAGACTACTGAAAGGGGGTCGCAAAGATCTGATACTTTTCAATCATTATAAATAAAATTTTAAAATTAGTATACACACTACGTACAAATATAAATACAAATAAAAATCATACAAAATACTATGTAGTTTTATTATAACTATTTTTTGAAAAAAGTGGCAATGCAAAACTGTTATGTAGGGCCTATAAATGAAAATATGGAAGTAGCATTTAAAATAATAAATACAACGCGCTCCTCGATTTTCAACTGAACGTTCGACATTGATGTCTGGCCGCCGGCGTCAGTGTTTGCAAGATAACTTAGTGATTATAAGTACCCAGACGCCGCGTCGCCTTACAGCTTACACATACAATACGGAAGCATAATCAAGCTAGGCTAGGCGAATCGGCATATTATTTTTATAAAAGAATAATAAAAAAAATTAAATGAAAGCTTCTTTTTCGGCGTCTTTGTGATACGGTGCCTTTGTGCGCTGCACACTTTGAACACGCCATGCGTCGGGGTTGATCTGATCGTAATTTGTTGTCATTGCACTGGTAAAGATTCGAGTGTAGTTATTTTTCTGTTTGTACTTCAGTTTGGACTCAGCTTTGTCTTCGTAGTGACATGTGTGTATTTACTGTGTAATTTTTAGTTGGTGTTTTTAATTATTACGTTAAAGTTCAACTACATTTTGTTTAATTATTTATTATTATTTAACCATCATGGATAAATGGCTAATTAAAATTCCAACTAATAAGTCTGCCACGCCGTCACAACCAAGTTGCAGTGCTTCAAATCCGACTTCTAGCAAAACAAAAAAAGAAAATATGACGAATCATATTTGCAGTATGGCTTCACATACTCTTCTCACAACAATGAAGAACAACCAGTGTGCTTAATTTGCAAAGAAGTTTTGGCTGCAGAAAGCATGAAACCGTCAAAACTGCAACGACATTTGAATACTAAACATGCAACGTTATCAAAAAAGCCAATAGAATATTTTGAGCGTCTTTTGCAAACATCAAATAAAGAAAAGAACACTTTGGAGAAGTATGTTACTTTGAATGATAAATATCTATTGGCATCGTATGAAGTTTCGTATTTGATAGCAAAAACGAAAAAGCCTTTTACTATTGGAGAGCAACTTTTACTACCTGCAGCTATAAGAATGTCTGAAATTGTTCATGGAAAACAGTATGCTGCTGAAATTAGTAAAATTCCATTATCAAATGACACTGTGTCCAAAAGAATTTCAGACATTAGCAATGATCAATTTCAACAGCTTCTTATGAGGCTTAAAGACAGCTCAAAGTTTGCAATACAACTGGACGAGTCGACAGACATTTCAAAAATGGCACAGTTGTTACTTTTTGTAAGATATATTTATGAGGGAAGCATTCATGAAGATATACTGTTTTGTCGTCCTCTGGAAGGTCATACTCGTGGAAAAGATATATATAACAAAGTAAATGAGTTTTTTGAAAAAGAAGGATTAAATTGGAAAAATTGTGTTGGTGTGTGCACGGACGGTGCTGCAGCAATGACCGGACAAGATCTTGGTTTTACAGCATTTGTTAAAGCTGGAAATGATCATATTACATTTACACATTGTATGATTCACCGAGAGGCACTTGTTGTTAAAAAAATTGCACCAGAATTAAACACTGTGTTTTTTGATGCAGTCAAAATCATTAACTTTATTAAAAGTCGAGCACTTAATAGTCGATTGTTAAAAAATTTGTGCATTGATATGGATTCGGATTATACAAGTTTATTGCTACATGCTGAAGTTAGGTGGCTGTCAAGAGGTCGAAGTTTGAAACGATTATTAACTTTAAAAGATGAAGTTCTTATATTTCTAACAGAGCAAAATTCTAATTTGGCCGATTATTTTCACGATAATTTATGGCTTCTCAAGCTATGCTATTTGGCAGATATTTTTGATAAAATCAATGATATGAATTTATCAATGCAGGGAGTCTGCGTTAATATGTTTATGTTAAAAAATAAACTTGAGGCCTTTGTTAAAAAAATTCTTATATGGAAGAACAGAGTGGAAAGTGGATCGCTCGAAATGTTTCCATTTACTGACGAGTATATAATTAGTAACAATATTTCAAAAAAAGATACTCCTATAACAAAAATTATAGTTAATCATTTGAAGGATATGGAAGTTTACATGCATAGGTATTTTCCCAATGATATCGATACACAACAATGGATTTGCAATCCATTTTCAATTGAAATGGAAGAAATTAATTTTTTAAACTTAAATGCACAAGAAGAATTTGCCGAATTAACAAGTGATACTACCTTGCGACTCAGATTTTCTCAAGTGCCTGTGCATGAATTTTGGATAGAAATCAAATCAGAATATCCCCTACTATCGGAAATGGCAATGAACAAATTACTGCCATTTTGTACAACATATTTATGTGAATCAGCCTTTTCCACATTAACTTACATAAAATCAAAATACCGTTCAACTTTAATAAACGTTGAAAATTTATTACGATCTGCACTAACTCAAATTGAGCCTAGATTTAATTATTTGTGTAAAAATAAACAATCACATCCGTCACATTAATATTGTTTGATGTTGATAATATGTTTTTATTAAAAAAATTGTTACAAAAGTTTATTTTTTCTATTGAATATATAGATATAGTTTTATGTTTTCTTATAAAAAAATTGTTACAAAAGTTTATTTTTTCTATTGAATAAATATATACGGGGTGTCAATTTGAAAACTTCCCACCCTTAATATCTTCCTTCCAGTAAACAATATGAGTAATCGAAAAAACAGGTCAATTTTATTGTCAAGGGGGACACTTTCAAGGACTATTTGTAGCCCTCGTGGTTCAACCCCCTAGGAGGGGTAGATGTTACCCTTAGAATTTTAAATGGGAAGGGGGGTCAAGTGGCACATCATTTTGATGGGCGTTCAATTCTTGTTCCAATGGTACCCTGACTTATTATTTTTTGATGAGCATTTTCCGAAAAATTGCGTTCTAAACTAACAGAAGTAATTATTAGAACGCCTATACTGAGATGCATGGTTTGGCCAGAACTGGTTAGAATATTAGGTGGTACCGTTCCAACCCTTTATTAGGGGTAACATTTAGCCATTAGCTCCAAACACTTTACATAAAAAAGTAGTCTAATAGTAAAACGTAGATGGTAGTAAAGTTGTGTTTATTCAATGCTGACTTTTTAAGTGTTATCGCAGAAATTGTACAGATAGCCTTCCTTTTTTGCTACTGCTGCTGTAAAAAGTGTCTGTTTTCAGGCAAAAAATTGGTTAGCACATTTGAACTATGTGGTAGTATTGTGAATACAGTTGTACCTGTTGGGCTGTTTAGGAATTACTTTAATAAGTGTATAAAAGTGTAAAAATGGTTTACATTCTTCAAGACAGAATTGAAATGATTGTAATTTATGGAGAAGTTGGAAAGTGCGCACGAAGGGCGGCATGTCTTTTTAACGAAAGACATCCAAATTGTAATGTAAGTCACCGGTATGTGCTTGATTTGGTGAATAAGTTTTACGAAACTGGTTCAGTGACAAATAAAAAAAGAAATAACCCCAGAGTACTAAATGAAGCAGCTCAAATTGAAGTTTTGGGAACATTTGCTGCAGAGCCCACGAACTCCTTACGATCAGTATCAGAACAGACGGGAATGTCACGCGAGACTATAAGAAAAGCATTGAAAATGCATAAATTTCATCCATATAAAATGCAGATTCTTCAAGAGCTCCACGAGGATGATTATGATAGAAGAACAGAGTTTTGTGAAATCATGTCTCATCGAGTCAATACCATCCCTAATCTTCTGTTAAACATCTGTTTCAGCGATGAGTGTTCATTTTTTCTGAATGGCAATGTTAATAGACAAAATTGTCGCTATTGGAGTGACGAAAACCCACATATTTTTCGGGAAGGGCATACACAACACCCACAAAAAGTTAATGTTTGGGCTGGTATTCTTGGAAATGCCATTATTGGTCCATTATTTCTGGAAGAAAACTTGACTGGCAATCTGTACCTTGATATGCTTGAAGAGACTATCGATCCTCTTATAACTCACGAGCTAGAAACTCAAATTGATGCAGAAGGTAATGAACTTTTGCAGGAGGATCTGTTACATTACCAGCAGGACGGTGCTCCACTTCATTATTTTCTTCCCGTCCGACAGTGGTTAAACGAGAGATTTCCGGGTAGATGGATTGGCAGAAGGGGAGCAGTTGAATGGCCTCCGAGATCACCGGATTTAACACCCTTAGATTTCTTTCTTTGGGGGCATCTTAAATCCGTTGTTTATAAAACACAACCTTCTGATATTAACGAACTTAAAAGACGAATTACAGCAGCATGCCAGTCAATTCCGAGTGAAGTTTTCCGTAATGTTAGAGGGGAGTTCGAAAACAGACTGTATTACTGTTTAGAGCAAAATGGAAAACATTTCGAACAGCTAATAAGATAAGCGGAAGTAGATTTTCTGTTTAAAATGTCTTTCTCGCAAATTAAATTTTATTTTGTAGAAGGAACATAACCACCAAATAAAAAATCCCATGCGTAATAAATTTATTCCTGTCATTCAAGGGTTGGAGCGGTGCCACCTACTCTTCTAACCATTTTTATTAAAGGGAGTCAATACAATAATGTATCTCAGTATAGGCGTTCTAATAATTACTTCTGTTAGTTTAGAACGCAATTTTTCGGAAAATGCTCATCAAAAAATAATAAGTCAGGGTACCATTGGAACAAGAATTGAACGCCCATCAAAATGATGTGCCACTTGACCCCCCTTCCCATTTAAAATTCTAAGGGTAACATCTACCCCTCCTAGGGGGTTGAACCACGAGGGCTACAAATAGTCCTTGAAAATGTCCCCCTTGACAATAAAATTGACCTGTTTTTTCGATTACTCATATTGTTTACTGGAAGGAAGATATTAAGGGTGGGAAGTTTTCAAATTGACACCCCGTATATAGTTTTATGTCATTCTATTTATTGTGTTTTATTACGACCGATATCCCGTTAACGTTTCCAATTATTTATATGTGAAATGAATGGGTACGTATTCTTTAATCCTTATTTTATTTACATTGTAAAATAGTGCGATATTACATCTACATCTACGGTTAATATATATTTCATTATATGGAGGAGGGGGTCGTTTAAAATTTCCTAAGCTTGAAGGGGGTCGCTATATAAAAAAGTTCAAGAAGCCCTGGTTTAGAGCATAATGAAAATTTAATAATTTTTCAAAACTAGTAGATGTACATGGCTAGTTCTACGATCAAGAACCAAGATGGCGGCCATAGGGGTGTCGGTCCGGTGATAAGGATATGTTGTTTGTAAAGAGTATACAGGGTGCGTGCAAAAAGTGTGTCACATGAAAGAGTATACAGGGTGTGTGCAAAAAGTGTGTCACAGGGTCACGTGACAGCTGTCATGGCGGACCTTTGGTACAGATTGCGTTGTAGAGGTGTCGCCACCACGTGACAGCTGTCATGGCGGACCTTTGGTACAGATTGCGTTGTAGAGGTGTCGCCACCACGTGACAGCTGTCATGGCGGACCTTTGGTACAGATTGCGTTGTAGAGGTGTCGCCACCACGTGACAGCTGTCATGGCGGACCTATGGTACAGATTGCTTCGTAGAGGTGTCGCCACCACGTGACAGTTGTCATGGCGGACCTATGGTACAGATTGCTTCGTAGAGGTGTCGCCACCACGTGACAGCTGTCATGGCGAACCTAAGGTACAGATTGCTTCGTAGAGGTGTCGCCACCACATGACAGCTGTCATGGTGGACCTAAGGTACAGATTGCTTCGTAGAGGTGTCGCCACCACGTGACAGCTGTCATGGTGGGCCCAAGGTACAGACTGCTTCGTGGAGGTGTCGCCACCAATTCGACTCATGCGACTCGAAAGCGACTCGCAAGCGACTCAAACGACTTGGGGTCGTTTATGATGAGAAATGAAATATCAAATACTAATAATATTTTTATTTTGGAGAAAGTACATTCTTATTTTGGAAGTATGATGGTGAGGAACCAATGTTGAAGATTATCGACATGGTGGACTGTACACATATATTTCCCTCCATCATTGCGATGATTTAGGCAGCTCAGTCTGTTTGTCGGATCGAATTTCCCCGTTTGGCATAGGGTGTTGTCGAAACTGCACACATCTACGATTCGTGGAAAGATATCTAGCTCCACACACTTTTTCGAGAGAAATTCGGCTTTTTGATGTCCTCGAACATATATAATGTCGGCTGCACACAGTAGAGTCAATCTTAGAATATTATCAATTTCTTCATATTCCACATCGCCCGATGTATATTCCAAACCATGACAAAAATGTTCCAAATACCAAACAGATTTTCGATCCTTCTCACTTAACATCGTAAGCGGTACGGCTGGCTTAAACAACGAATAATGTCGTTTGAACCCAATTTGTATAGACATTTCTTTGGGATGAAAGACATCATCGATGATGAACCCCTGAATATCAACCAATGCTATTCTCATGATGACTCGTACTAAACTGATCGGACGACGTCGTCGTCGTTAGACAGTACGTTTTAGATTAGGCTCTTCACTATTTCCGAGAGGGGGTAGTACTCCATCAAACAATCGTGAATGATGATGCAATATGCTTTCGTATTGGCTGGAAATCCCTTATCTGCCTCGATTTCCAATCGCACATCAACAGTTGCAGATTTCACTGCTTCCTCCTGTTTCGAACAATCGATTATGTAGAGGGCGCGTTTTTTGAAACTGGTGTAATCTAACATTGGTTGTTTCACAGCCGACGAGGAATTTGTATAGCTAGAGTAGAACTCTGTATAGTTATGGTGGGCCAGCGTGAAATCATCCTTGGCAAAGTCCAAGTTCATTCGCTCGTTGGGGTAATATTCGCCGTTTAGAGATAAGCGAATACTTGTTATATCCAGATGGTCAAATATTGTGGGGTTAGCCTTCACATTGTTCCTTTTGTCCGTTTGAAAGAATACTATGACATAGCGAGGTTTTTCAACTGCTGCACTAGTCTTGACCGCCCAAATTTCTCGTCGGGCCTCGCTTGTTATGGCAGGAAGCTCATGGCATTCCCACTTCCGGAATGGAATTAGGATGGGTGAATCACTCTTGATTGCTCGCAATAGCTTTTCTCTAATTATATCGTTGGGATAGATATACTTCACTTTCAATTCCATGCTATTAATCAGGAATTTAACGCTGGTCGTAGCGGTTTCAATGTTAACGCAATCGTTATCGTTTCGAGCACGTACCAGTTGAATAGTCTGCCTACCAAATGTAATCATCGGGTAATCGTTGAAAATGTTGAATATATGCTTTAGCGGAATCAATAGACTGAATGATTTAGTTTCGTGCAGGACTACGCTCTCAAGGGGATACAACCAACTAGCGGTAGCCATATGCGTAGAAGCTGTAAGAGCGTAGCAGGTAAATGCTCGAACAGCGCTGACTATACCAGGATCTCGAACTGTTTCGATGTCCCTACCACTCTCAATGTACGAGCAAGAGTCGAAAAGGAAGGCTCCATAATTCGGCAACAATATAACATTACCTCCACCCTTCACTTCGATTTTCCCCTTGATCGCCAATAGAGTATCCTTCATGGAAAAAAAAACGCGTCCACTTGATTTATTCCAAACTCCACGATGTCGCTGTTATTGAAGGCTTCAACGAACGGTGTAATCGATCTATACTCGGCTTTCCGAATCGACTCGTCGAATTTCGGCTGCTGGTATAAATCGAAAATTGAAGAGATAACATTGTTATCTCCATTATCATCTACACCGCCGAACTTTCGCTTATTAGACATTTTATTTAAGGCGAAACCCTAAAGATTGTAGAACTAATCGGTTGGCTTTGGTGAGTGGTAGTAGCTCTCGCACTTTGAACGTTTTGTTGAAGACTGATGAATATGAAGCGTGCGAGGTTCTTTTATTGCCAGCAGCACCAGCAACAACTAGACCCATATTCTGTTCTCAGACTTCTTGTAAATGTAGATGTAGAACACTTTCTTCACCACGGAAATTTATCGGATTCGAATGCTGATCTAGAGCGAGTACGGTGATGTTGGTAATTTCAGCGATATCTGACACTGGTAAATATAGAGGATTCCTCGGACGTTCCACAATTCTATAGCCGGGATCGTCGGTGATGGGAAAGTCGTAGATCGTATGCGCAGGTCTATCTCGGTAGAAGGCTCCTACGGTAATGTTTGATTCGAACCGGATGTTGCTTACTTTTATAATGTTGACAGGCAAATCGGACATGTGCACCACGCCCTTTTCCAAGACTTTACGCGAAAACCCCAATATTTTACCCAAGCTATCTTCCTCAACAAACGAAATGTCATGGTTCTGATGAAATATCTCACACTTTAATGTATTGTTATTGGGCTTCAGCGAGAAGACATCTTCTTTTACGTTCAATCTTTTCCGAATCAATTCTTCAATGTCGGATATTTCGTAGTTGCCCGAAGGTATTTCGATTGTTTTCAAAGTCTTTCCATCATCCCCCAAATAGTAAAATTTTTCGTTCTCGATATTCGGTATAGAGTTATAAGAAGTAAATCCCAACAAAGCCAAATAGTATCGCTTATCAGGCTTCAACTCTATCGAATTCTGCGGTGTGAACGAGAATATATGGTTGGTGCTTGTTAGCGTGAATAACTGCGACATGATACTGATAAGAATTTATTGCGACATTTCCATTTATATTTTAACATTAATAGATGGAATAAGTATGATTTTATAAAGTATGGGTCGTCTCTGCACACTTCATCAATCAACACCTGCTTCTCATGCTGCGTTATTCCCTCAGTCTCCATGACCTTGGAAATCTGTTCAGATAAACATTGGGAACATAGTTTGCGTGGAGGTGGTAGACAATCACAATCTTCATCGATATGTTCCGTACACCGCATATGACGGTAAAGGGATTTGAACATATATTTCGGAACCTCATTTTGATTGAGAGACACCAAATCCAAATGTTTTAGAATGTATTCCATCGGCAGAAATAATAAGTCTCTTTTGGTCAGCTCGCTTGAAGGTTTTTCCATTGCCTTTATTAGATTATCATATACGTATCGGATGATTGATGACATTCCAGCTCTCGGAACATCAACAGAAAGTTGTTGCATAATCTTTGCGATAAATTTATCGTAGGACTCCGACATGACTGCACACGTCAGATGTTTACGTAGAACTGAGAAATTTCAAACATAAATGTCCACAAATCACCTGATCACACTTTTGATAGGTGTCGTTATTATAGAAAATTCTAACCCCACCACCATCCAGATATCGAACTAGTTCCTTTGGGGGTTTTAAATTTCCAAAAGAGTCAAAGTATTCCACTTGATTATTTATTTTTCTAAAGGCCACCCAATGAGTACCGTTGTTTTTGACCGAATCCAAATTCATAATGGCGCATTCTTGCCTCCAGGGGCGTCTCTTAGGTAAATTGTCTCGCATAAAGACACCTCGAAAATGTGGTATTTTCATTTTCTTCGCGAAACGCACCAAATCCACGTCGTACAACGGTCTATTGGGTAGCTCTATTGAAAGTTTTTTTGTTGTTTCTTCAAAAACAGTCCAAATCCTCCTTTCGCATTCTTCCGCAAGTATAATCCTTTACCTAATGACTCCATAGCTGCATGATGACGCTGATCCTCTTCAAGTTTCTTTTTGGCTTTTTTAGCGTTAACTACTGTATTGGCTATGGCACTTGCACCACCCGCCACAGACCCTAAGGCCCCCAACGCCCCCAAAATAGGTAGTAATAACGGGAGGAATCCTCCAGATTTCGGTAGGGGTATTATGCGTGGTACTTTAACACGCTTCTTACCTCCGACTCGCTTAATCGCTATTCGTGCAGCTTTCAATGCATTCATAGCAGACTTTCGCAACGATGCAGACGGTTCCATAGACTTTGAAATATGTCCAACGATATCTTTCCGAAAGCAACATCCTCCACGACGACCACCAGCACGTTTCCTAAGACCCATTCCTAGTTTACGTTTAACTTTCATTCCTCCGGTAACCAATAGACTAGCTAGTCTTTCACCAGCCTTAGCGTCCTTAGATTTAACACGTTGCCAAGCTGGGTCCTCTAATATTTTATCGGCCTTATGGCGGTCTTCTAGAGATTTGTGCTGAGAATAAGCTATGTCGTGCTCGCGACAGGCCGAATCCAATTGATTAACACCTCTATCACCACGCGCAAGTCGCTTCTCTAGCTTAGTACCTGGTCCACAGAATTGATATGATGGAATATGTACTTCGAACGGGAGACTGTTTATGAGCGAATTCAACAAACCTTCACCCTGATAGATCAACATTGATACTGAGCTCGCGATCTTCGAACGTTTCTATTTATATATACAAACATCAGATTTGAACTACCTCACAATATGAAGACCGTTCAACAAGAGCAGACACTACCCATCGAGAATTTAGACATAGGGCAGACGAATACTAATCGCGTAGGTAAACATGGTAAATTGTTACCAGACTCTTTTCGTGCGATAATTTGTGGACCTAGTGGGTGTGGTAAAACGAACGTGATGTTATCGCTATTATTCAATCCGAATGGGGCAAAGTTCAAAAACGTCTACGTATACTCAAAGTCGTTGTATCAGCCCAAGTATCAACTGTTGCAGGAAGTTTTAGATCGTGTTAAAGGTGTTGGCTATTTTCCCTATAAAGACAACGAGAAAATAATAAGTCCGAATGAGGCTAGAGCTAATTCCATATTTCTTTTTGATGACATCGCATGCGAAGGCCAGCAAAAAATTCGGGAATACTATTCCATGTGTAGACATAAGAATATCGATGCGGCATATCTGTGTCAAACGTACTCGAAAATTCCTAAACAATTGATCCGTGACAATTGTAATTTGATCGTTCTTTTTAAGCAGGACGAGATCAATTTGAAGCATGTATTTGATGAGCACGTATCACCAGACGTCGATTTCAATCAGTTCAAGAAGATGTGCGCCATGTGCTGGACGGATAATTTTGGAACTTTGGTCATTGCTAAGGATTTCGACTTGAACGATGGCAGATACCGCAAAGGTTTCGATGTATATATAAAAACGTGAATTGTTAAATTTAGTCCAAATACAAGATGGATGCTGAACAGTTAGCACGTAAGCGAAAAATCTTCGAATTGAGTAAGTCTATAAGAAAGAAATATCTAGCCTTGAAACTAGGTAAATCTGAAGAAGACGAATCAATAGAACAACTGTTCAAACCTATCGCCACACCATTGAAAGCGATCGTTAAAAAAATTAAACATCCTGCTGCTGCTGCGCAGTCGATGAAAAAAGAAATAAAATTAGAACCTAAAGATGATGTTGTTGATGAGGAAGAAGAAGAAGATGAGGGGGAGGTGGAGAAGGATGACGACGCGTTCGATGATGCTATGACTGAGATTGAACCTTCACTTACAAATTATCCGCCACAAGTGCGTAAATACGTTCAAGAACATTGGGAAAACAACAAGAAAATTGATAAAGTATATGGACCTGTTTATGATGCGAGCTCTACCGGTTGGATTCTCGGTTTTAAAAAGATAATATTCGGTGAGAATATCGAAACCGTAGGATATAGCGCAAAGGGAACACCTGGATTGTACGAGCTCATATTCTACAAAACACCCAGAAAATTCACGAATAAAGATCGAGCAGCATACAAAGAAATTTTAAGGTTAACAAATGCAAGTAAAAATATTAACGGTCGTTTGAAGGGTACCAATGCGCCAAAGTATATGTCTATAATTAAACCTATGTTTCGATCAACCTCGTTGTCGTCGTCGTCAGAGACGACTTCGACAGTAGCAAGCGGTAGCGGTTTACATTTGACATACAACAAGAAGCCTATGGAATATATTTTTTGGGATGATCCAAACGAGCTGGTGGACCTACTAAAACTACTGATGACATCGCAACAAGCTGGAAATACTTCGCACGATAATGAAATTGTCGCTATAATAAATGAACTAAGAGAGGCGAACATCATATATTAGTATTGATTACTTCCACCTCACAGCATTTATATAATGAGTCTTGATAAGTTCGGTAGGCGATCTGCGTTGTCGGGCGATAGCATCGTCGATGTTTTCAAACGCAAATCGATGTCTATGAACATTTTAAGGCACACGCCCGAAGGCGATGTGGACATGGAAAATTTGAAAATTTGTAATGTGAAAATACCTATCTCTGCTAATGATGTTACGAACAAAGTATATGTAGATAACGCCATCACTAAAGTGGATACGAATATAAACGAAGAATTGAAGATTCTCCGTACCGAAATACAGTCATGCAAAAATCAAAGTTACGTTCACTCTGCAGCCATAAAACAGAGTATACAGGATGAAAATAAAAAAATCACAGCCTCTCTGATTGATTCTACAACACAAAATAGAATTAAAATTGAAAAACTTGTAGATGGTATGATAGCTGCTTCCAAAGCTACTGAAGCGAATGAGGTAAATCTTGAAAAATTATTGAAGAAAATACGTGAAGACTATAAAACACTCGTTAGTAACGACCAAGAAAACACTTCAAAATATGCCAACCTATTCGAAAGTATACAGGCCATCAATAGTAAACTGATAACTATAGAATCAGACAATAAAACGCGCAGTACTAATGATCAGGCCATGATCGCACGTATACAGACCATCGAAAGCAATCTATCACAAATAGAATAAGCGATTATTATCACCAGTTTGGAGACGGCTGCGGAGACGATAACAAAAAAAGCAAAAGGTGAAGCCTCACCACATCATCATCATCCCTATAAAAGAGCTCCTACCACCTCCCCACCACCACAAAAGTTATTAGCTCCGTCAACGCAGATCGATCCAAAAAATTAAGAAGGGTAAAGCGCAGGTGGTTGATGAGCTTCATAAGCCTGTTAGAAAGAATTTTAAACGTCGCAGTACAATCATAAAAGGGTTGGATGACTTGTGGCAAATGGATCTTGCTGAAATGGGTAATTATGCGCGCGAGAATCGAGGGTTTAAATACATTTTGGTGGTGATCGATTGCTTCTCGAAATTTCTATGGACACGTCCGCTGAAAACGAAATCGGCCGAAGAGGTTCGGAAAGCATTCAATTCTATATT
Organism: Endomychus coccineus; assembly: GCA_958510875.1. NCBI lineage: Eukaryota > Metazoa > Arthropoda > Insecta > Coleoptera > Endomychidae > Endomychus > Endomychus coccineus. Next base: position 47,872,666 of record OY294070.1, read on the forward strand.
ACTAGAAGGACATCGTAAGCCTAGGAACCTACAAAGCGATCAAGGTAAAGAATTCTTCAACAGGCACTTTGACGAGCTAATGAAAAAACACAAAATCAACCATTATAATACGTATTCTGTGAAGAAAGCCGCCATTGCTGAACGCGTCATTCGAACGTTGAAAGAAGCGATCTATAAGCGATTCAGTCTGAGTGGGAAATACAAATGGGTGGATACACTTCAAGAAGTCACCGAAAAATATAATCAATGTAAACATAGAACAATAAAAATGGCTCCGTTTAAGGTAACGAAACAGATTGAAAGTCGCATATTGAAGCAATCTTACTCACACATTAAGTTGGCCCTACCTCACAAATATCACGTGGGGGATATTGTGCGAATAAGTAAAGCTAAACATATATTGGGATTTACGCCCAATTGAAGTGCGGAATTATTTAAAATCATTAAAGTTAAAATTACCAACCCAGTCACATATCTACTAGAAGATATGACCAACGCACCAATCAGCGGTTGTTTCTACGAGGAAGAATTGCAGAAAACCAAACAGCCATACGTTTATTTGATTGAGAAGGTGCTCCGAAAAAAGGGTAACAAAATGTATGTAAAATGGTACGGTATGAAAGAGAAAAGTTGGATTGAAAATTCTGAAGTTGTATAATGTGCTACTGCGCATGTCTTCCTGATAAAATATTTGACTGGTGCTTCAAGCAAGTGGTGGAAGTCAAATAATCGAATCAGTCTGCGTGAAAATGTCTTCGCAATTATACAACAGTTTTGCTCATAATGTACTTACCACCGTGTACGATGCAAAACAATTTAAAAGTGTATGTCCGCCAAATTTGATGGAAAACATCGAAGAATTACAATTACCCTCGAAAAATTGGATAATCGCAGGAGAATTTGTAACGTTCATTATTGGAGCTGTGAAAGAATGCGCGTGTGTAGATATTTTCTATTTCGGAGGAGATTTCAACCCATCCGAAAACGTCTGGAAGATAATTGATATGAATGTTGAAGGCTACTTTATATACGAAAATAGATGGAAGAATTTCATATTACACCAAGTTCCCGGTATAATCCCAAAACCAGGATCGTATATACTTGATTGTTACAGAGTGCTACAGAGTGAAATTGATGTTGATTTTTATCGAGTCGCCCTTCTGCCTTACCGAAGTGAAATAATGGATCTACGAGGGATTCGTAGAGGACCTCCTAATAAAACTTTCTTCTTCGACTCGTACATACCCGGTGGGGAACGCAACCAACACCACAAATTTTCTCCTCCCCCCACACTTCAAGTTTTATGCCTCGATGTTCTCATCCAAACTTCCAATCAAATCAAAGAAATATGCTACCAATGAGCTGCGCATGTGCGAGGTGTAAATATTCGGCTTGAGGGTCAGGTTCTAGTGAATCGAACAATTCAGAACAGTTTTAATAAGATGTTGTCCCACGATAGTGTTGGTGAAGATAGTAGCAGCAGCAGTTGTTTCGAGTTGGATCGGCTTTTAGAAGAGTTTGAGATGAAGGCAAAAGACGAGCCATTCCTATTGATGAATACAACGTACCCGTTGGTGGGGGCAAGTTATGAAATCAAATGTGGATTGAGTCCTGTGCGAACCCTCTCGCCTACAATCTCACTCATTCAACTTACCCAAAATTGTAAAGTCAGCTTTAGCCTGCTGGAATGGATCGATTTCATCGATATTCTACGAGTGAAAATCACCGAATTCTTCACAAGTCTGCAATCAGATTTCGATGGGGCCCCCATATTATCCGATGAATACTGTCAAATAGTTCAACTTGTGTACTTCAATAATGTTAAATTACTTCAAGTTACAAAGCACAATATCCATGTGTGGTTGTGTGAGGAAGATGTTCGAGAAATAATTCGAATCAACGATGAAGTGCTATCACATCGAATGTCTTTTCTGGAACATTTTGGATTTTCCACATACTATCATAATGTTATTGATATGATTAAAAGTACGAGAGACCAGCATCAGCAGCCCGATGGAATGGCTCTCTTGTATTGTTTTATCGGTATTTCGCCCGACTGTTTATTAACCAATACACTTAGAGAAATGTTATTTTTCTATAAAAATAAAGTTATGTATGATTTCGAACAATAAAAATTGATGCTATTATTTTTGGTTTATTAAAACACCCAACTTCCTCATAAAATATTTAATAGGATGAAGAAAAATACATACAGCCAATTATATACATCTAAATCAATCAAAAATGTGTATAATTATACTTACTTACAAAATATCTTAACCCCACTAATTTAAAACAAAAATACATATATAATTTACACAACTACTACTACTACTACTACCCAAATTTACAAAATATCTTGAAAAATTTAAAAACATCAAAAATCTTAATTCTAACCTAAAGAATAGTGTCCATAAGGTAGGGTGCTTGTTTTATCCCCCGATATTACCCGTTTATTATCAAAAGGGCTCAAAGCGATTTTATTCTGCTCAATTGTGTATAACTTAAGGTCAAAAGAGCGGATAGATCTCTGGACACGATACATCTCTATGTTCTCTTCCAGACATCTAACATAGTCTTCGAATGTAATGGTGTTTCGTAAGACATACTCGCGCACCCCTTTGGCTTTCTTTGTGACGTCATCATCGCGATTTTGATTTTGGACAGTGAAGCTGTACATTTTTGCCCGCAAACCAACGAACTTATCCATGAGGAGCCCTTTGTTCTCGTCCTTCATTAAGCCTACTACTTTTTTGTTGACCTGCGGAATCTTAAAGAGGTTGTCTGGAGCATAATCACTCGTATCAAATTTCCCGATATTTCTATTTATAATTGACTCATAAATGTCATCGTTTGTAATAATATGGTAAATCAAACTGTCAGTATCAGTGTAACATAATCGCATCAATCCAGGGTCTTTGTATAATTTCAACATGAAGCCATAATGAAAATCGTAAACGCAGGTTTTGGAGATGTCCAAAATAGACATCCCCACATAGATGGGTTTGTTGAATAAAACTTCTAATTTATTCTGTTCTATGGCTACCAAATTCTCCTCAAATATCTTGCTGCTATTGAAATTAGGTTGAGAAATATAATAGCGAGCCCCATAGGGCCCATACCATTTATTAACTAATCTAACTAGTCTATGCTTCCGTACATTCTCCATAGATTTACCGAAAATTGCGTTGATCAGCAGCTTGAAGAGAGCTATTTCAAACGCATTTTTAGAAGCTGCCCTCAATCTAGTGTTGAGATCTATGTATGCTTTAAGCCACGGAGCTTGCTTAAATTCCAAAATTCTATGGACTTTTTTCAGCACCATCCCCAGCGCCAAACATTGTTTTAAATTTCGATAGTGAATGATATATTTCGATTTATTGTGGAGAGTTGTTAGTAATTTAGGTAATTTGCTGTCGGGTGGTGCTGTGTGAGTGGGACAAAGAGGGAGATCTTTATGCAGATCATGTAGTTCAGCTGGGTAATCTAAATCGACTTCCAATATGTAGCCGATTGGACTTTCGTCTGAGACGTTTCTTACGTCTACATCATCGAGATTTTCAATCCACTTGAACCCATCATAAGGCAAATATTGAATCATAGCCCATCCGTACAAATTACAAACGTCAAAATACATGAGGTAACTTGTCTCTTTTTCGGGGTCGTGATTATTCACGTATTTATTATTGGCCTTTGCAAATCGATTACTGCATTGGCTCACACCTCCACGAATTCCCTTCTCCACAAATAAGACCATATCGATGTCTTTCAAATATTGTAAAGATACATTCGTATATTTCAACATACAGTCCCACGTGAAGGAGGGAACCGTGAAATAGTGGGCCGGATCTAAAGCAAAAAGATCCATACATTTGCTGCGAAAATTCTCAAATACATTGGCCAATAATAAAACATCTGTCTTCAAATATAAATCTGAATAATCACCTAAATTTTCACAATTAAAACTAGTCCAAATTGTTTGAGCATGCCTATAATCATCCTCACTTATCGATAATTTCGTAATTTATCAAAAAATTTCTCTATTGGAGGAAGATTTTCCTCGTTCAATTTACCCCATTCATCTAAGTGTTCATAGGGAAATACTCCCTTACGAGTTAATAATTTAAATTTTTCATCGGATAAGTGCGCAAACTCGCTTTTCAAAATACTCAAGTCACTCACATTCAAATAAGAAACTAGTTTGTCCAAGCTTGAATCTAAAAAACTACATGAATCGATGAAACGAAATTTAACCACGGAATTTTTCGTACTTCTAGTGAAACTTATATACTTCTCTTTATTGATTGGGAGTACTTCAATATTTTGTTTGGACGATTTGGCTATATCTCGAATCAGCAAAAACATATCGTACCCACCGAGGTTATGAGCCACAACAGGCACTACAAATCGATATTTATAATTAAGATTACAATCTTGATGGGCTAATCCTCGATATTTGCCCGTGAAATGGCAATGATCTCTAACACGAACATCCCCCTCTTCGAACTGTCTCTCACAAATATGACATTTCGTTTCCTTCATTATATCAAGGAAACTAATACCATTCAAGTCCATAGGTACAATAGATTTAAGTTTTAGATCGATAAATTCCCCAATTTTATCTAGTTCATCTGTCAACCATTTGGCCGAGTCTAATCCTCTATAACTATCAAATCGTGATAGGGAATTGTTAAATTGACATTTTAAATAATACCCAACACTATACGCCTCGTGTAGCTGGGTTTTGTTCGTATATGAACTTACATTAGATTGAGAGCAGTTCTGAATAGGTAATAGGAGAGCTTCAAAGTCAAAATAAATAATAAATGGTATGGGTAGTTTGTTTGAGTGATTCTTGAATTTCAAATAATCATCTTGGGGGAATGTAATTTTACACATGTTCATTTTACCACAATCCTCAATGTGATTTTTATACTTATTCTCGCTCCTGAAATTATTTAAACATCGCTCACACAAGTAAGTTTTGTGGTTCAAGCTAATTTGAGAATTTACAAGTCTTGATAAATTTTTAATTAGACAATAGTGAAATTTAACGGTGGGGTCAATGAAATTTGGGGATTTCGCAGGTTCTACATCTCGATAATATTTATCTTGGATTAATAGTAAATTAAAATGTCTCTCTAATTTATTTTTAGTTAAATATGCAGGGAGAACCTTCAATTTCTCCACATGTTCACTCTGCTGCTCATTACCTCCACATAATTCCAAAACGAATACATGAATTGAAATATTGTTATTTTTCTCGAAAGTTGGAATTTGTGATATAGGAAGGGGAAATGTTAGATTTTGTAAATTTAAAACATTACTAAAATGTGGATATGAAGAAACACGACCTGTATTTGCTGCTGCTGGATGTAGTCGCGCTGTTACTGCCCAGGCAAAACAGTATTCATCGTAATTTTTAATATTAATAACAGCACGCTTCAGGAGTATTTTTTTTGGGAGAACGATATACGAAGAGCCTGAATTGATTGTTTCATGCTTATTTATATTCACCCCCAAACTGATAACCTCCCTAATGCTCCACCCCGAGTCACGTTCCAAAAAATCATCCAGCTTTACTTGGAGTTTATCAATTACATTCTCCTTGAACCACTCCAATAAATTTGTTAAAGCATCTATTGGAGCGGATTTGGTGTGGAAATATTTATACTCTGTTTGGATAAGCTCGTCGATCGCATTGAGCCGCATATATTCCCCACAAAATGTAGTGTTTACCTTAATGAAATTGTATGTATGTAAAATTTTGGTGATTCTAGGACTGAAAAGATGAAAAGCATCATATAAAAAATTTATCGGGTCTAAATGTGAAATGTTCGTTATAAAGCCAGTTCGAATTCGTTGGGAAAATGCGCATTTACCTTCCTCCCAACGGATTCGCTCACTACGGTTCTTATTAGTTGTAGGCGGTTTATTTCGAACCCCTAATAAAATTTTGAATCTTTTTAAATGCCCAATATTACATTGAAGTTGGTTCTTACAGGGTAAATTCAAGGTGTCTTTGGTTAAATGCCTGGAAAAAGTCCTAATGTACTTTTAGTACAGAAACCTATCCACTTTGTTATTTCCTGAGGGGATAATTTCGATTTTAATAAATCCCTTTGAGCCTCATTGATAATTTTCACAATCTCCCCACTGATTTTAGCGATTGAAACCATAGTTGAAAATAAAACAAGCAGCCTACCTTATGATATATAAGAACAGTACAGGAGGGATGTTGCCGTTGTCGTTAGTGGTGTTGCTGTGAGGTTCTCTCTCTCAACTCCTGGGAGGCAATTCGCAGAATTCTATTTTTGCACAAGATTTTCCTGCCCCAATCGCTTCTTCCCCTCGATATATTAATGTGGTGTTCTGCCCCTTATTGATGATATCGATTATGGGGATAAGCGTTGTTGTTAGTCGCTTAGGCAGGAAAACAGTTAGGTCGCCTTCTAATTCTGCTAAAACAGCCTCCCCAAATTTGGTGTGTACTGTTTTCAAATTTAAAATTAAATGTGGTACATCTAATTTTAAGTCTGCAATCTTTGTAGGTGTTGCAAGAGTGAAATTTGATTCAGTTTGGAGAAATCCATTTTTACTTTATTTTAAAAAAATCTAAAACAAATCGATGGAAGTTAGCAGTGAAGAAGTGTGTGTGTGTGTGTGTGTGTGTGTGTGTGTGTGTGTGTGTGTGTGTGTGTGTGTGTGTGTGTGTGTGTGTGTGTGTGTGTGTGTGTGTGTGTGTGTGTGTGTGTGTGTGTGTGTGTGTGTGTGTGTGTGTGTGTGTGTGTGTGTGTGTGTGTGTGTGTGTGTGTGTGTGTGTGTGTGTGTGTGTGTGTGTGTGTGTGTGTGTGTGTGTGTGTGTGTGTGTGTGTGTGTGTGTGTGTGTGTGTGTGTGTGTGTGTGTGTGTGTGTGTGTGTGTGTGTGTGTGTGTGTGTGTGTGTGTGTGTGTGTGTGTGTGTGTGTGTGTGTGTGTGTGTGTGTGTGTGTGTGTGTGTGTGTGTGTGTGTGTGTGTGTGTGTGTGTGTGTGTGTGTGTGTGTGTGTGTGTGTGTGTGTGTGTGTGTGTGTGTGTGTGTGTGTGTGTGTGTGTGTGTGTGTGTGTGTGTGTGTGTGTGTGTGTGTGTGTGTGTGTGTGTGTGTGTGTGTGTGTGTGTGTGTGTGTGTGTGTGTGTGTGTGTGTGTGTGTGTGTGTGTGTGTGTGTGTGTGTGTGTGTGTGTGTGTGTGTGTGTGTGTGTGTGTGTGTGTGTGTGTGTGTGTGTGTGTGTGTGTGTGTGTGTGTGTGTGTGTGTGTGTGTGTGTGTGTGTGTGTGTGTGTGTGTGTGTGTGTGTGTGTGTGTGTGTGTGTGTGTGTGTGTGTGTGTGTGTGTGTGTGTGTGTGTGTGTGTGTGTGTGTGTGTGTGTGTGTGTGTGTGTGTGTGTGTGTGTGTGTGTGTGTGTGTGTGTGTGTGTGTGTGTGTGTGTGTGTGTGTGTGTGTGTGTGTGTGTGTGTGTGTGTGTGTGTGTGTGTGTGTGTGTGTGTGTGTGTGTGTGTGTGTGTGTGTGTGTGTGTGTGTGTGTGTGTGTGTGTGTGTGTGTGTGTGTGTGTGTGTGTGTGTGTGTGTGTGTGTGTGTGTGTGTGTGTGTGTGTGTGTGTGTGTGTGTGTGTGTGTGTGTGTGTGTGTGTGTGTGTGTGTGTGTGTGTGTGTGTGTGTGTGTGTGTGTGTGTGTGTGTGTGTGTGTGTGTGTGTGTGTGTGTGTGTGTGTGTGTGTGTGTGTGTGTGTGTGTGTGTGTGTGTGTGTGTGTGTGTGTGTGTGTGTGTGTGTGTGTGTGTGTGTGTGTGTGTGTGTGTGTGTGTGTGTGTGTGTGTGTGTGTGTGTGTGTGTGTGTGTGTGTGTGTGTGTGTGTGTGTGTGTGTGTGTGTGTGTGTGTGTGTGTGTGTGTGTGTGTGTGTGTGTGTGTGTGTGTGTGTGTGTGTGTGTGTGTGTGTGTGTGTGTGTGTGTGTGTGTGTGTGTGTGTGTGTGTGTGTGTGTGTGTGTGTGTGTGTGTGTGTGTGTGTGTGTGTGTGTGTGTGTGTGTGTGTGTGTGTGTGTGTGTGTGTGTGTGTGTGTGTGTGTGTGTGTGTGTGTGTGTGTGTGTGTGTGTGTGTGTGTGTGTGTGTGTGTGTGTGTGTGTGTGTGTGTGTGTGTGTGTGTGTGTGTGTGTGTGTGTGTGTGTGTGTGTGTGTGTGTGTGTGTGTGTGTGTGTGTGTGTGTGTGTGTGTGTGTGTGTGTGTGTGTGTGTGTGTGTGTGTGTGTGTGTGTGTGTGTGTGTGTGTGTGTGTGTGTGTGTGTGTGTGTGTGTGTGTGTGTGTGTGTGTGTGTGTGTGTGTGTGTGTGTGTGTGTGTGTGTGTGTGTGTGTGTAGGTTGTCCCATATTTGTGGATACTTGTGTGTGCAAAATCAGTGTTAGTGGTATACATTCATTTTGTGGTGTACATACATGCGTATACCACAAAATTCTAACCACATTTTCGGACTCTACGCGTTAGATTTGATCATTTCGGCTTGAATCGTATTTTTCCGTGTGTAAGGATCCACAAATGCCATTGATGCCCGTTACCTCACACACCAATATTTATGGTGACCCTACACATTGCTGCGTTGAGCGCCCCCAATGGAGTCCAAATGAACTATTGTGTATGCTATTTGTGCAATTTGTGGATACTCCGGAGAATGACCGTCTGTTATTATATTCCGCAGTGTGAAAGTAAAACGTGAATTTCAATATTAGTGAAGCTTGAAACAGTAGGTATCTTGAACTTGAGATAATTGCCAATAAGAAAGACTACATTGATTTACATTTTCAAATAGGTAAGTCCTTAACTGATTATTATACTGTATCGAATAGTTAGAAGATTAGGTTTAATTTAGATGTATTTCGTGAAATTTTTCTATTTGAAAATATAATGAATTTAATATTTTACATGTACCGGGTGGTTTGGTTATTCAGTTACTCATTAATTCTAGTACCTCCCTAAACTCATTCATCTTAAGGAACCAATTACCAGAACTTTTTCTGAAATATATAGACTATTCTTCTAAATACATTTTCCTAATCCCAAAAACGACAAAATATTAATACGACAAAGTTGGACATCTTTATTACTCAGTTTTTTTCTATTATTATTCCTAATTATCATCCTGAAAGTTTCATATCATGCGTATGAAGTCTTGAAAAGACATCAAACTATACCGAGTGACAACGGTATCACTCTCTTATCCTTGCTTTTCAAGGTATTGGAATGAAACGCATCTGATATCTAATTGAAATGCTACATTTCGACGAATTTTCTGAACTCATCCATCCAATATGATGCTGCGAAAATAGTATACATCTCTTTTTAGGTGAGCGATGACATGAAGAATAAATAGTGAATTCTTACGGTTTATTATGTGATGGATTTGTGGATTGCTCTTGAAATGTTCTAATCAGTGAAACGGTGTGGAAAATTGACACCATCAACTGTTTAGCGAAAAATCAATTCGGTAAGATTGAAACGGACTTAGCTTTTGAATTTGCCGGTTCTAAGAGAAACTTGTGTTTTTTCATTATGTTTGATGTCATTTCTGATGATTCAGAATTCACTATTTTGAGTATTCCAGAAGAAATTGTTCAACGTTTGTTCTAAGAGGTATTGAAAAAAAGAATATATTTTTGATCATAATATATTAGATCAATATAATAATATACATGATTGAAGAAGAATGCTTATCTATGTCATGTAACGTTCTTTCTCATATTCACTATACAGTACATGCATAAAGCTACTCCTTCCCACCACTATCTACTACCTGCACGTCCCTCATACAGTTTTTGAATTCCATCTATAGATAAATATTCCACATGAACTTCATATACATACATAGCTGGGGATAAGAGGAACAGGAACGTGGCGACGCCTATCAAGTTAGATCATCTTACTACATAGTTTTATTTTTTGAGCACTTTCGGTACTAGCTGAGGTACCAAATTGGAACCCTTTTATTTTCGATATTTGAGGAACGTCCAGTTCAAAATTCGTGATGATTGATAGTATAGATATAAATATGAGTTTTTTTTGAAAAAAATTCAAATTAGTCTATTTTGGCCAAGTCTCCATCGAATTGAATTAAATTTGGTGTGAAAGTAGTTCATTTCATCCAATTTGGTGTAGATCTGGCCAAAATAGCCTGATTTCGATTTTTTCCAGAAAAAAACATATTTATATCTATACCAGTAAGGGGGATGATCATATCATCACAAAATTTGAACTGGAGGTTCCTCAAACATCGACAATAGAAGGATTTCAGTTTTGTACCATAGCTAGTACCGGAAGTGCTTGAAAAAATTCAACCGAAGTAACCCGAAAAAGCCAAAATTGGTCAAAATGTTCATTTTTTGAATTTTGGACATGGTTCCGTTCAAGTCAGGCCTTAAAGATTGGAGGGCGTCATTATTAACATGAAAAAAAACTCCCCTTTCCACGTCGCTGAAGCTTTCTAAAATTGTTCGCTTATTTCCCAGGATTACTTCATTAATTCATTAACACTCACTCGAGCTGAAGATAGTTTGATCATTTGATCCGATTCGATACTTTACCTTACTTCATGCATATGCTGTATGATGTATACCAACACAATATTAGTTTCCTGTATATCTCCATCTTTCTTGGTCGAATGATGCTGTTGACATATGCAAACATCTCTGCATTGTTCACCAAGTAATCAATTAACCAACATTTTTTCAGTATGTCAAAGAATGAACACAAGAAGTCTGAAGTTACTGGCACTTGCAAAAAAGAAATTGAAAGCAGAACACCATAATTCTGATGTCGGAGATTCTATGATCATTGGAATGTCTATGGAAGATCAACTTGGTAAAATAAGGAAGAATGGGAATATCGATCTTATCTCTGATTCTCTATGGCTTGAGCCGACAAAACATCTAATGAAGATGAGATTCACTCACACTCGAGCTCTATCGAAGAAATAATTGACATTGTTTCGCCACCAAATATGCCTGTAATAACCGTGGACGAATCTTGTTATGGATCCATAATGACTAATGACCATTACCCAGAATCCAGTATTGATATTACTCTTGCCGACTTCGGTTGGAATTTGCCGGAGGATTGCTCTGCTGGTCATGAATCATTAATAGATAACTTTCATGCGACTTATGATAGTCAGTTTAACAAGATTTCGAAAATATCTCTCACCGATTCATCCCGAATTGTTGATGTTGATTCACAAACGGTGAGGAGCAGAGATGTGGAAAATTCTGAGTCTATTCCAAACTCATCAACTGGAGATGATACCAGTTCAGAAGAGGACAGATTTCAAAAAGCTCCAACTGTCAAGTATGATCATCTAGCTCGAATGGGCTTGAGCGATTCCTCCGAAGAAGATCCGTTTGCAGTTTCAGATGATGGGGATGATGATTACGTTCCATCATCAAATTCTAATTCGTCAATCGGAATGAACAATGAAAATCGGAGCGATCCATTTTTTTCGAATAACTGCGAAAAGCAAAGTACCACGAATTACAAACGCAAGAAAGTGAGGCATCAAAAATTGAAAGAAGAGGAGCAAACAGGGAAAACACACAATAGTATTGATGTGTCCGACATAGAAAACTTAGATTTGACTCCATTTTCGCAATCAAAGAACAACAAACAACAGAAATCAAACAGGAAGAAAAAAATCGTATGAATGTAAGGAAAAAAATCAAAGACTAGTGTCAGAATATTCATATGACGAGGAGGGGTGAAAATAACACACACCCAAAGAAAAAATATTCCTGGGTACCGCATTAGGAATAAATCCTACTCTTGCTACATATGTCAGAGACTCGTCATAAATATCTGGAGACATCTCAAATTAGTTCATGCCAATGATACATTAGTCTCAAAGATCTTAGTTTTACCAAAAATCTAAAGCAAGCGTCGGAAAGAAATTGCTAACAATTGTGAGGTACTGAGATGAAAAAATGGTGAACTGATCTTAACAAGACGACCTACTTCAGCAGAAAAAATTAAATATAGCTACATTGATTAAGGGCCTTGTCCAGGTTGCCTTGGCTTCATGTTGAAAAAAAAATATCACTCATCACGTAAAGTTCAATTGTACTGAGAGAAGAATTCTAGATAATTCATCTCGCAAACCTTTGAGTGAAAGCAACGCTATGTTGGCAGGAATAATGGAATCTTTTGTTTCATCAGAATTCACTGAGAACATCCTTCTACAGATGAGAACTGATGAAATCACAAGCGATTATTGAGAAGATGAACTCATTATGAAATTGGGATATATGCTGTATGAACGATATGATATCACTCAAAGAGAGTTGATCAGACAGTCAATGAGGCAAATAGGAAGATTATTGCCCGTAATTCGGAAAAATAACAACCATATTCATTCAATGAGCCAGTGCTTACAACCAAGATATTTTGATACGCTACCATATCACTATGCTTGACAGTTTCTTCTGTAACGAATCGGCCACAATTTAGAATACCATCATTGGCCCTGAAAATTGTCTATTCTTTGAAAAAATGTGCCAACTTTGAGAGAGGTAATGCTCTGAGGAAGGGTGATATAAAAAGAAATGAAGAGTTAGAATCATTCTTGGCACTGATGGATATCGAATGGAGTATACGGATTTCATCAAATGCTCTTAATACTCTACATGTTGGAAAGTTTAACTGTACTCAGCTCTTACCAATCACGAGCGACCTGATTAAACTAAATAATTACCTTGAGACTTAAATAAAAAAACTTACAAAACAAATTAAAGTAGTTTTCAACCATCGCGAGATACATGGTACAATTTAGCCTAAATAACCCTCAGTAAGATAGTAGTATTCAATAAGCGAAGATCTGGCGAGACTTCTGGAATGACTATCGAGCAATACTCAACGAGACCCCATTTTGAACAAATATCATCAATAACATGAAATATAATCGAAATTGTGGAAAAAAGTCTAATAAATATAATATTGCTTTGAGTGTTGGTTTCAACCACGAGTTTGAATTGATTGTTGTTATATTTGTGTTGATGAAAAATATCATCTTTGTGAATAATCTCTAGTGAGATTAGCTACGAAAAGAACTGCTTGCGAAAACATGTTTTTCGTTCGGATTTCAAGACAATTTTCCAAAATTGGAAGTCAATGGAAACCCAACTCATTGAAAATACTTATATTGATATACTAGTGTAAAAATCACATATAAGGTATTTGAAATAGTGATTTTATGTGGACCAGACTTTTCCAATAAGTTTGATCCAAAAATGAAGATAAATTCTCTTCCAGACTCCACACGATAATATAAATATTACTACTATAACATGTATTACCAGGTTAGTTGTTTTAATCAAGAGAATCTGGTTTTCTCCTTAAGTAGCTATAAACTCACTAACTGGAGATATTCACACTGTTGTGTCACATAATACCAATTTTAACATATTACCTCTTCCAATACTATCACTCCTGAAAGACATTTGTGACCGCCTTTCTCGGGAAAAGATAGTTTTTCTTGTTACACGGAAAAGTAGAAAGCGGTCACCACCGGGATGAGTGATCCAGGGTCGTACATTTTCGTTGAATGAAATATGACAGATATAAATTGATTGATTCCTCATCAGTAAAACACATATGTTTATTTATATACAGTTTATTAAATGAAATGATTGATTCTCGAAAATATATGTACAAAAGAAAAAAAATGTTTACACCTAGTCTTTTTAAATGAACAACAATTTTATAAAACCACCTCAGATAATAAAGTCAAGGGTTTGACCTAGTCGGGCTAGTTTGTAACAATTTAAACAATCAGAAGTTCTAGAATCTAATTCAAATCAGAATTTCTATTCGCGTGACACAGTTGTTTACTTCAACCTGATGATCTTCGAGAAAAAAAAAACGCCAAGTAGTGTACGGTTGGAACGTTGACCCGCAATAAGAGACCAGCCGAAATAGGTTAATAGTTCTTTAGTACACAAATAATAAATTATTCGGTTTTTGGTAAATAAGGGGTAATCGGTCTGTTTTTCCCCAACACAGTCAATAAATTATTCGGTTTTTGGGATGTGTATTCAGTTGTAGTGATGTCAGGGCTGTTCCTCAACACAAATAATAAATTATTCGGTTTTTAGTGAATAAGATCTTGTGGGCAAACGGTCTGTTTTCCCCAACACAAATAATAAATTATTCTGTTTTTGGGTTGTGTATTTAGTCGTAGGGATGTCAGGTCTTTCCATCAACACAGATAATAAATTATTCGGTTTTTGGCAGTCAGTTGAAATAGGAGTTATTTGTAGAATATTTACCTGCGGACTTGGTCAAAGTATAGGAGTGGATCCTACGGAGCGCAGACGGAGTTTATAATGAAAAATAAGAATAAATTCTCG